>CAMZMU010000069.1:36153119-36753119 GCA_947311845.1 Poa pratensis
CCGAAGCCTGAAGAAGGTGGCGATGAGGTGAAATTCCACCTGTCTCGCGCCCAAGACTCTTCAGAAGGCCACGAAGTAGCGTCAACAAGGGCTGAGTCACCTCCCTGTCCTCCTTCGACAGCGGGTGCGCCCACGCGTTCGTCTTCCGCAACTCGCGTCAGCGCGCGAATTCGGGAAGCCCTGCTTGGTCGCACCTGATGTAGAACCACTTCTTCCGCCAGCCCGACGGAGAGTCGGACTTCTTCATCTGGAAGTAGGAGGTGTCGCCCCGCACCTGGATGCCGAAGCCGCCGACTGGGTACACCTGCTTGCTCTTCCCCACGTTCCTCCTCACGAGGAATAGCGATCCACAGCAGCCAGTTGGGCGCGATTCCAGGAAGCACTCGCAGAGCACGAAATAGCTCGATGCTCAAGACGCTATTGGGAGTCAATCGTGGATCTGAATCCCATAAGCATACAAGAGACCACGGACGAAATCGTGGAGGGGGAACCCGAAACCCCGCGGAGGAAATCCACGAAGCACACGCGTTCCCCCTCGCGAGGAGCGGGAATACCTCTTTCCGGGAGCGCACACCGTGCCTTATCTGCCGGCGGCAGCAGTCCCTGCGTGCGAGGGCCTCGAGGTCGGCCTTCTTCACCGAGGATTTGACCCAGTCGCCGTCGGGCTTCTTCATCACGCTCGCCTCGGCGGCGGCGACGGCGCCAGCAGCAGCCTTCCCCCTCTTCATCGGGCCTTGCTCATGGAGGGTGGAGACTAGAAGCTGACAGAGAGCACGCAGCGCACAATGGCGGAACAGAAGCAGTGGAGACGATGAAGGAATGGGGATGGATGAACTGTCACCGCCGCGGTGAAAATATATACCGCGCGGTCAGTCAATCCTGGCCATCCCTGCTGAAACCCTCTCCGCAACAGCGTCTGACCGTCCACGTGTCGCGCGGAGATAGCAACCGTCGCTGGCCACGCCGCCCACTACGCGCGGGAATCAAGGCGCCATCATCACACCGCGTATTTTCGCGCCCAACAGTCAGAAAAAAGCGGCAACCGCTGTCTCCAGTCAATACTGACAGTGGGACCGCACTGTCACGTCCCATCGGACACAGAGTGCATCAAAAACGTCAGCACTGACGTCAACCACGAAGGCGTAGGAAGTAGCCAACGGGCTGTTGGAAAACTCGGACAGTTCATTCGAGTGCAAGAAGATTCAGTAAGCTCTCAGAGCTGAATAAGTTCAGTAAGCCAATGAGCTGATTGAGAACTCGAACATTTCATTCGAGTGCAAGAGCATTTAGTAAGCTCCAAGTGCTGAACAAACTCGCGCAGTAAGCCAACCGGCCGAATACAAAGTAAGTCACACAGAGCCAGTGGCGACTCCAAGTCGAGTCCCCTCTTTACTCCCATCGGGAGCAGGCTTTCGACTGAAGAAAAATTGAGTTTAACCTCAATTGCAAGCAATTCAGCTTAATCTAGGGGGCTACTCCATCGGGAGCGCTGTTCGCGCTCCCGTGTGACTCAGAACAAAAGTAGTCGAAAATCACTGACTAAGGCTGTACTCACGGTATTTTACCCTGGAAGTGACAGTTCGACTAAGGAATCCTCCATAAGCCCTGAACGGCCGGAGTCGACCAATTTTACTCATCTCTTTCAGGAACCCAACGGCGTGCCCAGGAGGAAGGAGTCCTTTACCCGACTCTGCGATTCGACTAAGCACTCGGGGGCTCCTGTCGTGGGGTCACTCTTCGACTACCCCACGGTGGGGATACCTGGGTCACGCCAAGCCCATCAGCCTTATGACGAGGGCCCAAGGAAGGCCAAGGAGGACGACGTGCGGCCCAAGATAGTCGACGCTAGGTCATGCGACCCCACCATGCTTGTAAGCGCTACGGCACCGTTCACCTGAGACCTAGCCTACCATATAAAGGCTAGGAGGGTCCTTCGTCTAGGGTACGCTCATAGCCGCCACACAAACCCTAGCGAGATTGCCATCTCGCCATTGTAGCCACAACTCACCATCAAAACCAGACAAGCAGGAAGTAGGGTGTTATCCTCCGGAGCCTGAACCTGGGTTAAACGCCTTGCTTGTCAGCCGTCGTGATCACCAGCGCTCATCTCCTCCCCTTCAATCAACCCGGGGTACACAGCCCAGGGATTTGCCGAGTCCACCCTCGTCAGCGCGGGAAAATGATTTAAAACATGATGAGCGGGCCCGCCCGTCAGTCTCTCTCTCTTTCTCTTCTAATCGAAGCGGTACGCGGCCGTTGATCAAAGATCAGACGGCTCACGGAGCCCGCGATCATCGACGACCTAAAAGTGGCGTCGCCGGAGCTCCGGCGACGGTGAGGATGGCCAGTGGGGGTACCTGGGTGGGCTAGGGACGGTGGAGATGATGCGGAACGACGGCGGGCGTGGGGAGAGCTTCTGGTCGAGTGTCGCTTGCTGGGAGGGAGTGCAGCGTCCCACGGCGAGCTGCTGCACTTCCGCGGCCACGGCAGCACTCCGGCGAGCTCCTGGCGTCTCCCTTGTGCACGCTACAGAGGGAAAAAGGATGCGTGTGAGGGCGGTGTCCAAAGGGGAGAGGGTATGGGCCAGAGAGGAGAGAAAGGGGCAGTGTGGTGTCGCGGCCACGACTGACCTCGACGGCGGCAGTGGCTATGGCAGAGCACGCCCTCCTGGCGGTGCACGGCGAATCGAGAGGGAGAAGTGAGGGAGTGGGGTGGTGCGGTGTTCCCAGAGGGGTGCGGGGTGGCTTTATAGCGCAGGGCCGGCGTATCGTGGACGGAGTGCACGATCGACGTCCATGGCGCACGGCGGAGATTTCTCCTCGAATCCGACGCGGTGGTGCGAGGGACGTGGAGACTAGGCGTCCACCGGGGTCTGGACACGTTCTAGAAGCTCTGGCTCGAGCGGTGCGTGTTGAGGTGCAGAGAGCTGCGCGAATTTTGGGCCGGCATCGCCGCGGCTGCCACGGCGGCGCTGGGGTGGATTCGAGGGAGGGAGGTCGTGAGTGCTCTCCTCTGTGGCGCCGCGGCTGCAGAGGCACGGGAGCGAGGGAGAGCGCGGCCAGGGGGGGCCTGGGGAGCGCGGAAACGGCGGGAACGGTCACGGCGACACGGCGTTGCGTCGGGCGAGGGAGAGAGGTGGACGACGACGTTCTTGCAGAACGCCCCCTGGATTCTTTTTTTCATTTACAACCAGGTCCTTCTCTGCTTCTTTTTCTTCTTTTCATTTCCAGCAGCATCTTCTGGAATTTATTTGGGGTACTTAAACAATTTAGAAAAATTCACAAATATTTGTGAGGCTTCCACATCATGTAGTAGCTCCACAAAATTTGTCATTTCAAAATAAAATGTTTTGAATCATTTTCTTTCATAGGGTTTTAATTATTGCATTTTGTTTTATTTCAATTGTTTTTACTTTTGAATTTTAAAATAGGTGTAAAATATTATTTGGAAGAGATAAGTGATAAGGATGTAAATGAGAGGTTTCAAATACCATTCCTCTGAATTTTGTTTGAAACAATTTTGAGTTTCTTATTTGTCACTTTTATTTTTCTTGTCTCACTTTTGCTTTTGCATTTCTTTATTTTTATTAATTCAAGCAAACAAGCAACACAAGCAACAAGAATTAATTACCACAAGCAACACTTGACAAACAACACATAAATCAACAAAAGTTTTTGTTGGCTCTCATTTTTGGAATATAATACTGATTAATATTTTTTTGGGATGTTACAGCGGCGCGGTGGACTCCCGTGGCGGGGGCATCTCTTGAGGACAGGGAGTGCCTCACCGGCGGAGCGGAAGGCCGGAGGATACGGTTGCTCCGGTAGTGCAGGACCGGTCCAAGGCAGCGGCGGTGGAGCAGGTCCTGGAAGGAGATGGGGATGAGCCAACGCGAGACAGTCAGGATGTATAGGGGAAAATCGAAACCTTTTTTCCACTTACTGGTGGCAGTGGTGGTAAATTATTATCAACACTATTGGCAAATCGGTAAATTCGTGTTGGACGAAAAAAATTGGCAGGATTATTATTAAGGTATAGATGTAGACTAGTTGAATCGGCGCGGCGACACGCCGCGCCCTTGCTGATAATTTTTTTGTGGTAATTTGTTTATTATTTTAGCTGCGTTATATATATTGTAAGGAAAGGTGGTAGTTCTATTTTGTATAATGTACTTAGCTGGAATTCAATTCGAAAGCAATCCATAATTAGAGGAAATGTATTTGCAATTCTTGGAAATACTTATCTAATCAATCATTTTTGTTAAGAATGTAACTACATAATTAGAGAGTTTTAAGTTATATACTTGCAAATATGTTAGCTAAATCTAAATGATCAATTATGGTTCCATTTTGCCATAAATTTCTTGTGTACCACCATAATTAGATGAAATATACCATGGTTGTGTCTAAATATTATATTCGTATTCCGCCATAATTGTGTAATTTTGATCGATGGTTAGAAGAAATATGTTGTGTTAGCATCTATTAAATTGAATTCATCTGTAGGGAAGATGAACTTGTGATTGTTTGTAATGTGCATGTAATAAAGCATCATTTAAATTTAACTAATAATTTGGAGAGTTAAGTGTAATTTGAGAATTTGTTAATTCCGATTTGCATAATTAGAGTTATTTTAGTTATATTATTTGTAAAATATCAACTGTAATTCGAATCGGTATGATTTGTTTGTGTTTTGTGTTAAATATTTAATCTAATTCAATAATCGAAGGAAATACATTGTCTGACAATTTATTAAATTCACTTTAAATTAAGCCGTAGTGAGAGGAAATAAATTTGCATTTTCTCGGAATATTCATCTAGTCGAACATTTTTTTTGTAAATGTTACATTATTTCGAAATGTGAACTTATTCGAGTTGGTATGATACGGTCGTGTCTCGTGATAAATATTTAATTTAATTCAATAATCGGGGGAGTACATTGTTTAAGCGTTTGCTAAACTTTTAAAATCAAGCCATAATTAATGGAATAAATTTGCATTTTGTTGAAACATTCATGTAATCAAACATTCAAATAATTTGGGAAATAGTGTGGAGTTTTGGTCGCCCGTTGGCTATTATACCACCCCACTGACGGCCGTTAGATGTGGTCATCTAGATTCGGTTTTGCATGTCAGTACCATCCCAGTGGCTACTTAAACTGCCGGAATGCAGGTAATCACCTAGTTTACCAGCCCAAATTTCCGTCGACGCAGTGCGACTTAGGTCAGCTTGTCTGGCATCGTCAGATCGCCGAGTTTTGTTATTGACCTGCTATAATTAATGCTCGCTTAGAAAGGCATCGAGGCAGAAAAGAGGACTGACGAGCTCAAGTATTTGCCGCAATACTCGGGATGGCTATGAGCTAATGCTGCAGGTATGGGTCCGTGACCGCAGCGATTTCCATAAGGATGAATAAAAGCTTGTTCACCAAACATATGGAGGATAGAATAATGAAAACCCTGCAGTGATTGAACACGTTACTTGGAATCGTGAAACACTGTGTACACTAGTACCAAAGTTACAAAGACGTTCTTTAATAAGCATTGTGTCTCTCACGATCATATACTTTAATTTTTTGTTTGAGACCTGTTCAAAAGTACTCCGTAACTCATTCATTTACATTTTTGAGTTGTTCATTCATTTACTTGTTCAATGCAAAACGACTTTTAAGAAAATTGAAAACATGCATTATCACTTTACGAGTTGACAATTGGCCACCAAGTGCGCGCCAAGCAAGAACTGCACAAACTTTTTGGCTCCCGATACTACTTGCAAAATATTTCCTAGTACTACCATATTGAAATGGAAAGAGTGCAATTTGGAGCGTTGTTAATGTAAATATTCTTAAGGAAATGAACTGACACATCACACATGCACATGCTGAGCCTGCCACCCTACTCAACCCTACCACATCTGAACTGACCGGGAGACTGTGGCATCATTGTAAACCCTGACTTGATCTGCCACATACAGCTATTCTCCGGCGACCGGCTGGTAGGAGCCTAATCGCTGACGAGATCGAACTGTGTACCAGAGGATTTACAGACGGTGAGATAATTAAGAAATGAGGGCCGGAGTGCATGTCCGAATCTCAGTGATAGATCGCACGGTAACAAGTGGGGTGGTATAGTCGACCGGCGGCGCAAGACCACATTTACCTTTGGGAAAGGGCCCAAAATATTTGAAATGTATTATTATTTTTTACAGATTTTTAGAATCTGTTCTGGATTGATTTGCAGTTGTGTTTCAAAAGTTGCAAAAGATCTGGAAAATGTCCGGATCTGGAAGGCATCTAAATTTTGAAATATTTGATGTTAAAATTTGATCAAATGCTATTAAAAGCCGTCGCTTTTGTTCATGTTAGTGCTGACACGTTTGTCACATTTTTAAATACCATGTATTTGTAAAGCTGGAAAAAATTCGAAAACAGAAAGGTAAAACAAAAAAGAAATTGTAAAAAAAAAAAGGGCCGACGCAGCCCAGAACGGCCCACGAAGCGGCCCGTCCGGCCAGCCCAGCCACGCTGACACGTCACGATGACGTGTACGGCGGCTGAAGCTGCCGCGGCGGCGCGACGGCGCGTCCTAGGTCGCGCGGCTGGGCGCGTCCGAATCGCGCGGATGCGGGCAAGCCGGGGGTGGCGGCGCCGCCCCGTTTTGGTCGCCGGGGCGGCCGCGGCGGCATGAAATCCGACGGCACGCGGGCGTCCCGGCACGCAGCGCTGGGGGAGGAGGTAGAGGCGGCGACGGCGGAGCCCGCCGTGGCCGGAGATTTGCCCGGGGAGGCACGGGGCGGCGGCGCGAGGCGGCGACCGGCGGCGGCGACCTCCGGGTCGCGGGAGAGAGAGGGGAAGGGGGAGTTCTGCGGATGATTTTGCAAAAAGGCCCTCAGTTTTGTTACTATTTGCGGATAGGTCCTTCCCTTCGTAAATCTCTGGGCTGCGGATCTATTTTCCGGATTGCGGGGGAGATTTATGTAAAACTGACGCGCGGGTGGAGCTGGGACCGTCGGATCGGGATCGGACGGCCCAGATCGCGGCGGGTACTATTCATAACTGTTCATCCGCCCGAATTGGTCGATTTCGGCCGTTGGATCTCGATCGGACGACCGAATTTTGGAGCAACCACAGGCCTTGAAAATCTTCAGCCTTAATATATAGGGGTAATATAGACTACCCCTCTCTTCGTATTATAATCTGATTTGGTAAACTATATGTTTACATGTGAGAGCGCCGTTTTGGCTCCCGGGAGCATATGCTCCCGGTATTTTCAAAAAAAAAAATCAAAATTTGAAAAAAAAAATTGTCATTTTTGTACAGGGCGCATACGATGTCATTTCGAAGCGAAAAAATACACGTGGTGCGTACCATGGTCATGTACGTGCATGATGTTTTTCAGATTTTTTTGATATGTTTTCAAATTTTGAATTTTTTTTGAAAATACCGGGAGCATATGCTCCCGGGTGCCAATGCAAATTTCCGTTTACATGTTCTGTATTATAAATCGTTTAGGCAAACTAATTGTATAGAAGGATCAGCTTAGCTTTATGTGTTGGATGTATTACCGAGTCTCGTGGACGAGTATATATAGGCGTATAGGCGGACCTCGTAGCGGTGTCGTATTGAACAGTAGGAACGTCGTGGATGGTCAAACACTCAGAATGGAGAGAAATCGAAATAAAAATAGAAAATATGTCTCCTCACAGGCTATATAGATTGACTCGGTTGACTCTAACATTTCCATATTTGATGGATTCGGCCATGTGAAAGGACATATCCTTCCCCACAGTGTTTTGATGTTTGTTGACAACACACTTAGATGTCTAATGTGTGTGCTAAAAGTGTGCAGGATTGTATCAATTAATATTGCACAGGTTTTGTCTCAAGAAAAGGAAGAGAAGCAGTCTTCATGCGTCAGCCGGTACTACCGGGTTCACCCCGGTACTACCGGGTGTTCTGCCATGCGGAACTACCGGGCCCAGTACCGGATCTCCAAAAGCTCTCTGGACTCGCTCGATTTAATCCGGTAGTAGCCCCGGTAGTAGCGCGGTACTACCGGGTGGGGAGCACTACCGGACCAGGCGGTCCGGTACTACCGATGCGCGCGTGGAGAGGCGTTGACCAGTCTGGCGCCAGGCCGTCAGTTCCCTGTCAGCCGGTACTACCGGGCGAGGCCCGGTACTACCGCTGCGGGCTGTTTACAGCTCCAACGGCCAGATTTCTGGGAGGGGTATTTATACCCCTCCACCTACCTCCGGTTGACTAAGCTTGATTCCTCACTCTCTCTCCACCATTGTTGCAAGCTTCAATCTACTAGAGCTCCCACTCCAACCACTCAAACACGTTGATACTTTGAGGAGTGAAGGAGGAGCCCTAGATCCGCATCTCCACCGAGCCGATTTGTCTACATCGACCTAGTCACTTGTAGATCTTGTGTAACTTGATACATTGGATACCTAGAAGATACTTGTGATTCTTGTGGCTTTGGTAGCCACAAGGATTAGCCGGGAGCCTCCAATTAAGTTGTGGAGACGCGACCCGGCCTTGTGATTCTTGTGGCTTTGGGAGCCGCGGGAATTTGGTGAGAGCCTCCAATTCGGTTGTGGAGTGTGCCTCATCCTTGTAAAGGTTTGTTGCCGACCTCGAGGGCATCATATAGTGGCTCGTGGATCTCCTCATCGGAGGATAACACGAGGGAGATACGGTGTGCCATATCAAGGCTATTCGGAGTTCACTTTGTGACTCCGCACCGCTCCAACGGAGACGTAGCTTCCATTGGGAAGTGAACTTCGGTAGAACATCTCCGCGTCACCGTGTGGTTATCTCTTAACCTTCCTTTACTCGTATTGCTAGCTTATCTTGTGTAGAATATCTTGCTAGCTTGTTTATTGCTCATCATATAGGATTGTTCATCTAGTTGCATATCTAGAGAACTTATATTTGAGCAATTCCGAATTTGTATTAAAAGAAAAGAAAATTGTAGTTGCCTATTCACCCCCCCCCTCTAGTCAACCTACTCGATCCTTTCAATTGGTATCAGAGCAAGGTCTCTTTATTAAGGGCTTAATCGCCTAAAGAGGAGGATGGCTAGTGCGGAGGATGTACAACGTGCTAAAGATGAGGAGTTAAGACTTGCTAAGGAACAAGAAAAATTTGATAGAGAACAACTTGACAAAGAACTAATCGAAGCGGGAATAATCCCTCCCGAGGGTGATGCCCCAATCACCATGAAGTCCATGATTGAACTTTTTGGGTTCATGAAAGGCAAAATGGTGGATGAGGTGTATACTCGGGTATCTAATCAAAATGGCTCCTCATCATCCGCTAGCCCTATTAAGGGTGCTAGTGACAAGGATAAAAATGATAAACCTAATGAGAAGCCTTCTCTTAACTTTGCTCCACCTAGCTCTTATCTCACTCAAGTTTCACTCACTCAACCTCATATAACCAACCTTGGTAGACCCCCTCCTAAGCTTGATAATACTCGTTATTTCACTTGGAAGAAATCTATGGAGTCTTATTTTCGCAGCTCATCGGTGCATCTTTGGAGGGTGGTTCTACATGGTTTCAACCCAGTTGATCCCAACAACTTGACCAAGCAAGAAGAGATTGATGAGCAACTTGATGCAAATGCCAAGTACATTCTTGAGAGTGCTATGACCGCAAATGATGAAGATCATGTGCGGAATCTCAAAACTTGCAATGAGGCTTGGCTCTATCTTGAAACCGTGTATGAAGGAAATGAGGGCATTCAACGCTCCAATGCGGCCGTCCTTCAACATCAAGTTGACAACTTCATCATGCTAGACGAAGAGACTCCGACCGAACTTTACCGAAGACTCTACAAGCTTGTGGTGACATGTAGGGAAAATGGAAAGAAGGATATGGATGATGAATGGGTCAAGGCCAAGTTCCTTCAAGCAATTATGCCATATAGTGAAACTATGGTGATGAACCTCCATGCAAGAGCGGATTACACAACAATGACTCCCAATGACATCTTGGCTCAATTTGTCACTATGATACATTGAAGTCCACATCCAAGTCTTTCAACCAAGTCCGTGGCCCAAAGACTCTTGCTTTGAAGGCTCGTGTGGTAGACCATCCAAGATATGAAGAAAGCCCGGTCTATGAAGGTGAAGAAGACTTGGAGGGTGAGCTCAATGAAGTTCTTGCACTTGCCGCCACCCGGTTTTGGAACAAGAAGAACAAGAGCGTCAACCCTTCACCAATAAAAAGAATGTGCTTCAATTGTGGAAAGGACACTCATCTTGTGAAGGATTGCCCCTATGAAAGAAGAGAGGATAATGGTGGTCAACTCATTCTAAAGAAGAACAAGTACCACCCCAAGCCTACCTACATGAAGAGATCACCTCAAAAGGCTCTTGTGGCATCCCATGAAGAGGAATACGAGTCCGGAGGTGAGGAGGATAAAGAACCAAGTGAAGAAGTAGGAATGGCGGCTCTTGCAATGGGCACCCTTCCTCCATCATTGGCCAACCTCTTCTCATCTCCAAACGACGACAAGATCTCCAAGCCCATGTGCCTCATGGCCAAGGAAACAAAGGTGAATTCCCCACCAAAAATTACTATCTCCTCTAACCCATCACTATTGGATTGTGTTGAGGATGTAGGGAAAATTGAAGAAGAGGATAAAATTTCTATCTTCATTAGCAAGCTCCAAGGTCCAACCAAGAAAATGGTTGAGGCCCTCATGTATCAATATGGAGAAGCCAAGCATCTTCTTAATGTGAAGGATGTTAGGATTTGTGAGCTCGAAGGGCATGCATGTGATCATGCCGACAAATTGGTGAGCTAGAAGATCAACTTGTTGAGGAACAATTGCTCCGTGAGCAACTTGAGGAGACACATGCCATGGATCTTTCCAAGGCAAAAGAAACTCGTGAAACCTCTATTCAAATTGCTATTGATCTAAAAAGTAAAAATGAGGAACTTGTAGAGAGTCATAACAAACTCTTTGAGGGTTTTGAGCAACTTAGGGAAACCCACAAGGTGACCTCAAGTGAGCTCACTACACTCAAGGAGTCATATGCCAAACTACAAGCTCAATTTATCTATGCTAGCTTCACCACTTCTCATAATGATAAAGATGCAAATTCTTGTACCACTAACCCTTTATGTGTCAAGGCATCTCTTATTGAGGAAAACACTAGGTTGAAGGCCCAACTTGAGAAGGGCCTAGCCACTTGTATCCAAGGGGAAAAGAACCTCAATGATCTTTTGAGCAATCAAAAGGGAGTGGTTGGCAAAGAAGGAATTGGGTTCACACCCAACTCTAAGAAGGTCAACAACAAGAAGAAGAAGGCGACTCCCCCTTCCAAAGATATTGTTTTTGTGAAGGAGGGGGAGTTAGCCAAAGCAAATGACAACTCTATTGGGAGTGGTAATGTCACTAGGGGCAATGCCACTCACAATAACTTTGCGGGAAAATACAACCCCTCATATGTTCTTTTGAAATCTACAAATGGTTGTGTTTTTGCTAAATATGTTGGCTCTTCATATGGAGATGATTATCACTATGCTATTTGGGTTCCAAAGACCCTTGTGACTAACAAAAGAGGACCCATTCCAAAATGGGTACCTAAATCAAAGACTTGATTTATTGTAGGGTTTCTCTTCCGGTGGATCTTCATGGCTCATTGATAGTGGATGCTCATCCCATATGACCGGAAGCAAAGAACTAGTAAAGGACTTATTGAAACAACTACTCTCATTCTCTCATGTCACCGTTGGCAACAATGCAAGACTCAAGGTAGTGGGAGTTGGTAAAGTGGTGATCACTCCGGAGTTATCCATTGAGAAGGTCCTCCTTGTTGAATCTCTTTCATACAATTTACTTTCCGTTGGTCAATTATGCAATGCCGGTTACACCGTTATTTTTAATAAATACCACGTGACCATCCTTTTCACTCAAACACTCAATGTCGCCTTTGTTGGATTTCGTGAAAACGGTTTGTATGTGGTTGATTTCTCAAAAGAGACCACTCAAATCGCTACATGTTTAATGGCTAAAGGCGACAAGGGGTGGCTTTGGCATCGCCGACTTGGCCATGTCGGTATGAGAAATTTACAAACTCTTGTAAAGGGTGGACACGTGGTAGGACTAACCGATGTTAATTTTTCCAAAGATCGTCCTTGTAGTGCTTGCATAGCCGGAAAGATGCATGAAAAGAATCACCCCAAGAAGACCATTATCTCCACTAAGAGGCCTTTGGAGCTCCTTCATATGGATCTTTTGGGCCTCCCACATATGATAGTCTTGGTGGCAAGAAATATTGTTTGGTGATTGTGGATGATTACTCAAGATATTGTTGGACTTTCTACATCAAGAAGAAGAGTGAAACTCAAAAGATATTCATTGACTTTGCAACCCTAGTTCAACGCCAATATGACTCCAAGATTTTGGCAATTAGAAGTGACAATGGTACGGAGTTCAAGAATTACACTATGGATGATTTCCTAAGTGGGGAGGGCATTCAACACCAATATTCCGCTGCATATACTCCCCAACAAAATGGTGTTGCCGAAAGGAAGAACCGCACTCTTATTGATATGGCAAGAACTATGATGGCCGAATTTAATTCCCCATACAACTTTTGGGCCGAAGCCATCAACACCGCTTGTCATTACTCAAACCGGCTCTTCTTCCGTCCTCTCAAGGACATGACACCATATGAACTCCTCACCGGTAAAAAGCCAAATGTATCTTACTTTCGAGTCTTTGGATGCAAATGCCATGTTTACATTAAAGGTTGCAAAATTGCTAAATTTGAATCTAGATCTTTTGATGGTATATTTGTTGGATATGCCGCAAAGTCTCATGCTTATAGGGTCTACAACATATCCACCGGGTGTGTTGAAGAATCTATGAACGTGGAGTTTGTCGAGGATAATGGCTCCCAAGCGGAGCATATTGATCATGATGATGTAGGTGATGATGCTCCATCTCAAGCCATAAGAACTATGGGGATTGGAGAACTAATTCCTATTGAAGGACCCATTGATGATACTCAAGAAGAAGGAACAAGTTCTACTCAAGTTGAGCCATCCACCTCAAATATTGATCAAGAAGATGGTCAAGACCCACCCAACTCTAGTGGTGAACAAGAACATAATGAACCCACAACTCCAAGAACTCCACTTCGGGTTGACCATGAGCAAGATAAAGGCAATGATGAAGATATTTGTGTTGGTGAAACAATTGGTCAAGCCTCGGAACGCCGGGTCATCCGGCGTGCATCAAAATTGGATTACCAACAACACTTCAAAGAAAATATCCTTGGGAGTATCCGTAGAGGTGTGTCCACACGCAATCAATTATCTAACTTTTGTGGTCATGTCTCTTGTTTGTCTAGCTTAGAACCTCTCAAGGTATATGATGCTCTTGAAGACATGGATTGGGTTGCGGCTATGCATGAAGAGTTGAACAACTTCGAGCGCAACAAAGTATGGTCATTAGTGGAAAGACCCAATGACTCCTCCCATAATGTCATTGGAACCAAGTGGATATTTAAGAACAAGCAAGACTCACATGGTCAAGTCATTCGCAACAAAGCAAGATTGGTTGCACAAGGCTACACCCAAATCGAAGGAGTCGACTACGGTGAAACCTATGCCCCCGTTGCTAGACTTGAATCCATTCGCTTACTAATTGCTTATGCATCTACTCATAATATTGTCTTATATCAAATGGATGTTAAAAGTGCTTTCTTAAATGGTCCACTAAATGAATTGGTGTATGTTAAACAACCACCGGGTTTCGAAGACCCTAAATTTCCTAACCACGTCTACTTACTACATAAGGCTCTTTATGGGCTCAAGCAAGCTCCACGTGCTTGGTATGATCATCTCAAGGAGTTCTTAGTAGACCGTGGCTTTGAAATTGGGGTAATAGATCCCACTCTTTTTACAAAAAGGGTAAATGGAGATTTTTTCGTATGCCAAATATATGTTGATGATATTATCTTTGGTTCCACTAACCGTGAATTTAGTGATCAATTTGGCAAGCTAATGACCAAGGAATTTGAGATGTCCATGATGGGAAAATTGAATTATTTTCTTGGCTTTGAAATCCACCAATTTCGAGAAGGAACATTCTTATGTCAAGCCAAGTATATTAAGGACATGCTCAAGAAATTTGATATGAACAATGCCAAGCCATATAAGTTTCCCATGGACTCCAAGGCGGATCTTCACTTAGATCCGGATGGTAAGGAAGTTGATCAAAAGCTTTATCGTTCTATGATTGGATCTTTGCTTTACCTTTGTGCATCTAGACCGGATATTATGTTTAGTGTGGGTATGTGTGCAAGATTCCAATCAAGTCCTAGGGAAAGTCATGAAACCGCGGTCAAAAGGATTCTAAGATATTTGTTGGATACTCCCAACTATGGTCTTTGGTATCCCCATGGTACAAGCTTTGATCTTGTTGGTTATTCGGATGCGGATTGGGCGGGTTGCAAAATGGATAGAAAATCAACTTCGGGTACATGCCAATTCCTTGGTAGGTCCCTTGTGAGTTGGTCTTCCAAGAAGCAAAATTGTGTGGCCTCGTCATCCACCGAAGCCGAATACATCGCCGCCGGTAGTTGTTGTGCACAATTATTATGGATGAGGCAAACTTTAAAGGATTATGGTGTCATTTGTGACAAAGTGCCTCTTTTATGTGACAATGAAAGTGCTATTAAAATTGCACACAACCCGGTTCTTCATGGCAAGACCAAGCACATTGAGATTCGGTATCATTTTATTCGAGACCATGTTGAGAAGGGTGATATTGCAATCAAGTATGTCAACACCAAGCATCAACTCGCCGATATGTTCACGAAGCCTCTTGGTGAAGCAAGATTCAAGGAGTTGAGAGGAGAACTAAATGTGGTGGACATATCCAATTGGATTTAGTGGATTTCTTGCATACCTACCCATATTAGACGATACTTATTTGGTTTAGATGTAGGCATGGACATAGGGGGAGTGCGGTCCTAATCCATTGGACCATCCCTCCCCCCATTATGCCGATAGTAAGAATTCATTTGCATCTCTATATTCGTTCTATGAATTGTGAGCTTAAATGACGAGTAGTGGCCGTGGACCAAGATATATCTTCGCGGTATCACACCACATACTCATACATGGTGGCCTCGGCCACCGCCCTCTTCCTTGTGAAGAGTTGGTTTCATTTGGATTTTATTGGTTTTCTAGTGCTCCTATGGAAAACATGCTCAATTTGGTTTTTTGTGTGTGTTTGATTCTTGCAAATTGAGTATGAAGTACCATCTCCAGTGTGTTGATCTAATCCTATGCCTTTCATCTATCTCAAAACAACTTCCATCTTGCACAAGTTCAAATTCCTTACACAAAAAGAGAAAACTGGGGTTTCTTAGGAGGCCCCGGTAGTACCGCCTGGTGGGATCCGGTAGTACCGGGCTCTGAATCTAAGCAGTTCTGCTGCTCGCAAAGATTCAGGCCCCGGTAGTACCGGATGTCCGCCCCGGTACTACCGGGAATCACGGGTATCAAATATCACCGTGCGGGCAGGGTGGGGGTTATTCCCCATTTTCCCCACCCGCACGAACCACCCCGTCGCCTCCTCTGCTCCTGCTCCGGCCGCCGCCCTAGGCCGCCGGTCTCCGCCATCTCCGGCCAGATCTGCTCCGTGGGAGCGATCCCCTCGTCGATCTCCTCCATGGCCTCCGGTATTTCCCCGTTCTTTGCATTCTTTGTTTCTAGATCTTGAAACCTAGATGTATGGAGAGGAAATGTTGGTAGCTCCGTTGGCAACGGTTAAAGTTGGATGGATGATCACCTAGGCCTTGTTAGCTAGCATCTAGTGTAATGTATGGTTGAATCTCTCGATTTTGTGCCATTTCAGTCTTGAATCGGCTCAGCCGGTACTACCGGGCTAGCCCGGTACTACCGGGTTTTCCAAATTTGCTCGATTCAACCATTCTTTACATCTATTGGCTAGTTTTTGATTCCTTATCCGTGAACTTGTGCACTCATCTATTCCCTGCCCTACCTATATGCTGTTTCACAGGTAGCCGCCGTGGTACCAAGAAGCCACGTCTTGTGGAGGATGAGATTGAAGAAGAAGAAGAAGAGGAAGTTTGCCTGCTCGCACCACAGCCAGAACTCAAGCAAGAGGAAGAACATCAGCTGCTGCTCGTACCACCACTGCTCCCCCGAGAGCCCGCAAAGCACTTCACTTATGGAAGAATGATGACTATCAGAAGCTCAGAGAAGAGAATCCCTATGCTGAGGAGAGGTCACCTTGTGCGGAATCCGCACTTTTACACAAATGATCAAGAAGCCATCTACAAGGAAATCTATCTCCACAAGGATTACTCCGTGGTTGTCCAACACACTCTTGATATTCCTTACATGAGAAACTCGAAGCACAAGGGCTATTTTGATGAGACACTTGCATGTGTGAAGAGTTTGGGCTGATTGACATCATGAAGGAGAACCATCCCTACATTGAGTACTACATCATTCAGTTCTTTGCCACCGTCTACCTTGACCATGATGAAGCCCGGACCCTATGGTGGATGACCAAGGACACCTTGCTTTCTGCCACCTTGGCGGAGTTTGGAGAGCTTCTAGGCTATGAAGACAAGGGTGAGAGTGTTGCTAGTGGATGGAGATGCCATGACAATGATCGATCCAGCTCCAAGGATGTTCTTGGACCAATCACTATGGAAAGAGGCACCACCGGTAAAACTGCTCATCTTGTGCGTCCTTTGAGATTCTCCACCGTGTCTATAGAGAAACTATTGCTCCCCGTGTGGGAAACTGGGATGAGGTTCATGGCTTCATGTTTGACCTTCTCAAGCTCTCATATGAAAATCAAGGCAAAGGCAAGAAGCTTGATGTGATGGATTGGATGTGGAATGACTTGTGGTCCACAATCATTGATAGAAGGGCCCCCATCTATGGCCCATACATTATGAAGCTCATTCGCCGCAAGTGGGCTCTCAAGAAGAATGGAGAAGATATCATGAAGGATGGCAGCCCGTTGTGGCTCATCTGTGAAGGAACTGCGTATCAAGCCTCATGCTCCTCCCAAAACCAAGCCCATTGATCCTGAGGCTGCTGCTGAAGCTGAGAGAGCTAGTGGGAGTGCACCTCCTCTTGAGGAACCTTCATGGTTCAAGAAGCTGCAGATTAAGGCCAAGAGGGCCTTTTGCCTCAAACTGGATTTGGAAGACCGTCTGTATGAAGCTCATGTGTATCACAAGAAGGCAGCTCAGCGACACAAAGCAATGATGAGGCATATGCAGATTACCGTCTCCGATGGTTCTGAAGAAGATATCACTCCAAAGGAGGAATGGGTGTCCAAGCATGGTTACTGGAGTGATGAAGATGCTCCTCCACATGGTGATCGCTTTCAGGCCTCCTCTTCGACCCACCACGGCGCGGGTGGAGCTTGATGCTCCTAGGGACGTGTTAGCATCGCGCTTCTCCCTTTTTGGCATTTCGATGACAAAGGGGGAGAATGTGTTCTATTTAGGATGAGCCGTGGGATTTGCATGGGTGGAAACACAAGCTTGCACTTCGTTTGATCTTTATGCTTGTGTTTCATCTTTATTTGGATATTTGCTTTGAACTTCCTATGCATGATGTAAGACATGCCTTGAACTTATGGTATTGTAATAAGACCTATCTAGTATGTTACTTGCTTATTGTTGCTTATATTGTGCAAGTTGTTTTAATTGTTATCCATATGAACTTGCTTGGTTTGTAAAATATAGGGGGAGCTCCGCCCATTTTATATGGTGTGTTTTTGCATTCAAAAGCAAATTCCTAATAAACACACAATTTGGAGAGCCCCGTCTATCTTTTGCAAATCATTTGTTTCTCCTAAGTATGTTGTCATCAAACACCAAAAAGGGGGAGATTGAAAGGACATATCCTTCCCCACAGTGTTTTGATGTTTGTTGACAACACACTTAGATGTCTAATGTGTGTGCTAAAAGTGTGCAGGATTGTATCAATTAATATTGCACAGGTTTTGTCTCAAGAAAAGGAAGAGAAGCAGTCTTCATTGCGTCAGCCGGTACTACCGGGTTCACCCCGGTACTACCGGGTGTTCTGCCATGCGGAACTACCGGGCCCAGTACCGGATCTCCAAAAGCTCTCTGGACTCGCTCGATTTAATCCGGTAGTAGCCCCGGTAGTAGCGCGGTACTACCGGGTGGGGAGCACTACCGGACCAGGCGGTCCGGTACTACCGATGCGCGCGTGGAGAGGCGTTGACCAGTCTGGCGCCAGGCCGTCAGTTCCCTGTCAGCCGGTACTACCGGGCGAGGCCCGGTACTACCGCTGCGGGCTGTTTACAGCTCCAACGGCCAGATTTCTGGGAGGGGTATTTATACCCCTCCACCTACCTCCGGTTGACTAAGCTTGATTCCTCACTCTCTCTCCACCATTGTTGCAAGCTTCAATCTACTAGAGCTCCCACTCCAACCACTCAAACACGTTGATACTTTGAGGAGTGAAGGAGGAGCCCTAGATCCGCATCTCCACCGAGCCGATTTGTCTACATCGACCTAGTCACTTGTAGATCTTGTGTAACTTGATACATTGGATACCTAGAAGATACTTGTGATTCTTGTGGCTTTGGTAGCCACAAGGATTAGCCGGGAGCCTCCAATTAAGTTGTGGAGACGCGACCCGGCCTTGTGATTCTTGTGGCTTTGGGAGCCGCGGGAATTTGGTGAGAGCCTCCAATTCGGTTGTGGAGTGTGCCTCATCCTTGTAAAGGTTTGTTGCCGACCTCGAGGGCATCATATAGTGGCTCGTGGATCTCCTCATCGGAGGATAACACGAGGGAGATACGGTGTGCCATATCAAGGCTATTCGGAGTTCACTTTGTGACTCCGCACCGCTCCAACGGAGACGTAGCTTCCATTGGGAAGTGAACTTCGGTAGAACATCTCCGCGTCACCGTGTGGTTATCTCTTAACCTTCCTTTACTCGTATTGCTAGCTTATCTTGTGTAGAATATCTTGCTAGCTTGTTTATTGCTCATCATATAGGATTGTTCATCTAGTTGCATATCTAGAGAACTTATATTTGAGCAATTCCCGAATTTGTATTAAAAGAAAAAGAAAATTTGTAGTTGCCTATTCACCCCCCCTCTAGTCAACCTACTCGATCCTTTCACCATGGTTCGGTCCTATGAACTTATGGAGACAGAGAGGAAACCTAGAGAGGTTCTAGAAGTGCCCAAAAGCATTTGGATCAAAAGGTTATTGGTCGGATGGCCAAGAAGCATTGTCCAGATCTATATAAACAGGGGACCCTAATTTTTGAGATGGCCACCCATTGTCACGAATTTGCCTCCCACTTGGCAGCCGCCAAGAGGGGGAGAGGCTCCATCATACCAGCACCATCTCCAAGGAATAAGGGGGTCCAAGGGTCGTCGCCCCCTAGGACCAACGACCGCTTTCGTGGTCGTCGCGGTCGTGGTCGCCGCCTTCACCACCATCTCCATCACCATATCCTCTGTCTCTATCCATCTCTATCTGCAGTGGTCTACTCTCCCACAATTTTCTGCAATCTCTTACTTGAGCATGTGTTTGATGCTATATATTATTTAGCGATGATCTATTGCGTCTCTATTATGCCGGAGTAGTTCCTTTTGTCCTTCGGTTAACTGGTGAATCATTTTGGTTGATTTGATTTGTAGATTGTTATGTTATTATCCTCTGCTGCTCATCATATAAGAGCGCTCGTGATTTGCACCTTAGCGCTAGTACTATGTTGAGAAAACTATACATATGGCGGTCATGACAAAATTATCGCACATTCGCACTTGACTATAGGGGTTGGTGCATATGAGACGAAGGTGTTGAATTTTACCTTAATGAATCTCTAAAGTGGTCCACTAACTCATGAGGGATGTGGATGAGAGAGGAGATGGCCATGGTTCATGGTGGACTAGCCCAATTAGACCTCCACCTAATGGGCTCTTTACTGAAAGGACAAGGATGTCGCCTAGAGGGGGGTAAATAGGTGATTTAAAACTTTTCCGGTTTAGACTTGATAATTGCGAAATAAAACTAGGTGTTTAAATTAACAAGCCAACAATCTAAATAAACTAGGCTCACCTATGTGCACCAACAAATTATGCTAAGCAAAACAAGCAACAAGATGATAGCAATATAAAATACTTCAAGCACGAAGGCTATCACAATGCAAAGTGCATAAGTAAAGAGCTCGGGTATAGAAATAACCGAGGCACGCGGAGATGATGATGTATTCCTGATACGTCTCAAACGTATCTATAATTTTTGATGTTCCATGCATGTTTTATACCAATTACTACATGTTTTATATACACTTCATATCATTATTATGCATTTTCTGGAACTAACCTATTAACAAGATGCCACGGTGTCAGTTTCTGTTTATTATGTCTGTGCATTGCAGAAAAGGTCCACAAACCAAAGTGCTCAGAAAAATCCCAAAAAATTACAGAAATTCTATTTCACCAGAAGACTCCGTGGGCCAGAAGGACCGTACTACAAACTCTGCTTAAGTTAAAATCATTAGTGGATTGTTGGCTTTAAGCTTGTAGCGTACTACAAACTCTGCTATAATTGTTGAAGGTGTAGTTGGTCTTTATAGCTTTCGATGTCTAAAAGTAATTCGTAATAACATAGTTGCGTGCTAAGGTCGAGGGATCGAACGGGGTACTTGTGCCGCCGTGAACGGCCCTTCTTGGAGTAAATTTTAATCATGCTCTTAATGTTGATCCTGCTAGTTGTTTGCAATAAACTTATGAGTTCTTTTTGACTAATGTTGAGCTACGGTTTTTGGCATTTCCACCATCCAAATTTTGCTAGCCTCTTCGGTGTTGTGCATTGCCCTCTTCTCACAATGAGAGTTGGTGCATACTTCGCCAGTACATCCAAAACCCGTGGGAGGACTTCCTCTTGTTCTCCTACACATAAGCCCATACATCTTCCTCAAAACAGTCACCATACCTACCTACCACAGCATTTCCATAGTTGTTCCGAGATATATTGCCATGCAACTTCCATCATACATTACATGACTTGTTGTCATTCATCATTTATTTATTGCTTTGCATGATTCTATACAACTGATATGTGGTTTTACCCATGTTACGCTAGATCATTGCACATCCTGCTACACTGGCAGAGACATACAGTTTTATACATCATGTTCTATTTATTATGAGTTATTTATACAAAAAGTTTGTTGTCATTTTAGAGTGTTGCCCCTTCCAGAAAAGTGAAAAGAGCCGTGGAGGCCATCGAAAAGAGAAACAGAAAAAGAAAAAAAGAAAAAAAAGAAATAAAGAAAGAGGGGGCAACACTACTATCCATTGTTTATAGTTGTGCTCATGTTTAGCACCTGCAGTTTCATAGTTATCATATTTTGTGCTCATGATTAGCACCTATGCTCCATTTGAGAGAGTTCTCATGTTTCATTAGTATAACTATGTGGGGAATTTTCATTATAGAACTTGGGTTGTATATTCCAATGATTAGCCTCCTCAAAAGTGCTCTAGGTTTTCATGAGCAACCGAGTTGGATGCACCCCCACTAGTTCCATTGGAGAGATTTCATACACATATAGCTCTATGTGCATCTGTTGCATGGCAATCACTACTCCTTACATGGCTTCGATTATAAGACTTCTTCTTGTCTAATGATCACTTTTTAGCTTTGTGAGACTTTCTTCCATTGGCCTTCCAAACCCACATTATTATTCTATTTGCCATAACATCCTGGTGCTAATACTAAATGCTTACGCTCACCGGTTGAGTAGACTTCGAAACAGTTGATTCATGACGTTCATGTTTATTTTTACTTGACTGGATCCTTTCTATGTTGTGAAAAATTACTTGATGCTTGGATTGAAGGATATAACTCCTACACTGAATACTTAAAACATCTATAATGAACCTTGTACGGTTTCATGTCTTTAAAGCATCATTCATGAAAAGTTTTAACTTGTTTAACTATCTTGCTTTATTATCTTTTGTTTGATATCAATCATAGATATTTGCTTTGAATGATTTAATCTCAATTCACATGTTGTACATTACTATTTGATCAAGATTATGTTAGTAGCATGTCACTTCAAAAATTATCTTTTGTTATCGTTTACCTACTCGAGCACGAGTAGAAACTAAGCTTGGGGATGCTGATACGTCTCAAACGTATCTATAATTTTTGATGTTCCATGCATGTTTTATACCAATTGCTACATGTTTTATATACACTTCATATCATTATTATGCATTTTCTGGAACTAACCTATTAACAAGATGCCAAGTGCCAGTTTCTGTTTATTATGTCTGTGTATTGCAGAAAAGGTCCAAAAACCAAAGTACTCAGAAAAATCCCAAAAAATTACAGAAATTCTATTTCGCCAGAAAACTTCGTGGGCCAGAAGGACAAGTCCGTGGGAGGCCCACAACCGCCACACCATACCTGGGCGCGGCTGAGAGGGGGGGTGGCGCCGAGGTATGGTGTGGTTGACTCGTGCACCGCCTCGCGTCGCCTCTTCGCCTATAAAAACCCTCCTGACCTAAAACTCGCGACACCCGAAGGATTTTCCCAAATACGACTCCGAGCTCCGCTGCCATCCAAAACCCTAATTCGAGGGACAGAAGTCTCTGTTCCGGTACCCTGTCGGGACGGGGAAGTGCCCCCGGAGCCATCTTCATCGCCGTTGCTGCCTCCCATGATGAGGAGGGAGTAGTTTTTCATCGAGGCTGAGGGCTCTACCGGTAGCTATGTGGTTTATCTCTCTCTCACATGGTGTGATCTTTATGTGATCATGAGCATTGTAATCTAGTTGAATTCATAGATGTTTCCCCTTCATTATGTTATGGATATGCTACTCAATTGGTTTTATCTAGTATAATCTCCGGAATCACCGTTGACAACACAATACCATGGTGACAGTGCGGATGACGTGTGTGACTCTTTGGATTAAAGATTAGAGGGATACTTACCATGAGTGTTCTTGTGTTGGATGTCTCTATAAAATTATGGTGTTTGTTTAATACTATTTTAGTGTGCTCATAGTGACAGCGTGGGGTGCCCTAGATGTGAAATACAAACTTTAAGGTGTGCTCTTATAGCCCTACGCAATGGTAATGGTGTTCGTTATCTAACAGGAGAATAATTCAGAATAGCATCTAAGTTGCATATTGAAGAGGAAGTATTTATGTGTTCAGTTATATTATTATTGTTGAGAGTGACCACTAGTGAAAGTATGATCCATAGGCCTTGTTTCCAAGCACTGAAACACCGTTTATTTCTAGTTCTGCTGCATGTTCGCTCGCTGCCATTTTTACTACAGATTGCAATTACCACTTGTAATCATCCATATCACTTGTATTTTACTATCTCTTCGCCGAACTAGTGCACCTATACACCTGACAAGTGTATTGGGTGTGTTGGGGACACAAGAGACTTCTTGTATCTTAATTGCAGGGTTGCTTGAGAGGGATATCTTTGACCTCTACCTCCCTGAGTTCGATAAAACCTTGGGTTACTCGCTTAAGGGAAATTTGCTGCTGTTCTACAAATCTCTGTACTTGGAGGCCCAACACTGTCTACAAGAATAGAAGTTATAGTAGACATCAATTCCCGAGTTCCTCCTTTTTAGGAGAGTACGTCTCGTTGAAGGGGTGTGAGCTTTTAAAGCTCAAGCGCCACAACTGGCCTCACCCTATTCTCCGATGAACTTTGCCAAGGCTTGGTTCACCTTCCACTATCGGAATCCTTCAAGGCGAAATCCGGAGCCTTTACAACACCAAACCGGGTCACACACCCACAATTGAATTGTGGGCTCCCGAATGACCACAAGAGGTCACAACCACCACAAAGGCGTCTAGGGTCCAAAGACCCAAGAGTAACAAGCTCACAACTTTTACTTCCACGAATCCTCGTGGAGAGAGCAAACTGATGCACCAAATGCAATGGAAAGAGCACAAGTGCTCAAATCCTTCACTCTCAAATCCCACCAAAAGCAACTAATGCTTATGGGGGGGGGAGAAGAGAGGAAGAACAAAGAAGAACTCAACAAATGGAACTCCAAGAGATATGCAAGAATCATGGGAGGAATTGTAGAGATGGATTGGTGGAAATGTAGATCTAGATCTCCTCTCACTTTTCCCTCAGAGATATGCAAGAATCATGGGAGGAATTGAGAGAGAGGCAAGCTTTCCAAGGTCAACAATGGAGGTGAGAGAGGGGAAATTCGTGCTTGGAAGAGCTGGTTGCTTTGGGAAAGAAGGGGGCCTTTCTATAGGTCCCCAGAAAAAGAGCCGTTGCAGGAAAACTCACACCGGAGACTTTACTCTGCTTAGACTGGAGACTCTGGCCTACCCGGAGACTCCAGAGACATTCCGGGCAGGTTCCGGATCAGGGACCAGTAGCTCGCCACGTTGGGACGAAAAAAGAAATGCGCATACCGGAGACTCCGGTCTGGGACAACAACACCAAACACGAAAACGAAGATATCTTGAGCATACGAACTCCGTTTTCGATGTTCTTGGCTCGTTGTAATCACAACAACGAGCTTTACAAGATCATGCAGATAAACATCATAGTTCAACAAAGAATCATAAAACCAAATGTGGAAAGGTTAAACCTCTTTATAAAGACAAACCGACAAAACCTTCAATATCAAAAATGCAACAAGATATGTATATGAAGTCCATTTTCTATGAACTAGAGCTTGGTATGGAGATAAACACAAGATCTAAATTCTCACATGGATAAAAGCGAAATAAGAACCAAGAAAGATGATATGCCAAATATGCAAAGGTTTGAGCTCTCCACAAAGATGCGATCAAGTTACTCACTTGAGAGCCCCTCTTGATAGTACGCCGTCTATCCTATAACCCGGTCTCCCACTAACACCATGAGACCGGTAAAATAGAAACCCTATCAAGATCATACATTTGCCTTGCGCATTCCAGTTGAGCTAGATGATGGCGATCTTGATCTCTTCAAGTGGACCACCTTTCTTGATTGCACTTTGCTTGATGAAGACTCACATATCGCTCCCCATACACCAATATGGGAGAGCCTCTATAAGGCACATCTTCACTTGACCACTATCTCCAAATGGGTGATAAGCTTCAAGCATAGGCTTTCTTCATATGCTTCTCTTGAACTTGAACTTGCACTTCATCTTCTTCTCTTAATATATATGATGACTTGAATATTACTTTGGTCATCACTGTATCTTCTTCTTTCAATCTTGATGTCAACACATGGTGTTCAACCATTGCCAATGGACAAGCCCTACAAGGATAGCTCAATGCAACCATTAGTCTATAGAGATTGTCATTAATTATCAAAACCACACATGAGGGCTCATGCACTTTCATTTACTTCATGGGTTTCATACTTGATTTTATCTTTAATTTCTTGTTTTGATTTTTGAGTTGTTGACCATGCTACGACCATAGACTTCTCTTGATTGATCTTGACTTCACCTTACTTTACTTTTGTCCAGGTTGGTGCCTAGTTGGCACGAAGAGGCACCCCTTAAGATAAACGATATTTATTCATGTTATTTTGGTTGTTATTGATGGTATCTTTTTGTTGAAATTGTTGGTAATTTTTATTGTAAATGAATCTGTATCTACAAAATTGATGCTTAACATTTTTTAACATTTTTTTGAAATGTAAAAACTATTTTGCATGGCGAATTGTAAATGTTGTGAATATTGTTGCACACCCACCGTTTTATTGCATTATATTTCGAAAATGTTGCACAACAAATATTCACAACATTTGTTGGTATAGTATATTTTTTACTAGGTAGCAGAGGTCCACCCAAAAAAAACCACCAATCAGATGAGACAACGTTGGGCCCACCCCCACGAACCCACCGATTCTCTGGCTCTATATCGGCCGACAGACGCCAAGCACTGTCCATATGCAAATACTCCCCTCCATTCCATAAAACAGGGTGTACAAGTTTTGTGAAAAGTCTAAGTTAAGTCATATGAACTTTGATCAAAATTTCAAGAAAACTATCAACCTCTACGATAAGAAATCAACCTTATACATCACTAAATATATTTTCGGAATTTTTTTTATGCTCCCGAGCTCCAGTGCTCTCGCCGTCTTAAAAATATCAAAAATTATATTTGTGAGTTTCAAAAAATTCTGAAAAAAATTCGGATGTAGCCAATGATGTATCCCACAAATTTGCAAATTTTATATTTGAAATAATTTATATTATGGGCTACTCAAAAATAACAAAATCTGATAAAACTTAACGATTCAAAAATATGCATACTAAGATCCACATTTTGTCATTTTTGTGCAGTTCAGAATACAAAGTATTTGAAATTGATATTTTGTAAGTTCATGGATATACTATTGACTACACCCGGATTTTTTTTTCATAATTTTTTGAAACTCATAAATATGATTTTCGATTATTTTAAATTGGAGGGAGCATTTGAGCTCGGGAGCCAAAAAAATCCACTATAGTATATCTAGAGTATATTATAATTATCGATATTTTTCTAACTTGATCTATTGTTTAACTTTAGGAAAAAAAATTTAGGGCTTGTTTTCAGAAAGGACATTTGTTGGGCCTAATACGTTTCCAGACTGACAAAGCGGACTTCAACATTGTTAACGACCGTGGAATGTGACTACTCGCCGTGTCCCCCCATTCAGCGATCTCCGTTCGCATCTCCGACCGTCTCACCGGCGGGAGCGAGAAAAATGCAGGGCGGATCCAGCGGCATCGTCTACGGCGGCCTCAAATACCAGGCAAGCATCACCACCTTCTCGAAGCTTCTAGAACACTCCCTTTACCGCCCTTCTTCCGTACCTCATCCTCTTCTTCTCCCTTCTTCCAGGCGCGGTGCATCGCCGACGTGCGAGCGGATGCCGGGTCCACCACCTTCCTCGCGGGAACCCTCAGCCTCAAGGAGGAGAACGAGGTGCGTTTGGGTTTCTCCGCTGCACTGGCGGCGACTCGACTAGTGGTCTATTCTTGTGGTGACAGAGAATGGTGTGTGATTGGATCTCGAATTCTTCGTGTCCAAGTAGGTGCACCTGATCCGGCTGCTGCCTGGGGAGAACGAGCTCGTGTGCGACGGGCTCTTCTACCACCCCAACGAGATCTGGGACCTCAAGTCCTGCCCCTTCGACCACAGGCTCTTCTCCACGGTCTACACGTCTGGTAGAAAAGCTCCGCTCTTTCCCAAATTCTCCTGCTTTCTTTATGCATTGAGCTTTTCGAATGCAATTCTGAAGCGTATCCCTGTCTTACAACGTGAATGAAAGGTGAGGGTTATGGCGCGTCCGTTTGGAAGATCCCAGAGCTGTACGGCCAGTCGAACTCGCCTCAGCTCGAGGAGCTCTTCACGCTCGATGAGCACACTGCCAAGCTAAGATGGTGCGCTCTTGTTTGTCGTGAAGTTCTGTGCTTGCTCTAGAGCTACTTAATCTATTGCGGTACAGGATGTAACTGTACTTGTTGAATTTTAGACTTGATGTAACCAGAGTCCAGTTGTAGAATGTGTTTGCTGTTTAATGTGACTATACCATGTGGTGCTTATTTGCAAAGTACTAATTGGGGTTGCTAATTTGGCGAGTGAAAAAAAATGACAAACTGTAAAGCTCTCTGACTATGGCCATGTGGAGAACACACCTCACTTGTTATACAACACATAAAAGAATTATTCTTAGCTACGGTTAAGCAAAGTTTTGATCTCCATCACGGTCTTAAAAATTTTCTCATGTTATGTATATAATCTTTGTTAGGTGTTAGGTTTGTATATATTGATATATGCTGGAGGATCTGTAATCACACAAGATTGCGTCATGCATATGATCTTCATTAGCTAGTTTACTTTTGCAGTGTTCTCTGGTGGCCACTGGGGAAGCATGATAAGCTAATTAGCATTGATGAGAGAAATATTTTTCTCTGGAACATAGACCCATCAAATAAATCAGCCAAGGTGTGTCCATCTATTCTCTTCATTCTTTATGAGCAGTAGCCAGATATATCAGGTTTTAAAAACTGAAAGATCAATATCGCCAGTAGCAACATCATGGTCCTAATTTGAGTTCCGAAGTTATAGGTGATATCACAGGGATCTGCTGACATGCTTCCCAATTTACGTGGTGGAGCTTGGGATCCACACAATCACAACGCAATTGCTGCAATAACTGATTCGTCACTCCACTTCTGGGATCTCCGTTCAATGAAGTTTGTACTTTGACAATCTTGACCACATAGATTATTATCTGAGGTTATATTTGTATTTAGGGTTTGAAATGATGTGCTTACATCTTTGTACTTGAAATCATTCTTCTCAGGAGATCAAACGTAATTGAACATGCACATATTCACGATGTGGATTACAACCCCAAGAAGCAAAACATAATTGTGAGTTTGCTCCATCTTGCTCTTCAGATAAAAAATAGTTCGATTTGTTCTATCAGAAGAAGAGCAGGTTTATGAGTCGCTTTTGTGTAGTATTCTTGAAAATGCATATTTTCTATCCCTTTTATTTTCCTCATTACCTTTCAACTTTGCAGAGTTTCTTTTTCTTGCACTACTATTAAGCATCATAGTTATTAATTTAGTCTAGTTAATTTAGTCTAGTTAAACTCAATTATTGTTCTTTGTAAAATCTTTGCTGAGTCAGACACTAGTATCCATGTCAAAGTAACAGCTGTTGCTGATTTCTTTTACTCACCTTTCATTTATTTATGCTGCCCGAGGATCCATTATGTGTTGCAGGCAACAGCAGAAGACGAATTTGGAATTCGCTTGTGGGATCTCAGAATGCTTAAGCATCCCGTGAAAGATCTCCCTGGACATTCACATTGGTATGTCGATGTATGTTGCAGTAATCTCAAACGAAAATCCTTTCATTGCCTCTTTAGTTGATAAAGTACTGTAAACCCGGACCATTTATTGCTATTGCAAATGTGATGTGAATGTGTGCTGCGTGATGCTTGACATCCTTCAAATGAGTGCATTTCGTCCCACAACATTCTTCTTACTTTTTTGTTTGATCTAGCAGTGTAGCACTTACCACCTATATGAGATGATGCTATCGAGTCACCAATTTAATCTTTGTGGTTTCGTAGTCCAGTAACACCAAGTTAATTGACCTTGACGTAATGATTTTACAGGACCTGGGCCGCCGGCACAATCCTGAGTATGATGAGCTGATTCTGGTCTCTCTCTCTCTCTCTCTCTCTCTCTCTCTCTCTCATGTGCACTTGTACAGGTGTTTGTCTAGTAATATATCTGTTTTTTTTACATGAAATATATCTGTTTTACTTGTACTGACTCTATTGAAACTTACGTAGAGTGCTGGAACAGATTCGGCTGTCAATTTATGGTTGGCTAAAGTTGGAACTGACGACTCTGGACTGGAGAGGTTTCTAACTTTCTATTACTTACAACTCTTCTTGTTTGATTACTTTGTTTGAACTTACGTTGTTGATGCATCCTATCTTGTTTTCACAGCCCTTCTGGTTCGCCCAATAGGCAAGAAGAACCATTACTGAACTCGTACACTGACTATGAAGATAGCATCTACGGTACCGTTAAATCTCCCTACCTGTATGTACACTAGATTTTTGACAAAGAATCTTAGAGCTAATAAAACTGTAGGAATTGCATGGAGCTCCCACGACCCATCCTTGTTTGCTTCTTTGTCGTACGATGGAAGGGTGAGTACCTGCAGCCTTCACAGTTTATTATAAATGTTACTGATTTGTGCTTTCTAAGGCTACATTTGGTCTGAATTTTGAGAAATCCTCTGATGGTCAGGTTGTTCTAGAATCTATCAAGCCCTACTTGCAGAGAAAATGAAGCTCCTTGGTCTATTTTCTCCACTTTATGTGTATGGGTATGAAATACTTCTCTTTGCTCTCAGTATATTGCTCCTAAGATTTCCAATGTTATCTCTTGTTCTAATAAATTGCTCCTTTCTCTCTCAAACAGACTTGTTTGTTGTGCATATAATTGGTGTTGTAGAGCTTCATCTCGCTGTTCTGTGTTTGGCTATGAGGGGCTATGATCCGGTTCAAGTAACCCCGGTACAATAGCAAGCCAATAATATTTCAGTAATCATGGCGGCTGAAGTCCAGGATGATTCAGCAAAAAAATGTGATCTAGCCACAGTTGAAAAGAATATACCTCTGCTGAGATTTTGACAGTTTTCCTGTATCTTCTTTGTCACCAGTTCTTCATTTTGGGCTGAAAAGGAAACTGTGAATGTCTCCTTGATATCTGGGCTTCTTAGATTTCCTATACCGGATAATTTCTGGTTAGCATTGGTGAAGGTATATCTCAATTGAATTTGTAGTACTGTTGGGATATACAATATCAAATTGTATAATTCTTCTGTTTAGCGGTATATTCTTAATATTCTGATAGGATGCTTTTCTGTAACAACTTGCCATATGTCATCTCATTTCCTCATTTCAAGGCATGAATACTGAAAGAATAATCAGTGTTTTTTCGCTACTATTTTGAATGAATAAAGTTACATATGAAGCCCCGCTTGGTTGATCGTAGTTGGGACCAAAACAGGTGTATTCCACGGGAACGATTTGTTTCCGTCTGAGACACAAAATCCTGTTTGTTTCGTGTTTCCAGTTTTCTTTTCCACAAGTTTTGTGCACATTCCGCCGATAGTTTAGGCTCTAAGGGCAACTTCAACGGGCCAACGCAATTCGTGTCCCTCTTTTGTCCGTTTTGGTCGTCAAACGGACAGGCCTATGTCCGTGAAATTTGACAAAATTAACCCTTTGGCGAAACTTCAGCAAAAAATAACCCTTTTTTGATTTTTTTTCTCTAAAACTAACCCTTTTGTGTGGCTCCCGCACCGGCGGCGCCACACGTGAAGGTGCAACGCCCCAGGCTGGGGAGCCACACCTCTGCCAGCGTGGCAAAGCGGGCCCCAACCTTGGTTAAGTAGCGCCGGCGCGGGGGGCGCCACACTTCCATGTGTGGCGCCGGTGGCTGGGGCGCCACACCTGCTAACTAGAATAGAGCGCGCGCACTCCACCCGCAACCCCCATCCATTTCCGTTCTTACAGCCCGAGTCCCACCCTCTCTCCCTCTTTCTCCCCCAACACACCCCCACTCAAATCCATCCATTTCGGTGTGGTTTTTCCGTGGATTTTGGCTCCCCTACGTGCAAGAAGGTACTCTCCCCCATCCTCCTTGTTTTTGTCCAATAGAAATCTTCCAATTTGAAGACATTGTGTAGATCTTGAAAACCCAAGAATTTGAATATGAGGACAAATGTGTGGTTATCTCTACTATATAATATGGCTACAGGTGATGGTTGATATGTTTTTTTAATTTCCAATTTTACCCTCAAAACTCATGAGAATTAGCCACCACTACCATGGGCAAGTGGAAAAAAAACGATTCGATCAGCGTACATAGCAGCGGCGGCGGCGCTACCAATGGAGATCAGCCAGCGGTAAGCGATCGCTCCGGGCGGAAAGTCTCGCAGTCGTCGCCCCAGATGGAGGGCATGCGGCCCATGGCGTAGGGGTGGTACAGCACGCGCGAGCCACCCTCCACGTAGGAACCGTCCGGGAGCACGGCGGCCACTCGTCGCCCGTGCCGGGAGCAGTCTCCGGCCATGCACGGGAGGTACTCCCTCTCCGCCACCTCTCTACCCTGATTGGCGTTCGAGTGCCCAGATCTACTTGATAAACTGAATATTAGAGCTTGTATTGTACTTTTACTACTACCCCATCTATGCTCCCCCGGATCTGGTGGGGCAGCTGCTTGATGGATCCTGTGGTGGTGTCTTGTTCGTAGACTTGAAAGGTCGCTGTTTGCCTCACGTTCTGCCGGTGTGGGGAATCCGGTTGTCTGGATCGGCGACAGCTGACCGGAAGTGCGTCGGGAGGTGCAGATGCTGCTTCGTCTTCGTCGTTGTGTTGGTGATGAGAGGCTCCGGAAGATGGGCGTGCACGCGCAGTCTAGGTGACGCTGCCTTTTGGACCGGAGCAGGGGCTCCCTTGGTCCACCCTTCTCTTCCGTGATTGCTCTGAGCAGCGCCGCCCACAGGTGACGAGCATGTCTTGATCTCCTTCTCGCGCTCTCTGGTTCTGGTTCTGTCGGTCCTAGGAGGAAAAGGTCCGTGCTTCTGTCCTCAGATTTGGGCATGGCCAATTTAATCTATCTACCCTAAGCTGGCTGTGTGATCCTCAAGGGGAAAAAAGGCTAGCGCTACAGGCAAAGGAGCAATGCAGATGGCGGATTCAGGAGCTCTGCATGCGCAGTTCAACTTCACAGTTCATCAGTTCTTTACAGGTTAATCTTTCAATCGTCACAAAAAGGTGGTACACAAAGCACTAAGTAGCAGGATCTAAAAAATATTGAGCAAAAATTTCCTGCAATTCTGCTGTAGGGTGCTCATGGATCAGACTATTTTGGTGCATTCTCATCAAATGATGGATCTGCTCTAAATGAAACAACACATGATGCTCCAGAGGCCAGCAAGAGTTATGATTGTAGTCTTTTGGAGGAGCTGAGCTTTTGTGCCTTTGCGTAAATGAACAAGTACTCGCAAATGCCAGCATAAAAGAAAGAGAATTTTCATGCCGACTGTGCCGTGGCTTGATTGATTTGAATATAGCTGCATTAAGTATCCTCACTCGATAATCGATGTGTCCTGTTGATTTGTTTTCATAGCACATGGTTGTCTTTAACTCAAATTGCCGCGTCCCTATTACAGTGCTAATAAAAATAAAATTAGTTCTTCATGAAGTTTGTACATGCTAAACATGAGTTGTAGTTTTAACATCGTTTTGTATGGTTTCGGATGTGGTTTCCCTAATTAACTGTATCAATTCTCTTCTTCTCTAATGCAATGTGGGAACTACACGTTCGTCAAAAAGCTCTAATGCAATGTGGGAAATCCCCACCCTGCTTCGTCAAAATAAAAAGGTTGGTGGACGGACAGAAAGGAATTAAGATGAAAACTTCTTCCCGGTGGAAGCGAACCATATAAGAAAATACGAGAAAAAATGCATTGGTTTAGAAAAATTGTACAACTTCATTTGATGTAGAATATATTTATATTTGTTATCCCGTTGCAACGCACGGGCATTTAGCTAGGAAATTGATCATAACTCATAACTCATAACAGGATAATTGTTTATTATGTTTATTTTATTTCAATTGACTATTGTTCTCCTTTTTGTTTTTATAAAATCAAAATGGTATAAATGTCATTGATAAATATTACTTTAATATCTGTTTCACTTTTGCGGATCACAAGCACACTAAAGATATTATATATTGACAATCGAAAAAAAAATCAATAGCTGACCTTGGACATAATACAAATTCTTATATATAAATTGGTTTGGATCCGTAACATGTACTCCATCTCATCTATATTAACAGACAGCCCGTAGCAACGCACGGGCATTCAACTAGTTTGTTGATAATATTGATCAATGTGTGTGGGTATGATGGATATGGAGTGTTGGGCTGTTGATTGTAGGTTAGGGTTAGGGTTTTTGTTAGATGTAGTTAATGAGCTAGATTTAGTTAGGGTTAGTGCATAATGACTTGATTTAAAATTAAGATCAGTAAATAGATTTTGTTTGAAATGCATAGCTTAGTGCAATGTATCAATCATTTGATTCGGGTTGTTGTAAAATTTTTAGATGGAGAAAATGGTTAGTGTTCATCATGTGGACAAGGAGGCCTTTTTGAAAGGCAATGTGGAGTATGACTCGGAGGAGAAAGTTGTGGTGTTTGGCCATAGTCCTAGCTATGCCGAGGTAGTGGAGAGAGTGCGGATTGCATTGAATTGGACGGATCCAAATGATGTTATTTCTTTGGAGGGAAGGTATAATGTTGGGTTCGGAATGCATCTTCGTTGGAATGCTATGCCTCTCAACTCCGAGTTGTGTTGGAGTGCATATAAGGAGACGGTTGCGGCATCTCAAGACAAGGCTCTTGAGTTGTTTGCCACCAAGACGTTTGACTTGAACCGGTGTGCCTCCGAACATGACGTTAGGAGGCCGGTTCAAAATGAGCCACCTCATGCGCATGAAGTGTACTGTCCAACGTCGAGTCCACCTCCAATGACTCAACATGATTTTAGCCAACCAACAATGACCCAACACGAAAGGAGCCAACCTTCAAGCCCAATTCAAAGTGACCAATATGAAGAATCGGAGGAGGAGAGCGACGCGTCGGAGTATGAGCTTCATAAAAATGATATTGGTGATGTGGAGACAAATTGTAGGCATGAGGACATGGACCATGACATCCCTTATAACCGATGCTATGCATCGGACTCGGATGACGACGGTCCCGAAGAAGATGTTTATGAAGATGGGTTCACTGCTAAAGAAGCCGAAATATTCAAGAAGGTAGTGGGCCGAAATCATCGGTTACCATTGTTCCGTGATCTTAGTCTCGCCGATAAAGCCGTGGTTGATGGTGGCACGAGTAAAATTCTTGAACCAAGGCCAACTTCGAAGAAGGATAGTAATCCCAAAAACTATGGTATTGCTGAGGGAGTGAAGTTTGAAAGCTTGTTGGAATTGAAGACATGGCTCAAGGAGTATGCGGTTAAGTACTTTAGACCATACAAAGTGGTTCACTCGGATGTCCAGAAGCGTTACACGGTTAAGTGTGAGGACGCGCATAATGGGTGTCCGTGGATTGTGCGTGCAAGACCTATCAAAGGAACCTCTCAATGGGTTCTAAAAAAATGTGTGTCAACTCACATGTGTAGTGGCAATGATGATGATGATGACAAGGATGCGAAGGACATTCATCGGCAACTAACCTCCGATTTCATCGGCTATAGACTTTCCAATTCCACAGAGGCATTCCCCACTTTTACGGTGAGGGCTATCATGGACACGGTGAAAGACATGTTTGGTTACTCGGTGAAGTATGGGAAGGCATGGAGGGCCAAGCAAGACGCATTCAAGATGTTGTATGGTGACTGGGAGGAAGCATACAACTGACTTCCTAGATTGTTGGGAGCTATGGCTGCTACAAATCCGGGCATGGTTACGTGTGTGGAGCCCTTTGGCCAAACGACTAGGGATTACAACGGTGCAACGGTCCGTGTCTTTGGCCGTGCATTTTGGGCTTTCGGGCAATGCATAAGGTCATTCAAGCATTGTAGACCGGTTGTCTCCGTGGATGGCACATTCTTGACAGGCCAGTACAAGGGCACACTTTTGATTGCCGTAGCTCATGATGCTAACGACCGGTTGTTGCCGTTGGCTTTTGCTTTGGTGACGGCGGAGAACCAGGACAACTGGGAGTGGTTCATGGGTCTAGTGAGAACAAAGGTATTTGAGCCTCAAAGAGAGGTATGTGTCATCTCGGACCGCCACCAAGGCATACTCAATGCGGTGGAGATTGATATTCGCGGGCATGCTCCTTTGCACCATCGATGGTGCATGAGGCATTTTGTGTCCAACTTCTATAGGGCATGCGGAAATAAGGAGCTATCTGATGATCTAAAAGATTGTTGTCTCGCTTTCACCGAGCGGCATTTTGTGAGATTGTACAACAGATTGCTAACTCTCACATCGCCGGGGGGTCGAGAGTTCCTAGATAGGCATGCGTCTCTGAGGCACAAGTGGACTAGAGCATTTGACACCGACGGTAGGAGGTACGGTGACATGACAAGCAACATGGCAGAATGTTTCCACAATGTGCTCAGAGGAGTCCGTGCGTTGCCCGTGACAGCAATAGTTCAATACACATTCGACAAGTTGAATGAGTATTTACAAAAATATAGTGAGGAAACGTTTGAGCAGATGGAAGGGAAGAACGAGCACAAGAAGAAGTACAAGTATCCACCTGAAGCAGACAAATGGATGACATACCAGTTAAGGAAGGCGGAGACCAATACAGCCCAATGTTTTGACAACAACGAGTGGATTTACCAAGTCAATGAGCCAGGAGGCACCACGGTAGGTGGTGTGCAACACGGAGGGCGTTCGTGCAAAGTCTTGCTAAAGCAATGTTTGTGCTCGTGCCAAAGGCCTCAGTTGTTTCATCTCCCTTGCTCGCACTTGCGGACGGCGGCACGCATTAGAAAAGTGGGATACGTTGATCCGGTTAGGTTGTCCGAGTACTCGATCGAGGCTACCAAGGAGACATGGGCGGGCAGATTTGAACCTTACTTTGACCAATCACAATGGCCAGAATATCATGGCATTCAACTATGGCCCGATCCAATACTGAAGGTGACGAAACGGGGAAGACGGAAGACAAAACGTTTTAGAAATGACATGGACGCATGGGGTGCAGGAGGTCTCCGAGAGTGGGGCAACCAACATTTTCAGGAGTCTCGTGTGGCTGCCCGTTGTGGAGAATGCAATGGTGGTGGGCACAACACTAGAGGTTGTAGTCGAAACAAGAGATCGAAGGCAAATTATGCAAGCACAAGCAACCCGGGTGCTAGCCAACATGCCGGCAGCCAACAAGGCGACGGTGGAGTTGGCGGTGGTAGCACAAGCCACCATGGTAGTGGGGGTGGTGGTAGCACGAGCCGCCGTGGAGGTGGCGGTAGTGGTGGTGGTGGTAGCACAAGCCACCGTGTTGGTAGAACATCAATGTTTGACGAGCTAAGAGGGGATACTCCTAGAAGGCGTAGAGGTGGTAGTCGTAGATGATTGGTACGAATGAAAATTATTTGGTTATTGTCTTTTATTTCGAATATTGTTAATTTTATTGTACTAACAATTTTTCTAACTTACGCAGGTATGGGGTCGTCGAACTAGTTGGAGAGGCCGTGGGCATGGAGGAGGGCGACTAACCAGCCCGAGGAGGAGCCACCGAAGTGTTTTTGCCAAGACATTTGCAAGGCCAAGCAGTCAGATGATTGGGATGAGACAAGAGGACGAAGGTTTTGGTTGTGTCCCAACTATTGTAGGGACAAGGAAGAACCCAAGTCTGCTTATGACCGTCCCAAGGTATGCCTCCTCCTTATGCATGAACATTTACGTATATTTGTGTAATAATTGCTAATGTCTATTGTCTCTTTTGTAGTCACCGCCGCTCCTTTGTCCCTACTTAAAATGGATAGACTTGGTCCAAGATAGCTACTTCAAGAACGAGGTCGAATGGGCTCGAGAGACTGCTCTTAAGCACATGGCGGAGAGAAAAAAAGATGAGGAGAGGGAGGAGAAGTTGAGGTTGAAGAAGGAGAAGGAACGTAAGGAGAAAGCAAAGAAGAAGCGTGAAGAGGCCAAGGCTCCTGAGGCCGAGAGGGAAGTCAAACGTGGAATAGCTCGCCGTGCTATGGAGGATGAAGCATCGGGAAAACGCAAGGGAAGTATCCGCGTTGGACTCAATAGAGCCTCCAACATCTATGTCTTAGAGATTGTGGACTTGGTGGGTTTGTTTTGAACCATGTAATTCAGTGCATTTGGTGGATTTGGTCGGAACCATGTAATATCGTGAACCGTTACTTTGTGTGAAGTTGTTTCATATTTGTGCTTTATTGTGCCGTATCTGTGTGTGATCGATTATGTTGCACTGTGACGTTGTTTCCATTTGTTGACTAATTTTCGGACAAGTTTAATTTTGTGGCGCCGTACGCGGGGGCGCTACACCCTTATGCTCCACTCCGCCCGATTCGGCGCCGCACTAACGCAAAATTGTCTGCTCTCTGTCATTTTACTGCGCCGGAACGGCCGGCGCCACACTTCTAGATGCAGCGCCCAAGCGTAAGGCGTTGCACATGTGCAACGCCGCTGGTGCCGGCGCCACACCATCAACCCCAGCTCCTCGAGCCCCGGCGCGGTAAGCGGACACGATTCTTTGCTCTCTGTTAATTTGCCACGCCGGAACGACCGGCGCCACACGTCTAGGTGCAGCGCCCCAGTGTAAGGCGTTGCACATGTGCAACGCCGGGGTCGCCGGCGCCACACCTTCAACCCCAGCTCCTCCAGCTCCGGCGCGGTACGTCTGCACGTCCTCTGTTAATTTGCAGCGCCGGAGGCGCCAGCGCCACACCTTCATTTGCAGCGCCTCCCTCCAGGGCGTTACACAACAAAATATCAGATTTAAGCACAAATTTGACTTGTTACATCAGAGCAGTAGTTCAAAACAACAAAATATCAGAATTAAGACACAAGTTCACGACAAGTTTCACGACAAGGTCCACGACAAGTTTACGACAAGTTTCACGACAAGTTTACGACATGGTTCACGACAAGTTTACGACATGGTTCACGACAAGGTTACGACATGGTTCACGACATGTTTCACGACAAGTTTCACGACATGTCTACTTCCTTTTCCTTAGCCTCCTCAAAGGCTCAGTCGGCGCCGGATCCGCGTTCTTCCTCCTACTCCTCAAAGGTAGCTTCTTCATCGGCTCTTCCTCCGACACGTGATCGTCCGAGTCCTCTTCCTCCTACACGTGATCTTCTGAGTCCTCATCCTCTGACACGTGCTCTTCCGCATCATCGGACTCGTGATCGTCTTCATCCTCATCCGCAGCAGGCCCCTTTTTCTTGTTGATGTAGTCGTCCGGTGAGAAACGCCTGGTAGCCTTCTTCTTGGATCTTAGGTGGAAGGATCGCTGGTACGCCTGCAGGGTCATGTCATCGTTCACATTATCATCAAAATCGCCCTAGAAATGAAAGAATGTAAGCGGAATAATTAGTACATGGTTGAGGTTCAAGAAATCATTTTTGGGTGACCGGCATGTAACATATTCATACCTCAACCTCCTCATCATTGGGCTCATGTGGGTTCGAACTAGAAGCATCACCACGGATAGGGGTTGAAGGGGACCTCGAGCGGGTCGACATGGCATCATCAGTGCGACAACCAAGCAAATGCGCTAAAGTTCGTAACTGAGCTGCGGAATGCTATGACATTGCGAAATCAATATCTTAGTAGAAATAGACAACAAATTATGCACGAAGCGGAGATCGTCTAACTTACCTTCACAAATTCCCTAACGGCAACATCACCCTTCTTGCCACGAGGTAACATGGCTGCCTCCTCGGCTGCTCCCGCTTGGCGGTCGATCTCATTGCGCTATGAAAACAAACATGTCAACAACTAAACTCTAATTATGATGAGACGAAATAAATTGGGCAAAAATTACCATAAAGTTGATCACGGGAGCGAAATCAGTTCGGTTGCCTTCTCTTACGGCCTTGTTGTACCGGAGCTCAACAATAGCATCATCGTCCATGTCCTCCAAGAGCTCCTCATAAGCCGGGGGCATATACGGACATGGGTACGTGCAAGAAACCAACCAAGGTATGTATCGAATGCCTCTTGACGGTACTTGGGGCGATCCCGCTTATACACCTTCCTATCCGTTGCCTCTTTCAACTCGGCATTGAATGTAGTGATGTAATCCTTATGATGTTTATCCCATTTCGTCACCTTCCTCTGCCGGCGCCGGTCCAATCTACATGGTCAACAAATGAAATATTAGTAACTACACTAATCATAAGATTGGTAAGACAAAATTTGGAGCCTCACTCGTGCAACGAAAACATCGTGTTTATCCACTTTGGTGGTGTAGTTTGATACAACCCAAATTGGCTCATCACACGATGTGGTAGGTGGAACTCAACGGCATACAAGCATATCAATGGGCACTGCATCATCCAAAGATATTCTTCCTCGAGACACTTTGGGTTTAGGGGGAATTCCAGATTCCAATCAAATCTCTCCCCGATACCATAAATCTGCCATTTCACCTATATCATAGTACTCATTTCAGCATGTGCAGTTCGGATTTAAGATAGATTGTGATTGAACGAAAGCATTCTAATTATTACCTGCTCGGAGGTCAGCGAGTCGAACTCGTTGGTGTACCGCAAATACTCCTTTTGCGGGTTGCCGGTGAACTCCGCAACCCTGTCCCACTTGTACGCCCATGTAGCCTCCCGAAGCCTCTGGGGATGGTCATGGTCGTTCCAAGGCTTCCATTGCAAAAGCTTCGGCCATCCAACTGAGAAGTGTTCCCACATCCAAACCGAAAGTAGGATCATTGGACCACCGATACCGGCCTCACCGACGAACCTACGGCACGCATCATCCAACTGCACATATAGGTATACATGTTAGAATTTCATAAGTTTTGCACACACAAGAAAGAAAGCAAGATAAATATTTACCTGCCGGTACAAGTAAGCAAGCGCAGCCGTACCCCAGCTTTGCTTACTCTCCCAACGTGTTAACGCCTTCAGGCACATCCACGGAGCGTTCCGCCCACTACTGTCAGCAAACAAAGTCCTCGTGATCACGTACCACACGTATGCGCGTGCATGATTCTGAATGACCACTTTATCGGGGGAAAATTTTGTTTTTGCCACACTAGATTTTGCCCATTTTGCTTTTGCCACTCTAAGTTTTGACATTTTGCTTTTGCCATTTCGAGGGGCAAAAACAAAAGCAAAACAACATCAATAGGGGCAAAAGAAAAACGAAATTTCGGCATTTTCATTTTGTTTTTGCCCCAGAGAGGGCAAAAGTGATGAATTACCAGGAACTGGCAGGGCAAAAGCAAAATGTCAAAACTTAGAGTGGCAAAAGCAAAATGGGCAAAAACTAGTGTGGCAAAAACAAAATTTCCCCTTTATCGGCACCTTCAGGACACTTAGCAAAAAAATTCCTGATCCAAACAAATGAGGCGCCGACGGAGAGTCTATCCTTACTAGAGTCTTCCTTCTCTGGAGGAGCCACACCTATAAGGTTGAACATCTTGTCGCGCCACCCATCAGATTCGGTGCTAAAACACACAGGTTTACCCGCGATGGGGAGTGCCAGGATCATCGACACGTCCTGAAGAGTCACCGTCATCTCCCCGGTGGGGAGGTGAAAGCTGTGTGTCTCCGGCCTCCAACGGTCAACAAGAGCAGTGATGGCCGAAGGATTGAAATTTGGCGTGGACCGAGACACGAGCTGGATGAATGGAAGGAGTCCAAGCTTCTCGATGTACTCGGTGTACCTCTCGTCGTATGGCATGCCCTTGTCACCAGTTTGCAAGGAGGCCTCGTGAGACCGAAGACGAAGGGGGGCAAGTACCTAAAAAATAATTACACGTTACAACAATGTCCATGCCGAATAGAAATATGAACTAACATCTAAAATATGCAAAACATTACAAATTACCTTTCCCTCCGCAATCTTTCTCGCACGGTGTTTCTTATCATATTGTTCTTCGAGAACTTCCATCCTACATATTTTAAAAAACTACCACTAGTAAGAGATAGAAATTTTTCAATATCTTTTCAATATTCATTTCAACCTCATATAGGACATCTACCACATCCACACATACACCACATATAAAATTTACACACACATCCATTGGGTAACCACTTTTACATCCACAAATACACCTCACATACACATAGATTTCATATCACACATCTATACCGAATTAACTAAAAATGAAAATCAACCCTCCACATGATTAACAACTATTACAAGTGCCATACAAATGCTAGGGGATCAAAAAACAAGCCTCATGCCATACTAATTTTGAAATCTAGGATGAACTAAGATTTCACCTAGTGTGGCAAAAACCGGACAAATATGAAAGATCTATTGGATGAAATTGAGGGGAACGGAGGAGATTACCTTGAGGAACGATGGGGAGTCGAAATCCCTTCAGATCGGGGCGGATTTGGTGCGGATTTGAGAGGGGGAGAGGGAGAACCGTAGCCGCCCCTTGTTCTTTCTCCTCTTCTTTGTTTCGATGCGGAATGGGTGGGCTGAGCCAGGGCACGGGCTGGCTAAGCGGGTCGAGCTAGAACGCTTCACGTGTGGCGCCCTCGTGGCCGGCGCCACACATGAAGGTGTGGCACCCCCGTGGCCGGCGCTACTTAACCAAGGCTGGGGCCCGCTTTTCCACGCTGGCAGGGGTGTGGCTCCCCAGCCAGGGGCGTTGCACCTTCACGTGTGGCGCCGCCGGTGCGGGAGCCACACAAAAGGGTTAGTTTTGGAAAAAAATAATCAAAAAAGGGTTATTTTTGGCTGAAGTTTCGCCAAAGGGTTAATTTTGACAAATTTCACCCTATGTCCCTTGTCCGCCCTTCCTAGGCCACTGAACCCAACAGGGCGACCCATTTGGTCCGCCCGGCTAGGGTTATGATCAATTTTGATCATTTAACAAATTCGACCAAACAAAGATAGCAAATATGGTTATAAATGAATCAAACACATCACATTGTACCAAAAAAATATTGCCATGCCGGCATACAACATCAAACGCAAAAACAATCGCACATAGTTCCGGGCATCTCAGCCATGGTTCTCGGCCATCTCGGCCAAAGTTTCAATTCCGGTATACAACATTGTTAAAACGACCGAGATGTGATCACTCTCGATTCATATAGTACCAGTACGCCTTCTTTTTGTAGGAATGAAGGTGGAGAGATCCATGTCCATGATCCTAGCCTCCTCTTGGCGTAGGGCGAGCTCAACGTTTTTTCTCTTGACCTCGGCCTCTTGGCTCTTACCTCGGCCTCCTTGGCTCTTGCAACGGCTTCCTTAGCTCTTGCATCGGTTTCCTTGGTTCTTGTTCGGATATTTTCCTCCTCGATCTCGAGTCTCTTCTTTTGCAACTCAAAAAATTGCTTGGACGCCTCCTCTCTCTCGGCGTTCCCTCTCTTTCCTCTCCACATTCTTCTCACATGACTTGTCTTTTTGGGTTAGGAACCCATTCATTGTCTCTTGCAACGCCATTGTTGATGTGTCGCGTTTTAACTCGGCCTTGGAGTTGGTCATCCCCCTTGGCCTCTTCTCCTTCTCCGATGTGTCGGCGGTGGTCGTTACCTCCCCCCCCCGCATTTTTCTTGAGTGACGCGTAGAGGTCCTTCAACTTTTATTGATCCTTGAGTAATTTGTAGCAATGGGTGAAGGTAAAGGCCTTCCCATGTTGAGCCTTGTATGTTTCCAATGCTTGCAAGACCTATTCGAGTACAATACATTCAAATGCATAGGAGGCTTTGTGAAGGAGGGAAGATGACATACCAATTCCTTGATGCCAATGCCACTAATTGGCCGGACTTCGACATGTTCATAGGAACCACAAAATTTGCTCACCTCCGCCGAAATAAAATGCCACCTCTTTTGGATTGACACTTCGGTACGGTCACTCACCATTTCAAAGGGCGGAAGTTACTTCCTTTCATTGTAGTGTTTATAGAACCTCAACCAATTGGCGCTCCCTTTTTGCACAGCCCCGACGATTTGAGCCATTCTAACCTCGATCCATGACTCGCAAATGAGCTTGTCCTCCTTCTGGGTGAATGAGGCGCCCCTTTGGCTAATCCTCCTCTTTTGTGCTCGGGCTTGCCTCTCGAGCTCCTCGAGAAAAACTGGCTCGGCGTCGATGTTGATCACATCAGGACCGGTCGGTGGAACTTCATCGTTCCCGACGTCACAATCTCCATGGCTGTAATCTTCCTGGCCATTGTACCCGATCATGTCGTCCTGGAGGAACCCCTCCCCTTCCGGCTCCTCGTAATACCTTTCATCTCCCGGCGACGGTCTTGGCAATTGGCCGAACAGATTGCGGCCTTGGGTGACAATCGACGGCTCAACTGCACGCGCGGCCTTCGTCTGCGGCGCCAGTGAGTAGCCGGCCAGAGGCGCAGCGTTGAGATCAAGGGGAGGCACCACGTGTGCGGTCGGCGTTGATTCCCCGATTTCCGGTGAGAATCGCGGCTGCACACTTCCGGGAAGGTAGCCATACGTAGGTGGTGGCGGTGGCGTCGTAGAGCACTTCGACCTTGGCGCTGGGCCGCCGAGGTGTTCGAGCTGGCAGCCGCGCTTGGGGCCATTCCTACGGGCGGAACCATGCCTATTATGAGGAGGGCAACTTGCACTATGCTATAGTTTAAAATTTAGTTTCATGTGAATTTTATGTACTATTTTAGGATATCTGGTACGTTTAAAAATCTTTTTAATTTACTAAAACCAAGTAAAAAGATAGGCTATAGCAAAATAAAGTGGGTATTAAAATAGCTATTAGCGAGGCGCCGAGGCATTATACACTGATCTATTTAGCTAGACAATTACTATAGGATTTTGCTCTGCTTCAGTCGACTGAAACAGATTTCAGCGTTAGTTGATTTTTCGTCCGTCCGATGCGCGCCAAGATCCGTGCTGCGCGCTACACGTCGCTGCGCGCGCTGGCGCGAGCTGGCGCGTGCGTGTTCTCTGTGTTGTTGTTAACGGGTCGGGTTCCGGGTTTTTGGGTGCGGTATCCGTCCTTATCTTCCCCCGGTTAGTCGTCGGTGGAGGAGGCTTTTTTTGAATTTTTTACTCACTCAACGTACTCGTGTCTCTATCCTCGCGAGAGAGAAGGGGAGCGGCGGGACAGAGGAACCAAATCCTCTGCTCGCCGGCGCCTGCTGCCGCTGTTATGCCGGAGAACCGCGGAGGACGGAATCGTCGCCGGCGTCTAGACAGGTACTCAGCCCTTGCTACCTCTGTTCGCCGGCAGTTTGTGAGCTCCGGCGTTCGTTTTTGTGCGCATCGTGTGCTCGATCTTCGCCGGAGGCGGATGTGGTTGTGGCGGTGTGGGGGGTTGATTTGAGGTGCCGTGCTTTTAGGAGCGTCTCTATTTTGAACTAGCGCAGCTAGCTCCAGCGGCGGCGACGAGTAGGGAGGTGTTGCCGGTGGTTGTATTTTGTGTCGTAGTGGCGCCGAGGTGGATGGGTTTTGTGGTGGATCTGACTACTGTCGCGGCGACGAGTAAGAGGAAGCTTGCATGAATCCCTTACCTCGCGCAGCTAGCTCGTGACATCGATGAGTAGCTTTGTCGTAGGTGGAGTAGGGGTGATCTCTCTCTATTATTTTGGTGTTGAATCTGCTAATATGTTTTGTGGAGGTTCAGTTCTATGTTTGTTGGATCCAGCGGCTGATGTTTTTTGTTGGATTGTTCTTCGAATTGGTTCATCAGCAGAACCAATCCCATAGTCTGTAGTCTGGTGGCACCACCCCAACGTTCTACTTGTAATATGATCGTACCTGTGTGTGTTCCTTTTAGCTGGTGAACTTCAATTTTTGTTGGAGCAATGACATGCGCAGCTATGATTTGTTCTGGAGTAGTTCATTAGCTCAACCATTTTCATATGCTGTTTTGGTGGACACTAACCAAATGTTCTCTTGCTACTGTAATATGACCATTTCACAAACAGGAGCAGTGCCATGTGTATGTATGGATATGGTTAATGTAGAAGGGATTGTTGTTTGTTTTGTGTTAGGAGGTTCAGTATCTTTATGTTGTTATGTTTTTCGATTTGTGCATGCCGTGATTATAATCTTATGTCCTTTTTTTTGTGGTTGTGCAGATCTCAGCGTTTACGCACTGACCATGGGGATGATGATGTGGATCATAGTGAAGGGTCCAGTCCGCCCGGTCACCGTGATGTATGTTTTGTCATTTAGGGTTTTGTTGTTGTTGTGATAAACACTGTGCCGTTATGCTTCTAACTGGTTTTGGTTTCTTTCAGCTATATCCCATGGAAGAAGAAACACGGATCTAGACGATGCATTGTTTGGGTTCTTCATGAAGCAGGTGTGCTTACCTTTTTCCATTACTTTTTTCAGTCATCACAGGTTTGCATTTTTTCTTTTTGGTGGCTGGATGTAGTTTGACAACCTTTTTCTTTTCCATGGGCTGCAGTCTTTGGAAAGCGTGAAGAGGAACTTTTCTGACTTTTGCCAGGATACATTGGGGAGCAATGAGGTTAGCACTTCATTTGTTGCTCTTTTTTTCAGTTTGTTGTGTTGTGTTCAAGCAATCCAATGGATTATGTATATCTTACATTTTTCCTACTCATTTCCTTTGCAGCTTAAGAAGAAGAAACTCAACGCTGTTGAAAAGTCTGGGACTCTAGATGGTGTTGACAGGAGTGCATTTAGCAGATTTGGCTTGAAGTACTTTTTGCATGTTCTGAAGAAGTTGACCCCTGAACAAAGAGCTATTATCCAGAAGTTTGGGTTTGGGTGTTTGCTGTTGTTTGATTGTCCGGATCTTCCTTCGGATTTCTGTAGGTGGGTTGCAGAGTGTGTTGACCCACTATGCTCTCAGATCACTGTTTGCGGGAAGCCTATCAGTATATCCAAGGACACGTTTCGCATTGTCCTAGGATTGCCTATAGGAGGGCTGGAGGTTCCATCTGACTGTGAGGACGGCACGGCTTTTATCCTGTCACTCTTCAAGTTGCCAGAGTTGCCCCACATAACCTTCTTTGGCAACAAGCTCATTGGTCCGGATCCGTTAAGCGAGCTTGAGGTCTTTGTGTGTTTTATGTCGGTGGCCATTTCTTGTTTTCTCTGCCCTGAGTTGAGTTATCCTGTCAACATCAAGTACCTTTCAATTCTAAAGGATCCTGCTGCTGCTAGAGGGTATGACTTCAGCCAGCTTGTCTATTCTCACTGTCTCATTAGCTTGAATGAGTTCAGATTGTTTGCTAAATCAAAAGGTAGAAGGTTGAAGTCTCCTGTATGTTGCATCTATGTTCCAGTGGTACGTGAGCATCCTGCCTCTTGTTTGATCGAATGTCTATACCTTTTTTGGTACTCTATATCTTCATATTTATGTGTCATCTCTTTTTGCCAGGTCCGTTATCTCGATTCTTTGGACTTTGGCATAAAGAATGTCTGTCACATTACTCCCAGGGTTTTGGTATGGAAGGGAGATATGATTCATGTTTTCTCTGAACTTGATCGAAAAAGTCGACATCAGTTTGGGAAGAAGACTCTTATAGAAAGGGAAATTAGGACTACTGGCCACCACCCCAGTGTATGTTTTCCTTTCTTTTTTTGTTGGACATGTATGTTTCTTAGTTGGAGTGGGTATTATGGATCTCGATTTATATTTACTTTCAGCTATATATTTACCCTATTTTTTATATCCTTTTTTTCTTGCAGGTTTCGGGTTCTTCTCAAGGAAATGTATCTTGTAGAGTCTCTCCTGTGTTGTCTCCATTGTCTCATGACTTCAGGATCAAAGCGAGAGAAGATTTTGTTAGCTCATTGCAGCCTGATGTACGTTTTATTAGTTTTGTTAGCTCAGTTTCAGGCCTTTTTTATTGTTGAGTCTCTTCATTCCAGTGCCATCTTTCAATATTCTTTTTGTGCTGTAGGTAATAGATGGTATCATCAGAATTGGTGATAAATTTCTGTCAACTAAGTCTTCAAGCAGTAAGAGGAAGTTGGAAGTCTTAGTTCAAAATGTTCTTGAATTTCTTGGCAAGTCCAGCATCATGCACGATAAAGTAGTAGCAAACCAGAGGGAAGCTGATCGAAGCATTGATAAGCAGCCACACTTCGTTGTATGATCAGTCTCAACTAGTTTTTTGCACTATGGTTCTCCCTTTTTTGATTTTGTTGTATATATGAGTCTGATATAAATCTTCCATTGTTTTTTGTGTCTACTGTTGCAGGTCACAGACAACAATGTGAAGCGCGCAACTTTTAGAGTTGAGTCAAAAGAGCTTGAGCAGAAGTTTTGGCCCACTGCTCAGGATGCTGATAAACCAAGCGTGTCTGGAGCTAAGAGAACTCCTGACCCAGGTATTTATACTTCTTCTCTTTTTCTAAGATGTTTTTCTGAAAATGCGCTCTATCTCTCGTGCTTGCTGTTTTTTCAGTTATATCATTGATCCCTTTTTTTCTTTTTTTATCCCCGCGCAGTCACCCCCGAGTGTGTGATAACCAAAGTTGTGGAGGGTCAAACTCATCCGACAGGTATCTAGTTTTTGCTTGCATTTATGGCATGTAGTTATCCACCAGCCCCTGCAATGCATTTATCTAGTTTCTAGTTTCTCTGAATAGTTTTTTGCTTGCATTTATCCACCAGCCCCTGCAATGCCCCTGCTACGGAAGGTGAAGCCTAGGAATTGCCAAATGATGTCAGGAGAAGGTGAACAAAACATTCTCAATCGCATGTCAAGCTCAGCTGCAGGAAAAGGACCAGTTCCTGTTATAGATGTGCCGGACTCCCCAGCTGTGAAGGTTAGTTTTGTAGATGTGTTGGACCACTTTTCCTTTTTTGATTAGGCTATTTTTTGTTCCTGCTTAGCTCTTTTTCTAAATCTGTTCTATGTTCTTTAGCCACACACTGAACTCTTCAAGTTACATCGGCCTCAACCTATCCCGAAATTTGGATTAAAGATAGCTCCTATTAAGATTGCTGATTTTTCACCCAAGCCATCAGTGGTATGTATCACCTTAATATATTTTTTAGTCCCTGTCACATTGAGTTGTTCTTTTTTCATCAGTTAATATTTTTTTGGTGTGTCCTTTGTTATGTGTGTAGACTGCGGCAGATGGTGATATCCATCTAGTTGGCTCCAATCAGTTTCAGAGGAGGTGTTTTGAGTTGTCAAAGGAGACTGACATCACCTATGATAAATTGTTGATGCCCAACCAGGATGTAAACGGTCCGTCAACTGCCCATGACACTGAAAATGGTGCTGATGGTGAAGCAGTTACCAATGATGGTCAGAATGTCCGAAAACGCCGAGTGCACGTGAAGTTCATGTTTGTTAATTGGCTTGTTACTGGGCAGACCCCTCCATTGCAGTCCAACCCCAGATTTCCTGTTTCTCAAGACGATATCATTCATTATTCAGCAATTGTCGAGCTAGCACACAGCTCCATCGCAAAGTATGACCATTTTGTGCTTTCTCACTTCGTTTTCGTCATGTTTTTTTACATTCTGTTTTAGGTTAATGTTTGGTGGAAAGCTATATGTTTGCTCTACTCTGTGGCCATCCTTTTATATTCCTCTCTTACTATGCGCCGTGAGGGGGGTTGGTGTATAATTTTCATTTTGTTTTTTCTGCAGGGAATATGGTATTCTGTACCCAAAAATTCACTGCAGCTACAAGTCTCTGGGTGAGTCTCTGATGCCTAGGGGTGAGGTGGATAATTTTATAATCCCCTGTTTTTGCCGTGTGTTCTTCGAAGAGCGACACCCATCCAAATCAGGGAGGCATTACTTCTTCCCAAATATCGGGGTTGGTACCATTTTATCCATCCCTTTCTCAAGTTCAGCAACTGTTCGCTTGTACTGTTTTGTTAGCTTGTTCTTTTATTTGGTCATATATCCTTTTTTCTCAATTCTATTTCTCGCAATTCAGGATGCTATTCTGAAATATAATGGGGAGCAGCAAGAGTCCACCGTTCGTGTATCTTTTGAAGGTGCAATGAGTGCAAGCAAGGGGAGAAAACTAGGCCACCGAGATAACAAGGTAAATGCCTTTCTTTTTTCTGAATACCTGAACATATTGTCTTTTTTACATTGCATCATTTTTTTACCCCTTGATATGTTTTATCAATCGTAGACTGTTCTTATCTTTTCTGTAGTTGTTCTTCCCCCTTGTGAATTCTGGTCATTGGATTGGTTTTGCTGTTGATTTCGAAGAAAAACTCTTTGCATTCTTGGACTCAGTCTATGATGAGGATTCAGCATGGCATCTTCCAGTAAAGAACCGTCTGGTTAGTGTTTTGTTTTACTTTAGTTTTTTAATTCACACTAATCTATCTCTGAAATTGGTTTTTCATTTTTGTTCTTGATTTTTTCAGGTAGAAAACTTCATACGTTTGTGGGAGTTGATCATCAGTCCGAATCACAACTTCCGTGAGTTCCAAACAGTGTATCCTGAAGTACCTAAGCAGAGGAATTCGTAAGAATCTCAAACCATAGTTTTCTTTTGTTTGCTTTATATTTGTTATTGTGTGTCTTTTTAAGCCATGTGTTTATGTGAACAGGAAAGATTGCGGAGTGTTCGTGATAAAACTAATGGAAACTTGGAGGGCTGATGTTGACACTCGAAGCATTTTCTCTTATCAGGACATACTCAATATAAGAATTCAGTACGCAAACAAGCTATATTTCCATGCGAAAACCAAGTTGATCAGAGCTTTGTTACTGAGTTTTATGCCTCGGTAAATTTCTGTCCTGTAGCTTTTTCAGCGTTATCTTTTTTACCCACCATTTTTCCATGAGGAAATTCATGGAGACTGCAGTTTTTACTCACCCTTTTTATATTTGTTTTTTTTTTCTTTTTTTAACAGGGATGAATACGATCGCTGTTGCAGCCAAGGGGTGAACAAGCTTGAGATTTTTCTGAGAGGAGCTGTTTTCTTCTGGAGCGCTACTCGCACATGGCGATGAATTGATCTTTTTTGTTTTTTTCTTTTTCATTTGTTAGCCCTTTGGTTGGCACCCTTTTTTTAGAACCTGAACTTTGGTGTCAAGCTTTTGTTCGTGGGAACTATGAATGTCTCATTGAATCAGTTTTTTACTTTTGTTTCGGAAGTCGGGAAGTCGGTTTCAGAAAATTCCAGCAATTCATCAGCAACATGTAGAACAAAACCATTATACAGATTTCTTTTTACGCATAGTTGTCTGAATCATTTTATCCTACCCCCCATAGTTTAGTGATTGTATGAATGTCTTTATCTGTTCTGTTACAAGCAGTATTCTAAATAGTATATTCAGAGCTACAAGCATTACTCATAAATACAACAAATATTTTTCATTACACGCTGCTTCAAAATATGGTCTGTGTTTTTGCAGTAGGTTTTATGTTTTCAGCTTTGCAGTCCATGCATCCTTTCTGAACCTTGCACGGGCACGGGTGCATGTGTGGTGTTCTCTTGTTGAATGGTGTTGTTTCCTTTCTGGTTCTTCTTGGCTGACGGCGGTCTTTTCGCTTGTGTCTTGGCTTTTGGTGGTGCTGCGGAGCCAGCCTCCCCGTTTTTTGTGCCTGATCATCAATTGTATATGGTGTCAGGTTTGATAAATGGATTTTTTTTCAAGGGATCAGTTCATATTTTTCGATAAATTTACAAACTCACCTGGACTAACCATCTTCCTTTTACGAGTCCTAACGGGTGGATGGTTGTACACTTTGTCTAGGTTGGTACATTTCCTCTTAGTGTGGCCATACTCCCTGCAATGTCCGCATCTGTAAAATTTCCCTGCTTTTATAGCTTCCACTATGGTCATCAGTCTTGGCCTCCCTTTGTGTGAGCATCATCTGGGTCTAGCAGTTCTATTGTTGAGTTATCTTCATCCCCATTTGATGAGTTTGCGAAGTTTGCTATTGTTCTGGTTTCAGCATTTTGCGTTTTCATTTCTGCTTGAAGCTCTTTGTCAATCTCTTCTAGTCCTTTGTCAACCCTGTCCATTTCTCCCTGCAAGTACTCGTACTTTCTCTGATGCGTCGCCCCCTTGGAAGCTGTTGTCACCATCCTACGTGCAAGCAGATTGTACCGGAGTGTATCATTGTCAGCTAGTTTTGTTGGCACAGGTAATGGATTCAGCTTCTTATATTTCTTGCGCCATCTGTCAATGATGTATTTGTCTGGTATTTTATCGATGTCCAGGTGTAGCATTATCTTGAGTATGTGAGAGCACACTAACCCATCCTTCTCAAACTTGCAGCATATGCAGTGATACTCTTCTTTCTCCAAGTCAACTTTCACCACATAGGTCCTTGGTCTGTGCTCTTTGATTGGATAATTGGGTGCTTGAAATACCAGGTACAGCCGCCCTATCTCCTCTTCTTTAACCCGTAGTCTTGTGACATCAGTTAGGACTTTCTGAAATCTCCTGAATATAGCTAGGTTGTACAAATCATGCGCCTGCATCTCGATGTAGTACTTAGTTTTGAACTTTTTGGGTTCCACTTTCTTGTGTATTGCATTGTGGTCACTCTCATTTTCTCTAGAATGAATTGTGTCCATGATTCTCTGATATTCCCTTAGGAAACTTGTCATGCTATATTGTGCTCCGACGCCTTTCTTGAACAGTGAGTTTGTTCCCTCACTCCTTGCTGTTGTCTGCAAGAATGGGAAGAAATTCTTCTTGAAGTAAACTGGCACCCATCTTTTTCTGCTATTCCAAATTGTTTGGAAATATTCGATGTGTCCCACATCATAGTCTGCTATCATTTGTTGCCATAGTGTCTCAAACTCATGCTCTGTTAGTGAGTTATCAACTATGTCTTGGAACTCTTCAAACAACCCCTCATTAAGTTGCATTGTCCTGCCTGCTTTCTGTTCTACTTTACTCTTCACATGATACAAACAACATTTGTGAACTGTGCATGGAAACACCGCTTTTATTGCTGCTTCCATCCCCCTGTCCTGGTCTGTAATTATTGTTTGCGGGTGTTTCCCTCCCATAGCATAAATGAATTCTCTGAAAACCCATTTGAATGTCTCAGCTCCCTCATTTACAATTAAAGCACATGCAAAGAGGTAGGTGTGTCCATGTGGAGAGACTCCAACTATTGGAGCAAATGGAAGGTTGTATTTGTTGGTCAGAAATGTCGTGTCGAAACTAATGCAATCACCACAAGTTTCATAGTAGCTTTTTGATTTTGCATCCGCCCAAAAAACGCTCTTCACCTTGTTATTCTTATCCACTTGAAATGAATAATAGAAGCTTTCGTTTTCAGTCCGTTTCTGTTTGAAATACTGCACAACTTGCATCACATCGCTGTTCTTGAGTTCTCTGTTAATTGCTGTTCCATAGTTGCTAACCTTCTTTCTGTTGTACGGCGTGTTCTCCGGGCCACCTCTCAAATATGACAACACCGACACAATCTTGCTTGTTGTTATGTTAGCTTGTTTCAGTGATCTTATCATTGCCTTCTCCTCAGGTGTCATGTAGATATGCGACCGGAAGAACCTGCTCTGCGGGCTTAAAGCATGATTGTGGTCCAGACACAGGTTTGTGATGCGCCAAAGCCCTTGTTTCTCACTTATTATCATCTCAACTTTGCATCCTGTCCTGTCAATGACAGTAGTTTGTCTTTGCACTTCGATGTCCTCTTTCTCTGCTGGTGCTGCCCTAGCATACTTATTGCATTTCATTGTGACTCTGATAACCTCCCTATTTCTCTTTTTGCTTGTTGTCCTGGCAGCCGCCACCACAGAAACAGAGAAGCCGATTGCATAAGCATACATGTTAAAGAATACTTGAGCATTCTCTCTATTTTCAAACTGCATCCCAACTTCTGGTATCATATCTTTGTCTATTGTGTAGTCATTCTGGCCTTGCGAGTTTGATTCTTCATTTTCCAGAAAGTTCTCGACATCTTCTTCACATATTTCTTTTCCATCTTCCGCGCCTTCTTCGCTTGGATTCATTTGTTCTGTACTATCATCAGCTGTTGCTTGCTGTGTGACTCCATCATTGTGTTCAACATTGTTTGCAGCATTCATCTGTTTTTTATTTTTGTAAGATGAAAACACATGTTGATGTTCAGTGTAAATATTTTTGACGACTAACTATTGATATAATTCTTTGAAGGAATATCAGATGTCTTACCTCATCCAGCTCGATGTCCCGAAACAAGTTCTCCGCCCACGGGTCATCATCCCAAGTTATGTGTTGACCACTTTTTCCTGGTGATGCCTGTAAGTAGTCATTAACCCCTGTATACTCAGGCCCTGATTGATTTATGTTTGCATTGTTTTGTTGTATGGTGCATGCTGTGTATTCATCCCACCTCGCACTGTCAATCTGCATTTTGCAAATTGTTCTCATTAATTCATATTCTATCCAACCTCTCGGGGTTGTTCCTCCATTTGTATATATTTTTGGCCTACCTGTTTTGAAGATGACGTTTGTGACGATGAATAAGCTGTGTCATAATTGCCATTGAGCAAACCTGTGAATGTAAAATCCTTGTCCTGCATAAATTTTGCACATTATGTGAGATGAACAATAGGGAACAAAATAATTAATTTTATTTTTGTGTAATTAATTTTTTTTACAACTTACCTGGAAAAACGTATAGTCGCATCTATAGGTGTTGCATTCTTCATTGTTGCTATTTATCTGTCCACCATCTTCAGCCTGCTAAAAACAACATGCAGAAACATCAGTTATACAATTATGTGTGTCACCCCAATGCTATGAAGTAAATATTCTCTCTCTCTCTGTTAATGGATCTGTTATCTTTCTCTCTTTCATTGTGTCAGTGATTCAGTGTTTCATTTTGTCAATTTAGTGAGTGTCTAAGCCTCTCTTTCTCTCTGGTCAGTGCATCAGTTTTGTCATTTAAGTATTCATTGTACTGCCTCAGTCTTGATTTAGTGCCTCAGTCTTATTATTTGTTGCATAAAAGATTCATTGTCTCATTGTTTCAGTCCATTGTCTGATTCCTTCAGTGTCTCAGTTTCATTCAGTGTTTCAGTGTTTCATTTATGTTTTTCAGTGTATCAGCTTTGTTTATCTGCCTCAGTATTTATTTATTTTTGTTCAGTCAATTGTCTGTGATTCAGTGATTCAGTCTTGTTTTTAGTGTCTCAGTGTTTCAGTCTTGTTTTTAGTGTCTCATGATTCAGTCCTGTTTTTAGTGTCTCAGTGTCTCTTTGTCTCTTTATTGCGTATCTCTCTCTCTCTGTCTCTCTCTCTTTTCTGGTCTCTATCTCTCTCTATTTTCTATCTCTATTCTGTCTCTCTTATCTTACTCTCTCTCTATCCTTATCTCTCTCTCTCTTTTCCTGGTCTCTATGTCTGTCTCTCTTTCTCTCTCTCTCTCTTTTTATCAGAGATAAGGTATGTCTCAGTTACATTTCAGTCTCTTTCATCTGAATCTCGTGTCTCTCTCTCTCTCTCTCTAAGTGACTATTTCTTGTTTTCTTTCTATCATTATCTCTATATTTCTTCTATTTAGTCTCTATCTTTATCTCTATTCATATGTTTTCTGCTTGCACGTTTCAGTGTTTTAGTCCCTTATTGTTTCAGTGTTTCAGTGTCTCAGGTATTCAGTGTATCAGTTTCTCAGTGTCTATGCACAACACACATTTGTATCAGGTTGTCAGTGCTTCTGGTTTTCAGTGTATGAGCGCAGTTATGTGCACAAAAGACAAAACGGTCTCATCCATTCTACTTCTACATAACAACATACCCTCTCTTTTTTCGCCTTTGGTTCTGTCATTCATCCCACAGCTTCACAGTCGAGAAGGTTGAGTGTTGGTTTCCATTTTGTTTAACCTTATTTATTTGTTGATTTCCTTTTTCTCCTTCATGCCACATACGCAGATGGCTTGTGGTACGTGCGGATCAACCAGGGTAGGTGTGGACTACGACTAAGTTTAAGGAGCCCCTTCTATGTGTACCTTACCAGTGATTTCTTCAAGTTCTGTGTAAGTTGCATCCTTACTGTCTTGTCTTTTTCGGTCAGCATTCATTTGCGTTGTGTGTTTCAAGTTGGTTTTGATCAATCAGACCTCATGATTTTCATGTATATCCTTTTTTTTGTCGATAGGTTGTGCCATGCCATGTTAGGAAATCGGAACATTGTAGACGTCGCAACACCTGATGGACACCAGTATCGCTTTGACATTAAGAAGAAATCAGGCCAACCCACACGGCTTTGTGGTTCTGAGTACAAGAAATTCATTTTTGAGTTTGGCATGCGCGCAGGATACAAGATTTTGTTCAACATGCATGAAATGCCAGAGACAACACCAATCTGGCCTGAAGGAGCTAATGGCGAGCCATTACACGGTATCATCTTCGTTCTATCTTTTTCATTATGTGTGGGCCTGATTTTCTTGTATCATTGTGTCTTATGGTTATTTCTCTTTCTTTTTTTGCTGTGAAGTTGTATATCCTCAAAATATGACCCCTGGAGGTATCGATTTTCACCTAACCGAGGAACAGTGGAACAATATAATGCCATCCTGTAGGTGTCTGGTGATGTAGACTGTGTCTATCTACATTGCTTTTCTAGCTCAGACATTGAGCTAAACTACATGGTAATTTAATCACCTTGTTGATACATTTTTGACTTGTTGTTGGCGATTTTTTGTCTGATCTTTTCATAGCAGTTTTGTAATATAGCTCAGTCTCACTTCTGTGCACTGTTTTTTTTGCAGAGGATTCCGAAGATCATATCTGAAGCTCTGAACCTGGGTGATTCTGGTGATGCTTTCCTGTCTTTATATGGTGGGATGATAATTCAAGCTGAGACGCTATATGTGCTGACGGGAGAACAAGATTCACATCTGGCTGGGATTTTTTCGTTACATCAAGCAACTTTGCAGCCGGATTGCTTGTGTTGATCATTTTCAAGAGGAACGGAATCCAACCAGTGAGCATTGTTTTCCACGTGCTGTAGGGATGTCTCTTTCACCTACTTGAACACTTTTTAAGCAGACTTCTTTTCCGTGTTGTCCTTTTACTTGTTTTCTATCGAATGCTCCTTTTTTCTGGTTTTCAATGCATGAGTAGTCAGTGCATTATATATGTATGAATAATATGGACCATGTATCAGTGTGTTTAAACGATTCATATTTTTTGATTGGGGGTTTCATTTGTTTATTGAGTTTGTTTTTGGGTGGGGGTAACTCCGCCTACCATCTTTTCTAAAGGTGGTAGCCGGTTCCAAGCCCGGGTAAAGGAGGAGGACCTTTTCTATCTCTATTCTTTTCAATCTGCATATCTCTATTTTTTTCTCTCTATTTACTGCCATGTTGTCTCTATTTCAGGTTTAGGGATCAAGGTAAAGCGAGATGATATGTTTTTCAGGCTGGTTGGCTGCATTGTGCCACACAACACAAGTTAGGTGCAGATCGTCTTTGTGTCTCAGTTTTCTGTCATGTACTGTTATTGTAGTTATCTCTCTATGGGTTGTCTATGTCTTCATTTGTAGCATGTTGAATGATGATGGTGTTTGTGGATTTTTTGAATAGATGCTTTATGATCTCTGTTTATACTACATTGTCTTATCTATGTAGTTATTCATTTTCTTAGCTTGTATTGATCAAACGCATTATCTGTGACTACTAGCATGAAACGACATGATGTACTCATCTTGATATAGTGCTTTTTTTTCGATTAGCTGCGTGCTTGTTGGGTCCACCAAGTTTTTGCCAAGTATCTATCCACTGTAGGTGTTATTTGTGTCTATATATGTTGGTTGATGATACTTTGTGACTAGACTGATTTATTTTTTTCCTAGTAAAACTAGGGACCCAATAGGTGTATCATTGTTGGACCAGTTTTCATTATCTGAAGTTTTGTTTAATTCAGATGCGGTGCACAATCTGCGGATGGCCAGATGGACCTTGCCAGGAGAAGAAGAGGATGTTGCACTGATGTTGCACACAATGGACTGGTAATTTTCTACAGAAAACTCTCTTGTTGTCTACTGGTTATCAATCTTGGTTCAGTTGTTTTTCGTGTTTCTCATGAATGATTTGTTTTATTGTTTTACAGCGGATCCCAAAGGAGATTTCATCTGTTCTCAATATAGATGAAGAAGGAAAATTGATTTTTCATCTATGGATATGATGGGGTCAACCTTTTGAATCATCATACTACACCTGCAAAAATCAAAGGATCTGCTTCAGGGGGATGGCAGCAATTTGCCAAGCTGCACATCCTAGACGAAGGAGTTGTCGTTCTCCTCTAGTTTGCTTCAGGTTGGCTTCTATGTTAGTTTATCTATCTCTTTTTTATTCCTGAAAACTTTGTCAGTCTTTTTAGTTTGAACCAAGACTTTGTGTGTGACAGATATGTCACTTTGGTCAGCCTTTTGTTGCTCTTTTGTTGAACAATATATATGATATCAGTGATCTTTGCTCTTTTTGCAAATAACCTACTATATGATATGTCAGTATAGTTTTCATTTCTGTCATCTAGTTTTCATTTCTACATGCACTGGGTAGCACTGCTGCGTGCTATGTCATTTTCTACATGCACTTGGTGATCTCTGTACCCCGAGATGCAAATAACCTACTACTGCCAGCTAGTTTTCATTTCTACATGCACTTGGTAGTACTGTTGTGTGCTATGTCATTTCTGCATGCACTTGATGATCTCTGTGTGAGTTTTTTTCAAAGAAAAGTTGCAGATACAACAGGTTTTTCAGAGATAGCAACAGGTTTTTCAAACTGAATTGCAGGGAGAGGAAGTTTTCTTCGAGATCTAACCTGGAGCCTGTGATCTGCACCGAGGTAGGCGTTTTTGTTGTCTGGAGGCTTGAGTATCTCTTCCATTCTACCCCTCTGTTCTTCTTTTGTCAGATGGATGCGTCTGGGGGCAACGCTGCAGATGGATGCGTCGGGGGTACTGGCTGGGGCAACTCTGCAGATGGATGCGTCGGGGGTACTGGCTGGGGGCAACGCTGGAGCTGATCTGAGCTTTCTTGAAGAAGAAGAAGGTCGTTTCGCTGGATTATTTGCTTCCTGGGCTTTGTACCAACTGGCCTTTCTTTGGCCTACTGTTTTCGGGTCGGGCTGGAGTAACTCGACCCGTTAGGATGGGCTAGTACGTGGGTTGGGGGGCGGGGGGACTGGGCTCATTCGACTGAAATGGTTTTTCGTCGTCAGTCGTTTCTGTCGTCAGTTGTTTCTGTTGTGTTTCAAGCTCGTACGTGTCAGCGCGTGTTTGGCCCAAAAAAACGACTGACAGTGAAATGAAAAACAGTCGACTGACCAATAGACACTCCCTTACTATAGGGTGCTATTAGCCAGGCATTTGTTCAAAAAAAAATAAAAATACCGTGGAGCCGTACGCTTGCATAGTACGTTCAAACACACAACTGATCTCCCATGTCGCCGCTGTCCCCGCGACAACTCCGCCGCCGCAGACGCCGCGGCACTCTCTTCCTGCCCTGAAATCTCCAGCCGCCGGACCCGAGATGGTCCTGCCGCGGCGGCGCGGACCCCACAACCACCACCCGTCCCCGTGCCCCCGACGCGCCGTCCTGCCGCCGGCGGCGCTCCTGCTACTCTTCCTCCTCGCCGCCGTCTCGCTGCTCTACGTCTCCCCGCCGCCGCTGTCCGACCACCCCGCCTTCGCTTCCTCCCGCCGCCGCGCCTCGCATGCTCCGGTACTCCACTGCTACCCCTAGCTGCTTCTGCCTTTCCCCTTTACATCTCTGGATCTAATTCCTATCGTTCCACGCGCGCAGCAGAACAGCTCTGGTGGCGGCAGTCTAGTGGAACCCGCGCGCCGCGAGATTTCCCGCGTTCCGGTAAGCATGTGCTTATCCCTTGTATTCACCAAATCGAATTACTTTTGAGAGAACCGAATCAATTGTTTGCATGATTATTTTGTTCTATTTGGTGGAGTACTGACTTGAGTACGCTGCATTACTTCCTGTCTTTGTAGACAATCGATTAGTTTCTGTGATTACTGCTTTGATTGATAGATGTAAGCTCGTGTGCCAGTTTAACTAAACTAGTTAGTGGTCAGCATCGGATGCCACTAATTTTTACAATTAGATCTTTTACTAAGCCTGTCTATTTCTACTGAGAAATCAACTACACCGAGGAGGTAAAAGGGCATTATGATCAAGACTACAAAACATTTATGCAGAATTTCATAAAGAGAGACATATCCACTTGGAACAACGACTATCTTATGCGTTGGGTGAAGGGTAAGTCTAGAATTGCAATACGCTCTCTCGAAACCTAGAGACGTCTCATAGGCTGCGGGGGGAGATACTCTAAACTGGGACAAGTTAAAGAATCAAACATATAGAAAAATTATATCATAACCGAAGTGGTACTAGAAGTCTAGAATAAGTGACTATTCAATAGACTGGGAAACTGCACTTCTTGCATCACCTGTTGAGGTTGCAAGGTACATAGCAGTTAGGAAAATGAATTACGGTATGGCATGTCTAGCATGTCGGATACTTGTCTTGCAAGATACACTGTCATTTGCTTATGTCTAAAATTCTTGCTCCTCAAGAGACGAAGATGCCAGTCTCGAAAAAGAGGTGAAATAATAGTTATTTTAGAAATAAGCAAATGACAGTGTACTTGCAATCGTATTCTGCAATTGTAATTCATTCCCCTGACTATTATGTACCTTGCAACCTCAACATGTGATGCATGAATTACAACTTTCTCGTCTATTGAGTCACTTATTCTAGTACCACTTATGTTATGATATCCTTTTCTATATGCTTGCTCATTTAAACTTATCCCAATGTGAAGTATCTTTCACCCGCAGCGTGGCTATGAGAGGCCTCAAGGTTTCCACTTATCCTTCTAATTCGTAAGATATTCGTTGTTCCAAGTAGATATGTCTTTCCTTTTCTTCTCCATAAATGTTTTGTAGTCTTGATCATAATGTCCCCTTACCTCCTCACTGTAGTTGATTTCTTCGTTGGAATAGACAAACTTAGTAAAAGCCGAATAAGTGACATCCGGTGCTTCATTCAAGTTTAAGTAGATTAGTTGGTGGTAAGCATCCGGTGGAGTAAATTGCAAAAAACCACAACAATTGGAGCAAATGTATCAATGCTTCAGGAAAAACCACCACAATTGTTTTTTTTTTTTGCAATTTACTCACATCCAGAGCTTTCGTCTTTGTTGTCCCCCCATGCGCCTTCCTGCGGGTCAGATTCCCGGTTCCGGTCGGCAACATGATCCCGACGGTCAGCTTGGATCAATGCCAATGCCCCCGCTAATATGCCTTATTCCCTCAGTTCCCGTTGTACTACGGTGACTCCAGTGGCGGAGCTACAGAGAAATTCTTGGGCGGGCCAAGCTGAAGCACATGACAAAATATTGCAGATTCTAAACCATATGCTTCATTACTGTAGATAACTAACATCGGTCAATCCTAAAATTGGTTCTTCTTCAATTTCACTTATTTGATCTCCTTTTCTTTTCAAGACCAAATCGATTCTTCTCCGTGTGGCCTTCCCCATGGATATTGCAAGTTGTAAAACTGAAAACAAATTCGGTGAACAATCCAATCAACATATTCATTCATTCAAATTCACAAATGCTAACTAGAAATTGGGGGAAAGGGTAAGTAACTGGATAGGGAAATTGGGAAAGACACCGGCTCGATTCAGTAGCACGTCGTCGTGCTGCTAGCCGCCATGCCCGTGTGCTGTGTGCAGACGGCAACCCCCTTGGCCCTTGCTGCTGGCGGTGGCGAGTCGGCGATCCCCTGGTTGCAGGCGGCGACACGCGCTACTTTCTACTGTGCTTCCCTGCTCCGCCTCCGTTGATTCCTCAAGTTCGTCCCTAAATTTCTAAACTTAGCAAGGCGTGATGCAGAGGCCATCCATGGATTTGGTCGATCTCGCTCTGTCTGCGTCTGTGCGACTCGTGCAACTTTTTTTTTCCGAGTCGAGGCAGTAAAACGAGTCGTCGGCTGGGATGGCCTCTGATGCGTAGTAGTACAAAACAAATTGGCCGGAAACCTGGGCGGGCCGTGGCCCAGGTTGGCCCCTACTAAGCTCCGCCAGTGGGTGACTCCAAGGTCTATGTCGACGACTCTTCGGTTGCTCCGGTCTCTTCCGTCTTCCCTTTGGGCTTCACAGCGGCGGCCGATTCTGCTCCAAAGATTTGCTCCCAAAGGCTTGCTTGTAATTTTTATGTTCTGTAGGGCTTTTCTTTTATTTGGGGACAACTGTTCCACATCTGGATGTTTCTGGTGTTATTTGTTCCTCTTTTAATATATTCAGGAACATTGTCAAAAAATGTTTTTGGTGGTAAGCTATTGAGGTGAAGTCCGTTTCTGTTTTGTTTCAGAAAAACTTATATTTTCATGCTCCAGGGTATGTCGAACCTGTTCTCTTGAGTTTATAGAGGCGCGAGTTGAATGAATTTTGTTTTTCTGTTCCACTGCTGATTATTTTGAGTCTAGACCTATTGCCCTTTTGGCAAACCAGATTTGTTCCTTTTTTGGCTATAGTGTATTAAAATAGAACCTCTATTTTCTTGCTTAGTTAGTTACAATTTCTCAAACTGCAGAGAGGTGGTTGGACTGTGGCAGATGACCAATGGGGTTCGAAGCTTGCTAGCAAATTCTATGGGTGCAGCAACTCCAGCAGCAAATTCCTTGGTGCGCAATATTCTTTACCATTGAGGATTGGTTAAAATTTTCTGTAGCCACATAGGGTATTTCAGATGTTAGATTTGCTCAACAATCTTAGAATACACACTGTATTATATTCTGGAGAAGGTTGAAATGGTATTGGTGGTAGCTGTGCCTCTTCTTTGTTGTGCTGGGTTAGTCTTTTGTTTGCCTGAAGTAATCATTGTTTTACTATGTGCAGATTCAGGTGTTATAACACACCCAGACCGTTATTTGATGATTGTTACGAGTGGAGGCCTCAATCAACAGAGAACAGGGGTAAGATATGTGCAACTGGCACATTATTCCTGCCCACATTTCATGATGCATGTAGCTGGGTAGGACAAAAAATGGAGGCAACCAGTTTGAATATGTGTAAAAGCCTAGCCTCTTAACACCCTCTTATTCTGACTAGTGTTAGAGCTGTAGTTTGTAATAGATTATTTCATCTATATGAGAATCTGCTCCTAAATACGAAGGTTTTGCAGGTTTGCTTTGTTTTGGATGTCATGATTATAAATCAAATAATCAATGGAACATATATTATCAAGTGGCCAAACTCATACCAGATCCAATATTAGAACAGAGCCAGAATCTTTACATATGAATGCAAATGTATAAATAAGCTAACTCATGGATACACGTAACACATAAATAAGAGGTTGTATGCTTCAAATCATTATTAGTCTTCAGTCAAAACTAAGAATAGCCCAGGCTAATGCTGGGAACATTGAGACAACTCCTGTGTAGTGTCTAAGGATGTGGAAAAAAAAATTGAAGTTCGAGGTCTCCTCAGTTTTCCATATTATGTTGTTCATAACTATGTCCATTAGCCTAAGTAATCTGTGCTGCTTCTCAGATAATTGATGCTGTTGTTGCTGCACGTATTCTAAACGCGACACTTGTTGTTCCCAAACTGGACCAGACCTCCTTCTGGAAAGATGCCAGGTTCCTTCGAGTACCAGACACTTATCACCCTAGCCTTTAAATCTTCTCCTGTTTCTAGAAGACTGAAATTGCATTTTGTTTGTATTTAATTCCATTTCTCCGCACTCTGCAGTGACTTTGCTGAAATTTTTGATGCCGACTGGTTCATATCATCTTTATCAAAGGATATAAGGATCGTGAAAGTGCTTCCAGAGATAGGAGGTAAACTGCGGGCTCCTCATAGAATGCGTGTGCCCCGAAAGTGCACTCAGCGATGTTACTTGAACCGTGTGTTGCCTGCACTTCTTAAGAAACATGTAAGTCATTGTAGTGTAGGAATGTTTGTTACTGAGATACGTTATATAATGTGCTTTTATCACTTTGCATAAACCTATTACATCCTCATTTGGATTGTATGAACTGAAAAATAGAGATATTTCATATGCATGGTATTGGATTGCATGTTCTTACAGAAGACTATAGGAAAGGCCCTGCTAGTTTATATATTTATACTAAATAAGGAGTATGCACAAGGTACAAACTCCACACCGGGTATTACTAGGACAATAGATTATGTAGCCATGCTTGGTCTTGAATTCTGACAGCCTGTGTGCCTTTTGCCAAATTTGCTTCTTCTGTTGGAAAATTGTTAATAACTTTTCTGGCAAAGAAAATATTACATAATTTTGTCAACATTTTCAGAAGCTATAACTTTTACTCGTTAAGTCCCCCATGCTCAAAGTTATTTTGTTAATGTGAGATATTCAACTTCTATGATTAAAATATTAGGATAGCTTATATCTCTTCTTCCACCTGATGCAGGTTGTTCGACTAACAAAATTTGATTATAGGCTAGCAAACAGGTTGGATTCTGACCTGCAGAAGCTGAGATGCAGAGTAAATTACCATGCATTGAGATTTACTGACCCAATACAAGAAATGGGTGAAAAGATAATACATCGAATGAGGGAGAGGAGCACACATTTTATTGCTCTTCATTTAAGGTGCTCACAGTTCAAGTTCTCATGATTCAGCTTGCATTTTTCTTTGACGCAAGTGAGAGAAAGCTTACATATATATGACTTAGGCTATCAACTTTTTGTGTATGTATGAAAAACATAGTCGGTATGAGGTGAGACGTAGTTTAAAGCATACGGATCACTTCAATCTTAGCAGGGATGAGCAATAATGCAAGCTTCTTAGCAAGCATGTTACTGGTATTATGAGCATGCTGTCTTGTTACCAGGAATACCTAAAGCATAGTCTAGTGGCAGGACGAGGAGTTAAGGGGTGTTTATAAGTTGTCTGACCAACACTATGCAAAGTAATTAATGAAAGATGTTAGAACTGGAAATGAGAAATCTGTATAGGTTCGGCCTTTCTGTTAGCATATACTCGTGATTCCAAAGTGGCACCTGGGAGGAGGGCCTCATGTGCTCTGATTTTGTATGAAGTTCAATCTCGGTTACCAGTAAGTGGAGGTTGATCTTGGTAATAAAGAGGAAAAGGTATGCTGTAGCATGCTCTTTTGCTTCCTACGTGGTCCTCCATATATCTGTCTGCTAGATTATTATGATCAGTTGGGGCACTTGGGCTAGTGAACAACCATCGTCTATGGCTAGCAGATGTGATTTTGGTCTGAAGTTTACTAGCATTCTACTTCTGAAGTGTTCTTGTTTCAAAGCTATAAGTTGTTTACCCCAATTTGTGTACACTCTTTATTTAGTTTTTAATGGGGTCATTGTTTTCTCTTTCCCTCTAAACATTGTTTTGTGATACCAGATTTGAACCTGACATGCTTGCCTTTTCGGGGTGCTACTATGGCGGTGGAGAAAAAGAGAAGAGAGAACTTGGTGCGATACGGAAGAGATGGAAAACCTTGCATGTACGTATGATATCATAAGGTATTGCTAGGTACTTAAATAGTCATGAATCACAATTAAGTATGAATGCAACCTCTGCTATTTTTGCATTTCAGGCTAGCAATCCAGAGAAAGAAAGAAGGCACGGTAGATGCCCACTAACTCCTGAAGAGGTGGGCCTGATGTTGAAGGCACTGGGCTACACAAAAGATGTTCACATTTATGTTGCCTCTGGAGATATATATGGCGGGGCAAAGACATTAGCACCCCTGAAAATGCTCTTCCCCAATCTCCATACGAAAGAAACAGTAGCAAGCAAAGATGAGCTGGCTCCATTCTCAAAATACTCATCTCGCATGGCTGCACTGGATTTCATTGTCTGCGATGGAAGTGATGCTTTTGTGACTAACAACAACGGAAACATGGCCAAAATTTTGGCTGGGCGAAGGTATGTATAACTTTATTCTGCTTCTCTATCCTCGGCTATTGTCAGGTTCTCGTTGTACAGTCTGATGTTAAATCTGACCATCTATTGTTGCCCGTGGCAGGAGATATCTTGGGCACAAGAGAACGATCCGACCAAATGCTAAAAGGCTCTATTCCTTATTCTTGACCAGAGGAAACATGTCTTGGGATGCATTCTCCTCCAAAGTACACATGGTCCAGAAAGGATTTATGGGAGAGCCCAAGGAGCTCAGGCCAGGGAGGGGGGAATTCCACGAGAACCCCTCGACGTGTATATGTGAAAAGACCGATCCCAAAACACTAACCAAATCTAACCCTCGAAGCGAGCAACGATCGAGTAATGGTACCGAGGGAGGCAAAGCCATTAGCGAGCCCACAGTTCCTGATCATACCGATGAAGAGCTGGAAGTATCTGGTGCGGAAGAAGACGACACTCCTGTGGAGAAAGAAGACGACACTCTGGTGGAGAAAGAGGAGATACTCGACACTGAAGCGGAGGATGATGCGTTGGTCAGACCAGATGATCCTGAGCTGGAGGAGGTTCTTTCAGATTAGATACGTTTATCCAGGCCTGTAGATGTTAACCGACCTGACAGAGTTTTGGTGAGCAACTGATGAATTTTGCTCCTCTAACTTGTACATATTTTCTGATGTGTAAAATGTGCATCCTCCGTTCTGCTCTAGCTAGCTCATAGTGTATCCTCGGCTTTCCTTAGTCCAGTATCATGGCAGTCTGTACGTTGATCTTTTGAGGCTGTAACGTTTGTGGTGGTATGAGTTTCTAGATGTAGCATGCGCTTGTTTCTGTTTATTTTCGTTTTCTGCAACCTTTCTGATGGTGTCTAAGATGCACATCCCTGACTTATTTTGCAGCAAGTGCAGCCGAGCAGCATTGTTTAGAGACCTGCGAAGTGCCTGCTTTCAGCTGCATAGCTGCCAGGTTAAGATTCATTTCACCCTACTGCTTACCGATCAACTTGTCCGTTGGATTCTATCTGTTTCGTGCGAAATCTCACCTCTCCCATGGGATTCGAACTGTTTTGCGGGATGTCTCAGCTCCTTTGAGAGAGGCCAGACCGTGTCCTTCTTATGCTAGATCAAAATACTACCCCCTGAACCTTGTTTGGAACCTTCATTACCCGTGAACTCATTTTTCTTCTGGCAGGCAAAAGTGTGGTTTCTATCCTGTTCTCACTGCCTAAACCTTTGTTCCATCTAAAAGAGACATTTCAATTCCATTACCCACATTCTTTCAAAATCGTTGGAGCATCCTTTCCTTCGTCAGGGTACGTTGGAGTTGGAGGTGGCAAAAGTCCTTTTAACACATGCTCCAAGTCCAAGGCAGGATTACTATTCTCATGTGATCTAAGTAGTATCTACCTAGCCACCTAGGACGCTTGTAGACTTCCTAGGCGATTCTTGCTCATCTTTGTCCACACCTTGAATCTCTAGCTAGGGGAAAGTGAACTAGCTCCCCGTGAACGTGAGCATGCAGCAGCTCAAGGAAAGTCTACATGTATGGTCACTGTTTCTCCGCTACTGTATGTCTCGAGTAGCCTACTCCACCCCGTGCAATATGCTCCTTCCTGTTCCACGAAAGAAAGAGGCCACGCACTTTCCCCAATGTAATTTATGACTCCGTTCTTGCTTGTGACCTCAGTGGGTGAGTGCCAGGTGTCCATCCATTTTCAGTTCTAGACAGCAACACGTCCAGCACTTCAGCGTGGCGTGGTAGCCATAACGGTCCACATCAGTACACACGCCCTGCCGATGCTTCAGAGTCCGGGAACGTACATGATTGAAAATCTTACCACACAAATAGTAGCTGCCAGCTGCCAGAACACACCAGGGCCTCTTTGATTCGTAGGATAGGAAAATCGTAGGAATAGAAAATTGTAGATTCCAATGTCATGCACACTCCAATCCTATAAGATTTTGCATGCACCAAAGTTTGTTTGATTCCACCAAAGAAATTGTAAAATGAGCTTGGAGTGAATGTTAGATTTCCTATGGGAAGTAGGAAGTAGTATAATGATTCCTATAGGAATTTTTCCTATAGGATCCAATCCTACAAATCAAATGACAAAGATAGGAAAATTTCCTATAGGATTCATTCCTCCACATATCCTTTGCAATTCCTTTGAATCAAATAAGCCCTCAGTTTATAAATCAGGGTTGTCTATTTATAAGTTTTCTGAAGTTTTTAAAATCTCGGCCACCTTGATTTCTGGATCAACATCTAACTTCCCACTATGACCCAAAGACCAGAAACTGCGGTGACGTCTTCTAAATTTGCACACTTCTAATAAATTGCACACTTGTTTTTATGACTGCAAGCATGGAAGACTGAAGGCACATAGATATGTCAGTTTCATGATCTCCTTAATACACTCCCTTTGAGCTGCTAGATACTCGCAAGACCCGTACTTTACTCAAAAGAACTCCTTCAACCTCGTGGCTCTGATGATCAGTAGCGGCATCTTTGACAACGACATGTTTATTATTCCATCGTCTCCTCTCCTGCCGGCCGCACTTTTCAACTCTGAAGGCGCCAAGCCGCCAACTATCACTGACCAAGTGACCAACCACCAAAAGAAATTAACGAGAGGCGGACCACGCCATTGCCGCACCTCCACCTCCACCTCCCCCCTCCTCCTCCCCCTCCACCTTGGCTTCAACTCCACGCGCCGCACATGCTTGCTTTCCAAACCAAGGGATAATTAACCGCCCGCCCATCTAAGCACCGGTCGACAACACACCATTTTCTCCAAGCACAAGAATCAACCAGACAACCGGTGGAAGGAGCAAGCCATTGATTGATCTGTCCATCATCTCATGGCGAAACTTAGGTACTACTTCTGCTTTTCCCACTGCCGTTGCTGCACATGCATGCCCATGGCTGCGTTGCCGAACTGCCATTAGCTGTCGCCATGTTTCAGTTAAGTCAGTTTCTATATAAGCACATACACGCTTAATGCTGGTTTCTCATCTGTCTGGAGCTGCAGGACTCTCGTGGCTTGCTGCATGGGTCATCCACGGGAAGCTGTTGATGCCATGGACGGTGTCAAGCTTAAGGTCACCAACAGATACGTAAGTGCTGATCTGCCTCCAGCCTGCTGCCTGCGCTCTTCTTCTTTTCTGCGTCTGAACTTGCATGTTTGTGTTTACTGTACCTGTGCAGGTTGTGATTAAAAACGACAATTTCGAGCTGACGCTATCTAACCCCGATGGTATCGTCACTGGCGTGAGGTACAATGGTGTGGATAATCTGATGGAGATTCTTAACAAAGAAGACAACAGAGGGTACTCTATCGTTTCTGTGATTAGTTACTTCAGTTATAAATTAGAGGTTGGTTGGCTATGCTATATAGGGCCATTATTCCTTTCATGCAATTAGATGAGAGTTGTTGATCCATGTTCTGTCAGGTATTGGGACATTGTTTGGAATCCACCAGGAGAGCGAACTGGAATATTTGATGTGTAAGAGCGAGCTCACTGTTCACGGTTCAGGCTTCATTACAGGCTTGCACGCCAATTAATCTGACACTAAACACTTGCACGCAGGATCAAAGGCACAGAGTTCCGCATCATATATCATGATGAAAACCAGGCTGAAGTCTCTTTCACCAGATCATGGGATCCTTCCCTCGAAGGGAAAGCTGTTCCGTTGATCATCGATAAAAGGTGACTGACTGATGCATCATAACCATAATTTCATTGTGGGAAAATAAGGTACACATCATGTTTATCTGAGCAAGCATTTCTCTACAGGTTCATCGTGCTTCGTGGCTCCTCAGGATTCTACACCTATGGAATCTATGAACACAAGGAAGGGTGGCCTGATTTTGGTATTGGGGAAACCAGAGTGGCCTTCAAGCTTCGGAAGGACAAGTTGGTACTCGACCTTTTAGATTCTTTTGTTGTGGACTGTATTTTCTGCCCACTGAAACTATGTGCTGGTGAATGCAGGTTCCATTACATGGCAATGGCTGACAACAGGCAGAGGATAATGCCGATGCCTGATGACCGTTTGCCTCCCCGGGGCCAGCAATTAGCGTACCCTGAGGCTGTCCTCCTTGTGGACCCAATTAATCCTAAACTCAGAGGGGAGGTAAGCTAATAGAGATATAAGATTGTCCATGATAAACATCTGACTGTATTCTTAATAATCTTAACATTCTGATATGTTTGTCAAGGTCGATGACAAGTACCAATACTCGTGTGAAGACCAATACAACAATGTCCATGGATGGATATCATCTGATCCTTCAATTGGCTTCTGGCAAATCACGCCGAGCGATGAGTTCCGTACTGGAGGACCTCTGAAGCAGAACTTGACATCTCATGTGGGGCCCACTATGCTCGCTGTAAGTTCAGACCTTGAAAAATCCTGACCCTGTTTTATTGTTTTTTATGTCTGTGTTTTTGCTTTCTAAACTCTCTATCAGCATCTTTCCAGCGTCTGACAATAAGATGTTGTGTCTGCTTCGTAAAAAAAAAGTTATTACGATGATCTGGTCTATAGAGGTGAAAATTAGTTCAGACTATTTGATGATATGCAACTAGTTCTCAAGATATTTTTTTATCTGGTTTTAGATGTTTCTTAGCTCTCATTATGCCGGGGATGACCTTTCGCCCAAGTTCACCAATGGAGAATATTGGAAAAAGGTCCATGGACCGGTGTTCATGTACCTTAACTCCAGTCAGGACGGATCTGACCCAAGTCTACTATGGGAGGATGCAAAAGTTCAGGTGATTATACTTCAGATTAAATAATTACTTAAGGATATAATCCAGTTTTCCCACAACAAAAGCACTCATATGCCATAAATTATTAAACGACAACAATTATGGCGACTTACTGCAAACGAGATTATATTTTGTAGTGTTATCAACACTATATAAGTAACTCGATACTTGATTTCATCTTTTATTTACGTTGGGAAATCAGATGATGATGGAGAAAGAGAGCTGGCCATATGATTTTGCACTTTCAGAGGATTTCCAGAAGACTGAGCAAAGATGTTGTATCTCTGGTAGATTGCTTGTAAGAGACAGGTACTCAATAGTGGCATTTCCCAATATCCTACAACTAGAAAGGATTCATAGTAACTTGACTTTTTCAATCACCCTAGATTTAGTTCAAGTACCATATTCATCTCTTACTAATGGTTCCTTCACCATATCATTAGGTATATTATAGATGATGAGGATCTTTATGCCACATCAGCCTATGTAGGCTTAGCACTACCGGGAGAAGCTGGATCGTGGCAAAGAGAGTGCAAGGTAGCACATGCTTATAAGTTACAGCATAAACTGCTTATTGACTGAGCCGAGCTGTAATTTTGGACAATGAAGTTTTTTCTTACATACTGCGATGCCATAGGGATACCAATTCTGGTGTAGAGCAGATGCAGATGGTAGCTTCTACATAAAGAACATTGTAGCTGGAAACTACAATCTTTATGCATGGGTTCCAGGTTTCATAGGAGACTACAAATTCGATGCCATACTAACATTATCTTCAGGTTAGCGTCTTAGCCTACCTCTTTAAATATCTGAATTGATATCCTGAGATGTTCAGAAATGCTGTTCAGGGGATGATATTTATCTAGGTGACCTTGTATATGAGCCACCAAGAGACGGTCCGACTATGTGGGAGATCGGAATACCTGATCGATCTGCTGCTGAGTTCTATGTTCCAGACCCCAACCCCAACTATGTCAACAGATTGTTCATCAATCATCCTGACAGGTGAAACATACTGTCTACCTTTCTGTCCTGTAAAACATCTAGCAATCAATTAATCGCCATTTCTAATCGTAAGGTGCTCCGACTGTTTCAGATTCAGGCAGTATGGGCTTTGGGAAAGATATGCAGAACTGTATCCAGATCGTGATCTGGTATACACAATCGGCGAAAGTGACTACAGCACCGATTGGTTCTACGCTCAAGTTACCAGGTGGTGTCTGTGGCTTCATTAAGATAAGATACAACTGTTTCCAGTTTCCACAAATGACTAGCACTGACATGCTCTGATCTGTGTCTTTCTGAACTGCAGAAGAACTGATCAGAATACATACCAGCCCACCACATGGCAAATAAGGTTCAATCTTGACAGTGTATCTCCTAACAGCAACTACAAGTTCAGAGTGGCGCTTGCGTCTTCGGCTAACGCTGAGTTGCAGGTACTTGCAGAACTAACCCAAAACCTCCGTTTGCTGATGTGCATTCAGTCTTGAATCTGAATGATCAGTCAACCCTGTTCCATCTCCAGGTCCGTTTCAACGATCAGGACAGGGTTGTTCCTCACTTCACCACCGGGCTCATCGGGCGCGACAACGCGATCGCGAGGCATGGGATCCATGGCCTGTACTGGCTGTTCAACATCGCTGTGAGTAGCGCCTGGCTTGTCCAAGGGATGAACACGATCTACCTGAAGCAGCCCAGGAACCAGAGCCCGTTTCAGGGGATCATGTATGACTACCTACGCCTTGAAGGACCCTGTGGCTGCTAATTTAAGTCCAAAGCTAATCATCTTTACCTTGCCTAGCTTAGCTGTGTTCTGATACATAGTAGAGCTGTATTGTGTGTAGCTATATTTATGGCTCAGCAGAATCCATCTACCAATTACTAATAATTATTCTAATATGTCTGCTTGTTTGTGCAACATGCCCCTTAGTTTATGTACTTGTAATGTTTGTTCCAGGCGTCCATCTGTATGATCTGGGCTATGTTTAGTATTCTGGTTATTTTGGAAAGTTCTTTTAGGCAGATTAAAGTCATGCCAGAATTAGTAAAGTGATTGGGGTTGCAAAGCCAAAATATTACCAGAATTAGTAAACCTTCACACATGTATACAATCCACACAGCAACCACAAACCCGTCCTTAGCTTAGATTGTACTCTACCACTGACCAAAATTTGTCCATGCCTAACATAGGATTAGGTGCATGTACTGGAAAAATGGATGTTTCTACTTCTGGATGTGGGGCAACATGGAAGTCGACGACAGTCCTCCACCACATGAGCAGCGTCCAGGTGTCCGGCTAGCGGCGCGCCACATAAGACACCCATCCACCCTCCCCGAACCCGCTAGCCAATCGCAGAGCAGATAGTGATTTCCAGATAAGGACGTGGCCCCCTCTCCTCGAGGCGCGGCCTGGTATTTAAGCTCATTCCGGTGCTACTCTCTTCCTCACGCAGCCACCGATCATTAGCAGCAGCAGCACCTCAGCAGCTTGCTCTCTCTTCGATCCAGTACCAATGGCGGCGGCAACCATGGCGTTCTCCTCCCCCGCTATGAAGCTCGCCGGAGCCTCATCCGTCCTCGGCGGTGGACGCATCACCATGCGCAAGGCCACGGCCAAGGCGGCCAGCTCCAGCAGCCCGTGGTATGGCCCCGACCGCGTGCTCTACCTTGGCCCACTTTCCGGTGAGCCCCCGAGCTACCTGAGCGGCGAGTTCCCAGGTGACTACGGTTGGGACACCGCGGGGCTCTCTGCTGACCCAGAGACCTTCGCCAAGAACCGCGAGCTGGAGGTGATCCACTCCCGTTGGGCCATGCTTGGCGCGCTCGGCTGCGTCTTCCCCGAGCTGCTCGCCCGCAATGGTGTCAATTTCGGCGAGGCCGTCTGGTTCAAGGCCGGTTCCCAGATTTTCAGTGAGGGTGGTCTCGACTACCTCGGCAACCCCAGCCTGGTCCATGCTCAGAGCATTCTCGCTATCTGGGCCTGCCAGGTTGTGCTCATGGGCGCTGTTGAGGGGTACCGTGTTGCCGGTGGCCCTCTCGGAGAAATCGTTGACCCACTCTACCCTGGTGGCAGCTTCGACCCCCTTGGTTTGGCTGACGACCCTGAGGCGTTTGCCGAGCTTAAGGTAAAGGAGCTCAAGAATGGCCGCCTCGCCATGTTCTCCATGTTCGGGTTCTTCGTGCAGGCCATCGTCACCGGTAAGGGCCCACTTGAGAACCTCGCCGACCACCTCGCCGACCCTGTCAACAACAACGCGTGGGCCTTCGCCACCAACTTTGTTCCCGGCAAGTAAGAACTTGAAGATTGAGTTCCTAGGAGTATACATATACTCTGGGTGTATCATTAAGATGTGATCGTTGATGATTGTACACTATCATACATGTTTGCAGTTGATGTCTACTTCCCTTTTGGCAAGAACCTATCTGAAACATCTATAAGGAAAATGCAGGATCTCAATTTCCTTATGAATATGAATGGACATGGTTTGATTGTTTTGTTATGTTTTCTCACGTTAGTTGTATCTCCAATTACGGACAAAACTAGAAATATTGTACACCTTTGGTACACCTCTTGTGACAAGAGAGTGACAATCCACAATTTATGTGGTGATTAACACGTCCACAACAATTTTGTCAATGTTTGCACAACATCACTAATACATAGTGCACCCTATTGAGCATATGAGTTGCACATCGGACAAGGTAAAGAAAAACGGACGAGGGTGCGACCAGGCTCATCATAAAAGGGCAGTCGCGGGCTAACCCACATCACAAACCGTCCGTAGGGGATGATTGCGATGTGGGCAAGTCACATCGGCCAAGAATATTTTACAACACACACACCCTTATCTGTTGTGAATCTTTAAGGGTGTATCGATAACATAGAAGGAGGGCTAAGAAGCCAAGTTTACAACGCCGTAGGGACAACAACCTGCGATGTCAACAGAGGTGACAGCTCCTCAAAGGGGCCTAATCTCCATTCAGCAACCAGTTGGGGATTGGCTCTTGAAAACCAAAAACCTCTCCCTTAAACAACACAACCGCTCTCCACGCCACAAATTCTGTGCGAGTCATCGGTAGGATCGTCTCGACAGAAGGTCTCTCGCCATTGAAAACCACGTTGTTCCTGTGTCTCCACTGACACCAAAAGACTAGTGTAACTGCCATCCAGAGGTCACACTGATCCCGCCTGCTCGCCCTCTTCTCTGTCCACCATTGCATAATGGACATGTCCACGCTTGGAACCCAGTCCAGCTTGCCCTAAAAGACCACCACTCAGGCTCCACACTTGCCTCGCAACCACGCACCCAAGCAGAAGGTGTTGAAGGGTCTCCAGCTCCTGATCACACATTGGACAGGCCGCCGGATGTAGCAGTCCTCTTCGCAAGAGTCTATCCCCGGTCCAACATCTGTTCTTTGAGACTAACCAGGCAAAGAAACGACATCCATGCGGCGCCCTTGAACTCCAAATTTGATTTACCCCTTCAGCTCTAGTCTGACCATCAAAGAAAGCCAAGTAAGCTGATCGTGCGGAGTAGCAGTCACTCCTCTTCCATCTCCAGATGAATTTGTCTTCCATCTCCTCGTTCAAATGAACCGCTCTCAAAGCCATCCACTGCCCTAGGAACTCATTTAAGGCCTCGACATTGAGGTTGGGGCCGCAATCTAGGTTAGCCATTTTTAACTATTGCTGATGCGACCACGACATTAAATGTCGCCTCGTAATCCACACTCTCATTCTCTCCACCACTCTCCCTGATCTTGACGCGGTATGGTGGCGGCGCTTGTAGTGGCCCCAATCTCTCGCACCCGTGAAGCCCTGATCCACGGTAAGCGTGGCCATCTTGGATCCAACAACACCGCGAGAGGAGCCTTGACGAAAAGTCACCTGTCGGACTAGAGGACGACGACCCTGACCTTGAGCCACCTCTATCGAATTCATGTCTTACTTTGTTGTTAGTACTTGTATTGATTATTACTTCGTATGCAAATGAGATAGATGTGCTAGATGTTTAGCTATTGGTCTGTTTGCATCTCTAGCTCGTTAATCTCGTATAAAATGTTGTGATGATATTAATATGGGTTTAATTAATGAAAAAAATGCCAGTCAGGGACGGAACTGCTGGGGGGCGGGGCTCGGGCCATGGCTCCCCTATGGTGGAAATTTTTGTCAAAATACCTAGTTAACGTGTGGATTTGACCTCTAAATTTACCCAAGTTTAGCAATCTGGCCCCTCCAACTTATCTAATATGCAATTGCCCCCCTCGTATTTGATTCCTCGTTCCGTCCCTGCTGTAAGTGATTTCAATATACACTAGTTGTGTGTGAGCGTGTTTTTCTCGCAACAATAGTTGTATGTTTTTTCAATGTGCAAATTATTTTTTATTGTTACTGGATAGGGTTTTAACAAAAAGTTCTTGCATTTTATTTTGGTTGACCGATAGTTTTGGTTTTCTTAATGTGGTTATGAACTTGTTAATAAATATGTTTGTATATGCTTCTTGTGTTCTTTTTTCCTCTTTATATTTGGTCGATTGGTGGGTAAAAATATTCCAGTCGATTACAGTCGGACCCATTTTTGTTTAACTAAAAGCAAAGCCATGCAAATGCAAGAACTAGTGAAGTGATTGGGGTTGTAAAGCCATACTATTACCCGGATTTTAGTAAAGTTTTTTTTTTTTTTTTTTTTGCGAGGGAAAAGGCACTGGTATTAAAGATTCGGTTTTACAAACAGGTCCAGGAAAAGATAAAAATTACAAACGGGTCCTCTGGATCCCGATGTCGATGACGAGCACGATGCCGCCGGTGGCGCGTCGCCGCCGCCGCACCTCTTGATGGCTTGGATCAGGTACAGGCCCTCCGCGGTCGAGAAGTCGCCGGTCGCCAGCTCCTGGGAGCTTACACCGCCGCCCTGCATCTCCATCGCGAACCTCCATACCTCGGCCTTCTCCTTATTGAACAAGTCCCGGCGCCGCCGCCACGCCGACGCCGGAGAGGGCTTGAAGAGCTCGTCAGATCCGAAGACCCTGGAGCTCCAGAAAGGCGGGATCTCCACCGCAGAGCACCGGAGTGCGCCGCCGTCGAAGGGGATGAGATCCGCCGGACATCGCCTTGTCGACCGCACGCCCGCCTCCACCGCGCCGCCGACTGGCCTACGAAAAGAACCTACGCTATTCACAAGCCACAGATCGACGATCCCCCGCCCTCCCGCCGCCGGAGCGGCCGCCGGAGACCGAGGAATCACCGACCCGACGGCGAGAGAGGTGGTGCTTCTCGAGGGTTTCAGAAAATCTCCTCTCTCTACTGTAGCGGGGAGAGGGGTCGACCAAGCTTCGACTGGCACTACGGATTTTAGTAAAGTTTTGCAGGTCTATGCATTCCACGGTGCAGCAGCCACAAACCGGTCTTGTCATGGCTAAAGAAAAGGGAAAACGAACGTTTTCTACTGTGTTGGATACTTGGATTGGATGTCATGGCATGAGCACGACATCATCCACCACATCCGCAGAGAATGTCCTGGCCACTGACCGATCGCAGGGTGCGCCACACCAGCCACCCCCATCCACCCTTCTCCAACCCGCGAGCCAATCGCCACGCAGATTGTGATATCTGAATGAGGACGTGCCCCCATCCCTTCGCGTGCACCCTGGTATTTAAGCTCCCTCCTCTTCTGCTCTTTTTCTCACACAGCCAGCCATCAGTAACAGCAGCGGCACATCAGCAGCTAGCTATCCAGTAGCAATGGCGGCCACGACCATGACTCCCTCCTCCCCTGCTATGAAGCTCGCCGGAGCCTCATCCGTCCTCAGCGGTGCGCGCATCACCATGCGCAAGACGGCAGCCAAGGCGGCCAGCTCAAACAGTCCATGGTACGGCCCCGATCGCGTGCTCTACCTCGGCCCACTTTCGGGCGAGCCCCCAAGCTACCTAAGCGGCGAGTTCCCGGGAGATTATGGGTGGGACACCGCTGGACTCTCCGCAGACCCGGAGACATTCGCCAAGAACCGTGAGTTGGAGGTGATCCACTCTCGTTGGGCCATGCTCGGCGCTCTCGGCTGTGTCTTCCCTGAGCTCCTTGCCCGCAACGGCGTCAAGTTCGGCGAGGCCGTCTGGTTCAAGGCCGGCTCTCAGATCTTCAGTGAGGGTGGCCTCGACTACCTCGGCAACCCTAGCTTGGTCCATGCACAGAGCATTCTCGCAATCTGGGCCTGCCAGGTTGTGCTCATGGGTGCCGTTGAGGGGTACCGTGTTGCCGGTGGCCCGCTCGGGGAGATTGTCGACCTGCTTTACCCAGGTGGTAGCTTCGACCCCCTTGGTCTAGCTGACGACCATGAGGCGTTCGCTGAGCTTAAGGTGAAGGAACTCAAGAATGGACGCCTCGCCATGTTCTCCATGTTCGGATTCTTCGTGCAGGCCATCGTCACCGGTAAGGGCCCACTCGAGAACCTTGCAGACCACATCGCTGACCCCGTCAACAACAACGCTTGGGCATTCGCCACCAACTTTGCCCCCGGCAAGTAAGAACTTCAAGACCGACTTGCTAAGAGTATACATATACTCTGAACTCTGGATGTATCATCAAGATGTGATCGTTAATATTTGTACACTATCAAAGATGTTTGCACTTTGCACTTGAGCTCCATTTCTCGTGTTGGTGAAGGACCTACCAGGAACATAAAGTGTCTACATGAAAATCAAAGTTCTAGATTTCCATATGAATATGAGTGGACATTGCGTGATCGTTTTGTTTTTCTGCTTCATGTTAGTTGTATGTTCAACTGCCGACGAAAGTAGAAATCTCGTTACAACTTTGTTACACCGCGTGTCAAGAGAGTGACAAACCACAATTTATGTGATGGTTAACACGATACACGATCCACTACAGTTTTGTCAATGTTTGCACAAACATCACTAATCACTAGTACATAATAACTACCATAAGGACACCCTCTCATTAAGAAAAGATAGTGTGTGCGATGAGGCTTCATAAAAGTGGGCGACCGCGAACCAACCCATGTCGCACATTGTCCGTATGGATGGCCATTATCGATGTGGACATGTCACGTTATTCATCGATATTTTACGACACCGGTCTCCGCAGTTGAGATCTAAGAAAACGGTTATAATGTGTTAACAATCGCTGACACGGCAACATCATTATACGTCGACCCGTAACCCATAGAAACCCTAACTCTCACTCACTCCCTAATTCTCTCCAATCTAGACACGGTTTGGCACTTTGGTTTTTACTAGTGGTATTTTGGCGCTTTCGGTTTTAACTAGTGGTATTTTGGTGGTATGTTGGGCTTGTTGGCTATTCTTTCATGCTTTAATAGGCAGCACCTAATTTATTTTTCTTCAATTTTGTAAAATAGCTCTCACCTCATTGGGCTCTCGCTCTCTTCCCCTTTGTCCCGCTCGCCCTCGCCGAAATCGCCATGGCTCCCGCCTCCCGCCCGCCTACGGCGACTCCTCCGGCCCCATCCTTGTCTCGGATTGACTCGCCGTCGCTCAAGGCAGCCCTTGCGATGGCTCTCATGCACTACAACCGCCTCCCCCTGAGGGCCGCCGCCGCCGCCGGCACCTCCACCCCGCCTCTCATCCACTGGAAGCGCAAGGTCTAATCCATTTCCCTTACCTGAAATCCCCAATTCTATACCTCATTCGCCCCCCTTCTCCCGCTCAGGCTAAGGAACGGAAGAGCGAGATCCTCCGCCTCCGCGAAGAGCTCAAGCTCCTACAAGGTACGTCCGCGCGCCCGCGTTCGTTCGGTTTCCAGCGCCCTGTTGGTGTGGCTTAATACGTTGTGGATTTAGATGGGGCGAGCAGGGAGGACATGGGGCCGCCAGTCTCGTCGTGCCGGTGCCACTTCTTCGACGGGTGCGGGGACCTGCAGCCGCCGCCGCCGCCGGGTGGCGGGGAGCATTGGGTCGACGAGGTGCTGCGGAGGAGGTTCCTCAGATTAGGTACGGTTTTCGGCTCTGCGATCGAGATTAAACTAACTGGCTTATACGCAATGCCTTTCTTCTCTCGAATTCAAACATTTTTGTTCTGCAATTCAATCGCAACAGCGCGGTGGAAGGAGAAGCGGCGGAGGCTGGATGGATCTCTTCCCGTCAGTAGTCTGATGGGTAGGTGTTGCTGAGAACATGTTCTTATGCTTCAACTGTTTCTTATTGCACGGCTGTGTGTGAACTGAGCGCCGTTTGAAAAGCTTGGATCGTTTGAATTGTTTGGTTGTGCAGAATTCAATAGAGAGGATGAGATACAACAGCTTAGCTTGTCAACTGATTTCCTGGTGGAGCTATCAGATGGCATTTTTGCTAAAGTAAATTTTTATTCCCTCATCTCACTGTAAGTTTGATACATATATTTTGTGTTTCTAAACTTGGATTCACTTGTGCAGAAAGAACCTACGTCCTCGTTTGCTACATTCTCTCACCAAGCAGTAGACTTCATTTTGGGTAAGTCCGAATTTCTGCTATTATACCAGTAATGAATCCGACTACTAACCTAAGTTATGCATAGTGTCTGTTGATCCAAAAGAATTACTAGTCGATTTTGTTTGTATTTATATGGTTATAATATACGAAGGAAGAAGTAGCAAACTTATTACCAGCCTTCTACATTCTGTTTGTGCTGAACCATCACTTTTTGGTTCTCATATACACTTCAACGCTTCAAGAATGCAGGATATGATGTGGTTGTTAGAAATACTGAAACTTATGGTACACCCAGCCAAGTTCAGATTTCCTGATTTTATAATATATAGTTTATAGTACCCTTGTAGCTACCACTTATCAGTAGGAAGCAGGATAGAATAGACATGCAGACACATATTACATGTAATAAATTATGTTGCTGATAATTATTGATGTTTTGAAACGGCAAACCAAGGGCGTGGTGTTAAATACTGGCGACAAATCAGTGATTCGATTTTCTGAATCTGACTTATAAAGTCACTCCCAGCCTGTCTCCTGTAAGAAAAAGTTCTAAATAAAAGTCACTTCCAACCTTTTTGTTATCATATATCGGTTGCTAGTTTATTGTTTCCTATAGCCAAACTAGCATGAGGAACAAACTTTTTTGAATTCTTAAGCTGCACTGTCAGACCAAAATATACATGTTGAAAATACAGTGCAGACATAAACAAATGATGAAAATTTCTATTACTATTATCTGTTAAATATATATTTTATCGAGACAACAGTGTGTTATCAATTTGTAAATGGCCTTTTCTTTCAGCTTCACTAAGGACCATTCTATCATCAAAAAAGGAAAGGGAACTGGTTGAGGAGATAATCGATGGTCTAGTAGCACGTCTGATGAAAAGGATGTGCACAATTCCTGAAAATACTGGTACTTCAGATTCAGGTGATACTTATTAGATATTCTCCTTAAGTACTTTGATGTTTTCTCTATATTCTTGGTACACACAAGGTGATTGTTTGACAGAATGATGCAATGCAACGTTAAGCTCGATACTGATTTCGGGTCCACAAGTTATTCTTGTTGGTTCATATTGAATGTTTCAAATTTGTAACTATTTTGTTGTGACCACAAGTTGCTTGATGCTCCAAGGATCATTGTAATATTTTACTCAGGGCCATTGCTCTCTTCGAGGACAGGACTGAGTAATGCTTTGTAAGATCATTTATTATCTGCTCCGGGAGACTGAGATATTTTGGGTTACCTTAATATTTTGGTATTACAGTACAATACGAAGCATTATAGCCCGAAGTTTCTATTCAAACTTACCTTGAAAATACTTCCGTCCCAACTAAAGATTACCAATGTGTAACTTTATATGCTGTCCACAAAGTAACATCTTACGAACAAAAATTAGACTAATACTTTGTGTGGAAGTCCTACCAAATATGAAAAATTGGTTATAGACTTCATCATTGTTCAGGAATTCGTTAACTGGTAACGGCTCGCTCGGCCACTGAATAGCGAATAATCGGCCTATTCGCCAGTTAATCGGCCGATTAATCGGGTAATCGGCATTTATCGGCTATTCAGTAACCCACTGAATAGCGATTACTCGGCCAGTTAATCGGTGATTCGGCCGAATTTTAGAACAATGGACTTCATGGTGTCTGTTTTACATTCTTACTTATAGGCAAATCACATCAATGTATTCTTTACATGATCGCTTTGAATCATATTTCATTTCGATAAGATCTTCTGAGTGGCCACGTCTATAGATTTGTTTAGTTATTTTGGTCAGTTTATTGCAGAGTAAACCACACTGAACATAAACTATCAATTTTCGTAGTCATGTGTGTGTGTTCCTAATATGACTGATATCACATTGATTTGTTCAATCCTATGCAGGATCAGCTGACTGCTCAGATGCCCAATTTTCTGTCCAGCACTTGTTCCGCAAGTTAGGACATGAAGAGTTTATCGGTCAGCGGATAATCCTTGCAGTTTCTCAGAAGATCTCAAGTGTATCAGAAATATTACTTCTGGCAGACCCGTTTGATGATTCCTTCCCTGATATGCATGGCAATATGTTCATTATGTAAGCTGGTCTTCTAATCATTCTACTTTATATTGCAATAGAATAGTATTAATTTCCCCACTTAAGCCAATCATGATTGTCCTATACTCTAGAGATATCCATTTTAACTTCAGCAGTTTACAACAAACAGTAGTTGGATGGAAAATCGTTTAGGGAAGGCTACTATTTCCAGTTAGCAAAATATGCTCTGAATGGCCGATCACTTGCCCATTACTTTGGTGTTGGCTGTCAAATTTCGTTAATTAACAAGCTATAGCCCATTTGGTACCTGTAACTTCTGGCATCTTCCATGTGCAACAACTTCGGTAGTCTCGTTGATTCTAAATTTATTCCTTCTTTATGTTGTTGATATTCGCTGGCTGTATAGATACATATGTGAAGAATTAACTGAACATTTCAAAGAGGATATACAACATTGCTATTTCCTGCTATGTCCTTTCAGAAAATAGATGATGGCGTATACAGCTTATTTTCAAACTTCTCTATCATGGCAATATGATATTTTTGGTTCGTTAGGTAGAAATGGTACCATTAGATTTGTGATGGCCAATATGGTCACACCATACTTTTTCATAACCAAATAGTAACAGTCACACACAAAAAGTGCTCAAAGATGCAGTTTGTAGAATGCTATCTGTGCTCATGTCTAAAACGATGTCTCTATACCGGCAGAAGGAGTAGTTTCATGCGTGGATAGTGCAAGATTATGATTAATCATGTATTATATAGTGATAATCTATCCTAATCCTGGTACATAATGTTCTTTAAAACAAACTTAAATATAATGGATGTGTACTAGTCATATATATATAACGGATTCCAATTAAATGTATAGTTCACAACACTAGTACTTCTTGATGCACAATAGTTCATGTACATAGTGTCAGGATGTCAGTAATATAGTTTGTAGCCTATAGTTGTAAGGTTACATGTTCTGTTTTCTGATAATGCTGTAGTTCCAGATGAGACGCGTTCAGCTATCTGCATCACATGAAGCTAACACAAGCTATACTCAGATATTCCAGTTACATCAATTTTGATGACATTAGTCATACTTTTGAGTCATGATGCAGCTGGTGTGCTTGATCTTTCAGGTTCTCTAGAAATATAATTGTGATTATAATCTCCAGTTGCATCATTCTTGGGGATACTTCCAGTTAATGCAAAACTCACTAATTTTTTATCTGGAATTACATACTTGCTACTTTTTCCAAGATTCTTTCCCGTGATTTTAATTCGAACTGTACAACTGACTATTATGCGTGATCATCCTATTCACATGTTGCAGGATTCAATTAATCGAGTTCCTCATATCTGATTATGTAAAAAGTTGGCTATGTGGCGAGCAATTTGACAAAAGTTAGTGTTTTGTTTCCCCTGGCTACCCTTTTCCTCATCTATTATGTTTTGTCAACTGTGTTGCATTCAACATGACAACATGAAAATTATCAGGATCAACTCACTTGATTTAAAAGAAATTACTGCATAGCCACATCTTATTTTTGACTCGATTATACTGGCTCATATGTTTGGAGTTAAATGACTCTGGTTTCTATACTGTGGTTATAATTATGAGCTAGACTTTCTATACTGTGGTTATAATTATGAGCTAGACTTTAACACCTCATAGTACGTAATTACATGCTATGACAGCCACAGTTAAGAGCTTTTAGTATATCCGTTACATTTTGCATCTATAATCACAAATCTGAATCAATAAATACTAAAAAGTACATTCAAATAATGCCAATACCAATTGAGCTTGGTTGCACGATGCTATGCTGTATATTCCTGACAGTCCATTGCAAGAGTCTGATCAAACTTAAATACAACTGTTATTCAGAAATTTTTGAAGAGTGGGCTAGATCTATTCTCAAGGCACGCAAAGACTTGGAAGTCCTAGAAAACGTAAATGGGCTGTATGGTGTGTACATTGAGCGAGTGGTTGGAAGGTTGGCAAGGGAGGTGGCTCCTGCTGCTCATCAAGGGAAGCTGGACCTAGATGTCTTCTCCAAACTTCTGTGCTGAGAACGTCCAGCCTCAGACTTGCCAATGTATTTAGTCACAGGTCACACGACACATGGTTGCAGTTCTCCTTTACTCCAGAAATTAGCTATCATAGTCTTTATGTTTAATAATCTACTGTTTTGCTGTTATTCTTGAAGCACATCTTGTTTCATTGTTCTCTAATACTCGCCTAGTTATATATCACTTTCTACATATCAATTTCAGGATGCATACCTACAGAAAGATGATGCAACTAGCTGGTTTTCTTTTCCTTACTGAATGGCCAGGAACCAAGACATAGGCAAATTATTTTTTATTAACTCCATCATGTGTGGATGAGTAGTTACTGCAAACCAGTTCACTAGAACTAATTATGTAGCATTAATTCTTCTAGAGACTTACATATGTGGATTCTGGTCTATAATACTCCCTCCGTATCAAAATATAAAGACTTTGTGCATGTTTAGTGCAAGATTCACATGAATCTTGCACTAAAGCATGTCTAGATGCATTTGGGCCCAAACATGCACAAAGTCTTATATTTTGATACGGAGGGAGTAGAAACTTAAACTATGGTGGATCTACCATTGGTGGAATCATTCAGCAATATATATAACTACACACCTTTAGCTTCACAACCTTGCTTTGCAGTTCTTGTCTTTTATTGTCCATAGTTTGCAAATACGATTCATATTCTCAAACTATATAAAGATTTTATAAACTACAGTAACTTATTTTCTATTGATTTTCTAGATGCTCAACAAAAAGTGTCAAGTTTTCACTCCAGTACACACGTGTCATATTGATAGGTATACAGGATCATGCCATATCTGCTTTAAAAGGGAAAATATACTTTTCTTAACTCAGATAATGTAAGACCATTGTGTGCGCCATGCAATGGGCGCTGTTTTTTGTTACTTTTGATGTGCATGTTTCTTCATTTCTAGTTGTGATGTTGAAATCGTTGTGTCAACTGGTGAGGCCAAGATAAATGACTAGGCGTGTTTTTTTTTGGGGGCACTTTACTCGACAAATAACTTCTTTCTTTACAAATATTATCCCAGCAGACTCCTTGTGTCTGAAAACACAATGGCTTTCTAGGAATTACAATTAACTGGATGCACTGTTATATAGCCGTAATACAATGAACTGTCATCCTTATTCTCTCTATGTACATGCTAAAACAATACTAATATGTTTGTAACACAATTGTGCATCGAATCTTTTTCGGAACTACTGACAGGGCTCCGCATGCCATTTCACATCTGTGAAAAACTTTGTTTGATGGGATTAGCTATATTAGTTTAAAACTGTTAGCTTCAATTCTGTTTCGGTAACATAGTGAGGACACCAAGGGCCATGGTGAGGCCAAGATAAATGACTAGGTGTGTCCCAAACACACACCATTTCTATTCTGTTTCAGTAACATAGCCACTACTGGAAAGCGGAGGTTTGCCGAGCCTTTGCCATGTGTTTGGGACACTTGGCACACCCTGGATGTCCCATAGTGCTCGAGGACAGCAAGCGCCACGGAATATCTGCACGAAAAGTGTGAACATGTTAAAATAATATTAGGTTTGGGGCACAAAAAGTGTAGACGTCAGTAGAAGTGATTCCACTCTTATTTTGGGAAAGAATGAACTTGCACTCCTCACCCAAAACGAGTAGATAAGCTCTACTTAGCTTTATTGTCCAAATCAGTGTTTGGGGAGTTGCATCACCTTTCTAGTCAGTAGCTATCATTGTTCCCTTTCTCTACTTGCAGAACAACAGCAACTCTCATGAAGAGAGATGACAATTAATAAATCTGAGGCTGTTTCAAGTATTTGTATATGTTGATTAAGCTCAACAGCCCTCTTCACCCCATTGACAGGCCTCTATGCATGATCAATGCAAGGTCCTTCTCATGGATGCCGATATGATCCAGCATCTTGTGTCCCGGTTACAATTAACAAGTGGCGCGTGCTCTAGGGCCTGAATCTGGCCTTCTTCCCCAACTGTGAAACATCTGGATCCCAGGTTTTAATTATGCACGATTCACTATCTTCTTATTGCCAGTTAAACGGAAATGAGCTAAATGACGGTGAATACACGTTACTTGATAGGTTATGTAACTATCGAGATTTATTAGGCATATCCGATCGATTATTCTTGGACGAAGGACTTGCTGTAGGTGGTCTTCTATACGTGAGACATGAAGTGAAACAATCTCTGGAAATTTGTTGAAGATTGATTAGTTTTGATACACGTCAATGCAGGTACTAAACCATGCAAATTAAGTTACCTACTGGCTGTGCTATGTGGTTAACACCGGTTAAGACAAATGCGGGAATTCCACACAAAAACACTTGACATATACTAGATATATGTAATTTCCAGGTCAATGCATGCCTAGGGATTCTACGGCAAGGTTTACTTCAAAAAGTGTGGCAAGGGATTCTACACCGCACCTCCGTGATTTTCTTCGCCTTTTGTCGGAGTTAAATAACATGCAACTTCGTGAGGAGGTGGAGGATGCTATAATTTGGAATCTTACGGCGGATGGTGAGTACTCTTCCACTTCGGCTTACAAAGCGCAATTCCTTGGAGCCACTACAACTTGCACGAACAAGGTGACATGGAAAGTGTGGGCTCCTCCCAAGATCAAATTCTTCTCTTGGTTGGCCACCCAAAAAAAGCTTTGGATGGCAGATCGTCTCGAGAAAAGAGGTTGAACCAATTGCGTCCTTTGCCCCCTTTGCAAGCAAACCCAAGAGACGGCTGCCCACCTCTTCATCCATTGCCGTTACACCAAAAGAAGCCGGGGTTTGATATAGGATTGGCTTGGCCTTCACTTTCTATCCCCCTCTGATTGGTCGCCCGACACATCCCTAAACGATTGGTGGAGTGGCATGTCTAGCAGGAGCATCCCCAGCCGCAAGGCCATAGCGTCCATCACCATGCTCACTTGTTGGACGATTTGGAATGAGAGGAACGCTAGGGTCTTCTGCCACAAATCCGCACCCATGGTCGGTATCTTCAACACCATCAAGACGGAGGCAATACTTTGGGTTTCCGCGGGTCGAGGCATTTGTGTTTTGTAATATTGGGAGAGTACTCCCTTAATATTCTCGTTCTTTTATTTTCCTTGTCAAAACTCTCCTATCTTTATCAATGAATAGAGGCAAGTCTTTTGCCTCTCTCACAGGGTCATGATGAGTTTCGTTGGAATTTACAAACCAATGGTAAATTATCTGTGGACTCCATGTATACAGCCTTAATCCAACCTGATGTGTCGGTAGATAATAATAAGAAAATTTGAAAGATGAAGATCCCACTAAAAACAAAGTTTTTGCTTAGTATCTTCGTCGAGGGGTTATTCTTACTAAAGACAACCTTGCAAAACGCAACTGACATGGAAGTAAACAGTGTGTCTTTTGTCATAAGGACGAGACAATCAAGCACTTATTCTTTGAGTGTCAATTTGCTAGTTCTATATGGTCAATCATCCCGATAGGTTCTACTATTTATCCGCCCACAAGCATTGCCAATATTTTTGGCAGTTGGCTAAATGGGGTGGATAAAAGGTATAAACAACTTATTAGGGTGGCAGCGCTTGCCATTATATGGTCGCTCTGGCTATGTAGAAATGACAAGGTTTTTAATGATAAAAATTGTTCTCTTATACAAGTAATCTACATGACTACATCTACGCTCCGCTCGTGGTCTCAGTTGCAACGTGTGGTGCATCGAGACCTGTTTATAGAGATGTGTACAAGACTGGAGGATACGGCGAGAGACTTTTTATCCCAACATGGATGGCAGCATAATTTGCGACTTGGCCCTCCATCTGCATAGGCGTACTTACAATTTCTCAAGATGATATGTAATTTGCCTATAAGTTTTTTAGAACCTTCGAACTTGTTGCGGCTGTGTGCATCTTGGTTATGCAGAGGCGGGGTGTAATTCTTAAACTTTTTAAGTAATAAAAGCTCTCTTTATCTTAAAAAAAAGTCTTTTGCCTCTCTTTCAAAAAAAAGGGTGGCAAGTTAGTCGTCGTTGCAAACTGTGGCTACCAATCAAACACTGAAATGTACATTCTAGAACGTGTGCATGTGCATGTACCCTGTGGCACCAAGGCCCAAGCATAAATCCATTCCTGCAGTGCAGCTCACACCCTCAAGGCCTCAAAGGACCAAGTTTAAACCCATGGCGATCGTTGCCAATATTACCCAATCCAAGCATCGTCTCTCAGTGCCGCTACCAGCTGGGTTAATTTTCAGACTGAAGACAATCGGTTCGATTCCCACCGACCAGGCTACAACAAGTTAGCTGGTAGTCGATGTAATATCAGTTCACGGTAACACTACAAGACGCCAGAATCTGTATTTACCCATGAGAGATCATGGCGACGCATTATATATGGCTAGCAACCACGCGCGACTAGATAAGACGAGAGATAACATATGATAATTGATAAGCCGATGGAGGGAGACAGGTCGACGGAAGTGTGCGGCGCTCCACCAGTTTGTCCATTTGCCTCTTACGACGGCAGCATCATAAACATCGACCATGTGGTCCTTGCATTGAGATATCTGAATCAATCCCGTAAGGCCCCAGCAGCAATGTAACGGAGAGGTACGCAACTGCAAGAGCATGCAATGCCTGTAAGAGCTAGGATAGATGTCGCTCGACCTGGGCATCTGGTGAAACCTCAAGCCGGCCTCTTGGACTTCTGTCCAAAATGGTTGCTTCGGCGCGCATTGCACTTTCCACTGTGTTTTGGTTAGCCATATGATCTACTGATCTACAGTACTAGGATAGTTTCAGCGAGAAGATCCCACAAGGAACAGTGAGATGGTTAGCTTTGAAATGAGACCTATACCACATCAGAAAGATATATGCCCCGGCATTCTTCTTTTTCCATGGAGGACTTTTTGTATTGTATACAGTGAACAATGTTGCAACTTGCAATTAGCTTGTCCAGATCGTTGTATTCATTAATTGCGCGCTTGCGTTTGCATGTTGTGTGACTAGCACAAAAGTATCTGACCAAGAGAAGGACACACGGCCCCCGGCCGGTAAGTAAAAAAAAAAAGTCGTCTACAGGCCATAGCCAACAGCCCAACACCACCTAAAGGACTAGCTAGTGACTGCACTGACGCATGGACGTACGTTGTGCAACTGAAAGCTACAGTAGGAAGTCAATGTTAATCACATGGAGTGTCGACTTAGCTAGTTAATTAAATCGCAGATGCCCAAAGGAAGACTAGGACAGGAAATCGAATGTGAAGTACATCTATCCCGATCGATCGCCAAAATATCCAGTGATACCAACATTTAAATGATACGATCTTCTCTTTTTGTATTTCGAATTTTCTTTAAAACAAATTTAGGGATTGTAAACACAAATCCTGTGAATGCTCACAATCTTTTTTGATTTTTTTAGAACTTTTACATTTAAATTTTGAGGTTGGTACCATGATATCATTTAAGGGTTGTTTTTACTAGATGATCTAGAAAAATGTTCAGTGACACCAGCCTTTAAATGATACCATGATACCAAAATAAAAATATCCAGTGATACCAACGTGTGATACACTGTTGAGGCGGCGAGTGGAGAAAGGTCTTAGTGCTATAGGTACATTGGGGTGCTACTGTGCTACTAAAGCAGCGAATCATCCAGAAAAGTCATGATTTTTTTTCTAAAATATCAAATCCAACTTTCATATCGTCTGTTTTTTGCATTTCTGTTATAGTATTCTCATTCAGACATGTCTTTTTTTTTGCTTCTCAATGTGTATATCAAATTTGGATTTCCATTTCCAGATTTATACACATGTTTTTTGTTGACTTATTTATATATCTATTTAACAACATATCACAACCTTATAGAGATGTTAGAGCATTTCTAGCAGGCGCCCCAAAAGGGCCAAACTTGTAAAATTATTGCACTTTGACAAGCTAGAGTCGCAAAATGGTTGTAGTAGAATCCCTATTACCTTTGGTCTCTAAATTGTTTTCAGAGAAGCCTCTAAATATGTGTATTGTGTTGTACGTTTAGGGCTCCAAAACAAGTTTTTATACGCCTCTCTCTCTCTCTCTCTCTCTCTCCCCCCGACCCTCGTCTCCTCCGACTCTAAGCCTGGGAGGAACTCCTGGACCCTCCCACCGTCGCCGTGCCTCCCACCGTTACCGCCCGATAGTAGTCCATTTTACGCCCCCTGCCGCTCGCCGCCTCGTCTCATCTGATCATGGTTTCGTGGAATACAAACAAAGTGAGTGAGCCCCATGGCGCCTTCGAAAACCACACGAATTATCCGACGAGCTACAATCTTATAGGATTTGTTCGGTTGGGAACTTTTGCGATTTTTTTTTTCCGATTCGAGTTGTTTCAGCAAAAATTTAAGAAATCTCCGTACGTATGCGGTATGAAAGCCAGGTTTAGACATTGTGTTGAAGAAGAAAAAATGCTTATGTTAGAAGATTTAAATTTGCAATCGATGAGAAAAACAAAGTCAAGGAATATGGCCAAAGAGAGCTAGCACTTGAGGCAAACTGAAAGATGGGGAAAGTAATGAAGAAGATCGACACAAAAAAGAAGATGATTGAAGAGGAAAAGATGCACATGTAGCTGTATTTCGCTGATATCGTACATGAACTCAAAATTAAGGGTATTGCAGCCAAGTTTAAGATGTAGAAGATTAAACAATATGCCCCAACATGATATTTTTTACAATATGCATTCGGTGCTATTGTTATCCCAGTCGTGGTTGTAATCGCAATTTTAGAATTATCAAGATTCATGGAGTAGTAGTTGTCAGAACGTTTGGCAAGTTTAAAATGTTTGGAGTTTATTTTGGGTACTAAATAGAACTCGCGTGATAACAAAGAAATAAAGCTAGCTAATTAAACTGCAGATGTCCAAAGGAAGACCAGTACATAAAATCAAATGTGAAGTACATCAATCCCGTGGTACACTGTAGAGGCGAGCGGAGAAAGATTTTAGTGCTATAGGGCACACTGGGGTACTACCTATGCAGCGTAGCACCCATAAAAGTTAGTATGATTTTATTTAAAATAATAATAAATCCTGCTTTCATATCGTCTTTTTTTTGTCCTTTTGTGATAGTATTCTCATCCAGATTTGTCTTTCTAATTACTTCTCAATGTGTATATCGAATTTGGATTTTCATTTTCCAGTTTTCTACACATGTTTCTTATTGACTTATTTATACATCTATCAAAAATATGACAACCTTTTAGAGTTTTTTTTTACGTCAACCTTATATAGTTGTTATAGAGCATTTCTAACGGACGCCCTAAAGGCCCAAACTTGTACTGTAAAAAACTTGCACTTTAAGAGGACAGAGTCAAAAAAATGTTTAATCAACATGATCGTAGTACTCGTTTATACATGGATATTGACACTAAACAAACAGGAACTTAAAGCATTCAACAACAAGGTCGTGTCGTGCCATGCATGCACAGAACAACTGGAGTACGTTCGTATAAGTACGAACGGACATACTCAATGGACGACGCACGTACGTACGTATATCCGCGTGGGTGCATATGCACCTCTTACAGCTTGAGCGACAGGTCGATGCCGTCCTCGCCGTCGCCGGCCGGGTGCACACGGTTCCCGTAGCGGCGGCGCCCACCGTCGGCGATCCAGCTGACGACGGCTGCGGCGGCCGCGGCCGAACCCGCTGCTTGGGCGCCACTATCCCCTCCTCCTGGCTGCGGGAACCAGCTGATCAAGTCGGACGAGGGCGGTGAGGAGGTGGCGGCAGAGAGCTCGCGGCTACGCTTGGCGAGGCTGCGCTCGAGCTTGTGCGCGTTCTGGTGGCCGCCCAGCGCCTGCGAGCTGTAGAACTTGCGCCGGCAGTAAGTGCAGGAGAAGGTCCGGTCGCTGGCGTCCACCGCGGCTACAAGCGGCGCTGTCGGCCGGTGCCTCACCGCAGCCGCCGCTGTGGGGTGGACGAGCCGCAGGTCCAGGTTCACGTCGCCGGCCGGCGCCCTCGCACTCTCCATTTCCTAGCTGCGATTGACAGATCGATAGGTGAGCTAGCTAGTTAGAGATAGAATGGCAGTACTCTGCGTGCTGTGCGCAGTGCGCAGCATATATAGAGACGAGGATCGGGGAGGAGAGATGCTGCTAGCTCGGGCTGCAAGCCCAAACGCTGCGCATAGCTAATTGGTGAGACGTCGACTCAGTATTGGGGGCCTGTCGGACGATGGTCACGCGCGCGAAGTTACTGGTCGTACAGCTGGTTGGTGCATGCCTATAAATTTATCTAGCATGCTCGTTAAACCGGAAGGGCCTGCTTGATTAGTTTTTTTTAGATAAAGAGGCTATATTAATATCGCGAAGATACCAATTACACACAGCTTCTGCAACAACGCATTGTTCTAATGGCACTACGGATGCACACAGCCGAAAAATAGAAAGAAGAATTACAAAAAGAAAAGTCCCGCTATAGCGAGCAGATCCTTGTAACAACGACACTAACACCACCAAAACAACACCAGAAGTCCAACCCCTCCAAAAGCGACGTCTCCAAGAAGGAAACAGTGCACATGCGCCGTCGTCGCCCGATCAAAGATCCTACGTTTTCACCTGGAGGAAGTCTTCGCTCGCAAAAAACAATGACTTCAACAAGACCATTGCCAGACACAACCAATAAAGGTCAGACCTTAGGTTTTCACCCTGCAAGGTAAGACGGTGGACTTCTCCTGTGATGTCACCCCACTAACAGTCGCTGTTGCGAGTCCCATCACACCAAGCTAGTTTCTCATCGCCACGACGTATCAAACCACCATCGCAAGTCCTCATATCCTGGCTTTCATGACATTCTCCACATCTGACTTCACCATGGAGCGTCAAAGACACAACTCCTTGTGGTAACAGACAGCAGAGCTTCGCAACGCTCCCTCTGAAACCAAACGGTCAGAATAAAACATGGGTGCGCCCGACCGAATCCCATCCGATTCAGCAATCTCCAGGCATGAGACGCCCAATGGAGTTTGCCGACGGAGCCTTCCGGAACTCAACAGTCCGGCCAAATCAACGATAGCTCGCATCCAGCAGATCTTTATCTTCGCGCGGGAGAAACCATAGGACCGCCACCTTTATTCGCAAGACTAGCAGGCCCCCACGCCTTCAGTCGCCATCCAGCGGGATGGCATCAGAGAAGACAACACCGTGCATGGCTACAGAGAGGCGGCGAGAACACCGCCACATCCTACAACACCAGTCCAGGTTGGGTCAATTGGTCCAGATCGAAATCCAACGAAGGTCCAGATCGAGATCCAGATTGAAACCCAAAACGCCCATCAACGTGACCGGAATGGCCGCCGGCGGCGCACCGTCGTCTCCTCACCGCCCTCCCACTGAAGGATCTCAGGCCCCGGTCGGCCGGCCGCGCCGCCCTTGCCCTCCGTCTGCGCCCCACCTCCTCCCATGAAGCGCTGTCGAGAGCACACCCTGCCCACCGTCGCTTGGACGGGACGGGCGCCGCCGCCGCAGTCGCCGGCAGCAGCGACGGCCAGAGATCTTCGTGTGGATGGAACTAGGGTTCGGGGGGCGGTGGCCTCCGGAACCGCTCGGGAGGAAAATAAGGCTCCCCCGCCTGCTTGATTAGTGTCTACTAGTTGAGAATGTAGGTACATATCTTGATAAATTTGATGGTGATATATAGCAGATGAAATCCATTTGGTTATTTAGCCAGTACGGTTCCGAGAGAGAGAGAGAGAGAGTAATCAACAGATAAGACGTACGTGTTGAAAGGTTTCACTTACGAGACTGAGAAATCAAATATCCGTGGGCTCACACCAGTTTAGTTTATCGAGTATAGTTTAAGCGTATACACAGTTAAGCGTTTATCTTGGGCAACATATCCTGTGAATCCCGCTACCTGTGTGTATCCGTGCATCCGAGCCTTCTAGACCGATTGATTTACATTCGACGTCAGCGATCAGAAACAGTACATTTTGCAGATACACGCCCGCGACCTACCTAAGCTCGCCTGTGCCTCCCTCCAACTGCAAATTCTTGAAGAAGAAGCAAATCGGATTCGGAACACTCCTCTTCCTCTCCGCTTCGTCTCTTCCTTGAGAGTCCACCGTCCCGGCCCAGTTCCGGCCGCTCTCGCCGTCGGCGACCTCGCCGGCTGGTGTAGAGATGATCTAGGGTGCCGGCCCGCGCTGTACAGCAGTAGATTTAGGTTTGCTTTGCTTTTTCTGTGTTTTCCCTTTGTGGAGTGTGGCCTTGTGCTGTCTTCCTTCCTCCGAAGATCCGAAGATCTGGCGTCCTGGCGCGGCGCCGGACTTTCTGCTGCTCTGCTCTCCGTCAAAACCTCATGGTGGGGATGGCTGGGGCTGGTAGATCGGCAGAGGTCTTCTTCAATAAGCGCTGGAGCTCTTCTACTGCATGCGGTTGTGGCGATGCGGAGCTTCCTCTGGCCGGCCATGGAGGCGAGGAGAGGAAGGGATGTCGTTGTTTCTGCCGATGTTGCAGGAGTGGAGTTGTGAGGTTCTTGTCGCTGGGGATTTCTGGCCATTCCCGGTGTGCGGTGGAGGGGAGGATGCAATCTGCCTTGCTCCAGTGGATGGAGGCGACGAATTGCATCTCCGTCTCGGCAACCTCCTCAATAAGGTCGGTTAATTGCAACTCTAGCGGTGTTCGTGTGGATTTGGACTTCATCCATGTTGCTCGTCTTGGTGGCGAGAGCAAGGAGATTTCCCGAAGCTGCGCTTTTCTGCTGCTGGACACGCACCAGGGGAGGAGTTCTACTTCTCCGGGGAGCTTCCTCACAGCGGTGTTCTTGCCGTCGCTGTTCAAGATGGCCGAATGGCGGCTGCCCCCACCTTCGTCGTTGGCTACGGTTCCTTCCGGCCAACGGCTCAAGGATTTACTCAACCTCCAGGCTTTGCCGTTGCGGAGGCCCTTCAGCATCGACGTAGCTGGCTCCCGCCTCCTCGCCCCAAGTGGTCTCGTCCCCGGCGGCGCTGAGGTTGGCTTCGTCGAGCTCAGAGGATGTTGCACTGGAGAAGGAGCTGGACCCAATTGCGTTTCTCTTTTTATTTCTAGGGTCTGTGGTGTAAATTGTAAGGGCTTGGTTTTAATTCTTTTCTTCCTTCAAGCCTTATATGTAAATGTTCCAGTGTGACGTAATAGAACTCTAGGTCCTTCGGGACCTTACCCTGTTCAAAAAAAAAAAAACCTAAGCTCGCCTGTAATTTGCCAAATACCCCTCAGCTAAGCGCACATCTAGGAGATCAAGTCTTCACGGGGTTCGTCAGTTCTTTTTTTTTTTTTTTTGCGGGGAAAAGCGGGGTTTGTCAGTTCTTGACACAACGCGGCTGCCGGCGGCCGGCGACGCATCCCAACGCGGCAGACACGGAGACACCAGCGGTGGCTGATGGCCGCGATGAACACATAACACGGTGGACAGCAGCGATCACCAACAGCTCTAAGAGGACTCGTCACGCATGCGACTGCACGTGCTACCCAGAACCAATCAGACACTGCATAAATTAAAGTGTGATTTCACTTTGTGTTCGATTGCATGCCGAAGCAGTCATGAATGTTCAGAAACCTGTGTGATTTCTATTGCCTGTACGCACGTACGCCGGTGCTCGTGTGGCTGTCTTGAGACGATTGTTTCGATCCAAGTTAGAATCGAAGTCACCGTCGACCGAGCTGCCGCCGCTATGTGATCGCCGGCCGCCCGCGTTGTGTTGCCGAAACCCGCTGGTTATCGACGCTTGTGAATTGTGGTCGCATGCCGGCCGCCGCGTCGTAGTAGCCCACCGGCGCCCAACCAGATCACGATGATTTCGATCTAAGGGACGGTAAGGGGGTTCACTGCAAATTCCGTTGACTTAACTGTCTAGGCGGGCGTGAAAACACAAATTAATCACGGTTTTGATGTTGTCCGCGAGATTTAGATCAGATGGTCCAGAACGGACGGATGCATATAGATACACAGCTCCCTCGGATGCATAGGATATGTCGCCTTTATCTTGTGTGTCTTAGGGCATAAGGCCCTGATGACATTGTCTTGTCGGGTTTATAGGTGTTGCATGGTGGTTTCGGGTTATTTGATGTATGTCCTTGGCTTCTTATCAAACCTTTGTTGAATAAAATTTAATAAAATCCGTATGCATCTCTTCGATGTAGAGCCCAGGGTCTCAACCTCTTTTTTGGAAAAACAAACATTAACCGACTAATGCGAACAGAGCGTAGTTTAGATTGTTAGCTTCCTTGTGGTGGAACTAGCCCACATAGGTTCAACTCCTAGACTTGGCATGAGTGCTTAGTTGAATTAATCATGTGTTAAAATATATACATCTAGGTGACGACGGACTCTGGAAAACCTTGATTAACCACAATTACAAAATCACCTACCCCAATATTTTTCAATCAACATTTAAGGATTTTAGAAAGGAGCATGGGTGTAGTTAAAGCTATAAAATTTGGATATGGTTGGTAATGGTAAATAAATAAGGCTTTTGGGAGGAGAGAGACAAATGGAGCTCTCTCGCTCTAGGGAGAGCCCTTTATTTGAAAATTCAAAACAAAACAACATTTTAAAGTTTCAAAAATAAAATTGAGATTCTAGATGTAGACAATGATGCATTCTACAAATGTGCAAAATCTCAACTCATAAAATCTTATATTTTTGTTTTTTGATTTTTTTTAACTTGAAAAATGTTGATTTCAAAATTTTCATAAAAAGGCCACCATAGCTCCATTTGTGGTTTCCGTTTGGGAGGACACCTTCTTTGGTACTTCCCATTTAGCAGTTCAATTCTAAAACATCTACCTTATTTGCAATGAAAAAACAACCACAATCTTAGAGATTTGGGATGGAGAACAACTGAAGCTTAGTTTTAGAAGGATCGTCACCCCCAGTATGATGGAACCGTGGTGGTATTAGATAGAGGAAATTGCTAAAGGCATTTCCCTCACATAAGAAATTGACCCGTTGATATGGCAATTAGAGAACAATGGCCAATACTGCACTATCATGTTTATGATGTCATAAATTTTAGAGGTGTATGTCGTGTTTTTATTCCTTCAGATTGGAGTCAAATGCTTGCCCACTGCTACCTGAATTTTTCAAAATTCGGGTTGGTAGCTCTTATGAATCTGTACCTAGATTTTGGATTTTAAAAAAGAATAACTATGCTCTTAATTCCATTGTTACTGTTGTTATGTGGTACGTTGGAAAAATAAAAATAACACAGTGTATGCTCCTTGGTTGAACATTAAACATGATTGGAATTTGATCTTACAAACAATGTGGAGATGTGTGATCCTGATCAGGGGGATACGGGAAAAGCTGGAGGATTTCTGTCAGTTCCTGACTTAAACCGAGACCTCCAATGCTGATGTGTGGCTAAATGGGGATTTGGACAATGCCGAAGCGACTGAAATTCCCTGTGATGCTACTCAAGGCTGCTACTCTCGGAAGCCTTCCTGGACAATCAGAAGAGATCTCTGATCAACATCAACAGCAGTTTGGATTCCCTGATAGAGGAGCAAACACCTGGGTGAAGAAACTGATGTTCCTGAGACCGACTTCACCACTTGGATTTGAAGCTTGGTCACCACTCCGGGGAGCCTTGCTGAAGAAAATTAAGCACCGTGAAGCTATTGTGGTTGCCTCTTAGCAAAAAATTATCATCCCCTCCAAGGTGATACTCTCTGATCACTTTGCTAGTGATTGCACTATAAGTCTGAATTATTTGTGTGTGCGGCTATGCGTTGTAAGCTTGTTCAGCACCGTGTATATCTTCCGTCATTAAGGGCCTAATTAATATTTGTTTTGCGGGGAAGGGCATAATTAATTTAACACCAAGTTAAGGCCTTCTTTCTTTAAAAAATTCTAAGTGTCCTGTACACTTTCGGTGTCTCTAGGATTTATTATAATTGATGAAGATACATATATTCACAAATAAAAAATACATGGCTGGCATGAACTATAGAATAGACACATGCGTACTTATTTTCAACTTGAACTCCTGCCTAAGCCACAAACTTCATATATAATATATGTATAGTGCACATATAGTGCTCAGATGGAGACTGTGGATGCATGTCCCTAACACGGGATCAGAGCAAGTGCACCATGCCTGACTTGGACTAGTCTAGTGCATATGCATTCAGAGATCAGATGCTATCACCCATTCCTAACTGTCACTGCAATACAACAAATGGTGCTTCTAGGCTAGGTTTCTAGCTGTTTGGTTTGTTGCTCTACAAGATAACATTCACATGTACTAACAATCTAGTTGCACGGTGAATCTGCAAGTCCTTCTTGTCTTCTTGACAAGACCACATCTGCCTACTTCATTTACTTGTCTACAGTGTATATTGGATCCGTGGGCTTTGAAAATCTTCAAGAAAGTATGTGGGCCTGTAATGATAAGACTAGGACCTTGGATCTTCAGCATCTGATACAGACTACAGTTGCTATTGCCGCAAAATAATTCTGGTGGTCTAGGGTAATATGGTATACCTGCAAGCGGGTTAACATATACTCCCACCGTTCTAAATATAAGATGTTTTATATGTTTCACATGTTGACTAAGTGCAGACTCATATGAGTGAATATACACACTAAAAAGTGTTTAAATACATGTAGATATATGTGAATGTGAAAAAAAAGCTAAAACATCGTATATTTAGTAACGGAGGAAGTGTACGCTTTCTTTGCGGGGAAGTTAACATATATATGTTGACATGAGTGCCTATTCGATCTGGCAATGCAACATTTGTGACGTTATAAATAAGTATCAATAACCTGTTTATCCTAGTCGCTAAGCGAAGGGCCAATATATGTTATCATGCTATAGTAGCGCTAGCGGGACGGTCTGCTAGCTGTAGCTTCAAATAGGTCCTCTATTGCCTATTTGCTTTAGATTATAGCTAGCGACATCTCAGCTACTCTGTATAGATACCGTTTGCCAAAACAACATGATAATTAGAAGGTGTAACTGCATTTATTATAGAAGTTAAAGTTATGAGAAAACTTTATCAGGTGACCCTATTGTTTGTCCTTTTCAAAACTCTAGCATCCTTTATTTCTTAGTGATCAGTACTTGCTAGATCTTCCCATGAACATTGCTAGAATTTCAAGGGCAAACAATTAATAAATACTACTGCTAGTGGGTATATATATATATATATTTCATCAACGTATCTTACTAATTAATCCTTGTCCAAGTCTAGCTACTTATTATAGTTCAGCAAAGATCTATATATAAGATTGTAGTGGGTAGTTTCGTGAAATTTATTTGATCAGAACTTTGCCGAAGGACAGGCAGAGCTGACCAAGATGCATATGGAAGGCCAAATAATTGGGTAGAGTGGTTGCGTAGCTACCTTGTGATCTCGGAGGGAGCATCGCAGAGCAAATTAGTGAGATCCTTAATTTCTCGGCACTGTAGCTTACCGGCCGGCTAGCGGCTAGCCCCCTGTCCCCTACAGTTCTAGTACTCCACTAGCCAGAGATCGATCACCAGCAGTATAGCTCGCCGATCTCAGGTACTATGTACGCACGTCCGCACCCCATCTGCATGACGATCGATCACCAACCAACCACTAGATATAATACCGGAAGAAAACAGTGTGTGCATCCATGAATAAATGTCCCACATAGCTCGTCACTTCGATAGAAGCATGGTGCCGACTGAGTATGTTCTGTGAGAATGATCGATGATCTCCACACGGCGGTGAGGAACTCAGGATGATGATCTACACAGTGCATGCATTATCTGCAGTTTGTTTCCATGTCGCACTGGGTCCTCCAGATTCTGGCCTATTCCAATGGCAGATGATATTTATGATATGATATATTTGAAGCGAATCTGACAGGAGATTTGGTCGGCATCAACGTGATGGAGATGAGGACTGCATGGTTGGGATACATCCGGCCGTCTACAACTTCGAGGCTGCTGATAGATAGATGGGATAGTTAATTTATCACGGAATATGTAAGATTCGCCAGCTTGGGTTTCTTCTCAACGCTTCGCCGGCGATTCCATGCTCAACCTCCGTCCATCAATTATTTCCTCTGCATCTGTAGCCGACATGATGTTTCTACTCAACAGCCTCAAGAAAAGAATTGCCTCAAAAAATTTAGCTTCAGGTGATGTTTTGCTGGCTTGGGCTCATGAGGTAGAACAGCTAACTTTCAGCCATCCTCTGTATGGGCTTGCAGTGAACAACTTAATAGCCCGGGTCACCAAGCTCCCCATGCAATCAGGCCCAACTATGCACACCTTTTCTTTTTCGAGCACAGCATAAGAAGAATGAAAATTGGACAGTTTAATAAGGAAAATCGGCCAAACCCTAAACATAAACGACCAACACTCTGGCCTCGAGGCCGCACACCAGCCGAGCTGACAGCTCACCGCCCAAGCAACTAAGCCGACAATCTACAACACTACAAGAGTATCCGGAGCCACCACTCCATCATCCACACCGGCCCCGAGGGCACGCTCCAGCCGAGTAGACGAATCTACCATTTGAGTAACCAAACATACACCAAACAACATGGCGAGGTAAGTCCGGCCTACACACCTAAGCAACACACACCGGCCCCGAGGCCACGCACCAAACTCAAGTGAGTGTAATCAACACCAAGGTCATGACTGTTGTAGTCAACACCAAGGGCGTGATGACGGTGTCTGGAGTCGTTGTTCCGACTTCCACTCCGGCTACGATGCCAAGCATGAGTCGAGCCGATGCCTCTATCACCCATACGACTAGAGCCGACACCCAAAGGCACCCACATCATACCAGGAGAGTTTCTGAAGTCACCACGTAACGTATGGGACCATCGCCGCGACATCCGCTAGCCTCGCTGCCACGACAGCTCCGCGCTGATGAATCTCGCCTGGCTAGATCATGGCCTCCTAAGGTGACACCTCCAAGGTGGAAGCAACATGGAAAACCAGAAACTGAGCTTTTGCCCAGATGATCCAAATCCTTGGTGGCGCGAGATGATCCAAAGCCACCCACAACGAAGCTCCACTGAGTGGAACAAAGTCGCAAGTGCCATCGTCGTCGCCAACCAAGGTAGAAATTGGTTTTCACCCGAGTCTTCGACACTCCTACAACCAAGATCATTGAAGCCATATGTCGCATGAAGCGCCACTTACGTCAAATCAACATACCCGCTACCAGCCCCCGGACAAAAAGAACAACGCAACACCTCACACCACGAGGGGCGCCGATGCGCCATCGTCCACGTCTTGTTGTTCCTGCCATAGCTTCCTCAGCCTAATCTAGTTGATCGAGATCCGCACGAGAGATCGAAACCCGTCGCCTAGCCTGCACATCAGGACGAGTGCAGAGCGAGAGACTTCCAGATCAACCACGCACTGATCCCGTGTCTGTCCACCGCCCGACCCTCGATGACACACCACTAGAGAGGGAGTCGATGTCACACATGATGCAAGTGCGCATGATTGTTGCAACTGTTTTTGAAGTAAGTGTATCTAATCAGGACGAGCTGAGTAAATGGTCTTTTGCTTCCTGTTGATTTGTTTAAGAAGATGTACATGCAAGTTATCTAAAGAGTGTATATCAGAAACATAACGGAAGAAATTGATTATTTCATAATAGACATTGCATACTAAATATTTGTGGGTGTGAAGATGTACGTGATTTTAGCACCCAATTTGTTTTTTTATACATGCCACAAAAATAGTTGTTTTTTCGTGCAACGAATTTTAGAACAAATAGGATGTGAAAAATGCACGAGCGAACAATTTTTTAATTTAAAAATACATTAAAAATATATTTTAAATAAAGGATTCATATGCACCCGTAGCTGAAACGTTGCTCCCCAATGTGCGCATGTACAAAATCAACTCCGTTTAATATTTTTACAAAAAAATATGATCTCAAAGGGAATTAGTATAGGATGTTATATAAATTTATATTAGATACATGTTGATATGATACAGTTTTGATTAGCACTGTCATCATAGTTTAGAATGTGACCTGCAACATTAACGGTAGTCCAATAGTTAAAATTTTCATTTGTTTGCTTGGAGTACAATTGAGCGTGAAAAAGGGAGAAAATGCAAGCTGAATCTCTGGGATTTGGCCCGGCATCGATCCAACAGAAGCACTCAGCCCATCCAGCCGTTGTATTCTCATTTCCGTCAGATTCGAGGTCCATCGCACTTCCTTCCTCGAGCAGTTCCTTTGTCTACACACAGCCCGACCCTGCTTCCCCAAAAATAATCCACTCCCGGCGGCGGCGCCGGTGGCCATGGAGACGGTGGAGCCGGGGAGTCCTATTTCGAAAAAGATGAAGCTCGAGGCGCCGGGGGGCACGGAAGACGAAGACCGCATCAGCCACCTCCCCGACGTCGTCCTCGGCGACATCATCTAGCTTCTCCCCACCAAGGAAGGCGCCCGTACCCAGATCCTCGCCACCCGGTGGCGCCACCTCTGGCGAAGCTCCTCCGCGCCTCTCAATCTCGACTGCGAAGACATGAGGTACAATCGGAGCAGTGGGGATATTCCCGAGGCCGCCGTGTCAAGCATCCTATCCGCTCACCCGGGCCCTGGCCGCCGCTTTTGCCTCAACGAGCGCTTCCGGCCCTATCCCCGCTCAGACGCGGCCTTGGTCGACTCCTGGCTCTCATCCCCCGCCCTCGACAATCTGCAGCAGCTTAAGTTACACAATTTTTTTGAGTTACACCATTACACCTCCTACCAGCCGCGGCCGCCGCCGCCACCGCTGCGCCCAACAGCCTTCCGCTTCGCGCACACCCTCCGGGTTTCCACCTTCGGAAGCTGCATACTCCCCTCCCAACCACCGCAGTTCCCAAATCTTAAGCTGCTCACGCTTGAAAGTGCCAGCATCTCGGATTGCTCATTGCACAACATGATTGCCGGGTGCCCCACCCTTGAGTGCTTGCTGCTTCACGGCATCTATGGTATCCCTTGTGTCCGGATCAACTCCCGTAGCCTTAAAAGCATCGGCATGCGTAATGGATGGTTCAGCTCATTTCAGGATCGGCCGAAGGAACTTATAATCGAGAACGCCCCTTCTCTTGAGAAGCTACTCAACCTCAATTTAGCGGCCTATGTTCTACATATAACCATCGTCTCCGCGCCTAAACTAGAGATCTTAGGTTGTGTTTCCGATTTCCGTGAGGGTGGCAACAGACTCGTGTTTGGCTCCACCATTATTAAGGTAGTTATGAACTTCGTATTTGCATATCGTCTGCATTGTAAATTGCCTAATGTAGTTTCGCAAAACAAAAAATGGCCTAATGTTGTTTTTTATGCTTGACGAAGGGATTGAATCTTGATAGCATGGCTGCCAGGATTTGCACTGTCAAGACTTTAGCTGTCAATATGCAGAGTCAACTTAGTGTGGAGAAGGTTCTTGACATGCTGAGATGCTTTCCATGTTTGGAGAAATTATACATTAAGGTGACAATTTTTGTTGATAATTCATTGTGTTTGTCTGCACTTATGCTTTATTTACTGTTCTCAAGTCTACTTTCGTCTATGTTCTTTTCAGTTTTTCTGGAAGAGGGACATTATGTACCATTATACTTTCAACTGGCCTACCTGGAAACCAAGTCCTGACATACCTTTAAAGCTGAAGAAAATAGTGTTGGGCCAGTATCGGGGCACTTACAAACAAGTTAAGTTTGCCAAGTTCTTCGTACTGAATGCTCCGGTGCTAGAATCTGTGATATTTGAAGTTGAAGACGAGAATTACAATAAGAATTTTTTTGCTCGTCAACATATGGAGCTTCAGTACGAGGAGAGGGTTTCAAGAGGTGCTCGTTATTATTTTACAACTAGACGACTTCTCTGGGATGTTGAGAAGTTCAACCATGCCTCTGACTTGGATTTAACTGATCCATTTCTGAGGAGGAGTTCTAGTGGGTCTTCCCGGCGTGAGTCTTCCTGGCGGTTAGTGTAGGCCTCCTTTTTTATTTTCTGTGTTTAACGTGTATCGTGACTGTGTCGTGACATTGTTTCAGTTGGCTTGTGTTGATGTAATATATGGCCGCGCCCCCAACTTGAAGGGAAAATAATGCTGATCTTTTAATGTGTAGGTGTTGAAATTGGATTCGGTATGTTGCTTGAGTTATTCTCGCATGTCACTTTTCTGTTTTGCCCAAAGTTGATCAGCTGAGAGTTTGCTGTGTCTTTTTCCAGTCTGTGTTATCCTAGTACCTTATGACATGTAAACAAACTATTCAATCGGTAGTTTTGTGATTCGACTTTCTAGTTTAGAGATGTTAATGTCCAGATAGCAGTGACTACTTACCTGCAAAAGAAAAATAAAAGATAGCAGTGACCAGTTAGATTTTATTTCCTGTGCTAACTTACTAGCTTGATGTTTCTGGCTAGCGTATTTTTCTTTAGTGATCTGCAATCCCCTCTGTTGTCAAGTAAGCTGTTGACCATTGCAAAGTGTTGCCAAGTATGTCCTTTACATTTGGTACGCTGAAGATGCATCAGTTTATGAGAAGTTAATTGTCTCCAGCTATATCTGTGCAATTCCCTGTGTGGTAGGCTGTTGAGCAGTGAAGAATTGGCCAAGCATTTGCTGTCCATTTGGTACATCAAAGATGCACGAGCTAATTACTGCATGAGATTATTGATTTTCGGTGCCAAGCCAAATAATATATTATTGGATTGTGCTATGGATGATACCAAGTCATCTCACGACGGCGTTTTCATTTCATAGCACTTCAGAATTTACATAGTATCTGATTTGCTGCACGTGACTAGTCATGAGCCAAACTGTGTTACGCTAAGGAACAAAGGAAGCGCACAGGTGGTGAGGTATTTCTGTTTCATCATGATCCTTTCACTAGCCTCTGTAATTTCATACTCGTGTTGCGGTGACGATGAGAACTGAGGAGGGTCATCTAAGCCAGCATCCCCAGGTATGAATGTGTCTTAAACAGCACTGCGCCTCCAGTACTTTGTCCTGCACGCCAGCTTCGCATCTGGGATAGTGTTCTGATATAACGGCGAATGATAATCAACATGGGAAAATGAGGTACAGGTATACGGTAGATATAACAGCGAGTGATAATCAACACTGCATGCTTCATCCATGTTTCTTCTTGATTATCAGACATGTACCTTCAGTTCTTGTTGTGTGCTACTAAGATTTCACAAGAAAAATAATGATCCATGAAATGATCATGTGTGGAAGAAAACATGTTATTAACTTTGAGCGATGGCGATGCCCAAGGTATTTGTGTTCAACGAAGTTCTTTGCTTTCTTGTGAAGGCTAGTTGTCCCTTAGTATAGTGAAACTGCGTAATGTTTGATTTGACTGACGAAAGGGTTGACTCTAATTTGTAAGATGGGTGTGTGACATAGCTGGTGTCAGCTCAACATTTAAGATTTCTTTGATCACTGTTGCAAAATAGGCTTAACCTTAGAGAGGCTTGCACCACAACTGCAGCTCTCTAACTTAAGCCTACCCACTAAGGAATAATCTAAGTCATATATTATAATGCAAAAAAGGAAATGTGAGACAGAAAAAGAAAAAGTAGGAAACGAGAGGAACTATGTAAGAAACTACGCTTCCATCCAAGGTTGACAAATACAGCCCTTTCCCTATATATCATCCGGTGCACATCATGCTTGACCAGATCAGCGCAAAACGCCGTCGTCATCTTTGACATTTTACGCACACCCCAGCATTCACTCTGATGAGGAAGCACTTCTACTACTCTAGGGAGAATATCTAGTGATCCCAACCCCTACATGCTCCCATGCTTTCAATTTTAGTTGTTTAAAAAAGCTCTAGAAAAAAACTCTGAATGTTCACATGGAATGTGTCTATGACCTCCAGAAATATCACTTTTTTTGTTTCTCAATGTGCTTTTCGAATTTGAATCTGAAATTTTTGGAGGTTGTAGACATATAACGTGTGAACATTCACACTGTATTCTAGAATTTTTTGAAACAAATAAAATTGATTTTTCCAAATTGACTTTTTTGAAACATTCACTACTCTAGCCGCTCTCTTTGACTTCGACAGGCTTCGCAACAACAGATGAAATTCCAGGAGGACCTTTCTCGCCCGAAGGGCTAACGCTCTTGGTTTCACCAAGCCGCACAGCTTGAGCAAAAGTCCTGGTGAAATATGAAAATTTGGCCCGGATATCGAACTGTAACGAGCGGACATGATAAGTCATGTACCCATTTGTGCATGTACAAAATTGTTAATATTTTTACAAAATAAAAAATAGAGCTATGTAAGATGATCACAAAGGGAATTAGTATATGATGTTAGCTAAAATTTATTAGGTACATATTGCTATGACACAGTTTTTATTAGCGTTGTAATAGTTTAGAATGTGACCTCCAACACTAGTTGTAGTCCAATAGTTAACAAAGTCATTTGTTTGCTTATGCAATTGAGGAAAAAAAGAAGTAGGCAGGTTCAAGCCTGAGGCTCTGGGATTTGCCGCAGCATTAATCCAGCGCTCCGCCTATCCAGCCAGGCTCCATGTAAAACATGACACCACATTTTGCTTTTATGGCATCACATTTTAGGTTAGAGAGAACCAAACTTGTTTTGCTCCGGCAGATGATAAATTTTAGATATCGAAAAAAAATTGAACCCCAAGAGATGCTCTAAAACTAGTACCCTGAGATAGATCTGGCGATGTTGAAGGAGGGCGGCGCATCTGACGATCGCCGGGCGCCAAGCTCGATTTCGATCATGGAGGTCGCCGCAAGTCGAGAAAAGGCGGCGAGGGTGGGGCACGTTAGCAGGGGCCGGAGGGGAGCCGGGTAGGCGGACAAATCCGGAGGCGTGGCTCTGACCGAGCGCTGAGAGCTCGGCAAGGAGCAGTGGCTCGCCGATGGTCGCATGGGAGTCGCAGCGGCCGCTCATCGACGTCGGTGGGCTGCGGCGGTGTTGTCGGCGATCATGTGAGGTGGCAATGAGGCGAGGAACAACCGGAATCGGTGGATTCTGGCGACAGCGGCCGATTTTCATCGATGGTTGCGGTGGACGTCTCAAACGGCGGGAATGAGCAATGAGGTGTCGATGGGGCTAGGGTGGCCGACAGGGTCGTGGCGACCCGTGGCAAGGGCAAAAAAGGGCTGGAATCGGCGTGGGGCGGCGACGGGCGGCGGGAGGAACTTTCACCATGACGGTTGGTTTTCTGCCACAGTCTTTTTGTTTTTTAGGCATAGGATTTCGGTAATGCATATATGCATCACCAAATCCAAAAACTTGGGACCAGCAAAAAAATCCAAAAATTTGGGACATGTCAATAAATATTCATCACGAGCTGCGTTTTTTTTGTACGTGGCCGTTTTTGTTGGAGATGCTCTAATTTCGTCAGATTTTTTTTAGATATAAAAGGGCAGGCCCCAGGTTCCATTTAAGCAACCAGAGAGTAACAGGCATCCAAGTTTACATAGCACTACGGCTGGAAATTAAAAGCATAACAGCAAAGGTTCTACAGACAGCCACAAAAACTTCCACCTAGACTAAGCATTCCTCCAGGCAATTCTAAGCAGTTCACCCCTAGTTCTTTCTAGCTCCAGCAGCTTCCTCTCCATGGTGTCCGAAAGAGCAGGGCTGCAGAGAATACGCCATCTTTGCAAATGAGCAATAACCTTGTCCCAGATCATCTTCATGCCGAGCCAGCTTTTTCCCTGAAAACAAAGATCATTTCGAAGTGACCACAAGGACCAAAGTACTGCAGAACTGAACATATTCGAAACCCCATTCTTATTGTTGCTAATCCACCAGCGTGCAACAGATTCAAAATCTTTGCCAATCTGTAAGTTAAAAATCTGAGAGATAACTCCCTAGGTTTGATTAGCAACAAAGCACTCAAAAAACAAATGAGCAACTGATTCAGAATCGGGGCAGAACAAGCACGTTGGGTCCTCAACGTGTCTACGCTTGTGGAGATTGTCTCTAGTTAGTGTTTTATTATTAGCCAAAAGCCACAAGAAAACATGTATCCTGGGGGGACGGACAACTGCCAGATAGCTGGCGTGTGAATTGGAATCACACCCCCATTATTCACCACAGCGTAGAAAGATTTCACTGAGTACACCCCAGAAGGATCAAATCTCCAAATAGGGGCATCAGGCTCATCAGAGAAAGAGTAGGTGGCGATCAGGTTAACCAGATCCAACCATCTACTGTATAACTCTGGCGACACAGTTCTTCGGAAAGAAATTCTCGGCTGAGATCCATCCCATACACTAGCAATAGTGCATTGTTGCTCATTTGCAATCACGTATAGATCCCAGAAGAGAATGGCTAGGCTACAGGTACCCATCCATATATCTTCCCAGAACAGGACAAAATCTCCCCTACCAACCTTCCACCGATAACCAATTTTTGCAGCTTGTGCAGCCCACATTACACCTTTCCAAAAAGGCGAGCAATGATTGGGTTAGCCCAAAAAATGTTAGGGCCACAATAGACTTCCAGATCTTATTAGAATCCATATGGTATCTTTTGATCCAAGAAGCCAGGAGACAAATATTGTACTCCCGCAAATCTTGTACACCCACGCCACCAAACTCTTTCTTCCTACAAATCAGACCCCAATTGGCTAAATGGTGCTTATGTGCAGTGGCGGCGCCACCAGGGGGCGAGCTGGGGCGGCCGCCCCCCTCAGATTTTGGGATTTTTTTTCATATATGTACACTGTATGTACATGTACAGGTATACGTGACCAGAAACGATTAAAAAAAGAAAAAAGAAGGCAGACCGCATCCGCACGAGTGGGGCTGGGGCGTGGACGCGCAACTGCGCAAGGATCGATCTGCTCGCCTCGGTCGCACCTGCTCGCCCTGGTTCTCTTCTCGACCGTGCGCCCTACTCTCTGCCTCCCTCGATCCGCCGCCGGCCGCCCCTCGTTGCTCCCTGCTCGATCCGCCGCCCTGGAGCTGCCGCCGGTCCGTTCGCGCTTCACAGGTTCGTCGCCCCTCCTTCCCTTCCCTATTCCCCAACCGCGGCGCCCCCCGCTTCCCTGCTTGATTCCCCACTGCCCGCCGTGACTACCAGGGTCGAGCTCGAACTGCGCCGCCGCCGGGCGATGGACGGAGATGAGGAGCCGGATTGGGAAGCTATTGCGGCACAGGTGGAGGACGGAGATGAGGAGCCGGATTGGGCAGCTATTGGAGCACGGGTGGAGGCATTTGAGTTGGAGAATCCAGAGTAAGTTGCAGCGCTGGCAGCGGTAAGGGCAGCAACCGTAACATCATCTCGAAACTGCAGGCGGAGACGCGACGACACGAACGACCAACAGCGACAGGGACGAGAAGAGCAGGTTATTTCTCCCTCTTTTGCAGATTTCAGTTTTCATGTCTATTGTTGTAGCAAAATACTTAAATTTTGATGTCTACTTATATTACATGAAACTCCAGAAGCTATTGTTCATGAAGTTTTTGATCTATCAAATGTTGTTGTTGATCCGGCACTTCGGAGACCAATTGAAGAATTTGGTACTCAAGAAATAAGGGATAAAAGGAGAAGGGCATATTTATTGAGAGGTCCGAGTCGCTTGATTGGCCATACTTTTACCAAGAAAAAATTTGGGGCAGATTGGAGATCATTCCTAGATACATGGTATGACAAATTTGATTGGTTAGAGTATAGTGTGGATAAAGATGCTGCATATTGTTTCTATTGCTTTATTTTCAAGTCTTCAAGCACTAGTGTACATTTTGGACATGATGCTTTCACAAAATTGGGGTTTAAGAATTGGAACTTTGATCCTAGAGACTCATTTAGCAACTTTGATCATGAGAAGCTACTTGAACTTGCCAATATTTACTCGGTGGATTTCTCTTCACATGATTGCTATGTCTTGGTTGACCAACTCAACATATATATTGATGTGATGAAGAGAAGTCCAGATTTCTTATCATGTGATACTATGGGTGGTCTTGCTCTCAAGTTGGTTCAAACTAGACAACATTTGATCTTTCCATTGGTCTACCGCCTCATTACACTTGCGTTGACATTGCCGGTTGCAACAGCATCTGTTGAGAGGTTTTTCTCGTCCATGAAAATTGTAAAGACTGATCTTCGAAACAATATTGGTGATGATTGGCTCAATGATTTGATGGTTTGCTATGTTGAGAAAGAAATATTTCAAAAGATTGATGATAAGAAGATTATGCTACGTTTTCATGCCTTAGGGAATCATCGAGGTCATCTACCTCGGAAGTTTCATCTTGCTAGCACAACTACAACTTAATGGTAAGAAATCATATGGTGGCTGCCAATTGTCCAATTGTGCTACTATTTAGACTCACAAAGTTTCCATATTTTGTAGGTATCTCTTGTATGGGATCATATGGTGGCTGCCGATTGTTCAATTCAAATGGCAGGAGTCCATGTTAGTAGTTTTAAACTTCTTTTTATGCAATTTGTATGTCACTGGTAATGTACTTTATGAGTTATAAATATTTGAATCTTCATGGACCTTTTATTTCGTCGAATAGACATGTCTTGATGGCTTAAATTTTTTAGACCTTATTTTTCCGCCCCCCCTCGTCTCAATTCCTGGCTCCGCCACTGCTTATGTGCACCATCAGCCGAGGCCCAAAAGAAGTGTGCCATCTGCGAGTTGATCATCTTGATCGCCCACTTGGGAAATTTAATGACAGATAGAAGGTATAAAGGGATACTAGTCATGCAAGTTTGCAACAGTATCAATCTACCTCTATAGGAAAGTAATTTCCCACGCCACCCAGCAATGCCTTTCATGATTTTATCGATAATAAGTTGTATGTCTTCCTAACAAAGTTTCGAATGATGTAAAGGCAGGCCAAGATATTTAAAAGGAAAATCCCCAACTTTACAACAGAAAATCTGGGAAAAAACATTTGCCTAATCTTCTGACAAGTTAATGGGAATCAAGTCACTTTTATGATAATTGATGCGCATACCAGACATTTGCACAAAACAGGTTAAAAACCATTTTAAGTTTTTCGCCATTTCCACATCATTATCAAGAAATAGGACGGTGTCATCAGCATACTGAAGGCTGATGACACCACCAGGCAAGCAATCAGGCATAAACCCTCTAATCAACTGGTTGGCAGCCGCTTTCGATAGCATTTTCGAAAAAACATCGCCAACTAGATTGAAGAGGATCGGAGAAAGAGGATCCCCTTGTTTAAGCCCTTTCCCCGCAACGAAATAAGGGCTATTGACATCATTCAGACGAACACAGAAGGACCCTCCCTCAAGAAAGGATCTAATACGTGCTCTAAAAATCTGACCAAAACCCCTAGAGGCAAGCATCTCATCAAGGAAAGACCAATCAATCCTATCGTAGGCCTTCTCATAATCGAGTTTCAACACTAAACCACTTTTCTTTTCAGAATGTACAGAATGGATAACCTCATGTGCTGAAACAACACTTTCAAGGATATATCTTCCTTTCAGGAAAGCAGTTTGTGTCGAGGAAATGATACGATTACATACAGGAGAAATCCTATTAGTAATCGCTTTAGTAATAATTTTCAGACTACAGTTACACAAACTGATTGGCCTGAATTTTTTCATGTCTACCGCATCAGGTTCTTTTGGGATTAAGGTGATAATAGAATAGTTGAGTCTGGACACATCCAAGGTGCCAGCTCAAACTCTCTCACCAAATTCATGAGATCATTTTTAATTACCTCCCAAAACTTTTGATAAAATAAGAAAGAGAAACCATCCGGACCAGGTGCACCGCATGCATATGATCCAAACACGGCCTCTCTAATCTCCTCTTCAGTAAAAGGTTTCTCCAAGTCCTCCCTCTCCACAGAGGTGAGGGTTTCATCGCTATCCCAGAAGTCAGACCCCAAACCAATGTTGAGTCGATCTTCTTTACCAAAGAGTTTTTTATAAAAATCGGATGCTATCAGAAGCATACCGTTAGTATCCGTAATAGGGCCACTAGGGCCATTTAAGGTTTCAATTTTCTTTTTTCCTTCTCCGTTGATTGGCCAAAGCATGGAAATAGGCTGTATTACGATCGCCCTCAAGGATGTGCCTATCTCTGGATCTCTGCCAGGATTTTGTTTCCTCCTGCTGCCAGATATCTTCTAACTGTTTTTTAATCACACACATTCTCTCTTTCTCGGCATCCGTTAAACGGCTTTGCTCAGAAAAAACATCTAAAATGTCAAATTCAAGAGAAAGGTCTTTCTTTAATTTTTTCATGGCGGCCTCAATATTAATGCTCCAACCTTTGATTTTTTTCCTCAGCTGCCTGAGTTTATATTGCCAAATATCCATAGCTGTAGAGTATGAACAAGGGGCATTCCAGACCGAAATCACTAAGTCAAAAAAATCAGGTTGACTGAGCCACCATTTTTCAAAACGAAAAAGTCTAGGTGGCACCCTAGTAGAACAACCAGAGTCGATCAACAACGGGGTATGATCACCGACCACTCTAGATAGGGCCTGAATAGAGGTCAGGGGAAAACGTTGTTCCCAATCCAAGGAAGCAAAAATCCTGTCAATGGTAGCCAAGATAGGATCGTTTTGATTGTTCGACCAAGTGAAAGCTCTATTGGCAGGCTTAAGCTCCAATAAGCTCCATGTATTGACCCAGTCATTAAAGAGGAAAGCGTGATGAGGATTGTAAACCTCATTACTTTTCTCTTTAGCATTTCTGACTAGGTTAAAATCACCACAAACATGGTAGGCACAGAAGCAGCCTCCATCACATCATGTAATTCAGCAATGAATTCCATTTTGTGTTCAGGATAAGCTATAAACCACCACACATTGCCAAATGAAGTTGTCCGAGATGTTTCTAACTAGAGCACTAACAGAATAAGACCTAGCAGAAAATTGGATAACTTCATAAAGATCGTCTCTGAACCGTACTAAGATACCTCCAACAGTTTTCTTAGCAGGTAACGAGAACCAGTTGAAAGAAAAAGGTCCCGCAATAAACTTAAGGAAATTAGGGTCAATTTTTTCTTTCTTAGTTTCCTGGAACCCAATAAACTCAATTTTATGTTCCAAAATAAAGTCAGCAATAGCTTGTTTGCGGCCTAGACGAGCTAGACTCCTAATATTCCATGTGGCTCCGATCATAACGCTTATTTTTTCGCTTGGACTTGTAAGAAACATAGCTCCACTCCCCTGATCCCAAATCCTGGTCTACATCAGTTAACTGATGTTTTCCAGACAGATCATGAGTGAGAGATCTTTCATCTTCTTGATCAGGCAACTGATCATGAAACATACTTTCCGAGGCAGGTAAAACTACTTAGGATTTTCATTAGCGAAGGCTAAATTCCTGTCAATTTCATTCTCAACCAACGTCTCAATGATAAAATGTCTAGTCGAGTTGTCTACCCCAATATCAATATTGACAACAGAAGCCATATTGCATAAAACATCAGGATCTAAAACTGCAAAAGAGTTACCTTTGAAACGAGCTGGAGCCTCAAGGTTCCTTTTCTTCTGGTACTCTTTCGCTTTGTCCAAGATGCTTATGTTACCATGGTTCCTTGAACTCTTCCTTGTAGCTACTATCGGTCCCCATTGCTCCTTCTTCTTCTTTTGATTCTGCGACGCCAGATGATCCAGTATGGGAATTAGATTTTTCCTCACAGAAGACATCTGTTCACACACCTCAGGATCAAGCAATGAGTCCGATACATGCACTTCTTCGTCATCATCGTTTGAATCTTCTTCCAAGTCTTGCAGAATTCTTGAGCAGTACGCCAGATTGGCAGCAGATTGTTCCAGAATTGCAATTATTCCCCCTCCACTTTATCCTCCAGATTGAGCATATTAGGATCAAAATCCCACACTGATTCCTCAACCCTAGAGTAGTCCTATCTGGCTGGAATTGAGCAGAAACTGTTCTCTGAGGTCACATCTTCCATCATATCTTTGTCAACATCATCAAAACCATTCCAGCTCACATGATCAGAGAAATGCACCTCACCACACTCTCCGACACCTGGTCCAATGCGAAGATCACAATTCCTAACTGTTGGTCCAGTGTTGACTGCAGAAGTGGTGGGTTCCCCTCCTCCATTAGCCGGAGCAGAGTTTGTTCAGTTTCCATTTGAGATCCCGAAACACTTTCCACACTAGGGCCAGGGGGGTCAGGATTGCTGTTCTCTCCACCAGAACCAGCCCCTCTCTCCACTCCGAAGGTCAACATGAAGAATTGTTCTCCCATTTCGATCAGCCTTCCCGGTGGTATCTGAGCCACATCTCTTACAGCAACTTGGACTCTGACTATAGAGTAGAAGGATTTGAAGATCACCGTCCAGTCCACATCCATCAGAATTCCAATTGTGGAGGTACAACGAGCGATAGTTTTCCAAGAGCACCATTTTGACGGGATCCCTTTAATTGTCACCCACACCACATCTAAGGCAGATATGGATTCCGTTTTCCCATCCCAGGCCATGATCTTGACATTTACACCTTCTGCGTTGAGATCAAATGCAGGAAACTCTATCAAGTCTTCTACCTTCTTCCAAGGAGGAAACCTGACGAGGAAGTTCTTCTCACTTAGCTCCCTAATCTGCCACGGCCATCTTTTAACCTTGCAGAAGATCGCTGAAAGGTGTCTCTCAAGATCCTTAACATTGGTCTCACCCGACTTGATCACCACCACACCACAATTCCTGAAGTTTAGCCACTGTGTCTCACTCTTCTCGGGAACATCCACATGATAGAACCCCAATCATGTATTAGCACTGCCAAAATAGACTGCCACAGGATGATCTTTATTCCGGTCCGGACATTGATACACAGGGTGTTCAGTCGAATTGCAGATGAAGCAAATCTTTGGGCGCACACAATTCCCCACAAATTGTCCAGGATCGCCGCAGTTGAAACATATCATCTTACTATAGCGAGGATCAAGTACTTGTTCAGGCAGAACCTCAGAACTGGCAGGCGCAGCCTCAATAACAGGAGTAGCTGTAGGAATCGAAACCTCCAGAGGGAAAACCGGGGCAGTTGCAGGGCAAGCTTGATTCTTGGGGCGGTAGTTCTGCCCATAATTCCTCTGCCTCTGCTGCAGTGGCTGCTGCTGTCTTAGCTGCTATGGATGCTGTCGTTGTTGAGACAGTTGTTGCTGTTGCGGGATTTGCTGCTGTTGTTGCTGCGGAATCGCAACCTGCAGAGGAGGACCTTGTCGTTGAACATGTGGTGGTTGCGGAGCAGTAGCAGGGGAGGCTGAAGCGGCGCCGCCCCTGTAGGACGAGCCGGAGGCTGCGCTTGCCGGCCAGCTCCGCGCCCACGACCGCGACCACCTCGATTGTCCGCCATCGGTCGCCGAGCAAGGCAAGGATTTCTACGTAGGAATCACGACCAGGCGACTCCCAACACTGATCGAGCGAGTTACTGGCTTGAATCGATCCAAATCTGAAGGAGGGAAACAATCGGTGATGGCGAAGGAATTATCCTCCAGCAGATCCTTGCGAATCCAGACCAGACATCTCGACGAGCGGCGGCGGAGTGGGTGAGGGAGAGGCGTATCTGGAATCACCCAAAGTTGCCCGAAAAAATCCTCAACCACCTCCGCTTCGGCCACCGAAACCCTGCTTCGTCGCGCGAGATCTCGACAGATGTTGCACATCGGGGAGGCGCAGTCACTGTGTCACTGACGGCGAGGGACCTCACCTCCGAGTCGCCGCCGGGTGGGGGAGCGTCGGGTCCAGTGGCAGAGACCGTCAATGGCGGAAAAGCGACCACGTCACCTGGCCATGGTGGGGCTCGGAGATGGATGGAGCCTACCACCACCAGGAGTTCTCCACAGGGCGGGCGCACCTGCGGACTATTGGGCTGAGGCCCATGGCCCTGCGGTGGCCGGGAACGGAACGGCGAGGGCCGGGGATGGCCCGGCGGCGAGATCGCCACCTGCGTCGCGAGAGCGGTCATCCTCCTCGTCGTTTCGGCTGCTAAACACAGACCGACCCTTCTTCCCCAAAAATAATTCCCTCCCGGCGAGGCGGCGGCGGCGCTGACCATGAAGACGGTGGAGCCGGACAGTCCTATCTCGAAGAAGATGAAACTCGAGGCGCCGGGGGTCGAAGAGCCGCCGCCCGAAGACGAAGACCGCATCAGCCACCTCCCCGACGTCGTCCTCGGCGACATCATCTCGCTTCTCCCCACCAAGGAAGGCGCCCGGACCCAGATCCTCGCCAGTCGGTGGCGCCACCTCTGGCGAAGCTCCTCCGCGCCTCTCAATCTCGACTGCGATGACATGAGGAGCCGTGGAAGTGGGAACATTCCCGAGGCCGCCGTATCAAGCATCCTATCCGCTCACCCGGGCCCTGGCCGCCGGTTTTGCCTCAACGAGCGCTTCCGGCCGTATCCCCGCTCAGACGCGGCCTTGGTAGATTCCTGGCTCTCATCCCCCGCTCTCGACAATCTGCAGCAGCTTGAGTTACGCCATTACACCTCCTACCCGCCGCCCCCGCCCCCGCCGCTGCGCGCAACAGCCTTCCGCTTCGCGCGCACCCTCCGAGTTGCCACCTTCGGAAGCTGCATCCTCCCCTCCCAACCACCTCACTTCCCAAATCTCAAGCTGCTCACGCTTGAAAATGCCAGCATCTCGGATTGCTCATTACACAACATGATTGCCGGGTGCCCCACTCTCGAGTGCTTGCTGCTTCACGACATCTATGGCATCGCTTGTGTCCGGATCAACTCCCGTAGCCTTAAAAGCATCGGCATGCGTAATGGATGGTTCAGCTCATGTCAGGATACCGAATATCAGCTCAAGGAACTTATAATAGAGAACGTCCCTTCTCTTGAAAAGCTGCTCAACCTCAATTTAACCTATGTCCTACATCTTACCGTCGTCTCCGCGCCTAAACTAGAGATCTTAGGTTGTGTTTCCGATTTCCATAAGGGTAGCACCAGACTCGTGTTTGGCTCCACCATTATTAAGGTAGCTGTGCATCTCTGTGTTTGCATATCATCTGCATTTGTAAATGGCCTAATGTTGTTTTTTATACTTGATGAAGGGATTGTGTCTTGATAGCATGGCTGCCAGGATTTGCACTGTCAAGACTTTAGCTTTGAATATGCAGAGTCCACTTAATGCGGAGAATGTTATGGACATGCTGAGATGCTTTCCATGTTTGGAGAAATTGTACGTTAAGGTGACAATTTTTTCATTGATAATTCATTGTGTTCGTCTGCACTTATGTTTTACTTACTGTTCTCAAGTCTACTTTCGTCTATGTTCTTTCAGTTTTCCTGGAAGAAGGACATTATGTACCATTATACTTTCAACTGGCCTACCTGGAAACCAAGTCCTGACATACCTTTAAAGCTGAAGAAAATAGTGTTGGTCAGTATCGGGGCACTTACTCACAAGTTAAGTTTGCCAAGTTCTTCGTACTGAATGCTCCGGTGCTAGAATCAGTGATATTTGAACTTGAAAACGAGAATTATAAGAAGAAATTTTTTGCTCATCAACATAGGGAGCTTCAGTATGAGGAGAGGGTTTCAAGAGGTGCTCATTATTATTTTACAACTAGACGATTTCTCTGGGATGTTGAGAAGTTCAACCATGCCTCTGACTTGGATTTAACTGATCCATTTCTGAGGAGTTCTAGTGGGTCTTCCCAGCGTGGGTCTTCCTGGCGGTTGGTGTAGGCCTCCTTTTTTAATTTTCCGTGTTTAACGTGTATCGTGACATTGTTTCAGTTGGCTTGTGTTGATGTAATATATGGCTACGCCCCCAATTTGAAGGAAAACAAACTGATCCATTTGTGTGTAGGTGTTGAAATTTGGATTCCGTCTGTTGCATGATTTATTCTCGCATGTCACTTTTGTGTTTTGCCCAAAGTTGATCAGCTGCGAGTTTGCTGTGTCTTTTTTTGAGTCTGTGTTATCCTCGAACCTTCTGACATTTAAACAAGCTATTCAATTGTTAGTTTTTTTATTTGACTTTCTAGTTATCAGTGACTACTTAGATTTTATTTCCTGTGCTAACTTACTAGCTTGATTTTTCTGGCTAGCGTATTTCTCTTTAGTGGTCTGCAATCCCCTCTGTTGTCAAGTAGGCTGCTGACCATTACAAAGTGTTGCCAAGTATTTCCCTGTACATTTGGTACACTGAAGATGCAGCAGTTTATGACTACATGAAGTTAATTGTCTCCAGCTATACCTGTGCAATTCCATGTGTGCTAGGCTGTTGAGCAGTGCGGAATTTGGCCAAGCATTTGCGTTCCATTTGGTACATCAAAGATGCATGAGCTAATTACTGCATGAGATTATTGATTCTCGGTGTCGAGCCAAATAATATGTTATTGGATTGTGCTATGGATGATACCAAGTCCTCCAAATAATATATTATTGGATTGTACTATGGATGATACCAAGTCATATCAGGACGTCTTTTTGAAATCATTTCAGAATGTACATAGTATCTGATTTGCTGCACGCGACTGTTCATGAGCCAAACTGTTACGCTAAGGAACAAAGGAAGCGCACAGGTGGTGAGGTATTGACTCCCACTGCAATCCTTCCATCTAGCCTCTGTGATTTCAGACTCGTGTTGCGGTGACGATGAGAATGGGGAAGATTTCATCTAAGCCAGCATCCCCAGGTCTGAAAACAGCACTGCACCTCCAGGACACGCCAGCTTCGTATCTGGGATAGTGTTCTGATATACCAGCGATGATAATCAACATGGAAATGAGGTACAAATAAACGACAGCTATAACGCATGTGGTAATCGACACTGCATACTTCATCCATGTTTCTTTTTGATTATCAGACATGTGCCTTCAGTTCCTGTTGTGCTACTCAGATTTGGCCAGAAAAATAATGATCCATGAGATGATCATGTGTGGGAGAAAACATATTTTAAGGTTGAGCTGTAGCGATGCCCAAGATGTTTGTGCTAACCGAAGTTCTTTGCTTTCTTGTGATTGCGTTACATCCAGAACCAAAGTTCTTTGGGTTCTTGTGAATGCGTCAAATACAAAATTTCTATCTCTACTTTGTGGTGTTAGCTGAACATTTTAGATTTTTGTGATCACTTTTGCAAAATAGGCTTTGCCTTGGAAGAGTCTGCAGATAGATGCATCCTGTTCAAAGTTGCTCAATCATTAAGTACAGTAACAGGAAAGGAAATAAGCAAAATAGTTTTATTCATCTGCGATCCGGCATTGAACCTTACAGAGGCTTGCACAAAAACTGCAGCTCTCCAACTTAAGCCTACCCACTAAGGAATAATAATCAGAGTCTCATATATAATAATGCAAAAAGGAAAATGTGAGACAGAAAAGGAAGAGGGGTAGGAAACAAGAGAAGAAGAAAAACAAGAGGAACTATGTAAGGAACTACTAATAAGCTTCCATCCAAGGTTGGCAAAGACATGCCCTATATATCCTCCTAGTGTACATCAGGCTTGACGAGACGTGTCTTCATATTTTTCTGGCACCAGACATCTTTATGCACCCCCAGCCCAGCATTCACTCTGATGAGGAAGCACATAGATTAAATTTCGAGCACAACCCAATCGTCCTTCTACTACTCTAGCCGCTCTCTTTTACTTGGACAGGCTTCGCAGCAACAGATGAATCCCCAGCAGGCCCTTTCTCGGCTGAAGGGCTCACATTCTTGGTTTCACCAAGCCGCACAGCCTGAGCAAAAGTCTTTGTGATATGGCCCACCATGTCAGTGGGTACGGCTAAGGGCTTCTTGGGCTCAACAACGCTAGAACTCTTGGTGATATGACCCACCAGCTCAGAGGGTACAGCCGACGGCTTCTTGGGCTCAGCAACACTGGAGCTGGACATCTGTTGTTGCTGATGCAGCCGCGCCTTATTCTCCAGTAGGGCTTTCTCACGTTCCTCGTAGAAGTCAAAGTCGTCAAGGATTGACGCATCCTCTTCATGATCCTTGAAGATTTTCAGTATCTCCAGTCCTTGTTCCAGTTTCACCTACAATAAGCTCAAGATGGTATTAGAACAACATTAAAAAGATGGAGCATTCCCAACGCTAACCATATGTGCTATATGTCCTACTAATTTGATGAACGGTATCACTATGAAATAAATATCGGTAATTAGAAAACAATAAATGTGTAAATCAAGAAACAAAAAGAGAAGCTATTTAAAAAGCAAGTCACCTCTTGTGTGTCCCGGCTGTTTGTTACAGGTTTGTTCTCATTGTTTTCAAGGATTATATGGCGGAAGAGATTATTTGGAACATCCTTCACTATGTGCCACTTAACAGGGAACTGGCCAGTCCACTTATCTTGCTGCCAATAGTCCACACTCTTCTCAAAATTCACTGGTCCAGTCATCTCCGCAACACCACAGAACTGTGCACTCGCATTCACCTGCATATATTGGCCAAGTTTTCAGTTCTCAGCAAGGAATAACAAATCTCGGAGCCTAAAGATGACTAATAGGGAAACAGGATAAGGGTTTGCTTACCGAAAACAACAGAAAAATGGGACAATGTTCTTCCTTCTCCTTCACTTCATGATAGGCTAAGTCTAGTTTCTTGTTACCGTTTGTGGTGCTAGCCCAAACACCATATTTGATGCTCTTGTGCACATTATCTTCGCTGTATGATTTTATGATAAAAAATCTAGCACTTGTGTACTCTGTAACAAAGTCAGTCCGGTTGTATGACTTCTGGTCAAGTCCACCAGAAGGCTTCTCCTCTTTACTATCATCTTCTGGTTGCTTCTTAGGCCTGGTAGCGCGTGGACCTCGGCTTTGCTCATTGAGGAAGTCAAGTGAACCATCGCAGCTACATAACAAAGCATTACCCCTTCCTCTCCTGCGTCCTTTGTCAATCGGAATAAAACTTCTGCCATTCAGGCCATAGCCAGGGAAAGGGCCCCCATAATTAGTGGCATGTGGGAAACTCCCACTATGAGAGAAACCTCTTCCATAAGAGTCACTGGGAGATCCAAAACCATAGAAGGACTTCTGTTGAGGGGACATCTGAAATTGGGGAAATCTAAGTGTTAGATCCTAGAACTAACGATGTTAGATCTTGTCCTGTTATATCCAATAATGGTCTTCTTGTCAAATTATCATATGCATCATCATAGAAAGATGAAGCTCATAATTCTAAGTAGCTGGTGTGTGCAGGGCCAGCAAGCATTGACAGCTAACAATGCAGGCGCATGCTGTACTTGCAGAATGGGGTGGTTTCATTGCATATGGAAGCAAAAGAACTAAAGCTTGAGCCTAAATTGCAACGAGAGACATCTTTGGCAATATCAGACTAATTTCTTGCAGGATCTGGTCATTTTTACGTCTTTTTTTTCATGTGGCAGGTCAGAAGCGATTACGTCCAAACACTTCAATGAAAATGTTTAGTAAGATGAGGGAAGCATGAATGAGCGAACTAAGGGTTGAGAAGTCACAATATAAAAGAGTAAGAGACAAATCAGATATGAGTTATTTTGGGTGCTGAAGTGTGTGGCAAGGAAGGGGGGCTATGTTTCTTACAAATAAATGCAAATAATTTTTACTTGTTATTCTTATACAACAAGAGATAACATGTGAAAAGAATACCATCCCAGAAGCCATAGGAAAGTTGCTTTGTCCGAATGTCCCTGAAACACCACCAAAAGGTTGAGGTGAAGCTGCAGGTGATGGAAATGAACCAGTTCCTTCTGACGACCTAAACCATTCTGCAAAATAGCATTTCAAAGAACAAAGTTATAATCGCATCTAAGCTTGGGATTTAAATTATAATATAAACAAAGCATGAGATAGATAATAACCTGGTCTTGGCCCAAAAAGGAAGCTGTTTGGACTCAGAGTGTCAGCGATAAAAGCACCTTGTGTTGGGTCAATTGGCATCATTGTCTCACCCTGTGATATTGGAGTAGGAGAGCTTAAATATGGCATGCCAGGTTGTACTGGTTGCTGGTAGTAAGGAGCCGAGAAGGAGAACTGCTGAGGGGAGTAGAGCTGACCATCTCCACTAACACCAGCCGGTACCGGCGTCGAGATAGGAGGATAGTGAGCATAAGGGTCATAGCCATAGCCACCATGGTACATCATTGAAGGATCCTCATTGTATACAACCTTCAAGAGAAGTCAAAACTGAGAAAAGGAGCACTTCATAGAAATTCTTGAGACTAAGCAAATCAGCTTACCGGTGGACCCACTTCCAATCCTTCGGCGCTCACATAAGGAGGATATACGTCCCATTCATTTGGAGGGTTCTCATATCCTGGACCTGCTCATGTCATGTCACAGACACATCAGCATCATTCATCAGTTCAAGACTAAAGTTTCAAATTTTAGAAGACATTAAAAATGCTGATGGTATCAAACATACTCTCTCTAAAATAAAACTAGTGAACTTAGACCAACACTACGTATGAAGGAAATACAAACTGAGTCTAAGTTCGTGTTATGTCATTATTTCTTCACTGAAGAACATATGTGATTTCTAATACGTCCCGTGCAATTCATGAGATGAACTATACATGTCAGTGTAAAATATACTCTCCTTCACAAAGAAGGGAATGTAAATGTACAAATGAACATCATGCAGTCGGAAGATGTAATCTTGTATATGCAGCCAAAAGTCGCCTCACCTTGGTAATAGAATGGCTGTGCCTGAGAGGAATACATGTGTTGTGGATATGCAGCATTATGTTCCCCACCTATGTTGGACGTGCCAGCTTGGGCTTGTCCGTCACTTGATAGATTGATAACACTTGAATCAAGTGAAATAGTGGGTTTAACATTTTTCTCATCCTTCCTAGAAATGGTCTGAGTAGAAAAAAATTATAACAATCAGACAAAGGAGTGAAAACCAGTCAAAGTGTTATACTATAAAATATCTTTTAAAATATCATCAAATAATGACCTGCTCTTTAGTGTTACCAGCGAGAACAGGGTTTTGTTCGACCTCGATTCTTGACTCCGGTGAACCCATAGAGCCTAATACAGCAAGATTTAACAAATTAGCTCGAGTTTCAAGAATGGTAAGTAGGGATATACAGTACCATGTAAAGAACAAAAAATGACTTTGTAAAATAGTGTTGCACTTTGTAGTGTGCCAATACCAGAATGAAGATTCATTCCACGGCTCATGTTTTGACAGATACCTTATTTAGCCCTACGGTTTTAATACAAAAGCTTCAACTACAACAAAGGCTGAAATAAAAGCTAAGCTTGAATAAATGGCCCAAACTAGCATATAAGGATAGCTGCTTCGCAGCATATTCATATCGAGATAACATAGAATCCTGTCATTCAGTCAATGAACCTACCTACTGCTAGGGAATCACATGCATCACAAGATGAATATTAACACAAACAGTTACAAACACCAGCGCCTACTTGATCAGCGCAACAACCGTGCATGTTAAAGGTGTGTTGTCCATCACTCACTGTCATTCTTTTTCTTTTGGTCAAACGACACTAAAAATTGAGGAATCTCCAGGCAATTGGGCCTCCCACACCTGGATCAATAGGTTTCTGCAATGAAAGAGACATCCTACCCCTACCCTCTGCTTTAGTCCAGCCCTGCACCAACAGCTATTCACAAGACACGTACACCAGGCATAACTATGTATCACATTCACGTACATAAATCATGCCCGGACCACTCGAATTAAGTGCAGACTGTTACACAAACCATGGACACGTGACACGATTTCCACATGATAGCAGCATCGTACCCAACCAATGAAGCGCTTATTTGTTACACATACACGCGAACCACCAGAAGTCAACACATGAGTAACTATTCGGGTGCAATGCACAAGGTCGAAGCTCGGGCGAATTCCTCGACGCCTTGGCTGGTCGAATTCAACTGCTGACTGCTAGTATCCTATTGCAAGGCTTGGCATGGCATGGTATCCAGCGGTCAATTACGCAGGAATTCACCCGGAGCAAGGTGGCAACTGGCGCCAAGAGCTCGCGCATCAACTCAATTTCAGCGAGATCTATCGCACTTAATCGCCGTAACATCCCAAACCAACCAGCAGCATGCAGCTACCAGTAGCAATTGCATCGATACCGCGACATCCTAGATCAGCAGACCAGCCCTGAGCTACGGGATCCAAATCTCACCCGCCATCGAACGAAACAGCAATTTACAAAACACAAAACCAATTCCAGCAAAAGGAAAGCACTCACCGGTCCTCTCCGATCCAGTGTGCGCCGACTCCATCGAGGATCCGCACGCGCGCGGGAAGATAAAACGGAGATCGACCACCAATTGGGCGACTCCCTGGCTGGGATGGGCTCCCCACCGATCTGGTGACGATGCGCTCCCGCGATCGGATCGAGCGCGTGACGGGATCCGATCCGATCGGGAGCGCGCGCGATCGATCGATCTCCCTCTCTGGCTCAAGCTCTCGATGCGAAACGGGATCGCTGCTTTTATGAACTGTAGTTTAATTATTTATATATAGGGCAGGGTTGGATTTGGAAACGGCGGGAGGGTGGGAGGGGCGTATCTGCAAATGTGGAGCTTGATTTGGATTACTCATATGTGATCCGACGTGGCGCTGGCCTGACACGGCACGGCGCGGCATGTGATGTGCAAGTCAAGTCAAAGAATTCAAGATCCCAGTGATCTACGCTAGCTAGTAGCTAGCTAGGATAATGTAGCTGGTATATTAGTGTACTTTAATGGTAATATTTTTTGATTTGATAAGCTTTTGCTGGTGATGAATTGATCCTCGCACCAAATTACAAGGGAACAGAACAGAATCATAAACCGACCAGATCGCACCAAATTACCCGAGAGTGCTGGTGGTGATGTTGCGTCACCTGTACTGCATGTGTTTGGATCTACATGGAGGCGTGGAGCATCAAAACCTGCGTGGATCTCAGTTTGTACGGATCCATCACGACAAGCGAGGCTCAGGGTCCTTCTTGATTTCGTGAAAAAGCCGGTAACGCGTCATCGGGGAGCCCAAGCAAACATCACAAACTGAATATCGGTTTTGCTAATTCTAAACCGTTGAATTAACTAAATCTCATCGGCTTCTTAGCCATCGGATTTTGCGTCGTGATTCGTACAAGTTTGAGAGTTGCACATAGTTTCTATCTGTGTGAAACTGATTGAAATTTAGTTAATTTTTAGTCAACTCTTTGATCGTTAACTTTGCGTCGTGATTCGTGCTACAAAGAGAATTACACATGAGATGCAACTGAAATTTCGTTAAATTTAAATCAACTCAGAATTAGACAATCCCATTGAATATTGAGTCCATAAAAAAGGGGGCAAATTTGTAAGGAACGTGTTGAGCGTCCTTTGGTGATGGGAAGCCATCCTCCGCATTTTGCGCCATCCGATCCATCATGTACTTTGTTCACTTGAAAATCATAACGCGGAACAATCTTACGTCCCTCCCCGTCCCGCACACATCTGGCATGACCGACGCCAGCCACCCCCGTTGTGCCGAAACTGCAACCAACGACGTTGAAGAAGCTCGTGACAGCATATGTTCGTAGGTACGATCAGCTTTGCAGCGGCATCAAGCGGCCTTCGAAGCTCCAACGGCCAGCCTTTACGGCTCTCGTAGCCATCCATTGCAGCTCCAGCGGCCATCCTTTGCAGCTCTCGCAACTAACTTTTGCAGCATCATGGCTTCGACGCCCAACCTTGCAGCAGCTTGGACATTTGTTTCATAGCTCTGGTAACCGCTTCTTGTAGCAACAACGGAGACCTTCGTAGCTCCAATATCCGTTCCTTGCAGCAACAACGCGAACCTTCTTCGCGGCTCGAGCGACCACTTCTTGCAGCAACACCGGCCTGGCCTCGCAACACCCCCGAGGTTTCTTTGTGGCACCGCCGCAAGCGCTAGCTCTCCCTCACATCAGCTCCTCCCAGGCTCCCATCGCACGCAGCAGCGCTAGATCTCGCTCGCCACACTGCCTGACGAGGGGTTAACTCATCAAATCACATGGTTAAGGACCTAGGGTTGAGATTACGAGGGAGAGAACGTGGTAGAGCTGGTAGTTTCGTCGGCTGACAAGCAAAAGCAGGGATTTTACCCAAGTTCAGGCCTCCGGAGAGTAACACCATACTTCCTGCTTGTCTAGTATTGATCTGGTATGTATAAGCGAGCTACAATGGATTCCCGGCGAGATGTTGATCTCGCTAGGGTTTTGGTGGTTCGAGAGTTGCGTGCCCTGGATCGGCGGCCCTCCCATCCCTTATATAATAGGCTGGGTCTCGGGAGTTCACAACCGACTCAGATTACATGTAAGGAAAGCCTAAACCGACTATGCCTATGTCTAATCTTGGAGGGTACTCCATCTTGTTGGGCCTTTCGTCATGGGCTTCATGTAGGCTCTTGATAGTTGGGTCTTAGTCGACACGTGCAGCAGGTACCCTTATGATAGGGTACCCGAGATGTATATCCTTGTCGGTAGCCCCCGAGTACTTGTCTGACTCGAAGAATCGGGCATGGACTCGTTCGTAAGTGCACGTCATATTCTTTGTACTTGTGTTTATAATTGGAATTCCTGTATGAATAGCACATGTTGGCTATGTCGAGTATTTCATCGACTATGGTTTTTGCTTATGATAACCAAGGGATAACAGCTTAGTAGGCCCGGTACACTCGACGGATCGGGACCGGTTAACTACACATTCGGGTAAAACCTTACTAGTTTTCAATCAAACTCGAGTCCCCGGACTCGAATCTGGAACAGACTGGTCAGACTCGACTAGGCCGCAGAGGTCTTACTGAATCGATCTGCAGTATAACTTTGAAATTTACCCAACGCGTCCATCGGGATTTTTCATCATGTCTGCTGACACGGAAAGTATAAGGATTAACATTGCTGGAACGGTCCTTAGCCCAGCTCGAAAGTTCGGCGGGTCTTACCTTTGCACTATGCATGCAGCATCTGAGGTTATTTGCGGCGGACGCAACTCGGGAATGTTTAGAGTATGATTTTGTATATGAACCGAGTCTAGCCTTTTGTCGACTGATACTTTGTCGTTATTCTATCGGGTGCGCGACAGCGCTCCCGATGAGAGTAGCCCCCGAGATTGTGCTTTATTGCTTGCAATGGAGGATAATCTCAAATCTTTTTATCCCATATACTCTTAGTCGAAGCAATTTTGATACGCTCCCGATGGGAGTAATATGCCTTAGTCGAAGGAACGGTCGAGTGACCAATTTTTGCCTTAACATTGCTTTTTCACACCCGAACCAAGCAAGACAGTCGAGTGACCGATATGCACTTGGCGGACTCGAATGCTTTTCTGAACAGATCGCTTGCAATGACGTCAGGGATGACGCTTTTGGTGACTGCGCTACCTAACACGCGGTGGCGTGCGTTATGCTGTGATGGATGGGACGTGACACGTATGTGGGCCCATTGTGCAGCGCTGACCGAACGACGGTGCCGTTTGGACTGGATTTGACCGCTCTAGCCCACTTTTTACGGAGACGCGATGATGGTTCCTCTTTTTGTGTGCGTAGTGGGCGGAGTGGCCAGCGACGGTTGCCCTCCGCGCTTGCCACGTGTACGGTGGGATCGCCCACGGAGCGCACGATTGCGATTTGAACGGTTGTGATTGATTTTGCTTTGTGGTAAATAGGGAGGACGGCGTTGGCAGAATTTTTTACTCGCCATTTGCCCTCTGCGCCGCCCCTGTTTCATCTTGTTTCTCGCGCTCCTCCTCCATTGTTCTTGTGCCAGAGCTTTGTGCGCTCCACCACCTTCCCATTGACGATGAAGATGGTAGCGGGCAACAAGCGTGCTGCTGCGACCGATGCGGTGGCGGTGAAGGGGAAGAAGAGCACGGCGAGCGCGTCTGCATCCGCCGCCGACCTGAAGAAAGGCGACGGAGATTGGGTGAAATCCACCATCAAGGATACGCACCTTGACAAGCTACGCGAGGAAGGGATGTTGCCACCCGCGGACCAGCTGTTCGTCCGCGCGCCATCGCCCAAGGAGGTACTCCCTGAACCTCGCGCCAATGAGCGAGTTTGCTTTGCGGATTTTTTGCCTCGGGGATTTGCGTTTCCCCTCCACGACTTTGTTCGTGGTTTGATGTATGCCTACGGGGTGCAAATCCATGATTTCACCCCGAACAGCATACTGCACATTGCCTGCTTCATGGTTTTGTGCGAGTGCTTCTTGGGGGTGTCCCCTAGCTGGGCTTTATGGAAGTCAATCTTCCTCGTCCGGCCGAACAACAGAGGCGGCCGCACTTATTCTGTTGGTGGCTGCGGGATTCAAGTACGCAGCGACACACGCTACTTTGCCCTGAAGCCAGTCGATTCGGCGCAAGGTTGGAGGAAGAGATGGTTCTACGTCCGCGTAGACCAGGAAGGAGTCCCAGAATTTTCGACTGCCAAGTCTATTGTGAGGACAAATGCCTGGGACCATCAACTGACGAGTGCGGAGGAGGCGGAGGCGGCGCCCCTTTTGGGCAAGATTGACGAACTGCTTGGCAGCATGACTGGTGTGCACTTGATTGCCACCTTTGTGAAGATGCGAGTCTGGCCGCTCCGAGCTCGAGCCCACCCGATGTGGGCTTATGAAGGTGTGCTCGACTCCAGTCGAATGAGCACGGAGGAGCTGTCGAAGAACGAGCTGGTGGCGCATGTGCGATCCATCACCAGCCTCAGGTCAAGCGACCCCTGCAACGTCGACTGCCCTGTCACTCCTTATGGGGCCGAAAAGCCTTTGGAAGAGGTTAGTGAACGATCGAGTTTATTATCTCCTGGCTTTGCAATTTTATTGTGCATCTTTGCAACTTTCGACTGCTGTATTTGGTATGCAGGGCCATTCGACTGCGTCAACCCTTCCTCCTCTTCCCGAGGATGGCCCAACTCATGAAACGGAGGTGCAAACGGTAGAAACGAAGGGAGGGGATGAATCGCCTCTACCTTCGGCTACCACATCTCCTATGGAAGAGGTCGAAGAGGAAGAGGCAGAGGAAGTACAGGACGAGGAGCCCGCCACGACTGATCATGTGAGCGAGGTTCCCACTCGCAAGCGTCGTCGGGTGGCCCGAGGTTTGTCTTCTTCCACGAGTTCACCCGCGAAGGAGTCGGATGTGAAGGATGATGGAGACTCGGGCTCGTCTCCTTCTGCCACAGCTGCTCCTTTGAATGTGAGCCCGTTGAGCTCAGCTCCTCCTCCCAAGTCGGGTGAGGAGCTGCTTTTTGGAGGTCCAAATTTTGACAACCTTGATAGTGAGGTGGAAGAAGAGCACAGGTTTGCTCCTATGCTTTCTGTACTGAACTTTTTTTTCATTTTGGTTTTCATGCTTATGTTGTTCGTCTTCTGTCACTCGCAGTGCTGAGACCGTGCGTCCTCTGACACCTCCATCCGACAAAGTTTTGACCCCTGAGCACCCAGACATCTCTCCTGTTGCCCCGGAGGTCGTTCAATCAGTAGCCACAGCTACTGCCATTGAAGCTGCCGAGTCAAAGAAAGCTGCCGATGCCGTCAACCACTCTACCGCCGCACACGAGAAAGAGTATGCTGAACGACTGGTTGGCCTTGCGCAGAATGTGAGAGGTAAGTAGCTATCTCTTTGCATGCTTCTCGTGTACCCGTTGGGTATTATGTACTAATATTTGCTCTTTCTGGTTTTTGTGCAGAGGCGATTGGCGTGCCAGCACCTACCGACATGGTCAGTGAAGATTTATCACTCGACCAGGTTATAGGTGACCTCGGCGCTACATTTGTCCAGGCAAAGGACGCTCTTGCAAAGTCTGCCCGCACCCTCGGCGCCGTGCACCAGAACGTGCTTCCAATGAAGGAGGTGTCGTCCACTGCTGATGGCTTCGCTGACGTGCTTGGACCGAGGACTTCGACCATGGCGAGCTTTGCTCGCGCTCTCACGGTACGCGGCTCGGAGTCCACCCTCAAGCTCATTTTGGGTCATGGAATAAAGGGTGACTTCGAAGCGGCCATGTCTGACTTCCCTCGAAAGCCCGGTGGGAAGCCTATGTCTCTGAAGGTCGTTAGCGAGCCAGCCGCTCGACTGGCCAACATCTTCATAGCCACCATGGAGCGCCGAGCGGCGGAGGTTGCCACACGCGAGAGTAGGGCTAGGTCAGAGTCTGTGTCCGAGAGATAGGGTAGCCGAACCCTTACTTATGGTGTGTAATTATACTTTATGGTAACGCGAGTATGCGTACGCTTTTGCTACACTTGTATGGATTTGGTTCCTTGTTGTGTTTTCGCTTGTAAGGCTATGTGCTGTTACTCGTCTGAGCTTTGTGATGAATCTCTCATACCTGACATGAGATTTTTTATGATGTTTGGAACAGCCACGGGCAGCCGCTACTTCAGCTGGTTCGTCGCGGCCTCGTGCTTCCACCCGATCTCGAGCTCAAGTGGCGAATGATGCCACAGTAATGCGTTATATGAAAGCTTGAGTCGTGAAACTGGAGCAAGAGTTGAGGAGTACCCAGAGCGAGCTGGATAGGATGAAGGTGAGGCCTGCTTTGCCCACTCAGTGAGAGGAGTATGTGCTTGGCGAGATGGAGAACGTGAACAGACAACTCGAGTGTAAGCATGACTGCCTTGCTCTCAAGAGTTCCTAGCCTGTCCTTTTTGTTGATCCAACGTGCGTTGTTACAGGCTTTGTTCCAGACTTCCAGGCGGAGCAAGCTCGTGTCAATGAGCAATTGAACAATGCGACTGACTAACCAACGACGGGCCGTCAGCATTTTCGCTTGGATAAGAACCGAGCGCGCATACTCGCAACTCTGAAGGATCGAGTGTGGCGGAGCACTCTGCTGCTTGAGTTATGCAGGTCGGCCTTCAATCGCATCAACCAGACTCTTTTTCCGACGGGGCCACAACCTCAAGGAATCCACGCGTTGCTCGGGCTTTTTCGGAGTGCAAGTCCTATTTGAGACTTTATCACCCGGAAGCTTGTGGATGGAGCCAAAGCAACGATGTCGTATATCCGGAGTCAGCGTCCAAATATGCAGCTACATCCACCCGTGCCTGGATCTATTCTGTCACAGTCGCAACTTGACGGTACAGTCGAGTCTGCGAGGATGATGGTCGAGTGTTATCACGCTCAACTTATGGGCACTGTAATGCCAGTCAAGGACGAACCGAAAGATTAGGGTATTTCTGTATAGGGGACGGCCCCCGAGTGTAAATTTGCCACTTGTACGTAGTGTATATTTGTTTATGTGTATGTATGCAGCCCCCGAGTGTATTGAGTGGGGTTTATGAAAAACACTTAGAGTATGGACACTAGTACAGAATGACACATCGGAAACGGGCCAAAAACCCCTTCGGCAACGGAGAAAGGGTTCGTGTCCCCGCCTCTGTCCTGATGTGAAGCCTCACAATGGCAACGGAGATTTTTATGTTTGCAATAAGTTTAGCAACGGGCATAATATATAACCGTTGCCTTTAGTCTTTACATCAGATACGGAGATTAGTTTTTGACCGTTTGTAATGAGGGCTAAAGGAAACAAACAAAAAAGTCGGTGACGCCTGCTGCACCGTCGACGGAGCCCTGTGGTTCCTGCTTGACGGCCGCCGGTTCTTCACCTTCCTCTTCGCCCAGCTTCATTGCGTAGTCTTCTTCTACCTATTTAGTACTGCACAAAAGTCTTGCTCCTGGAGGCGCCGGCTTCAGTGGACCGTGTGGACGGAGCCCCGCTCCTACGTCTTCACGGCCGCCGCATAGTCTCCAGGTTTCCTCCTCGCCCTAAAGGAGATGAAAAAAATCAAAATGTAAGCTCCTTCATCTCTATACACAAGACATATGCTTCTTCATCGGCATTACAGAAAATATAGAACTAATTACAACTAGAACATAGCCTAAACAATGCCTCATATATAGGTAGATTGGACACACAAATTCCAGGGATGGGGCAAGCGAGCCAAGTAGGATGCACAAGATCGATGTGTATTTGTGCATATCACAAGGATCACTAGCGCCACCCCCGGATCACACGGTGTCACCTAATTTTAATCATCGGCATAACAGAAACAAAGCTAAAATCAGAGCAAATGCCTACTAAAAACAGAGCATATCCATAGATAAACAATTAGCTACTTACAACTAGAAAACAACTAAAATCTATGTGTAAACAATACCTACTAAAAACAGAGCATATCCATGGATAAATAATTAGCTACTTACAACTAGAAAACAGCTAAAATCTATGTGTAAACAATGCCTACTAAAAATAGAACAAATCTATGGATAAACAATTAGCTACTTACAACTAGAAAACAGCTAAAATCTATGTGTAAACAATGCCTACTAAAAACAGAGCAAATCTATGGATAAACAATTAGCTACTTACAACTAGAAAACAGCTAAAATCTATGTGTAAACAATGCCTACTAAAAACAGAGCAAATCTATGGATAAACAATTAGCTACTTACAACTAGAAAACAGCTAAAATCTATGTGTAAACAATGTCTACTAAAAACAGAGCAAATCTATGGATAAACAATTAGCTACGTACAACTAGAAAACAACTATCCTACTGAACTGGGGTCTTACATTAGCCGAGGCGGGCTCGCTTAGCGTCGCCGCCGGCGACGGAGCTAGCGCCGGCCTCCCCTGGCGGCGCCTTGCCCTCGCCGTGGACCAAAGAGAGGGCTATGGCGGCCCGGAAGTCAGACTGGTAGACCGCCTCCTCGGCGCGTTCGACCTGGGTCGACGCCTCAGAGAGGAGGACCGCCGCCTCCAGATCGGCCTCGCCCTAACGACGCTTGGCATCCTCGCGCTCGAAATCGGCACGGGAGAGTTGGCAAGCGATCTCCAGATCACGATCCTCCTCCTCTTCCTCTTCCTCTTCCTCCTCGTCGGAGGACGAGGACGAGGAGGAGGAGGAAGACGGATGGCGGCCGGGGTACATCGCCTGGCGGATCTGTGAGGACCCTGGATTAGCTATCTGAGATACTCGTTATGTTTCCTGCAATAATCTCATGATCAGTCTGTTGTTGCACATAACTCGAATTGGTATCACAGAACACCCATAAATACCGAATGATTTTACTTACTTGATTGAAGCCATAACTTCAACAGGTACTTGCAGCGGAAATCACCAAAACAACGTGGAGCCCAAGTCATTTGCCAACCCTACAGGCAGTTGACTGGGAAGCGCCCTAGTTCGCATTGACGTCAGTGAAGTCTTCTTCTTCGACTGCTCATCTTCAAAATCTGGCTAAGACAATAGCCAGGGACGAAACCAATATGAGTACATTTGAATGTACTCGCAAACTACCCCCGGAATGAGCATGCACTACTCATTTTATTGTTTAAATAAAACTGCGTTTGCTTTGAAAACTCCATATCCTTATTGAAAAGAGAAGGATAGACTTTTGTTTAATAAAACTTTGTTTTTTAATCTCTATAACTCTATTTGGAAAAAGGAAAGAAGGCTTTAGAACTTTTTCCCATAAATCTGTCTTTGTAAGAAGTCTCTTTTAAAACTTTTTCCCGAAGATACATCTTTGTTGAAAAATGTAAGAAGTCTCTTTTATAAACATTTTCCCAAAAAATCACCATTTGGTTTATCTCTCCAAAACTCCTCCTTTTTCGACCATAGCCCTTCATGGTCAAATTATTTTCCAACAACCTTATACCACCCTTCGGTATAATTGCCTAAAACATTCTCCACTTTCAAATCACAAAACCCTTCATTTCTCAACCATAGCCCGTTAGGGTCAAATCATTCTCCAGCAACCTCATACCAGCCCGTCGGTAGAGTTGTAGATACTACACATCTCTATTTTATTTTCAAATCTCAAAACTTTGCAAAACTTGCACATGGTCAAAGTAGGGCCTCCCAACTATCCATATCCGAGGACTTGGCTATTCGAATAGTTTTAACCCTCTGCAGAGGTAGCACGCTTTTCCCACATCCATCCGGTAACTCATCGTGTCAGCCACGTCCCGCCATACAAGGTGTATGCGAAGTTGAGTCACCGACCCTAGCGTCCTTTGCTCATGCTAGTATAGGACCCTGCCCATATGATACTTTCCATCAACACTTAACCCATCCCATCGGAATCTAAGTGTGAGGACTCATAGTTTTTCCCGGCGATTTATGGTGGAACCTTCAATCCTCCTTATCTTTCTATAGAGTTTGAGCGAGGACCCGGGTCAAGGGTAGATCAACACACTATCCCCTCATGCATAACGGAGTCATCTCTGTCGATGAGGCATCCCAGACTAATATGAGCAAATTATATGACTAAGCCCTTTTCCCATATGTGGTCGCACAGAATATCGGCTAGTTGACGTAAGTACAGGGACACACTGTGCATTTTTTATAAACACCTCCATTCTCCACTTCTCCATTCCAACACCGACATCTCGGCATTCCATAATCACACAAGTATTTTCAAAGGAGTTTTGAATAAACCATTTTATTTTTCCCATCCTATAATTTTATATAATCTATCTTATAATTCTACATAGGGTGGCAAAATAATTTCCATATACTTTTTGAAAAGGTTTTTATAAATCTTTGCCTTAAGAGTAAATCATGATATCAAAATAGATGCATATATTTGGGGTGCAAGCTCAGAGAGTAGCTTGCCTGATTTCAGCATGATGTTCCTGGACTTCTCCTCATTGATCAAAGAAATAAACTCTCACCCTTCTCCGATAAATACTTTCCAAATACCACTCCGGTAGCGTTTATCTCTAGCGTCGCAAACATGAAAATAAAACAACACTCAATAAGCAAACCAAACCACAAGTGGTATACAAACAAAGAATCATACCAAAACATAGTACTAATTTAATCAAGCACTAAACTAAAATCTACTCCGAGAACACTTCAGGGACAACTGCCTTAATAACAAGCCTAGCACAACTTATTTACTAAAGCTATAGCAATCATAAATAAAAGATACTAGTTGAACTAAAACAAACACTTAACCACAATCACCACACTTAGCTAGATGCTAACAAGAATTTAATCCAAACAAGCAAAACATCACATAACCACATGTTTATCTATATGCTAATAAAACAATTTACTCGGACAAAAACACAAGGGCATCATACTAGCAAGAGTATAACACCATACACATGCCAAAACAAAAGGGCACAAAGACATCCTCAATTAGAGGTAATTGACAAACATTTTTCCCTAATCAGAAATACTTCAGACAAAAGTTAAGTCACCTTTTTGGGATTACTTTTAACTTGCAAGGCTGATATTTATTAACAAACTTAATCAACCAGTAGCTTAGAATTTTAGTTGGAAGTGTTTACTCATCTTTATAAAAATTATCAAACAACCCAAGCATCATTAGGCCATGGTTAAAGTTTTCAAACACCACTTAACAACACATGCTTAGCTCTAAACAAGTTTAATTCTAACCACTAACAGTACTAACATATTATAACCTGCTAAACAATAATAACATGCAAGCAACAGTACCACAACAATCATTAACCAGCAAGGCATACATGTTAATCACCCACAACATTCTCACATTAAAATAAACAAGCTTAACAAATCCCTAATTATTAGGAGAAAAGCTATATAGTGAATAAAACCCTAACAAACACATGACTCACAAATAGCTCTCCTAACATGCTAGTAAAAATAAGGAAACATGTCACAACAGTGGACTACCACCCTACACATGCTAGGAAACACATTTATAACAATAAAGTTATAACACAACAATTTATAAAGGTTTAATAAAAATAGACAGAAAAGGCCTAAACCTTACAATTAGCACCACAGTCAATCAATGACTCCTAAATTCAAACCAAGCTAGGGTATGTTCTCCTACACATATAGAAGACAAACCAATTGGATTTACTCCAAAAATCATCTCACAAAAATCTACAAAAATTCACCAAAGAGCCACTGGTGTGTTTTCAAGAATGAATAGAACTTTTGTTTAGATTTCATTTGCATACAAGACCAACAGATCTGGAAAGGTGTCACTTCAGGCTTTCCATAGAATTTTAGTTTGCAAATTTTGGAGTTATAAAACTCTAGATATTTAATATTTAGTGAAAAGGGTACTTTTTACTAGATTTAATCTAGACAACAAATAAAAATATATTTTGCAAACAGCCAGTTCTACCTAATTAAGAAAACACATAGGAACTCTAAAAAATTTGAATCACCCAAATATCCATCACAGATTTACCACAAAAGAATTAAACCTACACTGTAAAAATAACAGGAAACTAAATAAGAAATATATCTACTGGAAAAAACACGGATGGGCCAGATCTGGCCCAGACCTGGCCGTGCGACACAGATCGCGGCCCAGCCCACGGCCCACGCATGAACGAAGTGGTACTGGGTCGTCTTCTTCCTCGACACGAACAGCAGGGCGAGACGGCGAGCTGGAGCTTCGGGCGGGAACGGCGACGGTGACTCCGGGGTTCCTAGGAGAAATGGCGATGTCCATTAGCTAGAGCAGAGGAAGGGGGTCACGAGGGTGCAGAAATGGCGAAGAACGGTGGACTAAATCGCTCGTGAGCTTCCTAGAAAGGCAGCGGCCGGTGAGGAAGAGGATGCAGACGGCCCGCTCGATTCGTAGCGTCCGAGCTCGATTCCCTAGACGAGGATGGAGAGGACGTCAAGGCGGAGAGGATGGTGGTCTTCAATCTGCCCTGGGAGCCTTGGAACGGCGGCGATGGTCGACGGTGGCTCGGCTAGGGTTCCGGCCACAGTGAGGAGAAAAGAGAGAGGGAGGGAGCAGGGGAGTGGATGAGTGAGGGAGTGAGAGTGCAGAGGAGCGCCTGGGGGGCCCTCTTATCTCCTTCGATGTGGCAGAGGAGCGGGAGGGGGGTCCGGGCGGTGAGCGGCGTCGAGCGAGCACGAGGAGCACGGGCACTGGCGCCATGTGAGCTACAGGAACACGATCTAACATTTGCAAAAAACCCCCTGGACTTCCCTAAAATTCCTCTGTTTCATTTTCTTTTAAAACCAGAAGCAATTTAGGGATTTAGTTGAGGCAATAAAACATTTTATAAAAATTTGAAAATATTCATGTAGCCTCCCCAATACATGTAGAAGCTACACAAAAATTGGTGTTGCAAAATAAAATATTTTGAACCACATTTGTTCATAAAGTTTAAATATGGCATTTTTGGAAAAAAAACAATTTGACTATTTGAAATACCTTTGTAATTGAAGATTAAATATTTTGAGGATAGAGTAACATGGTAATGAGATGGTTATCATCTCATTCCTGGATTTTATAAGATAAAATAATTGTTATAACAAAATAGAGAATTAGGTAGAGAGGGAAATTAAATAGGATCATTTCTTTTAACCAAGATTTTATTTTGAGGGTGTAAGTAATCATAGGGGTCTTGTTTTGTTTTCAAGTCACACTCCACATTGTGATCAAGTGTGTTTTCAACTTATCACTCAAGCACATTGGTGTAATTATTCACTCAAGCAAACAATAAAATAGGAATTAACAATCAATACAACCATAAGTCCTACAAGCAAACAGTCACAACAAGATCAACATCACAATCAAGATCACACAAATCAAACCACAAGAATTAATCACACCACCATTTCCACAATATTATCTTGTAGAAAAGTGACCACTCCTAATTATGTCAAGATAATGTTTAGGAAATATCCCACTCATAACTTAATAGTTTTCAAAAGATTTGAGAAAGGAAATATGGGGGGGTAATATTTTCCCACTAGTGTTATTTTCAAATAGAGTGAAAACAAGAGTTTATAAAATGGGAGTTGCATACACATGCAAAAGATCAAGGTTAAAAGATATATAGGAGATAGCATATAGATCTCCATATTTTTGGGAACACATAGTTTTGGAAATACTTTTACTTTCTCAAATAATGAGTATTGATTTTGGTTGTTGACAAACCAAGTATCATTGAAATGGAGTTGGCCAATATAAGAATGGAAAAGATACATGGAATATTTTTCTTGTCATGACATGATCACCAAAGTTAAATATATTTTTATATTGGTTGGGTCTTATTTTTACTAGTCAAACAATTTAAACAACAAGTCACACTAGGTTCAACATAGCAATGGGATGGAAAACACAATCATCAGTAAAATATTTCAAAAAGTTTTTGTTGGTTCTGAATTTTGGTCTTGTAAAACTAAGTTTTTCTTAGTTCCAAAATTTGGGATGTTACAGGATCTCGCGGTAATGGTGGCCAAATGAGCGGGTGCGGCCGGAGCCTTCGCCGTGCGGACGAGCGCCAAGGCTGCGGGACCGGCCCGCGGGGGATGGATCGGCGGCGGCCTGTTCCGCAAGCTCGTCCCGCAACACCAGCTGACGCTGCTGCTGCCTGGCCGCGGCTGCGGTCACGGCCGCGATGGCCGGATCTACCAGCGCCGACGATGGAAGCCATGCGAGAGAGTGGAGAGAGGAGACTGTGCGGCGGCTAGGGTTGGAAGTGAGTGAGAGTGAGAGTGAAGAGCATAGTAGGTTCTTACAGGCCGGCTGTCGGGCTGCTTCTAATGGCAACGGAGATTACAAAACTGTCCGTGTGCGAGGAGCACACATCGGTAATGGAGGTAAACTAACCTCCGTTGCCAACATATATTCCACTATTCACCGTTGCCGATGTTGTGGGCCTGCTTTACGGCCTAGTGCGGGCACGCGGGGGAGTGTCACGATTTACCGTCGCCTAACTCCTGCCATTGCCATAGAGGGGTATCCGATGTGTCGTTCTGTGCTAGTGGGAACATAAATTGCACAGCCCCTGAGTGTTCGAGTGAGGCTGTGAATTTTTGCGATATTTGAAGCTTCAACTCATGATTTTAGGCTCAGCCCCCGAGTAGTTGAGTGGGGTTGAGCAACTTTTTCGTTTATGTATGATTTTTATGACCCAGCCCCCGAGTATTCGAGTGCGGCTGGGGTATTATGTTTGAAGAAGAAGGAGCGAAAGCTCATGCTTTGAGATAGCGCAGCCCCCGAGTATTCGGGTGAGGCTAAGTTTGTGCGAATAAGTTATGCGAGTAGTAAGCAGGAGAAATATGAGGAATCATTGATTATATTCCATTTTTGAATGTTAAGCTGCAGGCCGCCTCATTAAAAACCTTCCAGTCCCCTAGGTACCCTGGTAAGGAAAAGAGCGCGTCTGAAACCTGCAGCCATCCGACATATGTGCCTATTACATTGTGCGACTGAGCAATCTAAGCATAGAAACGGCGCAGCTGCGCAACGTTCCAAGGATTGTGCGAGAGTTCGCCTGTCTTCGCGTGCTTCAGTCTGTATGCTCCACCACCAATGACCTCGGTGATGATGAAGGGTCCTTCCCATGGAGAAGCGAGTTTGTGCACCTTCTTTTGCTTCAGTCGAAGTACCAGGTCGCCAACCTCGAAGGACCTGGTGGCAGTCGACGGCTGTGGTAGTTGCGGAGGTCTTGCTGATAGACAGCTGTGCGTGCTAGCGCTGTGTCGTGCTTCTTCGAGCAAGTCGACTGCATCTTCGAGTGCTTCATCTGCATCTTCTTCGTTGTATGCTTCGACTCTTGGTGCATTGAATCTTACATCTGATGGCAGGATTGCCTCTGCGCCGTAGACCATGAAAAATGGGGTGAACTGTGTTGAAGCGTTAGGAGTTGTGCGTAGGCTCCATAGCACAGATGGGAGTTCTTCGACCCAAGCACCCGCGGCCTTTTGAGTGGCACCAGGAGGCGTTTCTTGATTCCGTCGTCACGAGTCCATTGGCTTTTTCGACTTGGCCATTGGACTGCGGGTGTGCCACGGATGCATAGTTGAGCGTGATGTCTGCTCTTTGCAGAAGGATCGGAACTCTTCAGCCGTGAAGTTTGTACCGTTATCAGTGATGATGCTACTTGGTACACCGAAGCGGTATATGATGGATTTTATGAAATTGACTGCTGTAGTGGCAGTCGAACTTGTGATAGGGACTGCTTCAATCCACTTGGTGAACTTGTCGACCGCCACCAGAAGGTGAGTATGCCCTCCATGGGAGGATTTTTTGAGTGGCCCGACCATATCGAGCCCCCACTGGGCGAAGGGCCAGGCCAATGGTATTGTCTTCAACGCCGATGCGGGTGCGTGCGGCTTTGTGGCGAATTTTTGACAGCCGATGCACCTTTTGACTATGTCCTCCGCGTCTTTGAGTGCTGTGGGCCAGTAGAAGCCTGCGCGAAAGGCTTTGGCTACGAGTGATCGACTGCTGGCGTGATGCCCGCAGGTACCTGCATGAATATCACGAAGGATGGCTGGCCATCTTCGAATGCTATGCATCGTTGGAACATACCTGATATGCTGCGCTTGTATAGTTCGCCGTTGATGACGGTGTATGCTTTAGATCGTCGAGTGACGCGTCTTGACTCTGTTATGTCTTCAGGTACCTCGCCGCGGAGTATGTATGCGAGGAAAGGTTGAGTCCAAGTTGGCTCAATGAGGAGTACCTCGACTGGCGGGTCCTCTGTGCTAGGTGCTTTGCTCTTGGCTGGTGCGGCTGATGTAGGAGATGTTCGTTTTTGCTTGATGGACCTGTGCTCGATGCGCTCGAGGAAGACACCAGGTGGAACTGGTGCTTTGGTCGCGCCAATGTTGGCTAGCTTATCTGCTTCTTCGTTGCTCTCGCGCCCTATGTGCCGCAACTCGCAGCCTTCGAAGCTGCCCTCCATTAGGTTGTACAGGTCACGGTAGGCGATCATGTTATCTGCGATTGCATCGCAGGCCTTCATTGTTTGCTGCACCACAGATTCGAGTCACCATAGATCATCAGTCGAGTGCACCCGAGGGCTTTGGCCATCCGCATGCCATGGATCAGGGCCTCGTACTCAGCTTCGTTATTGGATGGTAACTCGAATCCCATCTGCAGGATATAGCGAAGCTTGTCGCCTTTTGGTGATATGAGGATGACACCTGCGCCTGCGCCTTCGTTCTTCTTTGAGCCGTCGAAGTACATAGTCCATGAGTTGGACACATCTGGTGCTCCTGGCAACTGAGCTTCGATCCACTCGGTATGGAAGTCAGGTAAGACTTGTGCTTTGATGGCCTTCGGGTAATCATACTTGATATCTCGTGGTCCTAGCTCGATGAGCCATTTTGCGACTCGCCCAGTTGCGTTGGGATTTGTGAGGATGTCCCGATCCCTGAGGTGCTGATTACAGTGATCGGGTGCTCTGCGAAGTAGTGCGTCAGCTTCCTTGAGGACATGAACACGGCGTAGGCCAGCTTTTGATAATGCGGGTACCGCTGCTTTGATATGGAGAGGACTTCACTCAAGTAGTAGACTGGGCGTTGTATGCTTTGGGCGTGTCCCTCCTCCTGCGTTCGACTACCAGTACGGTACTTACCACCCTGTTAGTTGCGGAGACATACAGGTATAGTGGCTCGTTCCCTTGGTGCGACGAGGATTGGAGGGCTTGTGAGGACTCGCTTGAGGTCCGTGAAGGCTGCTTCGGCTTCTGGCGTCCACTCGAATTTGTCTGCTTTCTTCATCAGTCGATAGAACGGGAGTGCTTTTTCGCCCAGTTTGCTGATGAATCGACTGAGTGCTGCCACTCGACCTGCTAATTTTTGTACGTCATGGAGCTTTGAAGGCCTTTGCATTGTCAAGATGGCCTGTATTTTCTCCGGGTCCGCCTCGATTCCACGAGCCGAGACTAGATACCCAGGAGCTGCCCGGCTGGCACGCCGAACGTGCACTTCTTCGGGTTGAGCTTGATGTGGAAGCGTTTGAGGTTTGCGAACGTCTCTCGCAAGTCATCGAGTAGTGTGTTTTCCTCCCTTGTTGTGATGACGATGTCGTCTACGTAGACCTGGACGTTTCGCCCAATTTGCTTCTTGAGGCAGTCTTGCATCATGCGCTGGTAGGTTGCGCCTGCGTTCTTGAGCCCGAAAGGCATTGTTGTGTAGCAGTAGACCCCGAGTGGGGTTATGAACGCCGTTTTCTCTTCATCCTCTTCCTTCATCCTTATCTGGTGGTAACCTGAGTAAGCATCCAGGAAGGACAAGCGAGCGCACCCGGCGGTGGAGTCGACGATCTGGTCGATTCGAGGTAGTGGAAAGTGATCCTTTGGACAGCATTTATTGAGTGCTGTGAAATCTACGCACATCCGAAGGATATCTGTGTGCTTCTTCTCTACAAGTACGGGGTTAGCCACCCATTGTGATTTCTTGATTTCTCTGATGAAACCTGCTGCGAGTAGTCTGTCGACTTCGGCTTCGACTGCGGTTCTTTTCGGGCCGGATATGCGGCGCATTGTTTGCTTGACTGGTTTAGCATCTGGAAATAATTGGAGAGAGTGCTCGGCGAATTCCCTGGGAATACCTGGCATGTCGGCTGGACACCACGCAAATATATCCCAGTTCTCACGGAGGAATTCGACGAGCGCGCTTTCCTATGCGATAGGCAGACTCGAAGAGACATTGACTGTCTTGGTCGGGTCAGTCGGGTGCACCTGATGCGACCTTGTGTCATTGGTGGCATTGAATGCTCTGTCGACTGCCACCTTCTTGTGCTCCGGCATAAGTGTTCGATCGTTGGAGACCGCTAGATCGGCGAGTGTTGCTTCCATGCCGAACATCTCAGAGATTTTGCTAAACTCTCGGTCGCAAGAATCGGACTTTTGGAAGTTTCCTTTGACTGTGATTACTCCTTTTGGTCCAGGCATTTTGCTGGAGGTATGCGTAGTGTGGGACCGCCATGAATCGAGCGAACGTCGGGCGTCCAAGTATGGCGTGGTATTGTGACTTCCAGTCGACAACTTCGAACTCAATCGACTCTGTCCTGAAGTGGTTTTTGTCCCCGAACGTAACGTCGAGTTGTATGGTGCCTTCTGGGCTTATTGCTTTGCCTGGGACGATACCGTGAAAGGTATTTGAGGATTTTGGCAGGTTTTCGACTGACCTGTTCATTTTGCGGAGCGTATCGCGAAGATGATGTTTATGCCGCTGCCACCATCCATGAAGACCTTGGACATGGCGTAACCTCCAATTTGGGCGTCGAGTACCAGAGCAGAGTGCCCTGGACGAACGACCGATGGTGGGTGGTCCTCTCTGCTGAAGCTTATTGCAGTTTCGGATCCCTTCAAGAATTCAGTTACGGCAGGAGGTGACATGACCGCCATATTTACTTGTCGAGTGCGAAGTTTTTGCTCCCTGTTGGAAGGGCGACCTTTCTGTATCATGTACATCTGCCCTTGGGGCGGAGGGTACTGAGGTTCGTCCACCCGAGGTACGGGTTGTATGGCACCCGCGATATTTCCGCCTGCGGCAGGCTGTGGTGGTGGAGGTGGTGCCATCAGAACAGGCACATTGTTTGGCTGAGGCACAGGTGCAGGTGCGGGTGCGTGTGCGGCTGTTGCCTTTCTGAGTTGCACGTATTCAGATGCTAGTTGGTCGAATTCTCTGCAGTTTCTCATCGAGTGATTGGAGCGCAATTTTCCGTCTTCCCCCTTGTACAGGTGGAATCTGCAATCAGCATCCATCTTGTCATCGAATGATCGCTCGTTTGTGCGCCGGAGCGCGACTTGCGCCAATCTTTCTTCTTGTAGCTGTCACTGCGTTGGTTGCGGTCTCGACTGTCCCGGCGATCATCTCGACTGTCCCCGATCTTCTGACCGTCGGTCGCTTCTGTCTTGGTCGTTGCGGGTGTGGAGAATCCAGCCGCCATGAATTCGGGTCTGTCGTCGTAGTGACGTTTTGAACGTTTGCGCCTCCGGTCGTCTCTGTACGAGTCCCTGCGGCTTCGACTGCCGCTATCATGATTGTCACGGGTGAGGACCCGCGTGTGGTGCGCGCCATGTCTTCTCCGTCTGCCCACTCAGTCGCGATCTTCAGGAGGTTAGCCACAGAGGTTGGCTTTTGGCGACCAAGTGCTTCTTTGAAATCTCGCCTGGCGAGGCCCATGATGAAAGCATCCATGGCCATATCTTCTGAAATTACTCCAACTGAGTTGTGTATCTCAGTCCATCGTCGGATGTATGACCTCAACGTTTCGTCGACCGTTGAACGCAGGCTCAGTTCTTCGAACGTTTTTGGTCGCTCACATAGAGGCTCGAAGTTTTTGATGAAGTCTGCGCGGAAGTGATCCCACGAGTCGTATGTTGATGGAGGTAGAGCCTTGAGCCAGTCGCGGGCTGTGCCTTCGAGCATGAGTCGTATGTATTGCATGGCTGTGATATTCGTGCCTCGCTGGCACGCGACAGCCAGTCTGTAGTCTTCCAGCCATCCTGAAGGTTCCTGTCGACCCGTGTATTTGGGCTGTTCAGATGTGAGTTTGAACCCTTTGGGCATCCGTGTCTCGCGGACGCGTCGAGTGAAGCACAGAGCTCCATGTGGCTCAGGCTCCTGATCAGAGTACGAGTCGCTACTGTAAGATCTGCGTGATCTGCTCCTGGACCTGCGCCGACGTGAGCCGCTTCTTTCCTTCGAGTGGTGACGCGACCACTGCGATTATGCTCTTCACGACGCGGGTTTACTATGGCACGGTCTCGACTCCCTCCTGGAGTTTTTGGGATTTGGCGTATGGCCTTCGCCGCTAAGGCGAGTGATTTGATCTGTTGGCGATGTAGTTTTGCATTGGGGTCATCCGCTGGAGGCTTGATTGCCTCTAGGTATGCTGCAGCAGTAAAGAGGGCACCCGCAGCTGTTTTGGGTACGGCACTCCCTCCTCGTCGAATGTCATGAAAGAGTGGCCTAAGTTGCGGGTGAGTGCTGCCCTCATCTTCCGCGAGGCGTGATAGCCTTGATCTGGGTCTTGTGTCTGCTCGCCCGGTGGAGCTCAGGAGAGCTGTCTTCTTCGTTTACTCGACAAGCTAGCCTGCTTTTTACGTTCTTCGAGTGTTGCTCTGATCTGCTGCAGTCGAAGTGATTTCTGCCAGTTAAGTACTGGAAGGTCAACATCTCGTCCCGTGTTGCGTCCACTGGCATCATTGTGCACTCCTTGATGACTTTATCTGCTTTTGCTGCCATCTCAGCAGTAATTGTTAGATTTGTGACTCCATCCGGCATAGTAACTGTGCACGGGAATTCTGTAGGCCTGCGACTGGCCGCAGCATCAGATAATTCTGCGGCGAAGGCAACGTAGACCTGCTGGGGTATCACCCGAGGGTATGTGTATGTTTTTCGAGTCCCGTCATGGACTCGACGTCTTCATCAAGGCTCATGTCGAGTCGATATGCCCGTCGAGTGGTCCGTCTGGACGGATCTCGCTGTCGATGTCTTCATCGCCTATGCTCATCTCGGTGTCGGCGAAGTTGTATGGATCTCGAAGTCGAGGTTGTTGTTGGTGCAGATCTCGGAGTCGACGTGGTTGTCGATATGAGTTTCGGGTCATCGAAGTCGCTGAGGGAGATCCCGCAGTCGAAGCTATCTTCGAGTGGAAGATTGAGCTTGGGATCGTTTGTGCGGTATGCTGATTCGGCCTCCTCACCTTGGAGTTCTTTCGCAATGAGCTCGTCGATCTCTCGAGTTGACATGGTTGTTGCAGACGAGCAGGCTTGAGGAGCGACGATGGTATGGACGCAGTTGATGGATCCACAGTCGAAGGAGCCGCAATCGATGGAGCCTCAGGTGCGGAAGTCGCGAGTTGGCGTGGATCTGTCAAGTCCTGCATACCGAGCTTGTTTACGAAAAAATTGAACGAACCAACGGTTAAACCCAAACCTGACTCGAGATCAGCGAACGTCTCCTGGAATTCTGGCGAGTGTGGCTCGAAGTTCATCAGAGGATCTGATGCTTTTTGCAGGTGAAGTTGGCGTGCTGCCGTTCATCGAGTGAGTCGGCGAGTTCTGGTTTGTTGATGCAGCCGGCGAGTTGCCGTTTGTAGATGCGATCGGCGAGTCGCCGTTTTCCGATGGAACCAAAGAAACCGTGAGTCCAGCACTATTCTTTACCACAGACGGCGCCAATTGACGAGGGGTTAACTCATCAAATCCCATGGTTAAGGACCTAGGGTTGAGATTACGAGGGAGAGAACGTGGTAGAGCTGGTAGTTTCGTCGGCTGACAAGCAAAAGCAGGGATTTTACCCAGGTTCAGGCCTCCGGAGAGTAACACCCTACTTCCTGCTTGTCTGGTATTGATCTGGTATGTATATGCGAGCTACAATGGATTCCGGCGAGATGTTGATCTCGCTAGGGTTTTGGTGGTTCAAGAGTTGCGTGTCCTGGATCGGCGGCCCTCCCAGCCCTTATATAATAGGCTGGGTCTCGGGAGTTTGCAACGACTCAGATTACATGTAAGGAAAGCCTAAACCGACTATGCCTATGTCTAATCTTGGGGGTACTCCATCTTGTTGGGCCTTTCGTCATGGCCTTCATGTAGGCTCTTGATAGTTGTGCCTTAGTCGACACGTGCACCAGGTACCCTTATGATAGGGTACCCGAGATGTATATCCTTGTCACCGCCGGATGCCACGATTTAGGCAGCGGGCGGAAGTAGAGGCAGGGCAACTTTGTCAGCAGCAGGATGTAGATCTAATAAGCAAATGTTTATCTTGCCATAGTGGCATGCTAGATTGTTCTTAGGCAACCCTAAAAAACAATTTGATAAAATTGACAACTTTCATTAATTTTATGTCCCACCTATGTACGACCATGCATTTGTTATTGCTAGTCTGTCAAGCACCCGTGTATCTTTTTTACTAGATGACTCTTTTGTTAACCTTCAGCTAATTGTGACCATTCGAATATCGTTCGGCCATATATGGCCATTCCCCTATAACGCCATGGGTTGAGGCGTTTTGAAATCTTAGAGTATTTGAAAATTTCAGAAAACACCATATAATTTGGCCTATCCTACCCGAAAAAACGCAAAAAATTCTAAGTCATTTGGGATAAGTCGTTTGATATGGTGTTTTCAGTCACGGAGGCTCTGAGATCTTAGAGTACGTCATCTGACATATTCTGAAATTCTTAGTGGGTCTAAGACTGAAAACGACATGTCAAATGGCTTATCCCAAATGACTGAATAAGTGTATGGCGTTTTCTGAGATTTTAATAACGTCTAGCCTATGCCGTTATTGAAAATGGCCATTGAAAGGGTCGTATGACACCTAGAGGGGGGGTGAAAAGGTGCTACTTCAATTTTAGTACTTTTTTCAAATTAGGCTTGACACAAAAGGTAAATTCTCTAGATATGCAACTATGGTGAATTTACCTATATGACAAGCTAGCGATTAAGCAAGGTTCACAAAGTAAAGACGGTAAACAAGGATAGAGGTAACCGAAGTGAAAGCACGCGAAGACATGGATGTATTTCTGAGTTCCTCCTTTTTAGGGGAGTATGTCTCGTTGGAGAGGTGTGAGCTACCACAAGGTCAAAACTCAATAGCCACAAAGGCTTCACCTTCTTCTCCAATGAACCGCACCACAAAGGTTTGGTTCACCTTCAACTATCAGAAACCTTCAAGGCGGAGTACGGAGCCTTTACAACAACAATCCGGAGCACAACCCACAACTGGATTGGGGCTGCCGAACGGCTACAAACTGTCACAAAGACAACAAGTGAGTACAACAAGGAGCTAGGTTTTCCCAAAGGAAATCCTAGCAAAGGGTCCCTCAAGTGAATGAGGGGGAATGAAAAACGGCTTGGTGAAGATTTAGATCTGGGCCTTCTCCTTCAATCCTCCAAAGATCAACGAGTTTGGGTGGAGTGATTGGGAGATCTAGCAAATCTTGAGCTTGCAATAATGGTGTCTTAAGTTTGGGCAAGCTGGCTGTCCAAAGGTAGGTGGAGGGGATTAAATACCCCCTCCGAATTATGCCCGTTGGCAGCAGAAAACTGCCCACGTCGGTAGTACCGGGCCTCACCGGTAGTACCGACCGGCGTTGACCTGGAGGCAGAACGGAGACCAGTCAAAGCTTCCTCCCAGGCGCGCATCGGTAGTACTGGACCGCTGGTCCGGTAGTACTTTCTTCACGGTAGTACCGTGCCACTACCGGGTCTACTACCGGGTAAAAATCCTCGAATACAAAACGCCTCCCGGAGATGCGGTACTGGCCCCGGTACCGGCCGCGGTAGTGCCGCACGGCAAATTCCGGAGTCACCCGGTAGTACCGAGGTGAGCCCGGTAGTACCGGCTGAGCCAGAAAACTCAGCAATTCTTCAATCTTTGAATAGAATCTGTGCACGTAAAATATAGAGATATTCCTGCACAACTTAGCACATACATTAGACCACTAATTGTGTTGTCAACAAACATCAAAACACTCATAGCATGGAGGTGCTCTTTCAATCTCCCCCTTTTTGGTGTTTGATGACAACACAATTAGGTAAAACCAATGATTTGCAAAAGATAGACGGGCTCTCCCAAATGTGTGTATCATTTGATATTTGCTTTTGAATGCACAACACACAACATCCAAATGGGCGGAGCTCCCCCTATATTTTACAACCAAACAAGTTCACAAGATAACCACTTGCATAACATAAGACAATATTGTAAATAAAAGTACTACTTAGGTCTTATTACAAGCCACAAAGTCTTTGCACGTCTTACACCGTGCATAAAGGAGATTTCAAAGCAAATATCCAAATAGAAAATGGAACACAAGCAAAAGATCAAAGAAAGTTCAAGGCTTGTGGTCCTCCCATGCAAATCCCAACGAGGTCCTAAAGAACACATTCTCCCCCTTTGTTATCGAAATGCCAAAAAGGGAGAAGTGCGATGCTACAAACATCCCGAGGAGCATCAAGCTCCATCAACATCATGGTGGGAAGAGGAAGCATCATCATCTTCATCATCGGTCCAATGGCTATGCTTGGAGATCCACTGCCCCTTGGGAGTGATTTGGCCTTCCGAGCCTGCTAAAACTGTCATGCCCATCTTCACCATCATAGCTTTCTGACGCGCAGCTGCCTTCTTGTGGTACACATGGGCTTCATACATGCGGTCTTGAAGGTCAAGCTTGAGGTGAAATGCCCTCTTGGCCTTAATTTGTATCTTCTTGAACCAAGATGGTTTCTCAAGAGGTGGTCCACTCCCACTAGCTCTAGCAGCCTCAGCAGCAGCGACAACATCAAGGGTCATCTTCTTGGGAGGTTTATGAGGCTTGATCCAAAGATCCTTCACCAGATGAGAGACAATAGGGCTGCCATCCTTCATGATGTCATCTCCATCCTTGGCAAGAGCCCACTTGCGGCGAATAAGCTTCATAATAAAGGGTCCATAGATAGGTGCCCTCCTATCAATGACCACGGACCAAAGATCATTCCACATGAAATCCATGACATCTAGCCTTTTTCTGGTGCCTTGGTTGTCCTTGGAGAGCTTGAGAAGGTCAAACACAAAACCATGAACTTGGTCCCAATTGCCCACACGAGGAGAGATAGTCTCTCGGTATATGCGGGTGAAGAATCTCAAAGGGGCGAACAAGATGAGCAGTTTGACCATTTGTGCCATTTTCCATAGTAATTGGTGCTAGGACATCCTTGGAGCATGATTGGTCTCTTTCATGGCACCTCAAACCACTTGGTGAAAGTTCACCATTGTCCTCATATCCCAAAAGTTCACTAAACTCCTTCATGGTAGCTGTGAGTAGGGTGTCCATGGTCATCCACTTGATGGTCCTTGCATCATCATGATCAAAATAAACGGTGGTAAAGAACTGGACAATGTAGCACTCAATGTATGGATGGTTGAACTTCATAATGTCGATCAGCCCAAACTCTTCACACATGGCAAGTGTCTCATCAAAATAGCCCTTGTGCTTTGGGTCTTTCATGTATTGGATGTCAAGAGTGTGTTGGACAACCACCTTGTACTTCTTGTGAACATAGATTTCCTTGTAGATGGTCTCTTGATCATTGTGTAGAAGTGTGGGTTACGCATAAGAGGTGACCTATCCGTCTCATACGGATCTTCTTCTCTGAGCTTCTGATAATCCTCATTCTTCCAAAGATGTAGCGGTTTACGAGCTTGTCTCTTGGGGGGAGCAGTGGTAATGCGTGCAGCAGAAGGTTTTGCACGGGTACGGGCAGTGCTCTTGGTAGACAATATCTCTTCTTCTTCTTCAAGATCTTCCTTCATGAGATGCTTCTTCTTACCACCACGACGGCTACCTGTGATAGAGCATATAGGTATGGAGGAAAAGGAGACGAGTGCACAAGTTCATGCAAGTGAGAAACAAACTAGTCAACCAATGTAATTTGGAGTTGATTCAAGCAATTTTGTACGGGCGGTAGTACCGGGCTGCTTCCGGTAGTATCGGGTGACCCGATTCAAACCGGAAAAAAGCCACAAATTGAGTGATTCAACCACAAACTACACGAATCAACTAGCAAAAGAGGCCAAAGAGATCTTCCAACCAATTTTAACCGTGAACTACGAAGCTACCGGCGATTTCCGCAAAAATGCATCTAGGTTTCAAGTGGAGAAACAAAGAGAGCAAGAAATGGGGAAATACCGGAGGCCATGAGGAGATCGAGGGGGGAGCGCTCCCACGGAGCAGATCTGGCTGGGGATGGCCGCATTCCGCCAGCCTAGGGACGCTCGGAGAGGAGCACAGAGGAGGCGGCGGTGAGGAGGCGTGTGGGAGGGGCAGCTATGGGGGGAGCACGGGAGGGATGGGAGGAAGACGATGGGGAAAGTGATTTGGTTCGACCCCCCCTGCCCGATAAAGGATGGCCCGATAGCCCGGCCTGGGAGCCGGCCGGGCCGGCCTGGGGGCCGGGTAATGGTCCGAGATAGCCGGCTTGAGAGCCGGCCTGGGCCGGGCAACCGCCCGAAGCAGCTGGCCTGGGAGTGGCCTCCTCTCTTCTTCTTGAAAAATTGCCTCTGAGAAACTTGCAGACTCCTCTTCTGAAAACCGTCTTCAAGAGTGACCATGGAGCAATATCGAGTGACATGGGGAGATGCAAACATGATGATTTCTTCACACATCCAATGGAAAAAAACATAGATACCCAAATAAGCAACATTGGATGTGATTAGAAGGAGGGTAAAAACCAAATATGCAATAAACTCTCACATAAGAACCAACTCTTCATAAAGAAGAGGACGGTGGCCGAGGCCACCATGTATGAGTGTATGTGGTGTGACACCACGAAGATGTATCTTGGGTTCACCGCCACTATTCATCATTTAAGCTCACAATTCATCGAACGAATATAGAGAGGCAAATGAGTTCTTAATATCGGCATAATGGGGGGAGGGATGGTCCAATGTATTAGGGCCGCACTCCCCCTATGTCCAAGCCTACACCTAAACCAAATAGATAGTCAAAATATAGGTGTGTATGCAAGATAATCAAGTCAAGCTCCTTGAATCCACGATATTTAGCTCATGCCTCAAAAAGTGAATCTTGCTTCATCAAGTGGCTTCGTGAAAATATCGGCAAGTTGGTCTTTGGTTGGAATATAGCCAAGCTCAATATCACCACGGGCAATATGATCCCGAATAAAATGATGATGGATCTCAATATGCTTCGTTCTTCGGTGTTGCACGAGTTGTGGCCAATCTTGATAGCACTTTCATTGTCACACAAAAGAGGCACTTTGTCACAATTGACACCGTATTTCTTTAAAGTTTGCCTCATCCATAACAATTGAGTGCAAACACTAGCGGCCGCCACATACTCGGCTTCAGCGGTTGAGAGAGATATGCAATTTTGCTTCTTAGAAGATCAACTCACCAAGGATCTACCAAGGAATTGGCATGCCCCGGAAGTTGATTTTCTGTCATCCTTATAACCCGCCCAATCTGAGTCCGTGTATCCGGCAAGAGAGAAGTTAGAGCCCTTTGGGTACCACAAATCAAACCTTGGGGTATGAACCAAATATCGAAGGATTCTATTGACCGCCTTCAAGTGGCTTTCTTTAGGAGCGGCTTGATACCTTGCACACCCCTACACTCAACACAATATCGGGTCTAGATGCACAAAGATAAAGCAAAAGAACAATCAAAGAGCGGTAAAGTTTTTGATCAACATCAATACCCTTTGGGTTAAGTTCAAGATTGCATTTGGTGTCCATAGGAAACCGCTTCTCCTTAGCATTTTGCATATTGAACCTCTTGAGCATGTTTTGGGTATATTTGGCTTGAGAGATGAAATTGCCTTCATTCAATTGCTTAATCTTAAATCCAAGAAAGAACTTCATTCGCCCATCATAGACATCCCAAACCTATCGGTCATAAGCTTTGAAAATTCATCATTAAAAGATTTGTTAGATGAGTCAAAGATAATACCATCAACATAAAGTTGGCATATGAAAAGCTCCCCTTTAACCCTCTTGGTAAAGAGGGTGGGATCGATTTGCCCCACTTCAAATCCACGGTCTAGCAATAGCTCTCTTAGGTGCTCATACCAAGCACGAGGTGCTTGTTTGAGACCATAGAGCGCCTTATCAAGCTTGTAGACATGGTTAGGGAATTTGGGATTCTCAAAACCCGGTGGTTGCTTAACATATATACCAACTCCTTTAAAGGACCATTAAGAAAATCACTTTCACATCCATTTGTTGCAACTTGAAATTATGATGTGATGCATATGCAAGAAGGATACTGTCGTGGTGGTGTCACGGCAGATGCCATAGGATGGCTTAAGTTGTGGGCTCGCTAGGACGTTGGGGGATCCGGGGAGGGTTTGCGCGCTCACGAAGCACGCATGAAGAACAGCCAAGAACTCACAAGAACAAGCAAGAACAAGAACAACCAAGAACAACCAAAGCACACTGCGATGTACCCTGCTTCGGGGCCCTCTGGAGGAGGTAACACCCTACTGCAGCACTAGCCTACTCTCTTTAGAACTCAAGTGTTTACAAGTACAGAGTGCTCCTTGAGCTGTAAGAAGAACAATGGTGAAAGCTCTAGGAAGAAGATGAAGCTTGGGGGAGATGATGCCTCTCTCTCTCGTCGTCCCTCTCTCTGGAGGATGTAGCAGCTTACTTATACACTAACCGGATTACCATTTTGCCCCTGGCTGGAAGTGATAATGGCATGGACAAGAGGAACAGGACAAGCCTCTGCCTCCTGTCAATCCAACGGCCGGACTGTCAGGCCTATCTTGCCTCTTCGGGCGATGGCAGCTGTAGCCCACCGGGTCCAGGTCACATCTTCTTTCCCGAACTGGCCGAGTCAGCTCCTAGGTTGCTGCGCTCCCAGGAATCCCGTGGCCTGACCTGGCTGTCAAGTCCCAGCATTTCCTCTTTGAGCTTAAGGCAGAGTAGCCCACAGGAGCCTAGGCCACTGCCCTTTCCCGAATTAGCCGAGTCAGCGCCTAGGGCCTTGCAATCCGGAAAACCCGTGGCTCGACCTTCCTGTCTTCTGAGCCCGGGTCAGTAGAACCGCAGGTCCCGTGACCTTACTGACATTACTTGGCCCCCGTGCCATATCCGGATCACCTTATCCGGGTCCTTACTGACCAATCCGGCTAACTTAGCCGATACTTCCTAAACCGATCCGGTTTGGCTTTACTGGATCCCCTTTGTTTCTTCCCATACTTTAGCTTGATAGATAGCTAACCGAATTCACAACAGATTCGGCCCAGGTGATCCGGCTGACTATTGATCCGGCCAGCCTTTTAGAGCTCTCAACACCACATCTTTGCCCTACCCGGGGGCAGCCCCCCGATAGTAGTCCCCGAAGCTGGTGCGGTCCTACAGCCTCGGCTGAAGGGCCGTAGCAGGTTCAAATCCAACACCATTAACCGAATTGTACTAACTCATCTCCGAATTTCCCGAACGCTTGGCAGGAAATCTCTGCGCAAAGCCGCGTAATCCGGGTTTCTGATTTGACATGCCACTGTCAGCACTTTACCCGGATCCACCGGGTACTCAAGTGAGTTTGACCAAACGACCGCGTCTCCTCGATTTCTTCGCTGACCTGCACAGCCGATCCGCACGACCGCTTCCAATTCTGTGGCCCAACCTGTGTTTGGGATGCACCGCCACAAGCAGCGATCACAGAGTTTCTGGGTACAGTTGATCCGGCCACGCTCCGGAAACCGTGCGTTAGTGCGCCAGTTACTGGTGAGCAGCTATAAATAGGGGCGCGGGGGGTTTTCTCTTCTTCTCCGCTCGTTCCCCACTCCGAAAACCTCCAACCGCGCCATTGCCGCCGCCGCATTCTTGCCCTCGCAGCCTTGCGCGCCGGAGACGTCCTCAACACCTGAGAAGACTTCGCCGGAGCCGCGCATCGTGCCCGGCACCGCCGTTCTTCGCCTGGGCTACTTCCTCGCCGCGCCCTACCGTAAGCTCTCTTCTTCCATTCATGGCCGCCGCGAGCCAGTTCATATTCCACGGGGAACTCACCCCTGTTCTTTGTAGATTCATCCGCATACTATCCATCGCCAAGCCTCAGTGCATCGCGTAGATCTCCTGTCTAGATCTTGCACTAGATTGCCCTAGTTTTGCTTGCCACCGTATGAGCAGTTCGATCATATTTTTTACTCGTGATTTCCTTTCTTTTTACTGCCTCGGTAGATCTTGCGTAACCCTAGACTTTTGTGGAAAGTGTTTGTGATTTGGCAACCGAATCACCTTCTCTGCTGAACCCGGCTAGTTTTATCTGGGATAATCTTAGCCGAATCTAACTCGGCCCTATCCTCGATTAAACCATTATCCGATTCAATCTAACTCGGCCCTATCCGACTTTTTGCAGGATTGATCCGGATATGGCGAAGCTTCCTCCCGCAGATGGGAAGGTTCTGACGTGACAAAGGACGATCTGGAATGGCTATTAAGCACCCGGCGTATAACCTCTCAAGTTATATGCCGCAAACCGGGAAGGAACTCGCACCGGTCACCGAACCTGGTGAACGCGTGGTGTTTCTAGCGCACTTTGAACGCGGATTCGGATTGCCGGCGAGTGATTTCTTCCGGGCTTTCCTAGATTTCTTCGGCCTACAGCCTCATCACCTCCCGGCGAATGCCTTCGTTTCTCTATCGGCCTTTTCTTCCTTTTGCGAGGGCTATCTCGGTGTCTGGCCGACAGTCGATATATGGGCAAAGTATTTTCACTCCGCAAGCAGACTATTCCAGGCACCAAGCCGAAGCTGATGACTGCTTGTGGTTCGGTTAGCATTACGCCGAGGGTGGGATCCATCTTTCCCCGTATCACTGGCCTGGACACCGTCAGGAAGTGGCAAAGGACTTTCTTTTATGTGAAGAGTGCCAAAGGCCATGAAGCCCTCAACCTGCCCGAGTTCAAGATCGAGCCACCCACAGCCGGATTAAACTTCGGATATAACCCGGCTGAAACCATTGCGGAGCTCCAGACCATACATGAAACTCTGGAGGACCTTATGGAGCAGGGCATGGATTCGGATGATCTCCTCCGGACCTTTATCTCCGCCGTGTCAGTCCTTTACAACAACGTCAACACAAGATTTGCCATATGAGCGGTCTGCTAGATCCCACCCGAATCAGCAAACACGCCCTCACCAAAACTTCTGTCAAGAGACGCGTGAATGCCATTGCATTCACGAGATGTCGGATAAGTGGCAATGGGGCGTGGAGCCATTTCACCGGACGCACTTCCACCGCAGGTTAGTATATTATTCTCCGGGTTAATCCGTACCTCACAAAAATGTCATTGGACTAATCCGGATTTGCCTCGATTTTACTGCAGCTGTTCGACCGCCAGATCACCGAAGACGGCGATCTTTCCACAAAGGTATGGGCACGGGATCGCAGCCCGCTGCGCGAGGGCGAAGAGGAACCGGATTCGGATGATTATCTGCCGATTCCGCGCGCCAAGCCAATCCGCAAGGGTAAGCAAAAAACTGTTAACAACGAAGATGAGGATGATGATTGCCGGATCCTAGACCCCTTGATGCTATTCCGATTTCATGGTCACCACCTTGTGTTCCAGCCAAAGAAGATACCAAGGGACATCTCGGAAACGCGCTGATACGCCCGGATCTGATGCCCCTAAAGCAAAAAGAATCAAGAAGGCTGGCTCCAAGCTGAATCGGCAAGCCCATGCCTACCACGAAGGGGTAATGCCCACTTAACTTCATTTGCTTTCTTTCTTCACTAACCGGTCATCTTCATCCGGATTAATTATTCACTCTGTTTTATGTAGTGACGTCATCGTCACCGAGCAACTCACTCATCCATTTCTTCTCCTATTCCTCCACTGGATTCGGCTGTGGGAACCAATCTCCTGAAAAGGTTGCTACCTCTCCAGTGCGCACTACAACCGCCAAAATTTCCCAACCGACTTCTACCTCAAGCCGGTTATTGACTTGGAGAGTGAGGAAACCCTGATTCCTGTCCGAGATTCAACTTGGCCACGCCCTCTGAAGGACTGGAGAAGGAAAAGGCTAAGACATCGGCTAAGCCCTTGCCTAAGCCGGATTCTCGCCCTACCCCGCAGCTCAAGCCCTGCTGAATCAGAGCAGCAGAAGAAGAAGAAGCAGAAGCAGCAACATCAACAACAAATTTCCGAACAGCAGCGAAGCAACAAAAGCAGAAGCAGACCCCGGGTGCGTCACCGCAACCCAAGCCGACTCAAGGTGCCTCTGGCACAACTCCAACCACTCGGATAAGCAGGTGGTTACTAGCAAGAAAGTTTCTGCCGCCCCATCAGCGATTCGATTCGGCCAGGCCCTGTCGAATCCCCGCCCTCCGAGCACGATAAGCTCGAGTCCGCCAAGCAATTCATTGAAGCTTGGAATGATGCTGACCTCGCCAAAGACTTCCTACTTCAGCGCCACATCCGGCTGGGCCTAGTCGGATGTTTCAATCTCTACACTCCGTGCAGACCTCGGTTACTGAAGCTAACCGGGTCTTTGAGGTAACTTTACCGAATCCTGCTTTTACTTTATCATTATCAATCTGCACTATTCCCAGTCCCCGAGATTCGGGTCGAACGACTGATACTCCTCCGAGTAAGAAAGTCATTCGGCTTGAATCTATAAAACTTGATCATGAATGTTGTCTTAACCGAGGAAACCGTGGGACTTCCAGTCCCCGAGTCTCTTTTCCAACTGATTCGGTTAATCTCGGGCCAGTCCCCGAGATTCTTTTGACGCCATTTGCATGTTTTCTTTCAGGAAACCATGACCGCTCGCAGCAAGCTCTTTAAGCAGCTCGCCCATCAGCACCAGAAGCTCCAAACTTCCTTTGATGGGCTCTGTCTTGAAATGGACAATAAAGAAGAAGAGCAGAAGCGCGCTTTAGAGGAGCAAAAGTCAGAGGTGGCTCGGCTCCAGCGAGAGCTTAACCGGTTGAAAAAGTGAAGGAGAAGGTCAAAGGAGAGCGGGATGCGCTGCGGAAGAAAAGACACTATCCAGAAGGAGCGAGATGTTTGCAAAGCCGGACTTGCGGAGCGGGCCAAACTGGACAAGCAAATTCAAACGTCCATTGCCGAATCTGAAGCCGAAGTAAAGCGGCGAAAGAAGAATTGAGTGCTCACAAAGCAGCCAGTGCGAAATGGCTGTCTGACTTGCAAGCCTCAATGATGACATGGACCGTAAGTTTTGCCGAATCTCTTCTTTTCCTTCTGCTCTTATCCGACATATTTTTTGTGTTCCTTCTCGCTTAACTCGGTATTAGCTTATTTGTTTGTAGGAGAGTTTACCAGCATCCGGCTTCAAGCCGCCAAAGCTGTGAGACGCCCGAGCTGAGAGAGCCAAATTAACCGGTGCTCCCTTACCAGAGACATGGGACATTGAAGATCACATTACTGCACTCAAGGCTCGGATTGCCCCTTTGAAGGATTCCCACATTGATCTGCTCAATGCAAGCCTCAAGGCTCACCGAATCTTATTTCCTGAATCTCGGCAAGTCCGGTCTGCGGAGGAGCTAATCAAAGATCTGGATCAAACGAAGAGCCGGTTACAGCAATGGAGATCTTCATCTGCCCGCGCGGTGCTGATGCCGCCTTGATCTTATCATGTCTTGGTATGAACTATCGATCTCGCCAAGTGCGCTCCCTTCGCGAGGGTTCTTCATGGGCTAAATCCTGACCGGATCAAGATCCGCGAGGAGCTGCCAACTTTATGGCGGAATTTGCAAACACCAAACATCTTGATCTGGAGGCTCCGGTCTACTCTGACGGGGAAGAGACTGAAGAAGAGGAATCGGACGATGCCTCCGCTGAAGAATATGCCGATTCTGAGGGCGAGTCTGATGATTCGGCTAACTCTGCCGAACATGCTCCTATCAAGTCCATCAAGATCCCAGCCTCTGACTCGGCTAAGAATACCGAAGCAACTCCGGCCCAGACTTCGAGATACCAGCAACTGATTCGGCAGAGATTACCAAACAAGCTTCAGCTGATCCGGATACTTCCGAATCTGCCCAGCCTTCAAGCTCTCCACGCAAGGTTACCCCTGAAGTTCCTCCATCTTCTGAGTCCATTCCAGCGACGGAACCCCCTGCAACCGAATCTACTCCAACCGAAACTCCTGTAACCGAAGCTCGCGCGCCCGAGGCTCCTGCAACCGAAGCTGTGTAACCGAACCCGCTACAACCAAGTCTGCCGCTTCCTGAAGTGACTCAGTGAAAAAACGTTAAATCCCCGGTATGCCGGGAGCAGATGTAATAAACAATTTAAGTTCTTCGAGACTACTCTTATTTAGCTTAATGATCCGGACGAGGTTTATGTTGGATCATTTTAAACCGAGTCCCCGAGTCTGTTTTCTTGTTTACTATTTTTGCCGAATCTTTGCTCTTGTCTACCTTTTAGGTGTTTGACAGTCGAGTCACAAGATAGGAATCATAGCATACAATACTTGAAACATGCGAGTTATGGTTTAGAATCATCTAACATAAACAAAAAATAAATAACAGGGGTTAGTAAACGACATCTGCCGAATCGGTTTTGGACCGAGTCCCCGAGTCCATTTTCATGTTTCCCATATTCCTCATCTCTGCTCTTGACTACCATTTTGGTGTTTGTCAGTCGAGTCACGAGATCAACAACACAGCATACATTACTTGAATTTTGGGACGAGGTTCAAAGCAATTCGACACATGAACGATATGGACAAAAAGTAATAAAAAACACATGCATAAGGACGAAGCAGTCCCCGAGTCCAGACTCGGATTGCTGCAATTTCATTTATGATAAACTGAAATACATACATTGCGCCCTTAGGAGTAAAAGGGTCGAAGCAGAGCTACATTCCAGGGTCTCTTAGTTTCTTGTCCGGGTCTGTCCAGGCCATCCTTCCTTGGTTCCTGTGCATCTACAAGGTAGTACGAGTCATTGTGCATAGCCCTGCTCACAATGAATGGTCCCTCCCATGGAGGTGACAACTTGTGTCGGCCTTTGCTGCGCTGCACCAGCCTTAGTACAAGATCTCCCTCATGAAACACTCGAGGGCTGATCTTTCGACTATGATATCGTCGGAGATTCTGCTGGTATATTGCTGTCCGAGATAGAGCCAATTCTCTTGCTTCCTCTAGCAGATCCACTGCATCTTCCCGGGCCTCTTTTGCCTCGGTTTCAGTATACATTGCCACCCTTGGTGCATCATGTTCTATGTCAGTGGGTAGCACAGCTTCTGCCCCATAAACCAGAAAAAATGGCGTATAGCCAGTTGACCGATTCGGCGTGGTCCTTAGACCCCACAGTACTGATGGTATCTCGTCTATCCAGCATCCCGGAGTTTTCAGCAATGGTTCAATGAGACGAGCCTTGATGCCGGCCAACACCAGGGCATTTGATCTTTCCACTTGCCCATTAGACTCCGGATGTGCCACCGAGGCTATATCTAGCCGGATTCCCTTATCCATGCAAAACCGAGCAAACTCTCCGACAGCAAAGTTTGTGCCGTTATCCGAGATGATGCTATGAGGGTAACCGTATCTCAAAATAATTTCTTTCAGGAAAGTTACAGCCGAACGACCATCTACTTTCCGGATTGGTTTCACCTCTATCCACTTGGTGAACTTATCCACCATCACCAGCATATGTGTCATGTTACCCCTAGCCGGCTTGAAATCTCCCACCATATCTAAACACCACACAGCAAACGGCCAAGTGATAGGAATTGTTTTGAGCGCCGATGCGGGTAAGTGTGTCTGCTTGGCAAACCTTTGGCATCCTTCACATTTTCGGACTATGTCCTCTGCATCCGCGTGAGCAGTGGGCCAGTAAAATCCATGCCGGAATACTTAGCCACCAGGGCTCTTGTACTGCAATGATGTCCACATTCTCCTTGATGTATCTCCAGGAGCATCTCCTTGCCCTCGGCTGGCTCCACACAACGCTGTAGCACCTCGGTTGCACTCCTCTTGTATAACTCCTTGTTGATGATGGTGTAAGCCTTGGACCTCCTCTGCACTCGCCTAGCTTCGGTTTCATCATTTGGCAAACTCCCCTCCGACATGAACTTCATGATTTCTTCAGCCCATTCCGGTACTGGATGCAAAGGGAATAAGTGCTCATCTATCTCCACTGGTTCGGCCGCCATTATTTCTTCTATCAGCTTCTGCCCATTCCCTAAGATTCGGTTAGCACCACCTTCTTCTCTGCTCCTCTTTCCTAAGATCCGGTTAGCAGTCCCCGGGTCTCGCCATGCAGTCCCCGGGTCTTCCCCAATGTACCCGACATCAACATTCATAGGGACAGCCTCAGATTCTTGCTTTGGGATAAAAATTGACTCGGAATCAGGCGAAGGTTTGATTGAAGGGACCCTTAGGTGATTCAAGGATATTCCGGGTGGAATTGCATCCCTAGACGACCCGAGTTTTGACAGGACATCAGCAGCTTCGTTCTCCAACCGAGGTATGTGCTTGTACTCGCAGCCTTCAAAAAATCCTGAAATTTTCTGGACATGAAACCGATACAGTGCCATATTGGCATCAAGAGCATCCCAATTTCCAGAAGATTGCTGCACCACTAAATCCGAATCACCAAAACATTCTATTCGGCGGATGCCGATATCCCTAGCCACATTAAGCCCATGGATCAGTGCCTCATATTCGGCCACATTGTTTGAGGCTGAGAAATGAATCTGCAACACATATCGCAATTGATCTTGCTTCGGTGACGTGAGTACCACCCCAGCACCTAATCCGATTTTGGTTTTGGAGCCATCAAAGTGCAACTTCCAGTAATTGTAATCCGGCTTGGGTGGCTCATACTGCATCTCGGCCCAGTCACAAAGGAAATCCGGTAAAGCCTGAGACTTGATAGCATCCCTTCTCTCATAATGCGGGGTGTAAGGAGATACTTCTATTGCCCACTTGGCAACCGGCCAGTCGCATCTTTGCACCCAATGATCTCCGCGATTGGAGCTTCACATACCACGGTAATCGGGTGTTCTTGGAAATAATGTTTCAACTTTTTGGCCGCCAGGTATACACCGTATGTCATCTTCTGGTAGTGAGGATAATTTTGCTTTGAGGTTGAGATCACCTCACTTAAATAGTACACCGGTCTCTGCACGGATTTACCCTCCTCTTCTCGCTCTACCACTATGACCACACTTACGACCCGGTTAGTGGCCGCAATGTAAAGTAGCATTGGCTCATTCGGCAAAGGTGACGCCAGAATTGGTGCAGTGGACAACATCTTTTTTAATTCATTGAAAGCCGAATCTGCCTGCGGGGTCCACGTGAACCCGGTGCTCTTTTTCATCAATGATACAAGGGCAAGGCTTTTTCTCCTAGCCGACTCACAAACCGACTCAACGAGGCTAAACACCCGGTGAATTTTTGTACATCTTTTAGACATTTAGGCAATTTCATTCTTTCTATGGCTCGGATCTTAGCCGGATTCACCTCAATACCTCGGCTCGATACAAGGAAACCGAGCAACTTTCCAGCCGGGACACCAAAGGTGCATTTATCCGGATTCAATTTCAACCGATATTTTCTCAAGTTCACAAATGTTTCCTCGAGATCCTCGAGGAGAGTGTGTTTTTCTTTAGTTTTGATGACGATATCATCGACATACACCTGCACATTCTTGCCCATTTGGGAGTGTAAGCATTTCTGCATACATCTCTGATAAGTTGCACCGGCATTTCTCAAACCGAAACACATGACACGATAGCAATACGCCCCGTACGGGGTAATAAAAGCAGTCTTTATTTGATCTTTAGGGTTCAGTGGTATCTGGTGAAAACCAGAGTACGCATCAATAAAAGACAACAACTCACACCCAGCAGTAGAATCGATCACTTGATCAATCCGAGGTAAAGGAAATGGATCCTTCGGGCACGCCTTGTTTAGGTTGGTGAAATCGATGCACATGCGCCACACCTTGACCACCGCTGGTTCGTCCTTCTTCTTCTCTACCAGAACCGGATTGGATATCCAGTCTGGATGCAACACCTCCATAATGAATCCGGCTGCAAGCAACTTAGCCAGCTCATCCAGCACCACTTTTCTTCGATCATCTGAGAGACGCCGAGTCGGTTGCCTCACCGGTTTTACATCCGGCCTGACAAATAAAGAGTGCTCTGCCAACTCCCTCGGAACACCAGGCAGGTCCTTAGCCGACCATGCAAAGATATCCCGATTCTCACGGAGGAAGTGACAGAGCGCGCTTTCCTATTTCTCGCCAACCCGGCACCAATGATGGCCATGCGCTCCGGGTTCTCCGGGTCAATGGGGATCTTCTTTGTCTCCTTGGGCATCTCAAATGTTGCACCTCCATCCGGATTGGTCATAGCCAGCACCCGAGCTGAGCTGACTTCGCCATTGCCACCACCTCATGCATCTTGCTCTTCTCAGCTTGGATCACCAATGATTCGGCTAAGGTGGAACCGATCGTGGCACACTGTATGGCCTTTTTGTAATCTCCCGCAACAGTGATAATACCATTCGGGCCAGGCATCTTCATCTTGAGGTAGGCCACATGAGTGGATATCATGAACTTGGCTAACGCAGGCCTGCCAAGCAGAGCATGGTATGGGCTCTCCAAATCTACCACCTCGAATTCGAGACTCTCAAGCCGGTGATTGTCCTTGGTACCAAACAGCACATCTACCCAGATCTTACCCATTGGGGAACAAGACACCCCGGGTACTATACCATGGAAGGTACAACTGCTCTGCTGCAACTGATTCGGCGAAATACCCAACTTGACCATTGTGTCCCGATACATGATGTTTATGGCACTGCCATTGTCAATCAAGACTCGGCTAAACCTCACGTTAAGCTTGGGTCCAACCAAAGTCGGATCCACCACCAGTGCATAGTTTCCTGGACTTGGCATAATTCTGGGGTTATCAGCCCTGCTCCAAGTGATCTCCTGCTCGGACCAATTCAGGTATTTTGGGACTGCGGCGTGACTGCATTCACCTCCTTCGCCCTTCGCAGCTGACTTTTCTTGTCAGTTGGCTCGGTCACAAAAACCACATAACTTTGATGAGCCTCCTTGTACTCATTACCGGGGTATCCACCTTGCCGACTGGACCAGCACCGTTGTCGTTGCCTCCCATGTTTACCAGGTTAACCGGCTTTGTGGCTGCCGGTCTTGGAGCTCCTGCGTTCACCGGGTTGTATTGGCTCCGGTTAAAGGCATATTCGGCCTGAAATTCGGTCTAGGAGCACCTCTCTGAGGTGGTCCTCTTGACCCTCCGCCTGAATGCGATGATGCCAGCTACAATTCCGAGTTGAATGATTGGCGGCTTGCGTGGGTCTGTTGTGTGATAACAGCAAGGCCCGTCTAGTCTTGACTCAAAAGTTAGAGGTGGACTCGTCCATCCCATACCTTCTTTGGCCAGGCACCTTGATTCGGCCTCCAAGCTGGACCCTCAGTCTTTTGTCTCTGACCATCTCCTGCCCAGGATGGTCCATATTCACTGCAGCAACCTGATCTGAACCGTATCTATAATCCGGATCTCTTCTTTTGTAACCGAACTCATGTCGGTCCCGGATGATCAGCGTCTCAAGTTGGATAGGATCTACCAGTCCGAGAAGCTAGAAGAGCAAGGCCCACCAGATCCTATCCAACTCAAGGTGAGCCACGGTGCAAAAGTTTCTCCAAAATCAATGTGTTCAACTTGAGAGTACCCTTGAGCAACCAATCTTGCCTTGTTCCTTACAACCATTCCATGTTCATCTTGCTTGTTGTTGAATATCCACTTAGTGCCTATAACATTGCGGCAATCCTTTGGCTTCTCAACTAGATTCCACACTTTGTTGCGCTTGAAGTTATTGAGTTCATCATGCATAGCTTCCAACCAATCCGGATCTTCAAGAGCTTCAAATACTTTCTTTGGTTCCACCATGGAAAAGTGAGCTTGATGTTCACTAAAGCTTGCCAATTGTCTCCTTGTGGTAACACTCTTACTTAGGTCACCAATGATTTCTTCTAGCTTGTGACTTTTTATTTCAAAGTCCCCTGCAATTCTTACTTTTTGACGGGCTTCGATATCTCTATTGCATCTTGGAGGTATCTCTTGATCATCTTGATCATTTGAGTCCCCGTCTTGACCGGAATGTTGACCTTGATCATCATTATGCACATCTTCAACAATATAAGGAGATGGTTGATCTTGGTCTTGACCTTGGCTAGCATCAATAATTGGAGAACTTGGTTCTTGCATAGCAACTTGGTCAACATGAGGAGAGTCTTGAACTTGTTCTTGGGTTGGTGCATCATTTGCTTCCATGGTAGGCGCCGGTTCAACTTGTGATGATGAGGTCTCAACTTAAGTGGAGCTTGGACTTGCTTGAGGAGGCTCGTGATGAATCTAAATGGGGCGATAGAAACCAACGCCCATCCTTCTTATTGCATCTTGAGGTTCCACATTATCTACATCACAAACATGAAATTGCGCCACTTGGGAGCCGTCATTCTCATCGAACTTCACACTATAAGATTCTACAACTCTCCCTAGGGATTTGTCGTAGACTCTATAAGTGTGAGATTCGCCACCGTAACCAACAAAAATACCCTCCAAAGCTTTAGGTTCAAATTTAGATAAACGAACACCTTTGATTTTATAGAAACACTTACAACCAAATACTCGGTAGTAGGAGACATTAGGTTTGTTGCCGGTGAGCATCTCATAAGGTGTAAACTTCTTGCCTTTGCGAAAGAATAACCGGTTTGATGAATGATACGCCGTGGAGATGGCTTTGGCCCACAAGAAGAGTGGAGACTTAAACTCCGCCAACATAGACCTTGCCATATCCATGAGGGTCCGGTTTTCCTTTTGGCTACACCATTTATTGAGGGGTATATGCAGCGGAATATTGATGACGAATTCCCTCTTCACTAAGAAACTCATTTAGGGTGTAGTTCTTGAACTCGGAGCCATTGTCACTCCTAATGGCCAATATGGAACATTGTGTTGGCGTTGAACTTCATTGGAGAAGTCGATGACGGCTTGTTGAGTCTCATCCTTCGACTTGAAGAAATGAACCCAAGTAAATCTTGAATAGTCATCAACAATCACCAAGCAATACTTCTTCCCACCAAGACTTGGTTGAGGCACGACACCAAAGAGATCAACATGAAACGTTCCAATATCCTCTTTGATGAAATGATGGTCTTGCTTGGATGGAGAGAATCATGCATCTTTCCTTCAACACAAGCCCTACAAAGACGATCTCTAGAAGAAAAAAAACATTGTCTTTTAGTCCAAGAATGTGGCCACCCTTGTGAAGACTTTGTAAAGTTCTCATGTTGACATGGGACAAGCGACGATGCCACAACCACCCCACGTCGGCCTTTCCGAATAGGCATATTGCTTGAGTGTTGGTTGACCCCGAAAAGTCCACCACAAACAACTCATTTTCAACATACCCAACGAACATGACCTTTAGAGTCTTGCTCCTCAAGAGTACCACCGTATCAATTGTAAAATGGACATCAAAGTTCATCTTATTAAGTGCACGAACTGACATTAAATTGTAACCGAGGGACTCGACAAGCATGACATTTACAAGGGTGATATCCTTTGCAACTACCACCTTGCCGAGACCCTTTACCTCGGCTCTTGATTTATCACCATAGGAGACGGATGAGTGATTTATATTTGGTCCCAATTCCGTCATGATCTCCTTGCTTCCAGTCATATGACTAGTGCATCCACTATCAACCACCCATTTAGACCCACCGGAAGCATAGTCCTACAATAAATCATTGCTTGGTTTTAGGTACCCATCTTGCAATGGGTCCTCTTTTGTTAGCAACAAGAGTCTTTGGGACCCAAATAGCATGAGCAACATAACCATCATAAGGTCCAACATATTTAGCATAAACATCACCTTAATAATCAACATATAGAATGTAGTGAGGGTTAGCTTCTCCTGCAAAGTCACTACGAGTGGTCTTGCCCCTTGTGGCATTCCCACTCGCAATGGGAGTCTTGGTTTGTGCGGGCTTGGCCTTGTTGTTGCTCTTCTTCTTCTTTGCCTTGGCTACATAACCAAGACCCTCCTTCCCTTTGTGTTGCTTTTGCTCAACAACATGAGCAACAACCTTTTCTTTACCTTTGGGAATTGAGGTCTTGGCACTAGTGGCCTTGGCAAGCTCAACCTTCAACCTAGCATTTTCCTCAATAACATTTGCATGATCACATGAAGGAGTAGAAGTGCTAGGTGAGTTAGATTTAGAAAGTTGAGTCTGAAGTTGCTCATGAGACTTGACTAGAAGAGAGTGAGTACTTTCCAAGGCCTTGTGAGTCTTGTCAAGTTTCTCCATATCCTCAAGAAGTATAGCATTAGCAACCACAAATTCGGCTTTCTCCTTTTTAATCACTTTATATTTAGCAAAGACATGGTCTCTATCCTTAATGATTTTAGCAATTATTTCATCATTTTTATCATCAAGGGACTCAAGTCTTTCCTCAAGAGTAGTTCTATATTCACTCTCTTCTTCAAGAGAAGCATTCAAGGATGCTATGGTAAGAGAGTCTTCTCTCTCAATTTTGCCCTTGACCTCAAGAAGGTCTTCGGTGGCACCAAGTTGGCTCACGAGAGCCTCAACATGCTTCTTAGCTTCACCTTGCAAGTTAGTCACAAAAGTATCGAAGGCAACAAGTTCTTTCTTAATCACAAAACTAGAGTTATCATCCATTTCATGCATAGTCTTGGGAGTAGAAGATAATACCTCGGTGACATGGGCCATAAGGCAACGAGCGGTGTTGATGGAGATGTTCTCATTGGGGATTCGAAGAGTGTCGTCGTATCGGCATCTTGGATAGGAGATGTGGTCCTGCTAACCGAGGGTGAACGAGGGGTAAGAAGGTGGATGTCGTCGAGGTCGGGATTGTACACGGCGGTTTACCCAGCTTCAGGCTCCACGGCGGTGGCGGAGCCCTACATGCTGCTATAAGTCACTATATGGCGAATTGCCGTGTTACCGGTTACAATGGTGTATGAGATTGATCTCTAAAGGCTGCCCTAGGTCCAGCTTATAAAGGCGGCCAGGCCTAGGGCTTACAAGGAAAGACTTGTCTGGCAAGGAAATAGAGCCCTAGACTAATACGGCTTCCGGCTCCTCCTTGTGCTCCAAGTCGGCTGATTGCTGGGCCTCCGTCTTGGACCTTCCTTTAGCCGGCACGCCTTCGTCTTGTACTTCAGCTAACTGGGCCGCCCCGCTTGGACCACCCTGGGTTAGCCGGATTGATCCATGTCAAGGATATCCCCAGTTGGTATATCCCCAACATTAGCCCCCGAAAGGGTTTAAGTTCTCCAGGCGCCGTCTTCTTTTGTCTGCGATGTCCGCCTTGTTCTTGACGTTGTAGCTGATACGTCTCAAACGTATCTATAATTTCTGATGTTCCATGTTGATATTATACCAATTGTTACATGTTTTATATACACTTTATAGCATTTTTATGCATTTTCTGGGACTAACCTATTAACAAGATGCCACAGTGTCAGTTCCTGTTTTCTGCTATTTTTGTATTCTAGAAAAGCTAGTCTGGAAATATTCTCGGAATTGGACGAAACTTGGACATAACCTCCTATTTTTCCAACACGAACACAGAGTCCAGAGGCGAGACGGAGGGGAGAGACGTGGCAGCCACACCATGGGCCGCGCGGGCCCCCCTACCGCACCGTGGGGTGGTGTGGGGCCCACGTGGCTCTGCAGCTGCCGTCCTTTCGCCTATTTATTCCTCCCGACGCGAAAACCCTAAACACCCGAGTCATTATCCACGAAAAGTTCCAGAGATGCCGCCGCCGTCAACCCTAGCTCGGGAGGGTTCAGAAGCTCTATCATCACCGGAGGGCTCTACATCACCATGCCTGCCTCCGGAGTGATGCGTGAGTAGTTCATCCTTGGACTACGGGTCCATGGCAGTAGCTAGATGGTTGTCTCTCCACTTTTATGCTATCATGTTTAGATCTTGTGAGCTGCCTATCATGATCAAGATCACCTTATTGTAATGCTACATGTTGTGTTTGTTGGGATCCAATGAATATTGAATACTATGTCAAGTTGATTATCAATCTATCTTATATGTTATTTATGATCTTGCATGCTTTCCGTTACTAGTAGATGCTTTGGTCAAGTAGATGCTTGTAACTCCAAGAGTGAGTATTTATGCTAGATAGTGGGTTCATGCCTCCGGTAATCTGGGAGAGTGACAGCAACTACTAAGATTGTGGATGTGCTGTTGCCACTAGGGATAAAATAACCGATGCTTAGATTAAGGGTGCGTCGTTTGGTCTAATGCATTTGTTTACATTACGCACATTACTTAATGCAATTATCCGTTGCTTGCAACTTAATACCAACGGGAACTCGGATGACAACCTGGCGGTGGATTATTAGTCATAGACGCTGTTGCATAACGGTCTATGTATTTTGTCGTAATGCCCACATGAATATCATAGTAATCATCATGTCATATATATGCATTGTCATGCGCTCAATATTTTATCAATTGCCCAGCTGTAATTTGTTCACCCAGCATGTTAGTTATCTTTTATGGAGAGACACCACTATTGAACTGTGGACCCCGGTCCATTCTTTTACACTGATAATACAACCAATTGCAAATATTGTTTCTTTTCATTCTCTGCAATTTACTACTGTTTTCCACACCATACGTTTAATCCTTTGTTTTCAGCAAGCCGGTGAGATTGACAACCTCACTATTTCGTTGGGGAAAAGTAGTTTGATTGTGTTGTGTGTAGGTTCCACGTTGGCGCCGGATTTCCTGGTATTGCGTCGTGCCATATTCCGCCACCAACAACCTTCAGTAGTGATTTCTTGCTCCTACTGGTTCGATTAAACCTTGGTTTCATACTGAGGGAAAACTGCTGCTACACTGCATCATACCTTCCTCTTGGGGTCTCCCAACGAACGTGTGATCCACGCAATCAGTAGGCGGCTGAAGAGCTTGAAGCATTCCGAAGAGAGGTAGCGGCTGTCCGTCTAAATAAAGCCGGAACAATGCCACCAAACATGGGAAAGGCGGCTGACCTCCTGTCAGAGGAATCTTCTATGTAGTGTCTTCTCATGTTGACTGGTCAAGTCAATAGTTGACGTGTCCATGTCATCCTAAGTTCACGACAGTTTGAACTCGAGGCGAGACGGAGCGACGTCATGATGGCATTTCTGCCATGCCACGGAGGCGATGATGGCGGCCGTGTCGCTGACGACAAGGCGGCCGTGCCACGATAGCAATTAAGCCGGAACGCGGAGCATTGTTGTTTCGTAACAGTCGATGTCTTCCCAAACTGGTCAGATTTGGGCGATCGGAAACAACAACTAGCAATCTGGCGATGAATTTGCTTAAACCGAACGCGATGATGGCGGCGTCCCGCCTAACATAGCGGATACGGAAAAACTTGAGATTTGACGACAAGGCGGACGTACAACGGAAGTGACCTTGTTGCTGACAACAAGGCGGCTGTGCCCCGGAGGCAGCCTTGTTGCTGACAACAAGGTGGCCATGTCGCTGATGATGTAGCTGCATGTCATGCAGCCCCAAGTATCGGGTGAAGGTAATGTCGATGTCAAGCCCCCGAGTATCTGGCGAGGGGCAGTGTCGATGTCGAGCTCCCGGGCTTCGTTGGCCAGAGTTTTTTCTTGATCCGCCTATCTGCAGCCCCCGAGTGTTGAGTCGACGTACTTGAAAGTCGGCTCGATGCTCAGAAGAACTTGTGGCGTTGTAGATCGAATGGTTATAGTTGTCGAGGTTTGTGCCGCCTTGATGAAAAGGCGGCTCAAGACGATGAAAGTGCTGCGACTGCAGCCCCCGAGTGTCAAACATCCTACATAGTAAACATAGCTGCATTAAGATGTACTTTTAATGTAATCTGGACAATGTTAAGGCCTGAGCCGGTAGTTTTTGAACAAACACTTAGGGTTGTAAATTTTATGTGGCCCGTCTTAATATTTATCTGGCATATATGCTTAACTTTTTGTATTATGGCGGTACCGCGGCGCAGTTACTTCAGCTGAGTCAACCAGGGCTAGTACCGAATAGTTTAGACTCAGAGACCAAAGCCGTCGTGTTGGTGCCAAAAACATACTACTAGGCAACCCACATATAAAAAATCAGAATAAGGATATTAGACGGTGCAAAATGATTGCTTAATTTGGCCTAGAGACGGTAAGTATCTAAAAGTTTGAACCACTTAGCACAGAGCAGATTTTGGGTAACTTTGATACTAAAAGTATATGATCATATGAAAATACAAAAGACGGCATGATCTCAGAGCATAATGAGGAGACCATAAACTTTTATTTCATGACCATATAATTAATTAAATGTTATAAAGAACTTAGCTGTTTGATGTTTGTTGACATCAATGTCGAGGAGGGTGAGTCGGAAGACGGCAGCCCCAGACCGAAGAAGGATGTAGGTGGCAGCCCCTGGATGTAGGCGGCAGCCCCGAGTATCCAGAGGCTGATTCCTGCAAGGCGGCAACTTCCTATTTCTCCTCTTATATTACATGTCACAGCTTGTCGGTTGCGCCATGTTTAACGAATAGCCGACGATGAGTAGGCCGCAACGGCAATTAAGCCGGGACGCGGCAATGACGATAAGTATGCTTAAAAGCGTTACGCCGCGTTTAGCGATTAAGCCGGAACACGACGATAAATACGCCGGAGAGACGTCGTGCCGCGTTAGCAATTAAGCCGGAACGCGGAGCTTTGTTGTTTGTATCAATCGATGTCTTTCCAAACTGGCCAGATTTGGGCGATCAGAAAACAACAACTAGCAACTTGGCGATGAATTCGCCTAAACCGAATGCGATGATGGCGGCGTCCCGCCTAACATTGTGGATACGGCAAGACTAAGATTTGACGACTTGAAAAGTCGGCCACGCCGCGTTAGTAATTAAGCCAGAACGCGTCGATAAATTTGCCAGAAAGGCGACGTGCCGCGTCCGAACGCGACGATGAATATGCCGGACATGCGGCGTGCCGCGTCCAAACGCGACTAAGCCAGGAACGCGATGTGTAGTCGGGTGCAGATTTGGTCGAAGACGAAGACGCAGACTGAATATCTGGCCGCCTTGACTTTGATCGATGGTATCCTGGCTGGAAAATCCAAGCGGTTTTGATACTACTTGGCTGTACGTGATGTATGGGTAATACATGCAAAGAGATTAGTACCATGTATGCAATTAGCAATCTGACCGTCAAATCCATGCACGTAGCCAGCCTTCTTGCTTCTTTCCCTGATCCGAGTCACATGAGCAGACAAGCCAAGGGAAGAAGTACAGGTGTGCATGATCTCCAAGAATCGGGACTTGAGCCGTAACCAAAACGGATTTGGCCACCGCTGATTGAATTTGACTCTCACTCGTACACGCGATCTGGGCATTGCCCTGTCGGTTCCAAAAACAATTTCGCCTCGGATCACAGCGTCTCGACGAATCGCATGTACGTGTAGTAGCCGAGATCATGGCAGATCGTGGCGGCAGACCGCTTAGCTATCATTGTTGATACGCGTCCGGCAAAGCGGATAAGCCGGGCGGATCGATGTGGCCGATGATGACGCCTTTGATCGTGCCGGAAAATATGAGTCGGCCAAATCGATCTGTACGAGGATGAAGGATCCTGCGCGTACCGGCAATTCAGATTTAGCCGGCCAGATTGATCTGCCGATGATGACGAGGTTGATCACGTCGGAGCAGATCTTGTCGTTGAAGATGATGATGGATTCCACCCGGAACGTGACGCTTTAAGCCCCACGGTGGGCGCCAACTGTCGTCGTATCGGCATCATGGATAGGAGACGGGGTCCTGCTAGCCGAGGGTGAACGAGGAGTAAGAAGGTGGACGTCGTCGAGGTCGGGATTGTACACGGCGGTTTACCCAGCTTCAGCCTCCACGGTGGTGGCGGAGCCCTACGTGCTGCTATAAGTCACTATATGGCGAATTGCCGTGTTACAGGTTACAATGGTGTATGAGATTGATCTCTAAAGGCTACCCTAGGTCCAGCTTATAAGGATGACTCCAACGGGACGATCCAAACGGACGCGCGTTTGGTCCGCGTTTTGTTCGTTTGGGTCGGGGAACGGACGCGCGTCCGGCCCATGTCCGCCCCTTTCTGGCCAGTGCCCCCAACGAGGCCGACGCATTGAGTCTGCTTGCCATTTTTTTCCCCAAACTTTTTTTTAATACTAGGATTACATTTTTAGAAACTAAAATTACATAGTAAATCTAGAACTTCCTCCTAACATTAAACCCTAAAACCTAAACCTGAACTTGAAGAAAATTAATAATCGACCACCGGCCGGTAAGGGGAAGATCAAAGAGGGGCTCCGGCCTTGAGGAACGTCACGCAGCATGCCCGTTCTGCAACGGACTTGCTGGCTCTTCCTTCATCGTGGCCATGGCCAGCCCAGGGCTGGCTGACTCAATCTTCTTTGATCATTTGTAGTTACGAAACACGTAGCGGGCGCCGGTATAAGTGGAAAATGAGCCGCACATAGGCGGCCACGCCGGCGAGGATATGACATCAGGTGGAGCTGCCTGCTCCTTTCGCGGCCTCGGCCGCCGCCAAGGCCTCCCGGTGCCGTTTGCGCCTCGCCGCGCGCTTTTTGGTCTCTTCGGCGCGGCGCATTTGCTTCATCTCGTCCTCCACTGCAGCGTCGACATAGGCGCGCGCGGCGGACATGAACGCGGCCGCCCTCTGCGCGTTCAGCTGCATGTGGGCTGCATCCACCGCCTCCTCCTCGGTGATGTGAGCAGGGCCGCCCACGCCAATGGGAGGCTCCGGCGGCGCGCCATCCCCCGCGACACCGGCTGCCGCGACACCGGCGGCGTACTCTTCTTCGTCGTTGTCGACGTAGTCCGCGAACGCCGCCTCCACCGCACTCCTCTGGGCGTCCGTCAGGCGCGGACGCGGCGGCTGGGGAATCATGTCGGCCCATGCCGGGCTGGTCACCATCCGGCACGAGAAGCTGCCGCAATAGCGCCCGCGCGCGCTCATACGCGCTCGCTCGACCTCGTCCACCAGATGCTGCGGCGGCTGCGGCGGATCCATTCCGGCACGTGGATCTGAGCTTGGAGATGGTGGCCGCCGTGGCTAGGGTTTGGCCGGCCGGCGCGATTGGGGAGGAGTGCTAGGGTTTGTGTGTGTGCCCTAGGGTTTGGCCGGCCGGCGCGATTTATACAGCTCCACCGCCCACAGTTATTGTGGGTAGGTTGCCGTTGTAGACGATGACACGCGGGGCCAGGGCGGACACGGGGAGGACGCAGGAACGGTCCGCGAGCGTCCGGGCCCGACGCATCGGTGGCCCAAATTTGGGCCAGGAATGCGTCGCGGCGGACCAAAAAACGGACCGCGGTCCATTTGCGTCGCCCCGTTGGGCCGTATTTTTGGCTCGCGCGGACAGGGACAGACGCGCGCGGACTCGATGGGTCGCCCCGTTGGAGTCATCCTAAAGGCGTCCAGGCCTAGGGCTTACAAGGAAAGACTTGTCCGGCAAGGAAATAGAGTCCTAGACTAATTCGGCTTCTGGCTCCTCCTTGTGCTCCAAGTCGGCTGATTGCTGGGCCTCCGTCTTGGACCTTCCTTTAGCCGGCACGCCTTCGTCTTGTACTTCAGCTAACTGGGCCGCCCCGCTTGGACCACCCTGGGTAGCCGGATTGATCCATGTCAAGGATACCCCCAGTTGGTATATCCCCAACAAAGAGAGAAGGGGATGGAGATGATACGATGGCCAAATCGGCCACCTCACGAGTGGGTTCAACTTCTTCTTCGGAATCATCAGAAGGATACTCTTCTTGAGTCATCAACACAATTCTTTGCGCTTTCTTGAAGAATGGCTTCCTCTTGACAAAAGGCTTCTTTTGTATCACCTTTGATTAATCCTTTGGGACAAGCCTTCCACCATGTTGTTCTCTATTCTCATAAGGACACTCTTTGATGAAGTGATGCTTGTCATGACAATTGTAACAAGTCTTTGTCCTTATAGCAAACTCCTTCTTCCCACTTGGATTGTTCCTTAGATCAACTTGAGCCTTTGCCTTGGCCGGGTCACGTCAAAATGTTCTTGTTGCAAGAGCCACGTGATCATGGTAGGCTTGTTCGAGATCATCGGGAAGAATGTTGCTTGGGCAAGCTTCAACTTCCAAACTATCATCTAGGCACACCACTTTGGCTTTCAAAGCAAGTGAAGAACCTTGTTTCATTCCCATGGCCCTAGCACGATTGTCTAGAGCATTTTTGGTGGCAACCTTGGAAGCTTGCATCTCTTGCATAACTTCATTAGAGGTCATTTCAAGATAGTTGTGTCTTCCTTGTATGGCCTTCAAGTCAACGGGCTCGAATGGCATGAGAGCATTCACATACTTCCTTTTGACCCAAGCATCATCCGCATACTTTGCCCCAACATTATAAAAGGCTTGGGCAAGGGTCTTGAGTCTTCCATACACATCTCTTCATGAGTTTCATCCTCAAGCATGTAGAAGCCTTCGGCCTCATTGTTCAAAGCATCAAATCTATTGCTCTTCATGCTCTCATTTCCGAGGAATGCCTCGGAGAGACAATTCCAAGTTCTTTGGCGGTGGTGAGATGTTGAATGTGATGAATATCCTTTTCACCAACGGCAAGTTCAAGCATGTGTAGAGCGGTAGCATTGAGTTGAGCATCAACCACCTCTCTCCTTGTCAAGTTGTTTGGATCCACGGCCTTGTATCCCGCTTGAATGATCCTCCAAAGCCCGATAGAGACACTGTTGACATGAGATCTCATTGAGTGGTGTCAACTAGTAAAAGCTAAAGCATTAAGCTTAGGTGGAGGACCTAAAGGGTTTATGCGAGGATGAGGGATAGGTGGGTCGGGAGAGTACAAATGAGGGACCTCATGGTACTCGGGCTTCCCACCTATGGGCTTGGTTATGGATGGAGAAGATTTCTTAGGGTCGGTTTCTTTATCTTCATCCCCATTCTTTTCCCCCTTTTCTTTATCGGAATCACCCGTCTCGGAAGAAAGGGGGTCCTCTATAGGGATGGTCTCCGAAGGAACCTTGCCACTTGTGAGTTTCACGAGCAAGTCACGCATCTCAGCAAATTGGGTATCCATGGACGATTTCAATGATGTCTCCATCGTTTTGAGATCGGCCATGGATGCCGGAGTGGCTTGGTCCTTCGCCGGATCATCTACACATGTCATACTTCTCTTAGGCGGTTAAGCCCAACAAGAGAACCTTGCTCTGATACCAATTGAAAGGATCGTATGACACCTAGAGGGGGGGTGAATAGGTGCTACTTCAATTTTAGTACTTTTTCAAATTAGGCTTGACACAAAAGGTAAATTCTCTAGATATGCAACTATGGTGAATTTACCTATATGACAAGCTAGCGACTAAGCAAGGTACACGAAGTAAAGACGGTAAACAAGGATAGAGGTAACCGAAGTGAAAGCACGCGGAGACATGGATGTATTCCTGAGCTCCTCCTTTTTAGGGGAGTACGTCTAGTTGGAGAGGTGTGAGCTACCACAAAGGTCAAAACTCAACAGCCACAAAGGCTTCACCTTCTTCTCCGATGAACCGCACCACAAAGGTTTGGTTCACCTTCAACTATCGGAAACCTTCAAGGCGGAGTCCGGAGCCTTTACAACAACAATCCAGGGCACAACCCACAACTGGATTGGGGGCTCCCGAACGGCTACAAACTGTCACAAAGACAACAAGTGAGTACAACAAGGAGCTAGGTTTTCCCAAAGGAAATCCTAGCAAAGGGTCCCTCAAGTGAATGAGGGGGAAATGAAAAATTGCTTGGTGAAGATGTAGATCCGGGCCTTCTCCTTCAATCCTCCAAAGATCAACGAGTTTGGGGGGGGAGGGATTGGGAGATCTAGCAAATCTTGAGCTTGCAATAATAGTGTCTTCAAGTTTGGGCAAGCTGGTTGTCCAAAGGTAGGTGGAGGGGATTAAATACCCCCTCCCGAATTATGCCCGTTGGCAGCAGAAAACTGCCCACGTCGGTAGTACCGGGGCTCACCCAGTAGTACCGACCGGCGTTGACCTGGAGGCAGAACGGAGACCAGTCAAAGCTTCCTCCTAGGCGCGCATCGGTAGTACCGGACCGCCTGGTCCGGTAGTACTTTCTTCACGGTAGTACCGCGCCACTACCATGGCTACTACCGGGTAAAAATCCTCGAATACAGAACGCCTCCCGGAGATGCGGTACTGGCCCCGGTACCGGCCGCGGTAGTGCTGCACGGCCAAATTCCGGAGTCACCCGGTAGTACCGTCTGAGCCAGAAAACTCAACAATTCTTCAGTCTTTGAATAGAATCTGTGCACGTAAAATATAGAGATATTCCATCACAACTTAGCACATACATTAGACCACTAATTGTTATGTCAACAAACATCAAAACACTCATAGCATGGAGATGCTCTTTCAGCCATCGATGGGTGAAAGTTATTTAAATAGTCACAATTAGCTGAAGATTAGCGAAGGGCCATTTAGTAAAAAAGATACATCACTCGTTTTCAAGCAGTGTTTCCATTAGGCAAATCAAGAGTTTATTGTAAAAAGAATCGCAATGATACTACTAAATAAACGAAGTCTATTTTAATGAAGACTCTAATGGTCCTAAATTTTATGAACATTCCCAATCTTGACGATTCGCGAGATAATAGCTATTGTTCTTTTAAGTTAACTATTATTTTAAGTCAGCCTACTCTGGTTCCAATCGTTTGAGGACCTTTGGCATCAATGAAACTTATTTCGTTTGAGAGATAGTGGTGTTTCTTCTTTCAACACGTACATCAACGAGGGTGTCGAGTTAAATAGAACGGGAACCTCGTAACTATGCTAAGCCCGATCTTGGTTCCAATGCTGCAGAGAAAGGTTATGGGTAAAAAGAAGGTCTTTATCCTGGTGCTGCGGAGACCGGTGTTGCTGATCGAACTCATTTTCTTTCGATGAGGGGCATGCTTGTCGTGTAGGGAGACTTTGAAAAATTGTAGTGTCCTTGGCGATGGAATACTCTGATCGGATTTGGGACGGTGGGTTTTCCGTGGAGAAGAAGAAGATCAGAGAGAGGAAGGAAAGTCTCTAGGACTTAGTTCATTGATTAATTCGACACCCATCCTACAAACACGAAACGAGCTTATAACTGCGCCCAACATGAGTCTCACACTCCAACACGACACGACCCACAACCCACACACACACAGGCCCACGCCTAGCCACTAGTCTCATGACGCTGCGGCATTCCACTGCTATCTTCCGCCGTGGCAGCCTGATTGCGTGGATCACACTTTCGCTGGGAGACCCCAAGAGGAAGGTATGAAGCAGTGTAGCAGCAGTTTCCCTCAGTATGAAACCAAGGTTTAATCGAACCAGTAGGAGAAAGAAATCACTTCTGAAGGTTGTTGGTGGCGGAATATGGCACGGCGCAATACCAGGGAATCCGGCGCCAACGTGGAATCTGCACACAGCACAATCAAACTACTTTGCCCCAACGAAACAGTGAGGTGTCAATCTCACCGGCTTGCTAAAAACAAAGGATTAAACGTATGGTGTGGAAAACAGTAGTAAATTGCAGAGAATGAAAATGAACAGTGTTTGCAGTTGGTTGTATTATCAGTGTGAAAGAATGGACCAGGGTCCACAGTTCACTAATGGTGTCTCTCCATAACAGATAACTAACATGTTGGGTGAACAAATTACAGCTGGGCAATTATCAAAATATTGAGCGCATAACAATGCATATATATGACATGATGATTACTATGATATTCATGTGGGTATTACGACAAAATACATAGACCGTTATCCAACAAAGTCTATGACTAATAATCCACCGCCAGGTTGTCATACCGAGTTCCCCGTTGGTATTAAGTTGCAAGCAACGGATAATTGCATTAAGTAATGTGCGTAAAGTAAACAAATGCATTAGACCTAACGGCGTACCCTTAAGCTAAGCATCGGTTATTTTATCCCTAGTGGCAACAACACATCCACAATCTTAGAAGTTATTGTCACTCTCCCAGATTACCGGAGGCATGAACCCACTATCTAGCATAAATACTCACTCTTGGAGTTACAAGCATCTACTTGGCCAAAGCATCTACTAGTAACGGAAAGCATGCAAGATCATAAATAACATATAAGATAGATTGATAATCAACTTGACATAGTATTCAATATTCATCGGATCCCAGCAAACACAACATGTAGCATTACAATAAGATGATCTTGATCATGATAGGCAGCTCACAAGATCTAAACATGATAGCATAAAGTGGAGAGACAACCATCTAGCTACTGCCATGGACCCGTAGTCCAAGGATGAACTACTCACGCATCACTCCGGAGGCAGGCATGGTGATGTAGAGCCCTCCGGTGATGATTCCCCTCTCCGGCAGGGTGCCGGGAAGAGCTTCTGAACCCTCCCGAGCTAGGGTTGACGGCGGCGGCGTCTCTGGAACTTTTCGTGGATAATGGCTCGGGTATCTAGGGTTTTCGCGTCGGGAGGAATAAATAGGCGAAAGGGCGGCGGCTGCGGAGCCACGAGGGCCCCACACCACCCCACATCGCGGTTGGGGGTGGGCCCGCGGCCCCATGGTGTGGGCGCCACGTGGCTCCCCTCCGTGTCTCCTCTGGACTCCGTCTTCGTGTTGGAAAAATAGGAGGTTCTGTCCAAGTTTCGTCCAATTCCGAGAATATTTCCAGACTAGCTTTTCTGGAATACAAAAACAGCAGAAAACAGGAACTGGCACTGTGGCATCTTGTTAATAGGTTAGTCCCAGAAAATGCATAAAAATGCTATGAAGTGTATATAAAACATGTAACAATTGGTATAATATCAACATGGAACATCAGAAATTATAGATACGTTTGAGACGTATCAAGCATCCCCAAGCTTAGTTCTACTCGTCCTCGAGTAGGTAAAACGATAAAAACAAAATAATTTCTGAGGTGACATGCTACAATCATAATCTTGATCAAATAATACTGTAAAGCACATGTTATGAATGAAGTGATCCAGGTCAATGGTCTATAGTTTGCTAGCAAGTAGATAATGAGCAAACAACTGAATCATATAAGCAAAAACTTTTCATGAATAGTACTTTCGAGACAAGCATCAAGGAGTTTTGCATAAGAGTTAACTCATAAAGCAATAGATTCTAAGCAAAAGGTGTTTAACCAACACAAAGGAAGATTTAAGTTTCAGCAATTGCTTTCAACTTTCAACATATATATCTCATGGATATTTGTCAACACAAAGCATATAATAAGTGCAATATATGAGCATATAAAAATTGTTGCACCAAAGTTGACACTAGTGTTTGCTTCTAAGATAGAAAGAAGTAGGTAAACTGACTCAACATAAAAGTAAAAGAAAGGCCCTTCGCAGAGGGAAGCAGGGATTAAATCATGTGCTAGAGCTTTTTAAGTTTTGAAATCATATAGAGATTGCATAAAATATTTGACACTCCTCCCAACCTTTGCTAACACAAGCCATGGCTAACCGAATCCTCGGGTGCCTACCATCAATCACATACCATGGAGGAGTGTCTAGTTTTGAGAGGTGTTTGTTAATTGTCAACGAATGGTAGCGGATGAAAACAGTATTCTCCCTATCAAACAGACTTTTAAGAGCGGCTCCCATGAAGGACGTTATTTCTACCAGCAAGGCAGATCATCCCTCTTCTCTTTTGTTTACACATGCAGGTATTTCACTGTTTGTCATTGCTTACTGATAAATCAGGGCAAAAATGTGAAGAGAATTAAGCGGTTAAAGTTGTAATTAATTGGGACTGGGCACCCCGTTGCCAGCTCTTTTTGCAAAATTATTGGATAAGCGGATGTATATGCCACTAGTCCAGGTGTAAAGTCTGTTTGACAAGTCGAATAAAGAATAACCCACTACTTCCTCATGAGCTAGTAAACATTGACACAAAAAGGAATAATAACAATTTTGAATAATTTAAAGGTAGCACATGAAAAATTTACTTGGAATGGCAAGAAAATACCACATATAGGTAGTTATGGTGGACACAGATGGCATGGATTTGGCTCAAGGTTTTGGATGCACGAGAAGCATTCCCTCTCAGTACAGAGTTTAGGCTAGCAAGGTTATTTGAAGCAAACACAGGATATCAACCGACACAGCAAGGCTTATATGAAAACATATTGCAAGCATTATAAGACTCTACACTGTCTTCCTTGTTAACCAAACCCTTTTACTAGAAAATATCTAGACCTTAGAGATACCAAACATGCAAACCAAATTTCAACGAGCTTTACGGTAGTTCTTCATTAATAGGTTTTAACTACATGATACAAAAGCTTAATCATGAACTACTTAATAACTCAAAACAATTGACAAGTATCAAATTATCCAATACAGTGATCTACAAGAATATGTAAGCTTTTTCCATTATACCATCTACCACATGCAACATTTTCTGTTCCAACCAAACACCAATCAATTTATTTCAACATAAACTCTCCAAACAATTATAAGTGAAGCAAGAGAGTACTTTCTTTAAAAGAACTAACAGCTCTGAATAAGAGATGCATGAAAAACAGGAGCTAAAAGCATAGCAATAGCTAGACAAGAATACTCAACAAGTATAAGTGAAGAATAGGAGTATTCATATGAAAAAGCGGAGCGTGTCTCTCTCCCAATCAAGAATGCTGGGGTCCAATCAAGTTGACCATACGAAAAATAAAATACTGAAAATAAAAGCACACAGACGCTCCAAGTAAAGCACATATGATGTGAAAGAATTAAAATATAGTTTCACTAGAGATGACCTGATAAGTTGCTGATGAAGAAGGGGATGCCTTGGGCATCCCCAAGCTTAGACGCTTGAGTCTTCTTGAAATTTGCTGGGGTGATCCATGGGAGCATCCCCAAGCTTAAGCTCTTCACTCTTCTTGATCACATTATATCATCCTTCTCTCTTGACCCTTGAAAACTTCCGCCACACCAAACTCAAAGTAATTCTCATTAGAGGGTTAGTGCACAATCAAAAACTCACATGTTCTATAAGGACACAAACATGACCGTTACTTTTAACATTAGCTACTGCCACTGATGTTATGTGAAGCTCTTCACCCTAAAAAAGAATTCCACTCAACACTAGTAAAAGAGAGAATGCGAAAAATAAAAGACAGAATCTGTCTAAACAGAACAGTCCGCAAAGACGAATTTTTTCGAGGCACTTACGTTGCTCAGATCGAAAAACTTTAAACTAACGAAAGATGCGTACATATCTGAGGATCACGCAAAAAATTTCAGATTTAAATAATTTTTGTGATTTTACAGAATTAAAACGGTGAACAGCAGAAATCTGTTCCTGCGCAGAAATCCAAATCTAGCATCATCTTCCTATTAGAGGCAATACTTGGCACAACAATGCGATAAAATAAAGATACAAAGGAATTGTTACAGAAGTAAACAACTCCTTGACTCAAAAAAAAAAAATTGCAGAAATAAAATAATGGGTTGTCTCCCATAAGCGCTTTTCTTTAACGCCTTTCAGCTAGGCGCAGAAAGTAAGAATCAAGTGTTTCCAAGCGATGAAGCATCAACAGAATAATTTGCTCTAACAATAGAATCAAAAGGTAACTTCATCTTCTTTCTAGGGAAGTGTTCCATACCTTTCTTGAGTGGGAATTGGTATTTAATATTCCCCTCTCTCATATCAATAATAGCACCAACAGTTCTAAGAAAAGGTCTTCCCAAAACAATAGGACAAGAAGCATTGCATTCAATATCCAAAACGACAAAATCAACGGGGACAAGGTTATTGTTAACCATTATAAAAACATCATCAACTCTCCCCAAAGGTTTCTTTATAGTATTATCAGCAAGGTGAACATCCAAATAACAGTGTTCCAAAGGTGCTAAATCAAGCATATCATAGAGTTTCTTAGGCATAACAGAAATACTAGCACCAAGATCACATAAAGCATTGCAATCAAAATCATTCAACTTCATTTTAATGATGGGCTCCCAACCATCTTCTAACTTCCTAGGGATAGAAGCTTCATGTTTTAATTTCTCTTCCCTAACTTGCATGAGAGCATTAGTAATATGTTTAGTAAAAGCCATGTTTATAGCACTAGCATTAGGACTTCTAGCTAGCTTTTGCAAGAACTTAATTACTTCAGAAATATTGCAACCATCAAAATCAAAATCATTATTATCAAAAGTAATAGGACCATTGTCTCCCACATCTCGAAAAATTTCAGCACTTTTATCAGGAACAGTTTCAGTGTTTTCAGGCAATTTTAAACGTTTTGCAACAGAAGTAGAGACATTGCCAACACCAATTACTTTACCATTGATAGTAGGAGGTTTGTTAACACTTGAGTTTACAGCATTTTCAGTAGTAGTAATAGTATAAACTCTAGCAATACTATTCTTTTTAGCAATTTCATCCTCTCTTGCCCACCTAGCATGTAAATCAGCTAACATCCTCACATTATTATCAATTTTAACTTGTATAGCATTGAGAGTTTTGCTCTCTTTAACATCATGAGGCATAGTTTTAATTTTTAACAAATCAACATCAAGAGCAAGACTATCAACTTTAGAGGCAAGAACATCGATTTTCCCAAACTTTTCCTCAACAGATTTATTGAAAGCAGTTTGTGTACTAATAAAATCCTTAAGCATGACTTCAAGATCAGAGGGAAATTACCATAAGAATTAACATAACCATTGCCACTATTAAAAGGATAGGGCTTATAATTGTTATTACCAAAATTATTCCTATAAGCATTGTTGTTGAAATTATTATTTTTAATGAAGTTCACATCAACATGCTCTTCTTGAGCAACCAAAGAAGCTAAAGGAACATTATTTGGATCAACATGCATCTTTCCATTTGTAAGCATAGACATAATAGTATCAATCTTATCACTCAACGAAGGGGTTTCTTCAACAGAATTTACCTTCTTACCTTGTGGAGCTCTTTCGGTGTGCCATTCAGAATAATTTATCATCATATCATCAAGAAGTTTTGTTGCAGCACCCAAAGTGATGGACATAAAGGTACCTCCAGAGGCCGAATCCAATAGGTTTCTTGAAGAAAAATTTAGTCCTGCATAAAAGGTTTGGATGATCATCCAAGCAGTCAGTCCATGGGTGGGACAATTCTTTACCAATGATTTCATTCTCTCCCAAGCTTGAGCAACATGCTCATTATCAAATTGTTTGAAATTCATAATGCTACTTCTCAAAGATATAATTTAGCAGGAGGATAGTATTTTCCTATGAAAGCATTTTTGCATTTAGTCCATGAATCAATACTATTTCTAGTCAAAGATAGCAACCATTCTTTAGCACGTCCTCTCAAAGAGAAAGGAAAAAGTTTCAGTTTAATAATATCACCATCTACATCCTTATACTTTTGCATCTCACAAAGTTCAACAAAATTATTAAGGTGAGCAGCAGCATCATCAGTACTAACACCAGAGAATTGCTCTTTCATAACAAGATTTAAAAGTGCAGGTTTAATTTCATAGAATTCTGCGTTAGAAGCAGGTGGAGCAATAGGTGTACTAATGAAATCATTGTTGTTCGTGCTAGTGAAATCACACAACTTAGTGTTCTCAGGGGTACTCATTTTAGCAAAATTAAAACAAAACAGAAAGATAACAACTTGAAAATAAAAGTAACTAATTTTTTTGTGTTTTTGATAAATAAAGCAAACAAGACTAAATAAAAATAAACTAAGCAAGACAATAACAAAGTAAAGAGATTGGAAGCGTGAAACTCCCCTTGCAGAAATCCTTTTGCTCCCCGACACCAGAAAAAGAGCTGTTGCAGGGAGTTAGAGGAGCTCTCAGAAATATTTCTTCTCCCCGGCAACGGCGCCAGAAAAAGAGCTTGATTGCGTGGATCACACGTTCGCTGGGAGACCCCAAGAGGAAGGTATGAAGCAGTGTAGCAGCAGTTTCCCTCAGTATGAAACCAAGGTTTAATCGAACCAGTAGGAGCAAGAAATCACTTCTGAAGGTTGTTGGTGGCGGAATATGGCACGACGCAATACCAGGGAATCCGGCGCCAACGTGGAATCTGCACACAACACAATCAAACTACTTTGCCCCAACGAAACAGTGAGGTTGTCAATCTCACCGGCTTGCTGAAAACAAAGGATTAAACGTATGGTGTGGAAAACAGTAGTAAATTGCAGAGAATGAAAAGGAACATGTTTGCAGTTGGTTGTATTATCAGTGTAAAAGAATGGACCGGGGTCCACAGTTCACTAGTGGTGTCTCTCCATAACAGATAACTAACATGCTGGGTGAACAAATTACAGCTGGGCAATTGACAAAATATTGAGCGCATAACAATGCATATATATGACATGATGATTACTATGATATTCATGTGGGCATTACGACAAAATACATAGACCGTTATCCAACAAAGTCTATGACTAATAATCCACCGCCAGGTTGTCATACCGAGTTCCCCGTTGGTATTAAGTTGCAAGCAACGGATAATTGCATTAAGTAATGTGCGTAAAGTAAACAAATGCATTAGACCTAACGGCGTACCCTTAAGCTAAGCATCGTTATTTTATCCCTAGTGGCAACAGCACATCCACAATCTTAGAAGTTATTGTCACTCTCCCAGATTACCGGAGGCATGAACCCACTATCTAGCATAAATACTCACTCTTGGAGTTACAAGCATCTACTTGGCCAAAGCATCTACTAGTAACGGAAAGCATGCAAGATCATAAATAACATATAAGATAGATTGATAATCAACTTGACATAGTATTCAATATTCATCGGATCCCAGCAAACACAACATGTAGCATTACAATAAGATGATCTTGATCATGATAGGCAGCTCACAAGATCTAAACATGATAGCATAAAGTGGAGAGACAACCATCTAGCTACTGCCATGGACCCGTAGTCCAAGGATGAACTACTCACGCATCACTCCGGAGGCAGGCATGGTGATGTAGAGCCCTCCGGTGATGATTCCCCTCTCCGGCAGGGTGCCGGGAAGATTCTGAACCCTCCCGAGCTAGGGTTGACGGCGGCGGCGTCTCTGGAACTTTTCGTGGATAATGGCTCGGGTATCTAGGGTTTTCGCGTCGGGAGGAATAAATAGGCGAAAGGGCGGCGGCTGCGGAGCCACGAGGGCCCCACACCACCCCACGGCGCGGGGGGGTGGGCCCGCACGACCCCATGGTGTGGACGCCACGTGGCTCCCCTCCGTGTCTCCTCTGGACTCCGTCTTCGTGTTGGAAAAATAGGAGGTTCTGTCCAAGTTTCGTCCAATTCCGTGAATATTTCAGACTAGCTTTTCTGGAATACAAAAACAACAAAAACAGGAACTGGCACTGTTGCATCTTGTTAATAGGTTAGTCCCAAAAATACAAAAAATGCTATGAAGTGTATATAAAACATGTAACAATTGGTATAATATCAACATGGAACATCAGAAATTATAGATACGTTTGAGACGTATCACAGCCCACGTCTTCAGTTTACGTCTCCCTGGCACGGTAGCGTCTTCCTTCAGTTCCTCTTCCTCGACCATCTTGCTCACAGTACTGCCAGCTGTGACAATACCTGCCCCTGAAGGACCAGCTTGTCCCCAAGCTGGTGCAAGTGGGAAGCGGTGACGCACAGCTTCATAGTCCTCCCACGTCGCTGAAGCTACAGACAAATCAAACCAGCGAAGTAATACCTGAAGAATTGCCGCGTTACCTTTCTTCACCAAACGATGGTCCAAAATCTCAGTTGGTTGCAAGTCTTCAGTATCCAAGGGCAATGGTGCTGGAAGAGACATATAGACTGGTGTATGATCGGGTACATGCTCCTTTAGCCGCGATACGTGAAACACTGGGTGAATTAAGCTTTGTGCTGGCAACTGAAGTTTGTATGCTGCCAGACCCACTTTCTCCAGAATTTGAAAAGGACCAAAGAATTTCATGGCCAGCTTTGGGCATGACCTATTCACCACACTGGATTGAGCATACGACTGCAGTTTCAAGTAAACCGACTCGCCAACAGCAAATTCTCTGGCTGACCTATTCTTGTCAGCATCATGTTTCATCTTTGTTTGTGCTTTCAGAAGGTGCTGTTTCAGAAAGACGGTGTATTCTTCTCTTTCCTTCAAGCACCCTTGCAAATCTGAATTTGTGGCTGTGCCAGAAACATCCCACTGTCCCATGTTCGGATCCTTCCCATATACTGCTTTAAATGGAGTACAGCCTAGGGAATTGTGATAGGATGTATTGTACCAGAATTCTGCCAGAGATAACCATTTGTACCACTGCTTTGGAGTGTCTTGCACAACACAGCAGAGATACATCTCCAGACACTGATTCACCCGCTCGGTTCGCCCGTCTGTTTGAGGATGATAGGCTGTAGACATTTGTAGTTGAGTGCCCCACAACTTGAATAGCTCCTTCCAGAAGTTGCTAGTGAAAATTTTATCTCTGTCTGATGTGATAGTGAGAGGCATGCTGTGCAATTTCACCACATTGTTGAAGAAAACATCTGCCACTGTTGCTGCTATAAATGGATGCTTCAAGGGTATGAAATGACTATACTTTGTGAACCGGTCCACCACAACAAGGATCACTGAGTAGCCATTTGACATGGGCAAGCCTTCTATGAAATCCATGGATACATCTTCCCAGGTTCCCTCTGGTATAGGTAAAGGGCAGAGCAATCCAGGGTACTTGCAGTGTTCATGTTTCGCCTGTTGACAGACCTGACATTGCTGAACAAAATTTTCGACCGCCTTCTTAATGCCAGTCCAGTGGAAAAACTTATGCACCGCTGATAGCTTGCCTGAAAACCAGAGTGTCCTCCAATGGGGGAAGCATGAAAAGCTTCGATGAGTTTGGTTTGAAGTCCGCTGTTTGCTCCAATCCACATTCTTCCCTTGTACCGAATGATGCCATTTACTAAGGAAAAATCGGCAACAGAATTAGGTGCTATTGCCAATTTATGTAACATTTCTTGCGCTTCTGCATCCACAGCATAAGAATTTAACACTTCCTGCAACCAAACTGGTTGTGCAGTGGACACGGTTTGTAGGGCAAAGACATGTCCCACACGAGATAAAGCATCCGCTGCTTTATTGTCCACTCCTTTTTTAAACTAAAACTTGAACTGTAACCCAACAAGTTTTGTCATGGCTTTTTTCTGCAAGTCTAAGCTGAGGACCTGATCTTCTAGATGACAGAGGCTTTTATGGTCAATTTTGATCACAAAAGGTCCTCGCGAAATGTAAGGCCTCCACCTGTCCACGGCCATCATGATCGCCAAGAACTCTTTCTCATATATGGATAGTTTCTTATTTGTTTGGCCCAATGCTTTGCTGTAGAAAGCTACTGGGTGCCCATTCTGGCTTAAAACAGCACCAATCCCTGAGTGACAAGCGTCGGTTTCAATGCAAAATGGTTGGGAGAAATTTGGTAAAACAAGTACTGGAGTGGATATCATTGCTTTTTTCAATGCTTCAAATGCTTGCTGTGCTTCTTCAGTCCATTTGAAGGCATGTTTCTTTAGGAGATCACTGAGAGGTTTTGCAATGATCCCATAATGTTCAACAAATTTTCTGTAGTATCCTGTAAATCCAAGAATTCCCCTGAGCTCAGTAAGATTGGTAGGTACTGGCCAATTAGCCATAGCTGCTGCTTTCTGCGGGTCTGTTGCCACCCCTTTATCCGAGATGATGTGGCCCAAGTATTCCAATTGTGGTTGTGCGAATGAGCACTTGCGCTTCTTTGCAAACAACTTGTTTTCTCTCAGAATTTGCAGCACTTCCTGCAAATGCCTGGCATGCGCATCTAAGTCCTTGCTGTAAATTAAGATATCATCCATGAACACCAAGAAAAAATTTCGAATGCATGGTGCAAATACCGCATTCATCAAGCATTGAAACGTAGCAGGTGCATTTGTTAACCCAAAGGGCATCATTCTGAACTGAAACTGCCCATGATGAGTTTTAAAAGCTGTTTTTGCTTCATCAGTTTCCACCATTCGTATCTGGTGGTAGCCTGCTCTCAAGTCTAGTTTGGAAAACCACTTTGAACCTCCCAATTCATCCAGTAGCTCATCCACTATTGGCAGAGGAAATTTGTTTTTCACTGTTATAGTATTCAGCCTCTTGTAGTCCACGTAGAATCGCCAGGTGCCATCTTTCTTCTTCACAAGAAGTACTGGAGAGGCAAAAGGAGACATGCTTGTAGTCACTAACCCAGCAGCTATCATCTCATTAATTTGTCTTTCAATATCGTCTTTCTGTTGGGGTGAATATCTATACGGTCATGAATTGACTAGTATACTGTCGGCCAGCAGAGAGATAGCGTGATCAAAAGCTCGATGTGGTGGTAGTGTCTGAGGATCTTGAAACACATCTTCGAAACTATCCAATGTGGACTGAATGATCTGTGGCAATACTGTTCCATCAGTTTGTACTGCAAATGAATCCACTGCAGTGGCCCAAATGTCGTTTCCCTTGAATGATTTCTCCACTTGCTCAACATAGATCTCTTGTAGGTGGTCTGTTTTTGTATCAGCGAAACCTTGTAACTGCACATTACGGCCCTCTTTATTGAATTTGATCCACTTTTCTTGCCAGTGAAAAGTCATCTCACCCCACTGAGAAAGCCAGTCCATGCCCAGAATGGCATCATAGCCTCCTAATGGCACCACTTTCATGTTAGTTGCAAAAGTTTCACCTTGGATCCACCATTCTAACCCTTTTACTTCAGTGTCACACAACATTATCTCCCCATTTGCCACTTTCACTTTTAACGTTCTGTTTAACTGTGTTGTGTTGCAATTGAGCTTGTCCACCAGCTGCTTGTCAATAAAAGTGTGTGAACTTCCTGAGTCCACTAGGAGTAACATCACTTGGTTGCCAACCAAAGCTCTCAGCCGGATGGATCTAGTATGCACAGTTCCCGAAATGGCATTCGCCGTTAGGTAAGCTGATGCTTCCTCTACGGCTTCCTCTACTGCAATAGCATCCAGGAGAGCATCACTGATGACTTCCCCATCAGCTTCAGTTTCAATTGCTTTCAACTGCCCTCCTTTGTTTGCACAAACATGTCCTGGTGTGTATTTCTCCCCACAGCTGTAACACAGACCATTTGCTCGGCGATATTCTTTTAATTGTTTTGCTTTCCAAACATCACCAGGTGCAAACTGGTGCCTAGCAGAGTTTTCTCCTCTGAACTGGTACCCTTTATTTGCTGCATATCGAACAGTGTGATTCCCCTGTTTTCCCTACTGAGCAGAGCCTCTTGCACAAGTGCATATTCAGTGGCCGCTTGCACAGACCCTGGCAACTGGATCTCCACTGCTCCTCGGATTTCCTCCTTCAGGCCAAGTATGAATTGCGTCACCAACATTGTTTCGCTTACTCCACCTTCATAGAGCCTGACTTGGTACACCAACTGATTGAACATCACACGGTATTCCTGAACCGTTCCTGTCTGTTTGAGCACCAACAGGTCTCTCATACAAGTTCTATGAATGTTCATATCAAACTCGTTCAGCACAGCTGTACTAAACGTAAGCGAACTATTGCATACATCTGTGAACTTAACAGATTGATACCAGTGGCTGGCGTTCCCTAACAGGTGCAGTGATGCCGATAGCAGTTTGAAATTGTCAGGTATCTGATATAACTGAAAATATGCTTCACAGTTGTCGAGCCATACGCGTACTCCCTCCCCATCAAACTTGGGAAATTCCATCTTCGGCATCCACGGCCGTTTGTTACCACTGTGTTGTTCCTCTACAGAGTTCTGTGCGAGATGTACCTGACGGGCCTCAGGCGGCCTACCCTGCTGTCGACGCCAGTGAGGAGGAGGTGGTGGTGGTCGCCCGGGAGTTGTCACAGAGGAGGCTCCCCCCACCGACGATGGCGTCATCGGCAGCAACCCCGCTTGCCGATCTGCCGCCGCCCCTTCGTTGGCGACCGATTCCTTCAACGCTCGTGCCGCCTGGACTTGTTCCTGATGGATTTGCCCAATAGAACTCGCGGACAGGTTCACTTTGGCCTGAACTTGATCCAGTCGCGTGACCTGCTCCCCGAATTTGGTGTCCAAATCGTCGAGCCTGGCCTGGATCGACGCAATCCCCGCCACCTGCGCCTGGATCATGCACAAAGTGTCGAACTCCTTCAACACCCTCTCTTCGAAAGTTGCCATCCGATCTACCAGATGTCTCGTCTGAGCACTCGCCTTGAACGAAGCCATCGCGGATCTCCCTCTGAATCAACCCCAACGCCGATCTCGGATTTACAGGGAATCGCTCGAAAGCAAATTCTCAACCGATCGGTCGATGTTACAGGGCGGACCTCGAGACTGCGGAGCGTGGATCGGATCGTATACGGCTCTGATACCAAGTTGTAGTGTCCTTGCCGATGGAATACTCTGATCGGATTTGGGACGGTGGGTTTTCCGTGGAGAAGAAGAAGATTAGAGAGAGGAAGGAAAGTCTCTGGGACTTAGTTCATTGATTAATTCGACACCCATCCTACAAACACGGAACGAGCTTATAACTGCGACACGAGTCTCACACTCCAACACGACACGACCCACAGCCCACACACACACAGGCCCACGCCTAGCCACTAGTCTCTTGACGCTGCGGCGTTCCGCTGCTATCTTCCACCGTGGCAGCCCACGTCTTCAGTTTACGTCTACCTGGCACGGTAGCGTCTTCCTTCAGTTCCTCTTCCTCGACCATCTTGTTCACAATACTGCCAGCTGTGACAAAAATCACCTCGACTGTAAAGCACCTGACAATGAGTAAATGGCACTGACGGTCACACAACTCGTCCGCTATGTGCACTTAAGTCACACAACTGGAAAACGGGATTTTTTGGTCACACAACTGGATTTTTGGTGCACACAGGTCACAAACCCCACATGTCAGTCTGTTTTCCGTGGCAGGAGTGCTGACGTGGACACGTAATTTTGCAGAAAACCCCCTGTATTTTGGGATATTTCGCAAAAAACCCAAATTTGGGTCAAGTACAGGGAGTTTTATGCAAAATGTCCAAAAATACAGTTTTTTTTGCAAAATTACCAAGGAAACGGACTGACATGTGGGGTTTGTGACCTGCGTGCACCAAAAGTCCAGTTGTGTGACCAAAAAAATCCTGTTTTCTAGTTGTGTGACTTAAGTGCACATAGCGGACGAGTTGTGTGACCGCCGGTGCCATTTACTCCCTGACAATCGAGGTGAATTTTGAAAGTATCTGAACAATCGAGAGCTTATTTTAGCCTATCTGGTCGTATTTTTTTTGTTTTGGTCCGGTAAACCGCTTCCTTTTTTAGGCACATCGGCCCACGGGCTGCTACTTGGGCCGCATTCGGAAGTGGAGCTTAATGGACGCAGGAACCAGATGCTGGCGGCATCGACTCCTAGCTGTAGGCTGTAGCCGCCCAAATCTCACCCAATCTTCCACCAGCCCCCACACGCGCCAGCTCTAAAAGGAGGCGGCGGTTGATTAGCCATGGCGGGGGACGGGGAGGAGGAGCCGACGGCGACGGGCAAGGGTGGCGGCGACAAGCTGATCCTGCGGGGGCTGCAGTTCCACGGCTTCCACGGCGTGAAGCAGGAGGAGAAGACGCTCGGCCAGAAGTTCGTCATCGACGTCGACGCCTGGATGGACCTCGCCCCCGCCGGGGACTCCGACGACATCTCCCACACCGTCAGCTACACCGACATCTACAGGTGCGGTGCTCCACCTCCGCCCCACTCCCATCTCAGTCTCGTCCAGCCACCGTAAAATACTACAGTAGAACCAAAAAGGGCGCTTCGCTGCAGTGGCGGATCTAGGACCCTAAACCTGGGGGTGCCAAAGCTAACTATACAATCTGGGAATAACAAAATTCAGTACATCGATAGATTTTTATGAAAAAATGCACTACAAATTGTATAATTTAGCTTAAATATATACAATACAAAGTGTTTTGCCTTTTTGGAGGGGGTGCCATGGCACTCCCCCTAGATCGGCCCCTGCTTCTCTGCGCCGGTGTGGCAGGTGCGATCCATTTTGTTTCTATCCAAAGTGCATTCGCTAGGTAAAGACTCTTGTTTTGTTGAAGAAGCAAAACAGAGTTACAACTTACATGTACAAAGCCCAAAAGCTAACTGAACAATAGTCAACTGAACTGAAACAGGCAGCAAATCTGAAAAACAAGCTAAGAAAACACGACAGATACCCGGCACAGCCTGCTGGAAGGTGATCTCCCATGACATCTCAACCGTTTCCTCCCACCGAAATCAAATCATCTCTAATCAGCTTCAATTTCAGAACAATTCCAATGTTAATGCAAACAACAGCCTCTAAGTCTGAACTCTCGGTTTACATACGAATTAGAATTCTTCTCGATTGTTTTCCTATTTTCGTAACAAATCACGACGGCATGAACAGTCAATACAATTTATTAGTGCATATACCATGTATTATTGCTGACACTCAGAGCTGATGACAGCCTCTTATTACTTTTGAATACACATCATTGTATACCTCACGCAAATTCATCATATCAATTGCGTCCCTATGAATGTATATGTTCCACATAATTAATGAAACAATCATGTAAGTCTAGGCTGGTGCACAACTTCTCCAATTTCACCTCCACACTTTTTTTTTGCATAGATGAGAATTTCATTTAATACCTAGGGAACAGATCAGAATAACCCCTGAGAACACAACATAATGTAGCACAATAGCCTATAGGGAACTGCTCCTGCAGAACAGATGAACCAATTGAATATACAGTGACAATTAATTATGGCTGGTTGTTGTCTTCCTCATCATACAAAGCTGCTTTTGTCTCCTTGCTCATCAACAATTATTCAACCATCATACATCGTCTCAATAGTTCTGTAGGGCTCTACTGAATTAACTAGTGGGAGAATAGAAAGATTTATTACTCAGGAGTTAAAACTGAACAAGTTTGACCTGCTCATTTGGTGAAGCCATCAACAAATCTTTCTAATCAATTAATTCGTGAAAGAAGAGAAAGCTTTATTTTTCATTAGCTATACATAATTGAACAGCTTGTACCTTATTTCGTGATGGCATTATCAAATTATATAAGCACAAGCTTCCTATGAATTACGGGTCCCTTTGTTGAATCTAGAAGATCTGCGATTTTTCCCAAGCAACATAAGAAGGGAACAACAAAAGAAATGTGGGGTATGAGAAAAGAAGGAATGTTCTTACATCTGAGAGGGGTGATGTTAAAGGGAGGGAGGGTGTGGTGCAACTTGCTTTGAGACCTCGACATGCAGCGAGGGATCATGGTTGGAGAAATGCTAGCAACTGCAGAAACCTTCCGATGGAGGAAGTGTTTGGGTCAATACGTGGACTTCAAACAGTTTAGATTTAACCGTGTTAATAGTCTCACATTATTGGTTTATAGAGAATCAAAGTTGATTTACCAATGAGTCGCGAAATGCTATGGTTCTTTCATATGATTTCTGAATTTATTCAGAAGTAAAAACGTTCATTTATGAAGGTTTTATTTTATGTAATCATTTAGGTGTTAACATAAACAAACCATAACTATGTAAACCTATTCCTAATAGATTGATACCAAAATAGCAGATCCAAATTATAAGAAATCCTATTGCAGCTACAAGTGGAGAATTCGTACCCTTCCAATTTGGATTTGTTCTACTATGTAAATAAATTGCAAATATGGTCCAAGTAATAAATGCCCAAGTTTCTTTAGGATTCCAATTTCCCCAAGGATGTCCTAAAGTTCGTCCACCAAATTGTAATACGGAATCATCCCCAAAGATTTCGGTCAGAGCTGCATATGCCAAACATGAATATCACCTTAAGCTACCAGTATAACACCTCGCATGGAGACCCAGTCCTAAGTGAAAAAGATACCGCGAGCACGATCTTTTTCAATAAAGCTATAACTCGATTATTTCCTGATAGTTGTTGTACCTCACAAGTCACATTAATTTGCTTATCGCCAGTTACTCTACTCTGGACTACCAAAACGTTATAAATATAGGTAACTTGCCTGGGAGAAGTGACATTGGTCCAATAATTTGATCGATACGACGTGTACTTTTTTCTTCAATTGTGGAAACCCCGGGACGAGAAGTAGTAGGATTGGTTCATAATTATCACATAATAAAAAAAGAATTTGTCGATTTTTCTTTTTTTCTTGTTGAATAATGCCAAATCAAATCCAAAAATTCCAAAAATAAAGAGAAAATGACTATATGTAAGGCGTCTTACATTTGGCGAATTCATAGACAGCGACCCGCATTGCCCACCCGCACGGCTTGCCCCAATTTATTCATCAAAGACAGCGCTCGGAGAGGAAATTAGCATGCATGCACAAAAATACAAAAAAGCTGATGTCATCCCGCATTAAATGCAAAACTCAAAAATTCAAAAAGTTTTATAGCCCAAACCGTTTATCCGATTTAAAATCAGTTTTCACCGTTGGACTAGTCGCGACGAGATCTTCGAAACTAGATCCCATGGTGATATGTTCCGACGATTTTTTTTTTGGACCCAAAAGTTACCACCCCGTAACATATAAGTTACCCAGGCTTGAATACGTAAGTTACCACCATATTAACGATTAGTTTCCGGGTTGAAATATAACCATTTTTTGTTGTTCTTTTAGATTTTTACGAGTTTTGAAGTTACCGCACCTAGTTTTCATAAGTGAATATCATTTGAGATGGTTAATTTATCGTGCATAAGTATTAGGATTATAACTGTCGATTCATAGTGACGACTACACCATAAAAAGATGGGCATTGTGTTCGTAACTATTATTTAGGAGACATGGTAACTACATCGATTTCGTGTGGGTAACACATGGATAACTTCATAAGAACAGAGTGGGTAAATACATCAGTATTAGGTGGGTAATTATTACTGAGAGAGTATGATAACTACATTGATTCGTGCTGGATAACTTTACCACTACTAGGTGGGTAATTACTACCGATATATTAGGGTAACAATATCGATTTCGTGGTGGATAACTATATCATGAACACATGGTTAACTCTAGCAGTGCTGGGTGGTAACTTTATAAGTACCATGTTGGTAACTTTATGGTGGGTAACTCCATCGGTAATGGGCGGTAACTTTATCAGTACTGGGTAGCTAACTTTATTAGTACTAGGTTGGTAACTTTATCAGTATAGGGTGGGTAATTTTATCAGTACAGGGTAGGTAACTTTTCGTGGTGGATAACTACTAGGTGGGTAATTACTACCGCGACGGGGCGACGCTTGCGGCACCGCGATGGGGCGACGTCGGCGGTGGCCACGGGTGCGTCTTTGGCGGCGGGTTCGAACGGCGGCGGCGAGTCTGCCTTTGGCAGCAGAGCGGCAAGGAGAGGGCGCTCGCGGGGGACACACAATGGATGGCGAGGGCTCGCGGGGAAGACGACCTTATCCAAAGACGCGAGCGCGACGTGTGCATCGCGAGTAACTTGTCGTTCTGACCGAATCTCGCCCGTCCATACTCGATCCAACGACACGTCGTGTCTTGGCAAACCTAACGAACCTGCTGATTAGATTTTCTGAATTTTTATTATTTTTGATAGAGAAATACCCAAATAGTATGGTAAAATAACGTAACTTTTCATATATAATCAGCAAACAACCACAGACTAGATGGTTATCACGGTGAAGCGTAGCGCACTGGGAGACCAGGGTTCGATCCCCCCTCCCGCTCGTAGTTTTTACGCGAATTCGCTTAATATATCTGGATCGATCCGAGACGTCTGTTCGCTCATCGACGGCTATATTGCGTCTTGAGTTAAGCTAATTGTAAGGCGCCTTACAAATAGATTTTCCGTTAGTTAATTCAATAAGAGAGAAAAGGGGCCCATTATTATCCTAAATAGGGTTTTTACTAGTCCGCTCTATTAATGCAGAAGTCTAATTAGATCTATTTTGAATTTTTGAGAACCCTTTGAGAAGACGTTCAAGGGGTTCTCAAATAAAACAAAAAATTCAAATCGTTCATTCATGAAGGTTTTATTTTATGTAGTCATTTAGGTTTTAATATAAACGAACCATAACTATGTAAACCTATTCCTAAAGGATAGAGCAATTCCTTTCCTTTTTCTAGAGATTCTCGAGAAAGCGAGACAAAGTGAAGCGATAGAGTTGCTTTATACAAGAATTAGATCTACACCATATCTAAATAGAATGGAAATAAAAAGAAAGGGAGTCAGGATTCCATTGGATGCAGCGCATCTTTAATGAAGCTGCAGCACATAGAAAACAAAGGCTAAACTAAGCGCTTTTGTTTGAATATTTCACTCAAACTCAAGGGAGAAACTTTGCTTCTTATCTTTTTTTAAAGATTGACAAATCAAATGATATTTCTATTCGAATTTCTGCCACTTTTCTCCCTCTGAATCAAACTTTTTTTTTTGCAATAATGTGCGTTTTCTGTTAGTACCAAGTATACGGTTCTAATCCTAGATGAAAAAATAAATAGAAAAAGAAATCTAAGAAGGCGGCTTTCCACAAAATTCTATACGGATCTATGAGATCGAGTATGGAATTTTGTTTACTCATTTGAAATTGAGTATCCGTTTCCCTCCTTTCCCAGCTAGGATCGGGAAGGGTTTTTGACAGAAAAGAAGAATCTACTTCAACCGGTATAACCCTTAGGCTAGTGGTGGAGCTAGGGGGACCAGCAGGTGCCCTGGCCCCTCCTATGGCAGTGGTACAACACGAATAATTATGTACTTAAGGCTAATCTAGGTACTATTTTTAGACAAAATTAGCTGTGTCCCTCCCCCTCCCCCTAATTGAGATTTTACATGTTTAGCCCCCTACAACGTTGAATCTTGCCTCCACCCCTGCCTTAGGCACGGCCATGCATATTGCATAACATAGAACATAGAAATCACACGTGGACGCATAGCCCCCCCCCCCCCCCCCCCCCCCCCCCCCCCCCACACACACACAAAAGATAACCTCCCCAGTTGGGGAACGCATTAGATATTTAAACCTGTGGGTCCTTGAGCGTTCGGCTTTGCTACTTTCCTTCTAGACTATAAAAGAATGTCCGCCGAAGCTATTTGGGGTATTTGTTCTTATACTAGGGGGTCTAGGAGTAATATTACTTACCAACCCATTTATTCTGCTTTTTCGCCGGGATTAGTTTTGTATATTCGTATTCTATTTTTTAATTAAATTCCTACTTTTTAGGTGTGGCACAACTTCTTATTTATGTGGGAGCCATAAATGTCTTGATCATATTTGTTGTAATGCTCATAAATGGCTCAGAATGGTCTAAAGATAAGAATTATTGGACTATCCCAAAGTCTAGGTGGTTCCATTTATTTAGTAATCGGAGTTCGGGAAGCGCATTACAGTACATGTATGCTTTTAGCGGGAATTTTCTGAAAGATGGGCGCATACGGATTGATTTGGTTGTTTATCCATTAATCAAATAAATTGGGTCATAAGATCCTCGAATCAAGAATTTCATTATATCCCTTTCTTCTACCTTCTATTTTATCTGTTATTTCATAAGGATAAACTATAGGGTCTAGAACATCATTATCGCAAGGCATAGTGGGGGAGGTCATAAGCGCCTATACCGTAAATAGATTTTGGACCGAATAAAAAAGACATATCTGGTAGAATCGTAACCATAGAATACCCAATAAATGAAGACTTTTCTCTAATACTGTGTATTTGATTCCATCCATAAATCAACTTTCCCTCCTATGCTCTAAGTTCCAGTATTGATAAGAATACGAGTTCTTATTGTTCTTGCGTTATGGTATGAATTCGTTATGTATGGATGATGGATGAGATCCTATTGATAGAGAACCAATTCCAGTAGACTTATGGAACGTTCCTGTTCGCGTGCAGCCAACAGGAATTGAACCCGCGACAAATGGGCTAGATACTCATGAGGAGGTTAATGCACATGAGCGGGTTCATTAACAACTCAATTTACAAATCAAAAATAAAAAAACATTGCCTTCTTTATTATATCTTGTATTTATTGTACTTTTGCGCTAGGGTCTCTTTCACATTTAACAAATGTCTGGAACATTGGAGAACGAATTGGTGGAATACCCGGCAATCCGAAACCCTCTTAACTGATATTAAGATAAAAGGATTCTAGAAAGATACATAAAATTAGAAGAACTTTCTCTCTCAAATCACCTCTTATAATAAGAAGAAATATTTATCGGTATCAATCCCCTTGCCCCTCATTCTTTGAGAATGAGAAGGATCCTTTTCGAGTTTCCATTGCTTCATTTGGAATCTGGGCTCTTCTATCTTCGACTTATTTTTTTCCATGGTAAAAATTTGAAGTTCAAAAATTAAAGCGAAGGGACTTATTTTTTAAAAAATATTAGGATTTTTAGTTTAAGAAAGGATACGGAAATATGAAAACAAGAGCTTCCGTTCGTATAATTGTATAAACCTTTCAAATACCACCATGAGTCACGGGACATGCTAGTTTGATGTATCCCATTTGATATCTTCGTATCCGAGAATCCCCAAATTCTACCCCGCATTTTTGGCAAAATCTTTTTTCTTTGACCTGTCTTTTTTATTTGACATGAGAAAAAGCTCACATCCTTTGTTTTGTCAAGCTTCATGCGCTGACCACTATTCCAAAAGACCGATCTGATGGAAAGAGCCAGACAATTCACTTATACACTTCAACAACGATGACCTATAGGTCACAGGCAGCGGAAGCGGGTTACTTTTTAGATAGGGAGTGTAACTGAAAAGAGGGTCTCGTTGCTCCTTTTTCCTTGCAGCGCTCGACGCAGCAGTTGTGGGTTTCCCTGTTTTTTTGGAGCCAACACGGGCGATGAGGACGCGTGATTTCAGGCGGCCTTACAGTTTGAGAGGATTTCACTTTTTCTTGCCACTCCTTGATTGACCTGCCTGATGTCACAGTAAAGCTTCTGTTGCAGTTGAAATTGAACTGTGGGATTTAATCACCTTTATGTCAGTCTTGTTCTCCCACATTCCTTGGCAAAAGTTGTGATTGATATGCATCTAAGAACGATTCTCTGCAGTTTCCGTTAAACTGGTTTGGGGTTTTATATCTTCCAGCTGAAATTAGGCTATTATATGTATTTCCAGATCCAAGATATTGTCGATTTGAAAAAAATAAGCTTACACATGGTCCTCTTTGTGTACCTCCACTGCAAGAGGATTGATTATGCCTTATTTGCAACGGATCATATCGGATAGTGTAACTACGGTGGGAGTAGTTTGGGATGGTGTAATCAGATTTATTGACTCAACAAAGTGTAAGATTGCTGAATTATCTGTTGCAAACTACTCCCTTCTTTTTATTTTTCATGATACCAAAGTATATCACTCCGCAGGATAGCGAAGGGTATAGTGGAAGGTCAGTCGCATAATCTTTTGGAGTCTGTGGCTCAGTCGATCGCCAACTCTACGCTGGTCAAGTTCCCTCAGATCTCCGCTATTCGAGTGAAGGTCAGAAAGCCTCATGTCGCGGTGCAAGGTGTCGTTGACTACTTGGGAGTGGAGATACTGCGGTACAGAAAAGCATGAGCAAAACAATTGATATGATGAAGCCTGAGCAATGCTCTCTCAGACAGTTGAGCTGATTTATGTATCTTGTGTATAAACTTGGTGTTGATTGCGCTTTTCCGGTCAGCACTGTTGCTGGAAGTTGCACAATCATGAACTGGACAATTTCGCAGCTAGGTTCTAGTGTTCTACACAACTGAAATAAGAATGACGTTTGCGTGCATATAGTTTCTGAGTTGGTTCAAGATGTTGTATGTAGCTATTCTTTGTTTTGAGGTTGCATGTGTGTGTTGTTTTAATTTCAGTTTTTTCGTACAGCTGATGCACACATCAGGGAATAGCAAATCTGCAAAACTTATATGGTTGACATTTGGGATTTGGGGTCCGCGTTGCGAAGGATATTTGTATATATGGAATCGTCACCTAACTGCCTCAAACACAGGTGGCAGAACAGCCTTCACTAAGCACCACATCATGAATTGATAGAAATGTAAACCTGCCTCTTAAACCACCTGATATTTTTTTTTACATGAAAGTTGTTCATTCCAACCTTGTATTCTGTCCCACATTTTGTCTTTCAAGTATGTGAAGGTCTTTGTCTTCTCTCTACCCACATCTAAGTTTTTTTTTTGAGGGAAAGCCATCACGGCGGATTTTATTCATTCGTCAGCAAAGATACTTCGCCATTACACATATAAGATAATCATGGGGCTCCTCTTGCCAAACACTGCATCGACATTTAACTTGACAAAGCCTTCTCTCGATTTCTTCCATCCATGTCTAGTGATACCTGGCTTCCTCCTCTTCGCTCTCTGTAATTTAGAGCCAAAATTGAAATTGCTTGAGCCATCCGTGGTGGAGATTGCACCATCTCACCGTGCGACGCTTTCCTTGGCTCCCACCAGATGTATTCTTTTCTAAGTTCTTTTGTAGGCTTGATGGACTTTGGTTTTGTTCAAGTTCACCTAACATTCTTGACGATATTTGTGTAACAAATTGGACTGTAATTTCTCATGTAACAGTGATAACGGAAGGATGTAAAATGAAAGCTCTGCAAAAAAAATGAAAAATGTGTTGGTATAATAGGTGGAAACCGCATTATATATAGTGAGTAATGAGAATATTAGCGTGTAGGCCACACACGTCCAAGTTCATCGTCAAGCAAAGTGCTCAACGTGCAATTTTTTTAGTGTAACAGATGGTTTTGGATTAGATTAGGGGCTGCCGGACCGAGTGGTGTTTCTCCAAAAAAAATTGCATTTCTTGAAATAACTAAAACTCTGGCACGGTCAGAACTTTTTAGAGGGAAAAACCGAAAGGGCCAAATTGACTATCGCAATTGGATTTTTGTTTTTGAATTATCGCAATTGGATTTAGCTTTGTCTGGCCCAGCTTGGCTACAACGAGAGGATCCTTCCCTAAAAAAAAATCCAGTCCAGTATCCAATGATGTGCCCCATCTTTCCCTCAGCCGCCAGCGGCGGCTTCATCCGATCTGATCCTCCTCTTCACCGTCTCCCAGCGCAGCAGACTAGCCATGTAGCTGGATATCTCGCCGCCGCCGCTCATCCCACGGCGAGATGGTTCGCCGTTTCGTGAACATGGTAGTGCACGAATGCGGCAGTCGACTGTTCTCGCTGTGCCGCGTCGACCTCTCCAAGAACCTCTTCTTCCCATCAGCACAAGCAGCAGCCAACAAGTCAAGAAGAAGACGACGGCGACGAGAGACGGATGGCCATCGACGATCTCGAACTGCAAGCGGCTGCCCAGGCGGGAGATCAGCTTCTCGGGCCGCCCTGTCAAGCCTCCAACGAGAAGTTCCACTTCTTCTCCCTGCTGCCAGGGCAAGGCGAGGCTGCGTCATGGCCACCGACCCTCACGGCCACGCCGCGATCTACGAAGCCTACATGCAGTCCGTCCTCCTCCTGCCGCCACCCAACTACCGCAAGCCGTCCGACTCCATCGCCTTGTCCGTCACCCGCCCACGCCGCGCCAACACTCCCGCCTGCCACGAAGACGACCAAGCCCTCTAGTCTACGTCATCAACAGATGGGACGGCACCTTCGAGCTCTACAACTCTGCTGGACCGGCGCCTACGACTACCGGACGTGGACAACAACTGGTCCTGGTGTCCTCAGCCTCGCCTGCCCCCGTGCCTGGGCGACCAGGGACGAAGCCAGCCACAATGCTTGGAGGGGGCAAAATCATGTTGGAGGGGACGAAATGGCTCAGAATCACTAAGTATAAGTGTGATTAGTAGCAATATTATGAAGAAAATCAGATTGGGGGGGGGGGGGGGGGGGGGGCTTAGCACCTGCTCGTCCCCTCCCCCTTCCTCCGTCCTGTGGGCGACTGCCGGGCTACCGTCGTCAACCGTCCTTTTGCGGCGGCGATCGATCACCATACAGCCACCATATACGTGTCATCCAAGGATTTCACCTTCGCCTATGATACCTCGACGGGGATATGGAGGCAGGCTGGCAGCTGCCCTTCCTGGGCGCCGCCGAGTTTGTCCCTGAGCTGGGGCTCTGGTTCGGCGTCCAGGATAGCCCCGAGCACCGCTTATGTGCTTTCGACCTCTCGTCCGGCGCCATGGCGGACTCTGGTCCTGCATCCTGTCATGCTTGGGATTATCTCGACCTCGATAGCCAGCCTGCTGAGTGGTCGCCCATTGAGCGCCGCTTGGTGAACCTGGGCTCGGGCAAGTTCTGCGTCGCCACTGATTGCGTGGATCACACGTTCGCTGGAAGGCCCAAGAGGAAAGTATGAAGCAGTGTAGCAGCAGTTTCCCTCAGTATGAAACCAAGATTTAATCGACCAGTAGGAGCAAGAAATCACTTCTGAAGGTTGTTGGTGGCGGAATATGGCACGACGCAATACTAGGGAATCCGGCGCCAACGTGGAACCTACACACAACACAATCAAACTAGTTTGCCCCAACGAAACAGTGAGGTCAATCTCACCGGCTTGCTGAAAATAAAGGATTAAACGTATGGTGTGGAAAACAGTAGTAAATTGCAGAGAATGAAAATGAACAATGTTTGCAGTTGGTTGTATTATCAGTGTAAAAGAATGGACCGGGGTCCACAGTTCACTATTGGTGTCTCTCCATAAAAGATAACTAACATGCTGGGTGATCAAATTACAGCTGGGCAATTGACAAAATATTGAGCGCATGACAATGCATATATATGACATGATGATTACTATGATATTCATGTGGGCATTACGACAAAATACATAGACCGTTATCCAACAACGTCTATGACTAATAATCCACCGCCAGGTTGTCATACCGAGTTCCCCATTGGTATTAAGTTGCAAGCAACGGATAAATGCATTAAGTAATGTGCGTAATGTAAACAAATGCATTAGACCTAACGGCGCACCCTTAAGCTAAGCATCGGTTATTTTATCCCTAGTGGCAACAGCACATTCACAATCTTAGAAGTTGCTGTCACTCTCACGGATTACCGAAGGCATGAACCCACTATCTAGCATAAATACTCACTCTTCGAGTTACAAGCATCTACTTGGCCAAAGCATCTACTAGTAACGAAAATCATGCAAGATCATAAATAACATATAAGATAGATTGATAATCAACTTGACATAGTATTCAATATTCATCGGATCCCAGCAAACACAATATGTAGCATTACAATAAGATGATCTTGATCATGATAGGCAGCTCACAAGATGTAAACATGATAGCATAAAGTGGAGAGACAACCATCTAGCTACTGCCATGGACCCGTAGTCCAAGGATGAACTACTCACGCATCACTCCGGAGGCATGCATGGTGATGTAGAGCCCTCCGGTGATGATTCCCCTCTCCGGCAGGGTGCCGGGAAGAGCTTCTGAACCCTCCCGAGCTAGGGTTGACGGCGGCGGCGTCTTTGGAACTTTTCGTGGATAATGGCTCGGGTATTTAGGGTTTTCGCGTCGGGAGGAATAAATAGGCGAAAGGGCGGCGGCTGCGGAGCCATGTGAGCCCCACACCACCCCACGGCGCGGCAGGGGGGCCGCGCGGCCCCATGGTGTGGGTGCCACGTGGCCCTCCTCCGTCTCTCCTCTGGACTCCGTCTTCGTGTTGGAAAAATAGGAGGTTCTGTCCAAGTTTCGTCCAATTACGAGAATAGTTTCAGACTAACTTTTCTAGAATACAAAAACAGCAGAAAACAGGAACTGGAACTGTGGCATCTTGTTAATAGGTTAGTCCCAGAAAATGCATAAAAATGATAGATACGTTTGAGACGTATCAAGCATCCCCAAGCTTAGTTCTACTCGTCCTCGAGTAGGTAAAACGATAAAAACAAAATAATTTCTGAGGTGACATGCTACAATCATAATCTTGATCAAATAGTATTGTAAAGCACATGTTATGAATGAAGTGATCCAGGTCAATGGTCTATAGTTTGCTAGCAAGTAGATAATGAGCAAACAACTGAATCATATAAGCAAAAACTTTTCATGAATAGTACTTTCGAGACAAGCATCAAAGAGTTTTGCATAAGAGTTAACTCATAAAGCAATAGATTCTAAGTAAAAGGTATTTAACCAACACAAAGGAAGATTTAAGCTTCAGCAATTGCTTTCAACTTTCAACATATATATCTCATGGATATTTGTCAACACAAAGCATATAATAAGTGCAATATACAAGCATATAAAAATTGTTGCACCAAAGTTGACACTAGTGTTTGCTTCTAAGATAGAAAGAAGTAGGAAAACTGACTCAACATAAAAGTAAAAGAAAGGCCCTTCGCAGAGGGAAGCAGGGATTAAATCATGTGCTAGAGCTTTTTAAGTTTTTGAAATCATATAGAGAGTAAAAATAAGTTTTGAGAGGTGTTTGTTAATTGTCAACGAATCAGAAAATGGAAAGTACAATATGACCCCTGCCAACCAGACTTTTAAGAGCGGCTCCCATGAAGGACGTTATTTCTACCAGCAAGGCAGATCATCCCTCTTTCTCTTTTGTTTACACATGCAGATATTTCACTGTTTGTCATTGCTTGACTGATAAATCAGGGCAAAAATGTGAAGAGAATTAAGCGGTTAAAGTTGGGGACTGGGCACCCCATTTGCCAGCTCTTTTTGCAAAATTAATGGATAAGCGGATGTATATGCCGCTAGTCCGGTGGTAAAGTCTGTTTGACAGTTGACATAAAGACATCCACCCCGTCCTCATGAGCTTGGTAAACATTGACACAAAATAGGAGTAATAAAGTTTGAATAGTTTAAAGGTAGCACATGAAAAATTTACTTGGAATGGCAAGGAAATACCACATATAGGTAGTTATGGTGGACACAGATGGCATGGATTTTGGCTCAAGGTTTTGGATGCACGAGAAGCATTCCCTCTCAGTACAGAGTTTAGGCTAGCAAGGTTATTTGAAGCAAACACAGGATATCAACCGACACAGCAAGACTTATATGAAAACATATTGCAAGCATTATAAGACTCTACACTGTCTTCCTTGTTAACCAAACCCTTTTACTAGAAAATATCTAGACCTTAGAGATACCAATCATGCAAACCAAATTTCAACGAGCTTTACGGTAGTTCTTCATTAATAGGTTTTAACTACATGATACAAAAGCTTAAACATGAACTACTTGATAACTCAAAACAATTGACAAGTATCAAATTATCCAATACAGTGATCTACAAGAATATGTAAGCTTTTTCCATTATACCATCTACCACATGCAACATTTTCTGTTCCAACCAAACACCAATCAATTTATTTCAACATAAACTCTCCAAACAATTATAAGTGAAGCAAGAGAGTACTTTCTTTAAAAGAACTAACAGCTCTGAATAAGAGATGCATGCAAAACAGGAGCTAAAAGCATAGCAATAGCTAGATAAGAATACTCAACAAGTATAAGTGAAGAATAGGAGTATTCATATGAAAAAGCGGAGCGTGTCTCTCTCCCAATCAAGAATGCTGGGGTCCAATCAAGTTGACCATAAGAAAAATAAAATACTGAAAATAAAAGCACACAGACGCTCCAAGTAAAGCACATATGATGTGAAAGAATTAAAATATAGTTTCACTAGAGATGACCTGATAAGTTGCTGATGAAGAAGGGGATGCCTTGGGCATCCCCAAGCTTAGACGCTTGAGTCTTCTTGAAATATGCTGGGGTGATCCATGGGAGCATCCCCAAGCTTAAGCTCTTCACTCTTCTTGATCACATTATATCATCCTTCTCTCTTGACCCTTGAAAACTTCCGCCACACCAAACTCAAAGTAATTCTCATTAGAGGGTTAGTGCACAATCAAAAACTCACATGTTCTATAAGGACACAAACATGACCGTTACTTTTAACATTAGCTACTGCCACTGATGTTATGTGAAGCTCTTCACCCTAAAAAAGAATTCCACTCAACACTAGTAAAAGAGAGAATGCGAAAAATAAAAGACAGAATCTGTCTAAACAGAACAGTCCGCAAAGACGAATTTTTTCGAGGCACTTACGTTGCTCAGATCGAAAAACTTTAAACTAACGAAAGATGCGTACATATCTGAGGATCACGCACAAAAATTTGCAGATTTAAATAATTTTTCTGTGATTTTACAGAATTAAAACGGTGAACAGCAGAAATCTGTTCCTGCGCAGAAATCCAAATCTAGCATCATCTTCCTATTAGAGGCAATACTTGGCACAACAATGCGATAAAATAAAGATACAAAGGAATTGTTACAGAAGTAAACAACTCCTTGACTCAAAAGAAAAGAAAAATTGCAGAAATAAAATAATGGGTTGTCTCCCATAAGCGCTTTTCTTTAACGCCTTTCAGCTAGGCGCAGAAAGTAAGAATCAAGTGTTTCCAAGTGATGAAGCATCAACAGAAAGGTTGGAAGTTTTCTCAACAATGCATTGTATCTTATCTATATAAGTTTCAGAAACTCCTCTTTCATTACTTTTAGGCACACTATCCTCATCAAATAAATTTTCAGGAACAATCCAATCAAAATTCTTTTCTAGTGCCTCATGCATTCCTACAAACTTAAAAGGTATTGGTATCTTAACTTCCCCTCATAATTAGTTTCTTTAGTGTACTTAAGCCTCTCTTTTTCAGTTTCTCAAGTGTATTAGCAACATCAATATAATAGCCAAGCATCTTATATCGAATAAAAACTTTTCTAGCTTCTCTAGCAACATCACCAAATTCTTTAAGCAAGGTTTCTAAACAAAATCTTTCTTTTCACCATCTTCCATATCATGAAGTTTAAGGAAATATGCTGCATTATAGGATTCAGATTGACAAACCTAGCTTCCAACATGTGAACTAGAGAAGCTGTAGCAATTTCATAATTTGGAGCAAGTTCTACCAAGGATCTATCTTCAAAATCTTTAAGCCTACTAATGTGACCAAGAATTCTCAATGTTATCTCTTCCAATGATAGACCCACTACCCACAGATATGTCTTTTAAAGTATACTTAGGGAGAAGCATGATGAAATAAAGAAACTAAACAGAAAATAAACTAGATGCAAGTAACTAATTTTTTTGTGTTTTTGATAAATAAAGCAAACAAGACTAAATAAAAATAAACTAAGCAAGACAATAACAAAGTAAAGAGATTGGAAGCGTGAAACTCCCCTTGCAGAAATCCTCTTGCTCCCCGGCAACGGCGCCAGAAAAAGCTTGATTGCGTGGATCACACGTTCTGGGAGACCCCAAGAGGAAGGTATGAAGCAGTGTAGCAGCAGTTTCCCTCAGTATGAAACCAAGGTTTAATCGACCAGTAGGAGCAAGAAATCACTTCTGAAGGTTGTTGGTGGCGGAATATGGCACGTCGCAATACCAGGGAATCCAACGTGGAACTGCACACAACACAATCAAACTACTTTGCCCCAACGAAACAGTGAGGTTGTCAATCTCACCGGCTTGCTGAAAACAAAGGATTAAACGTATGGTGTGGAAAACAGTAGTAAATTGCAGAGAATGAAAAGGAACAATGTTTGCAGTTGGTTGTATTATCAGTGTAAAAGAATGGACCGGGGTCCACAGTTCACTAGTGGTGTCTCTCCATAAAAGATAACTAACATGCTGGGTGAACAAATTACAGCTGGGCAATTGACAAAATATTGAGCGCATGACAATGCATATATATGACATGATGATTACTATGATATTCATGTGGGCATTACGACAAAATACATAGACCGTTATCCAACAGCGTCTATGACTAATAATCCACCCAGGTTGTCATCCGAGTTCCCCGTTGGTATTAAGTTGCAAGCAACGGATAATTGCATTAAGTAATGTGCGTAATGTAAACAAATGCATTAGACCTAACGGCGCACCCTTAAGCTAAGCATCGGTTATTTTATCCCTAGTGGCAACACACATCCACAATCTTAGAAGTTATTGTCACTCTCCCAGATTACCGGAGGCATGAACCCACTATCTAGCATAAATACTCACTCTTGGAGTTACAAGCATCTACTTGGCCAAAGCATCTACTAGTAACGGAAAGCATGCAAGATCATAAATAACATATAAGATAGATTGATAATCAACTTGACATAGTATTCAATATTCATCGGATCCCAGCAAACACAACATGTAGCATTACAATAAGATGATCTTGATCATGATAGGCAGCTCACAAGATCTAAACATGATAGCATAAAGTGGAGAGACAACCATCTAGCTACTGCCATGGACCCGTAGTCCAAGGATGAACTACTCACGCATCACTCCGGAGGCAGGCATGGTGATGTAGAGCCCTCCGGTGATGATTCCCCTCTCCGGCAGGGTGCCGGGAAGAGCTTCTGAACCCTCCCGAGCTAGGGTTGACGGCGGCGGCGTCTCTGGAACTTTTCGTGGATAATGGCTCGGGTATTTAGGGTTTTCGCGTCGGGAGGAATAAATAGGCGAAAGGGCGGCGGCTGCAGAGCCACGTGGGCCCACACCACCCCACGGCGCGACAGGGGGGCCGCGCGGCCCCATGGTTGGGTGCCACGTGGCCCTCCTCCGTCTCTCCTCTGGACTCCGTCTTCGTGTTGGAAAAATAGAGGTTCTGTCCAAGTTTCGTCCAATTCCGAGAATATTTCAGACTAGCTTTTCTAGAATACAAAAATAGCAGAAAACAGGAACTGGCACTGTGGCATCTTGTTAATAGGTTAGTCCCAGAAAATGCATAAAAATGCTATGAAGTGTATATAAAATATGTAACAATTGGTATAATATCAACATGGAACATCAGAAATTATAGATACGTTTGAGACGTATCAGTCACCCGCTGCATTTACTTGCATACATCTTTGAGAGATGAAGATGGCTGCGTGAAGAAACTCAGGGTTCCTTCAAAAAGAAAGAAGAAGGTCAGGATCCTCAACGACGAGCTTACTGTATTGTCCGGCATGGAGGTGGTGCACGGCGGCGACGGGCTACAGATGATCAAGCACAAGTCTCTGCGTTACAACTTTGAGAACACTATAATCGAGAACTTGCCTGTGGCAAGATGGTTAGGTGGGTGGTTGTACCCCCAGCTCATCAGAGTTCAAACCCCAGTTTTGACACTGGTGTGTCTCATTTAGGTGAAATATTCTTCAGTGGGAGGCGACGTTCCCGTCGACAGCGAGACGCCTGTGGACTTCGTCAATCTCAAGACTCAACCGCCGGTTCAGTCTTTCGGAGGTGCTCATAGGGTTAGGGTGTGCGTATGTGCGTTCATAGGGATGAGTGTGTGCACGTGTATGTGAGCGTCTGCGTTGTACTGTGTTTCGCAAAAAAAAAAAACATTATAATCCATACCGTCCTGTGAGCTGTGACTCAGGGTTACGAACTTACGACAATGGGAAACATTAGAATCCATTTTGAACGGTGAGACTCATTTTGTCTTGATTATATTGCTGACGCATATCCTAGTACTAGTAGTCTGTGTACGCATCAGTGTGTATCCTCGCATACTATACTTTCCATGTCCATGACTTCTTATGTTTTGCTGACACATATCCCAGTTAATTAATTAATAGTCCGTGGACTAGAGGGGCGAATATGGGATTATAAAATTAACATTATAGTCCCTCTGTTTCTGTTTCAGCAACAACTAATATGAAACCGAAGGACTACAAAGAATCATGTTTGCGGCTTGTTAATAAAAAACAAATAGTAATAAAATAACGAGGGTGCCATTAGGAGCAGAATTATGACAAGGCTACATATTTTCTTACAACAATTGCAAGAATCAAGATGATGAGATGCACGAAAATTATAACGATACTTTGATATCTCAGGGAAAATAATGGGAGGACCTCATATTCTTAGAAAATTTAAGAAATGTGAGAAATACTTGAAAAAAACAAGGATAACTATGCCAAAAAACAAATAATACGAAAATGGGGAATGCCTAGAAAATTTTGGGCACCTAGGGGGTCTCATTTTCTCTTCCTAGAGATATTCTCCTCCGCGTTTTCTCCTCTTTAGAAATTGCCTTGAAATTCTTAGAAGATCGAAAAGATAGTGAAATGATTGCGTGGATGACACGTTCGTTGGGAGACCCCAAGAGGAAGGTATGAAGCAGTGTAGCAGCAGTTTCCCTCAGTATGAAACCAAGATTTAATCGAACCAGTAGGAGCAAGAAATCACTTCTGAAGGTTGTCAGTGGCGCGCTGACGTGGAACCTGCACACAACACAATCAAACTACTTTGCCCCAACGAAACAGTGAGGTTGTCAATCTCACTGGCTTGCTGAAAACAAAGGATTAACCGTATGGTGTGGAAAACAGTAGTAAATTGCAGAGAATGAAAAGGAACAATGTTTGCAGTTGGTTGTATTATCAGTGTAAAAGAATGGACCGGGGTCCACAGTTCACTAGTGGTGTCTCTCCATAAAAGATAACTAACATGCTGGGTGAACAAATTACAGCTGGGCAATTGACAAAATATTGAGCGCATGACAATGCATATATATGACATGATGATTACTATGATATTCATGTGGGCATTACGACAAAATACATAGACCGTTATCCAACAACGTCTATGACTAATAATCCACCGCCAGGTTGTCATACTGAGTTCCCCATTGGTATTAAGTTGCAAGCAACGGATAATTGCATTAAGTAATGTGCGTAATGTAAACAAATGCATTAGACCTAACGGAGCACCCTTAAGCTAAGCATCGGTTATTTTATCCCTAGTGGCAACATCACATCCACAATCTTAGAAGTTGCTGTCACTCTCCCAGATTACCGGAGGCATGAACCCACTATCTAGCATAAATACTCACTCTTAGAGTTAGAAGCATCTACTTGGCCAAAGCATCTACTAGTAATGGAAAGCATGCAAGATCATAAATAACATATAAGATAGATTGATAATCAACTTGACATAGTATTCAATATTCATCGGATCCCAGCAAACACAACATGTAGCATTACAATAAGATGATCTTGATCATGATAGACAGCTCACAAGATCTAAACATGATAGCATAAAGTGAAGAGACAACCATCTAGCTACTGCCATGGACCCGTAGTCCAAGGATGAATTACTCACGCATCACTCCGGAGGCAGGCATGGTGATGTAGAGCCCTCCAGTGATGATTCCCCTCTCCGGCAGGGTGCCGGGAAGAGCTTCTGAACCCTCCCGAGCTAGGGTTGACGGCGGCGGCGTCTCTGGAACTTTTCGTGGATAATGGCTCGGGTATTTAGGGTTTTCGCGTCGGGAGGAATAAATAGGCAAAAGGGCGGCGGCTGCAGAGGCTCGTGGGCCCCACACCACCCCATGGCGCGGCAGGGGGCCGCGCGGCTCCATGGTGTGGGTGCCACGTGGCTCTCCTCCGTCTCTCCTTTGGACTCCGTGTTCGTGTTGAAAAAATAGGAGGTTCTGTCCAAGTTTCGTCCAATTCCGAGAATATTTTCAGACTAGCTTTTCTGGAATACAAAAAAGCAGAAAACAGGAACTGGCACTGTGGCATCTTGTTAATAGGTTAGTCCCAGAAAATGCATAAAAATGCTATGAAGTGTATATAAAACATGTAACAATTGGTATAATATCAACATGGAACATCAGAAATTATAGATACGTTTGAGACGTATCATGAAACTTAGGAGAAAAGTACGGACACCCTGAAGGAGTACATCTCTGCCCCGATAGCACCCTTTTTTACATGAAAGGTAACACCTCCGCTTTTCCACAAATATCTTTCCAAGTTTATTAAAACCTCCTATGGAAATGTATCATTCACTCTCACTTGAATAAAAATAAAGGGAAGATACTAGAGCAACAAGACTAGTTCACGAAGCTTATGGGCAGTGCGAGTAGTCGAGTACTACTCTGACCGATGTCGTGGAAGAGTAGTTTGGTGTTGGTCTCGAGAAGTTGAGTATGATTTGAGTCTTCAACCAAGCCTTCATCGACGCCATTATAATGTAGGAATAAGTCGCGCTTCAACGAGGATTGGAGTGTCGAATCTATTAAAAATTATTGTTGTGTCAATGTTGCTAGTTCACGATGACCTTCGGGTTATTAAAGTCATCGTACATACCCAACTCATATTGTGGGGCAACCACTTGAGAAAGATATCCCCTAATCTCATGTTGTTTCCATGATAGTATAACATATTTACCTAGGAAATAAGAAAAGCATAAGGCTATTCATACCTGAGAGTAACACTGACTAATATCATGCATATAACACCAATGTGTGTTACTACCTCCATAGTAGTTGATATCATAGGTGCGGTATAGACAAATTCATTTATGTTTTTTTAGAAACTTTTTTTAAAGGAAAGCAGTGGGGGAGCTCCCCACATCGAGGTTTTTTAAAATAATAAGAGCCCAAATCCGCGTCCGCCAGAATTTAAACCTGGCTGGTTGGTTTGTATATACACTCGTCTAGCCAAGTGATCTAGGCTCATTTCTTTTTAGAAACATTCATTATTTTAGGAATCCCGATGCAAATGTGTGGACTAGATCTATTTGCCATTAACGTTTTAACATAGTATGTTATCACTATCACATGTCTCTTCGTATTTTTGATAACATGGAAGGTATAAGAAGCTTCTCAATAAACTCAAAAGACCAGAAGAATAAAACCAAAAACCATAGAAATAATATGTTTCATCTCAAATCGTGAACTACATATTTTGTGGTGTATTTTGGCTAATGTGCTAAGTTATCATGGCGTGAGAGGTTATAAATTGGCGTTGTAATTCGTCATTTTTGTATCCAAATATTGACTTCTCCTATGAAATTGCCCCTGCGGTCATTTTCTAGACAAGAGACGGAGTTCAAATATGTTATTGGTAATGTTTGGCCATACATGTATTGATTATCAGTTTGATGTTTACGAGGCCCCGAAATCTCAGGACTGGCGATGATGTCAATCTTGCTAGTTCACGTTGACCTTTAAAATTATCTTTTTTTAATATAGTTCACGTTGACGTTTAAAACTATCGACTACATACCCAACTCATATTCTGGCGCAACCACTTGAGAAGAGATATCACTTCCCATGTTGTTTCGACGAAAATAACAAACATATTTACCTAGAAAAGCATAAGAATATTCTCAACAAGACAAAACTACCGCAAAAAATAAAAATGGAAAAAGTGAAAAAGGCAAGCATCCTCGCCGAGGAAAAAGACAAAGGAGCAAGAAAAGATGTTGGACCAGGAGACCACCTGCCGGGAGAAGAAACCATAGAAGTGGTTGGGACTTGTAATGAGATGCGTCATTATTGATTGATTAACGCCGGGCAATCAATCTTCGCCCCCTCACTCATCTACCTGCGCTTACCACATTAAATTGTTCTTTGTGCTGAAGAATTGAGACGATCATTCCTTTCGTTGCACCCCACACATTGACATCGACTTAGCTAAGTATAGATACAAATTGAGGATCAGGTTGTTTATGTGCCAACTAGAAGCATGATTATTAGAGTATAGTTGCATGCATGCTTTCCGGTCAAGCAACATTAGTATAGTACCGGATCGAGGCTTGATTGAGTACTACTAAATTCATTGGTTTACTTGTTCACGGCAACGAGCCATTCAAGTTTTTTTTAGTGAATTCGAGTTTTTACCATCTGATTATGCATTTGTGATACTAATTACTCCATGTAATGAAAAATATTTAGAATGCCCATTTTACAAAATTTGGAACCTCCTTTTTCGATGCTTGTCTGCTGAGAAAGGTGTAAGATGATTACTGAGACTAAAAAATATGAAGACAAATACGAGCAATTAAACAGGTGGTCAAGAGAAGGCTAGACATTATCGTCGACGACGTACTCCACTCTTTGCATATTTTGCCGCACGATATCGACTAAACAAGTCGTTCTATTCTACCGAAATGTGCAAAGTGATAAAATAGGGTCAAACCATGTTCAAAAATTTCTATATATGTCAGAAAAGCATATATGTCAGAAAAGGAGAACTATGGAGTAAAAAGTGAAATTCAATCTTTTCCTGTCTTTCAGTTAAGTATTACTAGAAGTTTTCCTACTACTCCTAACTGTTTGTATCATACCAGCTACTCAAGATTTAGTTTTTAGTAGCTTTTCTACTTGTACAATGGTATGATCTTAGAATAATTTCACCACCTAATCATAGTAAACAGTGGACATTTCAAACTTTGTTTGAGACCGGATCTAACAATATCAGTTTGTATAACATAATTATATAGTGTTAGACCAATTCTTGATCAAAGTTCAATTTCTACTAGTTAAATGCCCGTGGATTGTCATGGACGGTCGAGTTTCTTTTTACGCCGCACATGTAAACACAATAGAGCTAAATATTCAAGCATATACACATAAGTAGTCACCCCCTCTCTCCCTTTTTCTCATTTGTAATCCTTCTTTCCCAACAAACAATCGGTTTTATTTGTGGGTGATTTTTTGACAACGGGAGCATATGCTCCTAATTTTTTAAATGTATTTTAATGCATTTTGGTATGACTGAAAATTCAAGTGTACATGTCGATATTATATACGCTCACAAAGTTGTCTCACGAGAAACATACATGTTCTGTGTCGTGTGTAAAAAAGATATAATTTGGTGCTGAAAAAGGCTTGTCATGAAACTTTTTTTTTGTCTTTTCACCCAAGTCACAAAAAATGGCGGTTTTCCGGAAATTTGGCTTGCACACATAGAATGTCAGATGTATGCGCCAATTTTTTTCGGAATTGTTTTGACATTCTAAAATGTTTTTTTCGGTGGCAGGTGACTCCCATTTGCAAAGTGCATTTCCCTAGGTTTCACCTCTTTCTCGTAGCCATGATTTCTGAGAGGTTGTGGTTAGTACACCGCATACGTGTCTACTAGTGTACCAAGTGGTATCCACGATTAAATACATACGGTGTAGTAGAATCCAACCAATATTTATTGTTCTGTCCGTTTCCGTAGGAAAATACCTGAAATTCTCTGTGAGATGAAATACTTACAAAAATGAAGAGCCAAAGCAGAGTGAGATGAGAAAAGGCAAAAGAGCTCAGCTGCACAATTTCAGTTCCGAAAACTGAAACTCTCTTTGACTTGCTTTTTAGTCTTCTCTCTCCCAGCAGGCAAGCAGGGGCACGCCGTAAGATCCCTTCTTACCAGCCTTTGAATGATTCCAACTAACTAACACCGAGAAAGTAACGGCAATCCAAACCCGGTAAAAGATAATGACCAGGAAACGAGGAAGAAAAGAAGGAGAGTGAGTGAGAGAGGTTCTTTCTTTCGCTCTTCTTTTTTATAAACAAATCTCCAGCCTCGTTCTGTTCCTCTCCGGTCCTGAACTGCCCTCAAGAAACCAGGGGAAAAGGCGGAGAGAGGGGGCCGCCATGGTGAGGAAGCACGGATGGCAACTCCCAGCACACACATTCCAGGTGAGATTTCGATGCCCGGCTTCTCTTCTTTGCTACTACTGTCCTCGAAGATGCAGCGTATGCGCTAAATTTTACTGGGACGAGTTCAACTCCTCGCGAACTATCTTCGAGAAAGTTGCGGACTTCAGTTCAGATCAGCTGCGAGAATTCAGTTTTGACATTTCGCCTTCTACTCCCGTTCCGTCTTTGCTTCCAGGAGATGAATGCCGAATGTAGTTTTTAATCGGAGTCCAGTCTCCAGGGCGCAATGCGCGCGAGGATGATTCTTGTTGCTCCTGGTTTTCAGCAACAAGGGATTCTCAGACCTGTTTAAGATCTGGGTGAATTTTGTGTTCTTGAAAAAATGGCATGATTTGGGCGAGTTATCTAGGGCAGCTCGCTTTAATTCCTGGTTCCTCCGTCTACTAGGCATGAGCCTGGGTTGTGTTCTGAATCTTGAACCAGGAATCCCCTTTGGCTTCATCCTTCCAAGACTTTTCTTTTTATTCGGATGATCCCCTTTTTATTGAGTTCTGGTGCGTCCAAGTCAAGTGAAATGGCTGCAGAAAGCAAACTAATTTTGTTTCCATTCACATTTAGTAACAGTAGCTCTCTGTATCGTTCCAATTTTATCGGATGTCCCCGAAGGGACAGTAACAGTAGCTCTAGCTCCTGAAGTAATGTCTTGGCCATGGCATTGATTTATGAAATAGTACTGACTTTATGTTGCTTGCAAACTTCCGGAGTTGTACTGTTGATTCTACAGTATGACATTCCTGTGAAATCAAAATTGTGCTAAAAGAGGAGAAAGAACTTGCGCGGAGTTGTACTGTCCCTGCCTGTAATGCCGTAGAAAGACAAGACCTTATTGTGATGTCAGAAAGTAATACATATCTGACAATTTATAAGTTCTGCTGTCGATAGTTAGTCATACACTGATATATCTGTATGCATTTTTTTATCCCACCTTTTTTGGTTCGCCTTACACTGACAAGAATTTCAAATATGTCTCAAAGTCGACAATTTCAAACTTTTTGACTGGGGAATGACTAAGTCTTAATCTCTTATTGAACAGATCATTGCAATTACAGTTTTCTTCCTTCTGGTGGTTGCATTTTATGCCTTCTTTGCACCTTTTTTGGGAAAGCAAATCCTTGAGTATGTCGCAGTTGGTATCTACACTCCTGTGGTAAGCCTACTGCACCTATATTGTATTTCTTTCTCATCATTTAAGGATTGTTACTTGCTCTTTGTTTACCGTTTCTCCTCCTCGTGGCAAATCCTTCAGGCATTTGCTGTCTTCGTCCTTTATATCCGGTGCACTAGTATAAACCCTGCAGATCCTGGGATCATGTCAAAGTTTGATGATGGTTATGTCAATGCACCAGAAAATAATGCTGGCTTGCAGGGCACAAGCTTGCCTGGAAACTCCCCCACATTTAGTTGTAGGAGCTCTCAAAATGGGCGCCCTAACCATGGAGGTTTAGCTGCTGGAGATACAAATATCAATATAAGCATGCAACCACCAAGAAGAAGATCAGGGTGCTTCTTTGGAGGCTTTATTTGTGCTTTGTTTGTGAAGGAGGATTGCAGGAAGTCTGACGATTCAGAGAATGAAGTTGATGGCGAAGATGCATTGTTTTGCACGTTATGTAATGCTGAGGTACACTCATATTCATGGATGTTTAAGTTTGAACTGTTTAATTTCCCATGTCTCAGATTTTGTCAACAGGTCCTATCTGTTTAGCATGCTGCACTTTGGTAGAAGTGAAAAACTGAACACTAGTGCTGCCAGATCTTGCTAATTTACAACCAAAAAAAGGAGTCCAGAGGGGCTCTGTTTATTTCTAAGAAGAAGCGAGAAACTCGGTTGCAATATAGATCTTTCTGATTTACAAAGAAAACATTTCAGGTTCGCAAATTCAGTAAACATTGCAGAAGTTGTGACAAGTGTGTGGATGGATTTGATCATCACTGTCGGGTATTTCTTACACAAAAGCTATATTTTCCTTCAATTTTAATTTGCATATCTGATTTTTTTTGCATCTGCTGCAGTGGCTAAATAACTGTGTTGGACGAAAGAACTATTTCACATTCATTGCTCTGATGACTACCAGTCTCCTCTGGGTCTGTAAAGTGGCCTTACCCAATACCTAATTTTCACTGAAAATTAATATTTAACATCATATAACACTTTTACACCTTATATTAACTTATTCATCTAATTGCTACCTAATGTATTTTTTACCTCATGTATGACAGCTTGCTATTGAAGTTGGAGTAGGCATTGCTGTTCTTGTTCTGTGCTTCGTCAACACGAATGCAGAAAAAATTATTCATGAAAAGCTTGGGAATGGATTAGCTCGTCCTCCCTTTGCAGCTATTGTAGTAAGTTGCCATTCTTTATTACCGTAAGTCCGTAACTATTAAATATTGGAGATTATGATTCGGGCGCCTGTAACTGTATAGCCCTAAAAGACAATTAGTAGTTCACTGTTTCTTGTTCTCATTTTTTTTATTGTATGACCTTGCGGTTAACTGACTGAATGTGCATTTCTTATGTACAGGGAATATTTACTCTTCTGTCTCTAGTTGCTTGCGTACCTTTAGGAGAACTTTTCTTCTTCCACATGCTATTGATCAGAAAGGTTGTCTCACAATTCCCACCAAGTGTAGCGTGTATTCAAACGTTTTATTGTTTGATTGAATTGTTAAATTTATTTTGCTTGCTCTGCATCAGGGGATTACAACTTATGAATATGTTGTCGCAATGAGAGCTATGAGTGAAGTACCTCAAGATGAAGAGGAAAATGAGAGAGTAAACATTATTATTCCCCAACAAATTCAGCAACTACTGGATTTAGCGGCGGAAGTTCACTTGGTCTTCACTACAAGGGTGCATGGTGCACACCTCCAAGGATTTTCGTTGATCAGGTAATATTGGACGACAAGCATACCACATTGTGAATTTTAAGCTCGCTAAACTATCCCATAGTGTATCTTTGAAATTTGAAAACCTATGCAAATAATGTGTAATATACTTATTTGGAGGCATTATTGCTGAGATTTGTGCCTACTATGAAGCAGGACGAAGTTATCCCACATTTGGAGCGTGGCATGGTACCTTCGACCGTCGACCCTGATGCCACTGGACATGCTGAAAGACCAAACAAAGCCAAGAAACAAGTCAAAATCAGTGCGTGGAAGCTTGCGAAGCTGGACGGCAATGAGGCCATGAAAGCGGCTGCAAGAGCTCGGGCATCGTCCTCCGTCCTCCGACCCAGAGATGCCCGTGGGGGCCATGATGCCGACCTTAGCTCTAGTGGCAACGGCAGTGTCAGGAGCAGCATGAGTGTTGATTACAGCGCGGCAAGGGAACAAAGGGGTGGTCTGAAACTGTCTTCTCTTCGAACTCGTATCCTCAGAGTCTCGCGAGCCAGGATGACTACGAGACAGGCACGCAGAGTGCCAGCAGTGTGAGCAGCCCGGTCCACATCCACAAGCTTGCACCTCACACGCAGATCAATGTGCCGTCCCGCCCACCTCCACCACCAGAGAGGATACCGAGGCCACCTGCTCTTCCAACTAAGCAGGTAACCAACCCAATGTTCCAGTCAGCGACATCCTATGTTCGGGAGAACCGAAGAGCATCGGTTGTTTGGGATCAAGATGCTGGTCGGTATGTGTCGGTGGCACACGCACCCACAAGGCCCGGGGGAGCGGGTGGTGCTTCTGCTGATCAGCCAGTAAGAGCACCGCCTTTCTTGGCAAACCCGAGTGGCGAGGCAGGCAACAGACGTGGTAGAAATCTTGCACCGATGAATGCCTCTTCCTCAGCATTGCCATCTGGACAGCCTTCTGAGAGAATGACGTACTCTGGACAATCGATATTCTTTGGTGGGCCTGTTCTGGGTGCTGCTGTTGCTGAGTCTCGAAGGAATGAACCGAACTCGAGAGCGCAGCCAGATGACAGGAGGGAGCACGATGAGAGGGGGCGAACAGCCGAGGCCTTGCCGGTATTTGCTCTTGGGACATTTCAGAAGAACCCACCGTTCAACAGGTGAAGTCCACACCATTAGCTGACAACAACCATCACTTCGCTGCCGGATCATAGCTGCGACATGAGAACACACCAAGAGATCCGAGCAATCTGCAGCTGCAAGCAGAGTATACTCTTCAAGGACATGTTCTGGAGTATCAAAGGGAGGATCATTTAGTGTGAAGTTTTGCATCATAACATCTTCTTTCCCGGAGGACTAGTGACAGATGAAACAGAAATCAGGAAGCAGAAGTAGAACAGCCAATTGGCTTTGGTGTAAATTGTTTGTCCTTTCACTGTTAGAAACTTTTCTTTCTGGTGCTCGTAACTTCGGTTAATAGGAAACTAAAACAGGATATGATATGCAAGTGTGATTGTTGAGCTTTGTTTAAGAAATATATATGTCCAGGAGCATCTTTCGGCACTCTTTAACCCACAGGAATCTTCACGGACTCTGGAAAATTGAACTGTTTCCTGTGCAATTTGTATCAAAATTTCTGTGGATAAAAAGGACTCTTATCGAGTTGCTGCTCTCTCATCTGCCTTGGCGGATTTTAGATCATCTTTGGATTGCAGGATTGAAAAACGTAGGAATAGTAAAAACAAAGGTTTAAGGTTGAAAAATACAGAAAAAGTGTCTGGGAAAGAGATTGGAGGGGATGTTCAAGTTCTCCTATGGGATTTAGGCATCTCTACAATATCTAAGCTCCCTAGGATTGGAGCTTGGAGGTTGAACCATGTGGCAGGCTCTCATTGGTTCCCGCTAAATACATTGTGTACATCAGATTAAGGTTAGAATAATAATATTTGTTGGTTTAGCTGGACATAAAATTTACAATATCTAATCTCCCTAGGATTGAAGCTTGGAGGTTGAACCACGTGGCAGCATCTCATTGGTTCCCGCTAAATATATTGGTGTACATCATATTAAGGTTAGAATAATAATATTTGTTGGTTTAGCCGGACATAAAATTTAGCAATGAATTTTTTGACCATCGCAGATGAATCTACGAACTGCTCTTCTATTAAACCATCTCTAATAGTTTACATATTTTAGGGTTTAACTACTTTTTAGGACATTTGAGTCCAAAAAAACTTACTCCAACAGTTGTAATTGATGTAAATTTTGTCCAAATTTATAGAATAATAATATTTCTTGGTTCAGCTAGACAAAATTTAGCAATGAATTTTTTAACTATCGCAGACGAATCTACGAACCCCTCTTCTCTTAAACCATCTCTAATAGCTTCCATACATTAGGGTTTAACTACTTTTTAGGACATTTGAGACCAAAAAACCTTACTCCAACAGCTGTATTTGATGTAAATTTTGTCCAAATTTATAGAATAATAATATTTGTTGGTTCAGCTAGACAAAATTTAGCGATGAATTTTTTAACTACCGTAGACGAATCTACGAACCCCTCTTCTCTTAAACCATCTCTAATAGCTTCCATATATTAGGGTTTAACTACTTTTTAGGACATTTGAGACCAAAAAAACCTTACTTGAACAACTGTATTTGTTATAAATTTTGTACAAATTTAATTAGTGCAGGACAAAAAAACACCTTGTGCTGCAAAATACAACACTCGGGCTGCTGCTATATGGAAAAAGGGCAACGTGGGCACGCCAACTGCTAATTGAAAGTTTCATGTTGCCCTCCCGCCTCTTCTCTGGTGAACGCGTTGCCTCCTCTGCCATCGGTTTGGCCTCGAACTGGCCGCTCCATCACAACTCTTACTGATTACGTTGTGAATTCACCAACTTTGCTCGAAGGCACGGTAGGGATTCAAGCTTGAGGGTTGTGTTGCTCTCTCCCCCACCCCCACAAGCGGCCACCATCGCTTCTTGGCTGTCTATAGATTCAGCCGACGAGCCACCCGAGCAGCCCTCCTCTCCTCCCCTCCTCGCCGTGCCTCCTCCTTCCCTACAAGCACACACGCGCACGAGCGGCGCATGCAAGCTCTGCCTCCGGATGCACCTTGACCAACCCCGTCTCGCTAAGACTCATTTGCCTCCATGCACCAGGCGCAGGGCTCGCCTCGTTCGGAGATTAATAAATTTATATGGTTATAAAGCTGTACCTGATCATGTATGTATGATCGACTAATTTTATTCAGACAAGCATGTCATGTATCGATCACCGCGATAGTACTTTGAGCGCAGCAAAGCGCACCATCCTTCTAGTAGGATTCCAATCCATAAGAATTTTGACACCACTCCTTTGATCCAACGGCAATCCACAGGAAAAAAATTCCTAAGGATTAAATCATACAGAAGTCATGCAAAGTTCCTACTCCATACAATTCAAAGAGGGCTTCACTGTTTAGTTCCCTCCAAAGTTTAGTTTTATTTATGAAATTCATGTGCTCCAAACGGCTTCTGCCTCCAGAATCCAGGAGCTTCTGCCTCCAAAGTTTAGTTTTATTTATGAAATTCATGTGCTCCAAAGTTTAGTTTTATTTATGAAGTTATGAAATTCATGTGAAAATTGAATAATTGTTTTTTTATATATACTTGATCAAAATTTATAAAAAATATTTCGATAAAAAATTATATGCAACATAATTTGGGAAGGGAGGTAAAAACTGATTGCCTACAAATTTAGTCTAAAGTTGATGTGTTCCAAACTACTTCCCTCTATAAAAAGGCAGCTCAAATCAGCAGGCAGTTGACCTATTTGACCATCGTAACAGAAGGAGAGCAGAGTCCAACTCCCAGGAGCCATGGGGAGTGGTGGTGGGATGGAGGTGGAGGTGCGCGTCGTGGGCGGCGCCCGGAGCTGCTTCGTCGCGCTCCCACTCCACCTCATCCAGGCCCTCTCCCGCACCTCCGCCTCCGGCGACCTCCCGCCCGTCCTCGCGCTCGACCTCCGCGCGGCCGCCGGCGCACGGTGGTCCCTCGCCTGGTCCGGCGCCGCGTCCCGCTCCCGCGCCATCGAGGTGAGCGTCCCCGTACCTCCCCTGCTGTGGATTGACAGCAATTGGCTCCTCGTTGCTTAGATAGGAGTCAGAATTTACTGCGACCGTTCACTGAACCGATGTTTACTTGGAGTGTTTTGGGGATCAAAGTTTGCTATCTGTTTTCAATCAAATATAGCACTAGCTTGTAAATTGGCGACCCAGCGTGCTGAATTTTATTCATCACCTCCGATTTTCCCTCAATTTGGTAACCTTAAAAGTTAAAACGCGCGTCTACATTATATAGAGAAAAGCTTACTCCAGATATTTGCAGTATGACATCAGATGTTGGAGCATTGCAGGTTGCACAAGAGTTGGCAGAGTGCATTTCATTGCCTGATGGAACGGTAGCTCAGCTCAGTGTAGCTCGCTCTCTGACCAGAGCTGACTCGGTCAGTATAGAACCCTTTAGCGAGGATGATTGGGAGATACTCGAGAGCCGTGCTGATTTGGCCGAAGAAACCATCTTGCAGCAGGTATTATATTTTCTGTACGTGTTAGTTTATTTGATGTGCTTGCTGATTTCATCTGTAAAATATCTCTCTTAATCACATGTTGCCCCAAATGTTAATTCTTGTCTTGCAGTGAATTCAATCATCTGTACACCACACTTCATTTTTTTCTGTTTTTCTTATTTAGATCCATTTTTAGTTCCAGTGCCTAAATTTTCAATTTTGTTCTTGACACTAGGTCGGTATTGTTTATGAGGGCATGAAATTCCGCTGTGGTTGGATGGCCATAATATTGTCAAGTTTGTTGTGGTTTCATCCAGCCCCAAGAAGTCAGTTGGTATGCTTTCTTTTGCTTCATTCACCTGCATGATATGATGTTCATTTACATATCATTGTGTTCACAGGTTGTAATTTTCCTCTCCCACGTTTTATATATCAAGTCATATAATGTGCATTTTTTAGGGGAGGATTGTGTGGATTTTGTAATGACTCGATTGAGTGCACTATTCTGGTTATGGAAAGTAGCCTTATAGATGTGCGCTTACCAAAAATAAAATAAAAAAGGAAATCACTTCTTACATGGACAGGATCTTTTTGATGATTTTTCATGTACCAAATTAAGCCTGTTCACGGAGAAAACAAATTAAGTACTCCTAGGTCCGCTGTTGACATCTTGATTTTTCATGATTTTAGGAGTATCTCCGTATCTTTTGTACATGTCCTAAGTATGGTTTTCATGTTGTCTAGAATCAAGCATTAGTTCACATAGTTTAAAAGGTTCTACTAGTGACCGTTCCTTCTATGTTCTCCCAAAACTTAAATTGCACAAATTCCTAAATAGTATTTTGATGTTTTGTAAAAGTTCCGCAAACTACATTGTTAAGACTGCGTATACATCGGTGACAAACCAAAATATATCAATTAGCATCTCATCTCTTATAATAATATTTTGCTTGTTCAAAATCATGATATCAGCATAAGTAGGGTATGATTTTTTATGTTCACCTATATATAATTTCCGAAGACTCGTTATATTTTAATTTAGCCTCTATAACTAGGTAAGTTGTCGGAGTTATCTATTTCCTACTGGCAGTGATTTGTATGTTTTCTAGTACACTCGTACTCCATTTGACTAGAGCTAATGTGATTCTCAAGAAATCCCGAAATATAGTTCTAGCCTCTAGAGCATCATAGGTGTGAAGTTTCTTTGATGCACCGTACTGTATTACTGTAAATACTGCTACTAATATCCTGGTACGTTCTAGTCATTAATTGTGTATTTACTTATGACTATGTTTTCAGATTTATTTCCTTGTTAATTATATACAATTATCTGTTGTGCCTTTTTCCAGTTCAACTGGTGCCGGGAACTGAAGTTGCTGTGGCACCCAAAAACCGTAAAGAGAAATATCAGGATGTGCAAAAGGAAAGTTCACTGAAGGAACAGGTCAAAACAAAGGCACTCTTACGTGTTCAAGCAGCAGATAGAAAGTATGCACATAAATTCAAATCTAAGGGCATTGAACTGGGCGTGGTTCTGAGCTTTGCTGTGCTGATACACCCAGATACAGCTGCAAGGACTTCATTTGGCAATCTCCAGTTGGTCACTATATCATCTAAATCATCACCTAAGGGACTTACTGAAAAAGACAAAGAAGCTGCACAGAAGAAGGGTGTTTCAGTACCTAAAAGGACACGAGAAGTAGTTGTGTATATCTTATTCTCAGACTCTGTTGCTAAAGAGCATGTTATGCTTCCCCACTCTATTCGTCACTTCATAAGTGCAGATACACATTCATGTGAGTTCACAGATCAGGTCTTTCTTCCCTATACCAAGAAGTAACCAGCTTTATTCTATGAATTTTGATTGAAAATTTGAAGCATTTCTCATAGACATTTTGCCAGTCTATTGGTTGTACCTTCTCTGCCACTTAATTTACAATTATCTGAAATGGTGTTTGTCTGTTCCCCAGGGGTTTATGTGAAGAAATGCAGTGCTAGTGTCAAGAAAGATGAGCCTATAATGAAAATGTGTCCTTTACATTTTAATATGCATGGAAATATGTGCATGATAGTGGCAATTTAGGCAGTCGCGAGAATGACACTTGGAGGAACACCAGTATTCCTTCCGAAAATGGCAATTCTTTTCACAAAGCTCCTGACAGTGGACATCTTCCGAGCGCAGATGTTAATAGTACTTCTGAATCCATGTCAGAACAGAAGGTACTTATTAAACATTGGCTTATTGGGCAACTTAAAGAAATGGGCTTGCATGCTGAAAATTCTGAGATAAGTTCAGTAGTTTTACCAGCAAAAGTTCTGATCCATTTTGAAGTGGTAGATGGGGAACTGAGCAGAGGAGTTGATTTTCTCTATTTGTTAACAATTGCTTTTGAAAATCCTGGTTACAACAATTCACAAGGCAATGTTGAGATTACCTGGAATGCTCCGACTGATAATCCAGAAAACTTGGAACTGAACTTTGGGAGGTTGGAGCTCGGTGAAACTATATCGTTTGATTCTGTAGTGGACAATGGCTTCAACGATGCTTTTAAGCTGACTAGGTCTTCGTTAGGCTGGATGGAGAATGCAATGTCGGATGTGACAAAAAGTACTTTCTTTCCCCACTAAATGTGCAAATATTTCCTTATTTGTCTTCTAGGTTCACTGAAGTATTGCCATTCTTGTTGTTCACTTAATATTTTGCACGCTTTCTTTTTTGAAGGACTATCCGTGCTCTTGTCTTCAACTGCTCTGAGGTTATTTAACAGGCTAAAGTTCCCCTTTCCTGGACATGTTCTTGTCCATGGGCCGCGAGTAAGTAATAGTACCACGTTACATACTTTTTTGTGTCTGGGTCTATGAATTTGAACTTAATTTTAGCTTCAGGATTAAAAAAAATCTTTACAAGTTTCTGTAACTTTATTTTCCGTTTCAGGGTTCTGGGAAAACTGCTTTGACACGGGCTGCTGCAAAATTCTTTGAAGACCATAAAGAGATACTGGCTCACGTGTAAGCCACTCTTTACGAGAAACTAAGTTCCTTCTTGTTTTCAAATAATGATCATTGTACCTTAAAATATATCAATAAAAGGTGGATTTTGTTGTTAAGAGCAGAATATATATGGATTGTTCCAAACTTGGAACTGGCAAGGCTAAGGAGACAAGGCAAATAATTGAAGACAGCATTTCCGAAGCGTTGCTTCATTCACCTTCTGTTATCATATTTGATGATCTAGACAATGTCATTTCAGTCTCTTCAGATCCTCAAGTATCTCAATCGTCCAGTTCTTCTGATTCTCTAGTAAGATACTTGACTGACATTCTGGATGAGTATAAGGTAAGCAGGTGTTACCATATCATTCCTTATTTGCATTGTTATGATATATAAAAACAAACTTGGATATCGGTCATCTCGATATGTGTATGGCTGTATGAGTTCTTGTTTTGCAAGAGTACTTGTGTGTCCTACTTGCTTAGCCTGACCCTGTATTCTTGCTAGGATAAGAGTCGTAATACATGTGGATATGGACCTATTGCGCTGATGGCTTCTGTTCAATCACTTCAGAGTCTTCCTCAAGAGCTGACGTCATCTGGTTATTTTCTTCCCATCTTTTCATCAAGTCTGGAGTTGCATCAACAACTTCTGATGAACTAATAAGAAATTCCACAGGGAGATTTGATTTCCACGTTGAACTCCGCGCTCTTGCCATCCCTGAGCGTGAAGCACTACTGAAACATCAAGTTGAAGAACACGAGTTACACTGTTCTGAGGAAGTTATCTCAGAGATAGCATCGAAATGCGATGGCTATGATGCATATGACTTGGTAATGTTTCCTTTTATGCAACTCCTCTTTATCAACTATCAGGTCTCAACAAGCATATCCAAAATTAGAACTTGTAATTTCTCTTATAATGAGACTATACTTATGGCTCAATCATGTAACATGTTTGTCGTAGGGCACCTTATCATATTCTTATTCTTGTTGTTGCTACAGTTCTGGGGATATAAATTTTATTTGGTATGAGTAGGTCTACCAGATAAAAGTTGGTGTATGTGCTGTGCTGTGTGACCAATCTGTGGCTTATGCATATACTGTTGAATTGCAGGGAATTTTGGTTGATAGGGCTGTGCATGCTGCTGCCTCTCGCTTTGTTCTTCCTTATGCCTATTTGAACTCTGTGAACCCAACGCTGGTGATGGAAGACTTCTTGACAGCACTGCATGACTTCCTTCCTGTTGCCATGCGTGATCTTAGGAAATATGCTCCTGATGGAAATGATGGCGGTTGGGAAGATGTTGGAGGGCTTAACGAAGCAGTAACTATTATTAAAGAGGTGCATATTTCTTGACTTCTTCAAATTATTTCATGGTGCTAACAGATATTAAACTTGATGCCACCAGAGCTCAACACCTAATTTTCCTGGCTGTAAAAGTTTCACCAATTTCTGTATTGTAACGTTAGCTTTAAGATATGATGGTTGGTATTAATTTCCACTAGGGTATACCATGGTCATTGTTCAGGGGATGAATGCCTTTTCACTAACGGAACAAACCATTTCTGTCCGCCTACATCTGAAACTAAACTGTTGAGGACCTTAAAAGTAATCTAAAAGTCAGCTTTTCTTCTGTCCGCCTACATCTGAAACTAAACTGTTGAGGACTTTAACAGTAATCTAAAAATCGCCTTTTCTTCTGACGGTGACTGGTAGATACATTCTAATGACGTTGATTTCTAAGTTATATGCTCATGAACAACTAACTGTTCTCTACACACCTTCATTTTGTTACCTGTGTAAGATGGCCCTACTTATATTTGTTTTCACCCTTATAGACTCTTGAATTGCCATCAAAGTACCCGAATGTCTTTACTAAGGCACCTGTACGGTTGCGATCAAACGTCCTCCTTTATGGACCACCTGGATGTGGTAAAACACATATTGTGAGGGCTGCAGCTGCAGCTTGTTCTCTACGGTTCATTTCAGTCAAGGGTCCAGAACTGTTGAATAAGTACATCGGTTCTTCTGAGCAATCTGTAAGGAACTTCTCTTTTTTTATCAGTGTGATATGTGATTTCTCCTCTTCGCCTTTCTAATTCTGTGCACAGATATTTAAATGATACTTGAGATATTTCATTGTGTCTTTTCTTCTTCTATGATATGCTTCTAAAAGCACATATCTTTTCCATTGGCCGAAAGTGCTGTGAAAGCACGATATTCCGCTGCATCTTGTATTGTTCAAACCTGTCTTAGCTAATTGTAGTTATTCATTTGTGTTACAAAATATCTCTGAGATCACCATGTTCTGATATTAATCATTCGATTCCAGGTTCGTGACTTTTTTTCAAAGGCTGCTGCAGCAGCACCTTGCCTACTGTTCTTCGATGAATTTGACTCCATTGCACCTCAACGAGGAACACATAGTGCAGGAGTTTCTGATCGTGTTGTTAATCAGGTAAGTAACTTGCCTTTGCTGCTACTCAACTTTTGTAGGTGGATCTTCAGTACAAAAAAGGCAGAACATTATCTTATTGTTTTTTGTCATGATTTGTGTTGTTTTAATTGTATGTATGCAGTTCTTAACTGAACTAGATGGTGTGGAAACTTTGACTGGAGTATTTGTTTTTGCTGCTACAAGGTTAGTTCTCAAGGAAAAGAGATTGTTTCTCTTTCTATTTTTGTTTGTTTCTGTCTTAAATTTCTTTCTATGGACTCTTTTGAATCTTCATAATTTCAGCCAGCATAGGATGATAGAACTTCTACCAATGAGGATCGTTTTACTCATATGTTCACTTCATTTCATTCCATTTTTTGATGGGGTCACTGTTTTCTCATGTGCAGCAAACCACAATTAATTGATGCTGCACTCTTGCGGCCTGGGCGATTCGATCGTCTTGTCTTTTGTGATTTCCCTCGATGGGATGAGCGTTTAGAAATTCTGAAAGTGCACTCTCGAACGGTGAGATTTCTGTAGAATGTGTTGTTAATTTTGTTGTTTGTTCTGTCATGTTGCCCTTTTTTACAATTTTTTACGGTGAACTTTTGTATTATATATTTTTTGAATCACCAGTTATGTGAGCATCAGCAAATGAGTAGTTTTCTCTCTAGTTTTTTAGGTGTACTGTCCATGAGCTTGTTGTTGCTCCTGGGTAAATAAAACCTTTCTCAGTAGACTAGAAGAGGATGGCGCCTTTCTTTATGTATATATTGTTGTACACCTAAAAGAAATACCTCAGAGTTACTTTCTGTTCTAGTATTTCATCAGTTCTGTAGGTTCTCTTGTTTTCTGAGCAATTTCAGCAGAGAAATATTACACTCACTTACATGATCAAAAATAAATTTGAATTCATGATAATTTGTTTTCTCTGCATCCACATTCTTTTTAATTTTGGCTTCGTTTTTATGTCTCCTGTTGGTCTCAGGTTTCACTGGCAAGTGATGCCAGTCTGGAAGACGTTGCTTCGTTGACTGAAGGATTTACAGGTGCTGATCTCGCAGCTATTCTAACAGATGCTGGGTTGGCAGCGATTCATGAAGTTCTGGATAACAAAGAGAACAGTATCCCAGAAGGAGAACCGTGTATCAGCAAAGAACTTCTCATGTCTGTTGCTATGAAGGCTAGACCTTCTACACCAGTAGATGATAAGAGGGGTTACGATAAGGAGTTTGGTGAATTTGTGTCGTCCAGGAAGTCTATTTCCACAAAGGTGCTAGTTCGTACTCAATTTCACAGCACATAAACTACATATTTACCTGCAATTGTTATCTTTTTAGCATGGTATTTCTTGGACGATTACTGAAAGAATGTTATGCAGGCTAGAGAATCGAAAGGCAAGAAGGTCACACTAGCTTGAGTACCTCCTTCAACACTGACACCTAGCTACATTGAAGAAATAAGGTCTCCTGCTACCTTGTGATCTCCATTGCTCACGAAAAAATCCATGAAAATATGGAACTCCAAACATTTGGATGGATGGTGGGTTCCTTCTGAATGCAGATGCTTAGTCTGGTTTCCTCGTGTCCAGATGGCGCAGAACAAAGGAACCCGGCAAAGGCTAGCTTTTTTCGTATCACAGAAGAAAGAAGGAATCTACACAGGAGTCTAAACCAGGAGCGAAGGTGTTGTGATTGACTGGCGATATACGACACTGTACTTATCAGTGTGTCCCAGATTTTCTGCAATTTTCGATACACGGGTGTCCCCTAGTATAGGAAATGGAAATAACAGGTGCCGGTCCCCTTCCCTTGTGAATAAGTGGGCTCCTATTTTTTTTGTTACTACTGTAAATAAGCACCACATTAAGGGAAATAATAGGATCTGTAGTTTGATTCTAGCATAGGTTGGATTCCAAACTATCATTATATTGTTCTCTGCATAGACAATGTAAAAAACTGTACGGCGGAAACATTGTTTTTCCTCAAGTGTTTTCATGTAATAATTTAGTGTGATAGAAATATTGGAAACATTCTTTGGTTCAATGGAAATTTGTCGTACCAAAAGGCAAGGTTGAATGACGTGCAGCCTTTTTCTTTGTATAACTTTTATCAAGAATGAAATCATTGTTGTTGTGGGAAAAGTTAACTTCAGGTTGCTAGTCCTATGTGGTGTATAAGAGCCCCCCTCCGTCCCTGAACCAAATTTACCATTATATCTTTCCTATGTACGGTAATTTTGCAAAGGCATCCAAGGCTATAACTATCTTAAGGGGACATGCACTCATTCATTTTCACTTGAATAAAATTAGGGAAGGACACCAGAGCTTCAAGATTCAGTTGGGAAGTGGGTCCTGGAAGTCTTGTACGACTTAGGTCAACGTCGAGAAAGAGAAGTTTAGAGTTGGCCACGACTCGTCTCGTATAGCTCGAGTCATCGACCAAACCTATCTTGACACATATTACTAGATCGCGCTCCATCAAGGTGAGTGCACTTTAAAAAAATCAAAGTGTATACTCCCTCCGTTTCACAATGTAAGATGTTTAGGTGTTACACATGCATGTCTAGATTTATACTAAAAAAATGGACACATGCACTTAAATATGTCTAGATACATGTGTAATCATGTGCATGTACATGTGGAAAAAGACTAAAACATCTTATATTGTGGAACGGAGGGAGTACATTTCAAAAAACATTAAACTGAGTTTAAAAAATAACCATCTTTGTCATGTCGACGTACACAGTGAGTGCGTCGTTTTGGAACCCGGGCTCCATGGAGACTTTTTTTTAATAAAATGGCCTTATTAAGTTTCAAAAAAAAACACTAGATGTAGATAGTGATGAACTCTACTAATGTGCAAAAACTTATAATACAAAAAAATTGTATTCTAGGCTGACCAACAATGACAAAAGTGTGGATCTCCGGTGAACAGTGCATATTTTAAAATTTTGTTAGATTTTTCATTTTTTTGTGTAGGCTAGAATACAGATTATTTTGTATTGGTTTTTTGCACACTAGTAGCGACATTGTCTACATGTAAATTTTATATGTTAATTTTTCTATAAACTTTAAAAACGGAGATTTAATAAATTAAAAAAAAAGTGCTCCATGCAGCCCAAACTCCTACCGATGGATGTAGCACTCGTATCCGTTTGCTTATTCTTAGCACGTACGGAGTACATTTTGCTCTCTAGAGCGAAAATGCAATTTGGCTCCCGAGCATAGATGCACCCTGTATCTTGGACGTACATTCTCATCATGATTCGTATGCATGGTTCCCTTCAGCATTTTCTACCGTGGTAAAAAACAGAGCCTTGGCCCACTTCTGATCCGTATTAAATGACCACGATGTCTTCGATCCATCCCGACACAGATGTAAAGAACGGAAAGGTCCGGTTAATCTGCCGTCCCGTTACGCCGCTCACCGTCCCGGGAGTAGATCGTAGGCAAGACCTAGATCTTTCCCCCACCCATGTCTAATCTTCGTCGGCGCTCCCGGGCCCGGCGGCCGTCGCACATGGAGATCAACGGAATCCGCGACATCCTCGGTCAGTCCCTTCCTCCTTACGCGTCTCCCTTCCATTGCTTCTCTCAGTTCTCTGCTCACGGCGCTGACTTGTGCTTTGATTTTCAGATTTGTTCGGTTGGATCGACTTTGCCGACCTGGAGGGGAGAAGACGACGACAGGGCGTCTCGCTGCCGCTCGGAGCAAGTTGCGGGCTTTCCTGCGCACCTCGTGAGCACCAGGTGCTCGCGCGTGCCGGCAGCTGCCGCATTGGCCTGCTACCTCCGCTCGTCCACGCCTCGGCCGGCTCCGCCTCCGGCCATGGCGCCTCGGCCACCTTCTGTGCAGCTCCGCTTTGAGGAGGAATGTGGTGCTGCACTTCCGGCGGCTCCACGGCACGAGGAGCTGTGCTGCTGCAGCTCTACTCCGGCCAGGAGGATCGATTGGGTGGCGCCTCTGACCGTCGCCAGCAGCCACTGATTCGCCTGAGAGGAAGCCAGCGTCCTGCTGCTGCAGGTGAGAACAGTTTCCTCCTTTGTTCTGCACTCTCCCAACTGCCAATGCATCAGCCAAATTTCTGCAAGTCCATCATTGGCTTATGCCATTATACAGATCTTGATATTGTGGAGCTCATAGAATGGAGTCCTGATAGATGACGAGTGTATGTACATTTTTGTGAAATATAATGGTGCTTTCCTTCTTTTCGTATGAGTCGTTGGACAAATATAATGATGCTTCCTTGTTTTGTGGTCGATAAAAGACAAATAGTCAGGAATTGTTGTTTATTATCTTTGCATTTTATTTTATTTTATGATCCGATATCACTAAGTTGAAGTGGTGTAAAAATAATTGTGCCACTCTGATAGTGTTGGGCTGTTTATGGAACCTAGATGCTGATCTTCAAGTATATGATGTGCATTAGGCCCAGTCAGTTCTGTTGATTTTATTTATTGAAACACAAGCAAAGCTGAAATGTAATCCCATCGGTCTGCAATATATACTATGGTTATTGGGCAGCAGATCCCGACGCTATCTAATATGAACATTGATGCCTGGTATATCATAATAAAAGTTAATGGAATATCATTGCTCATGCCAACAGTTAGGCACCGCACCCTGATAGATGTTTTATGTGAACTTTAAACTGTACTTTGAACTTATTCGCACCATATATTGTGAACTTATTTGCACTATAAACTTTGCTTTGTAGGTTTGCATCGAGGACTTTGCAAAGCCCATGACTGACCGCACGAGAGAGGTCTTCGCCGACGATCGTCTTGACAGGGACTCGGCAAAGACACCTGCCACGTGGAGTCGCCTTTTCCGTTTGGTTAACGTATGTTTTACTTTTGTTTGCCGAGTGCTCGACTTTGACACACGGCAAAGTCTTTACCGAGTTCCCTGATGAACAACACTCAGCAAAGAACCACTTGTCAGTCCGGCCTACGCCGGCTTTGCGGTGTGTTTTACAGCCTTTGCAAGAGTGTTTTGGACACTTGGCAACTCTGGTTTTCTCTTGGTGTTACCCTTTTGCAGGGTTAGTTGTGCGGCAAATCAGGTTCTTGCTTCGTGATCTTTTAGGCTGTGAACCTTGAGATGTGAATTTGGTGCCGTTGTTCTCCGAGAGCCTGTTGCTTTGTCTTTGATGTACCGTGCATGGTTTTTATTCCTACTTTATCTTTATAGTTTAAGGTGAACAACGGATTTTACTGTGTAATGTGCTGTTTTGAATTATGAGCGAAAAGAGATCTGGAAAAAGAAGGAAAAGAGACTTTCTGTTATTTCAAAGCTACTGTGGTATTTGTGTTACTGGTTGTTTCTAAATGTGTGGCAACTGGGGATTCAAAAACACTTTGATTATGATCAGCATTTTTTTTTTTGGATGGATAGCCGTGACTCCGTCCATGAAAATTCTCCCGGATATTTCCATGTCGCACGGTCCATGAGATCCTGGCACGGGACAAGAAAAGTCGGCGTTACTATCCGTCGATTTCTGCATGCAAACGTGTATTCTGGCGTCATGACAGGCTCTTGCACAGGGTGGTCCACATAAGTTACCGTACCTCAATGGTTTTTACTCTGTCCATGCACATGACGACAAGGACCATGTACACAATCTAAACGAGACATGCACGGTTCAGATTTCAAGACCATGTGTGCTCTCTCTAGAGTAACTATTTGTTTTCTTTGAGGGAAGAGTGACTTTTTTTTAGATGCTCTAGAGTGACTTCTGGAGGCCCAGAGCCGGACGCGAGGCCCAATAGAGAGAGACATGACAATCTGTGTGTGGGATGGTCTCCTCTACGTGGGCCGACATTGTCATCGTCGCCTCGCCGAGGGGAATGAAGGTGGGGAGAGAAGAGAGTGTAGTGGAAATCCCGAGTCCTGACTGACCACCGGAGAGAGAGAAGAAGAAGCAAGGCGAGGAGTCCGTGGGCGGCGGCGGCGGCAGCGAAGAAGAAGAGAGGAGGCGATGGCGTCCGGGTGGGGCATCAACGGGAACAAGGGGCGGTGCTACGACTTCTGGCTGGATTTCAGCTCGTGCATGAGCCGCTGCCGCCAGCCCTCCGACTGCGGCCTCCTCCGCGAGGACTACCTCGAGTGCCTCCACCACTCCAAGGAGGTACCCATCCTTTCCCTCTACTCCCCCGCCCACCCTGCGACTCTCTCTCCCCGCTCTGATGGGTGGAGAGATCTATTGTCCTTCCTCCTCTGATCTGCCGCCGCGACGCTGAACGGCGGCTACCTAGATCCGCCGACGCTGCCTCGTAGGATTCGTAGGCGAGCCACCCTGGAATTTCAGACTTATCTGATCTTTAGTGGCAGTATCGAAATGGAGGGGAATCGATTGTTCTCGATGTCTCCTCCAACTTGGAGGTTCATGTTCTGTTGATTAATAATTTTATCGTGGTCAATGTACGTCGGTCTTCTGAATCGATTCCTCGTAGCTGTGTTCGAGCAGAGTAGGATTGCACAGGGATCAGTAATCGATTGTATTGGACAAAGTGGGTTGGGGTTCTTACTACATGCTACATTTCCTCGTGTGTTGCTGTCCAGCTCGATATTGTCAAGTATGGTGTGTCCGAAATTGTGGCTCAGATAGCCAACTAATTAGGAGAATTGCTGGTTCTAGGATGTGACTATTAGAAGCACAAAAGGGTTGAAATTATATTGAAGTAGCTGTTACATCCTGCCATGCTTGATGAGGTCGTATTCTGAACGATGTTTCGTTTCAAAGAGATAATCTAGAACCATTTTCCTGGTAAAAATATTCCTTGGAATCATTTTTCCCCTTCATAGCTATTGAAGTGTTTTTCAGCTGCTAGATAAGATGAATGTGGAAACAAGTCGCCAGTCTGAACTCATATTATTCTGCACTTCTATTTCATTCTGCTGCGTGATTTTAAGAAACATGATAAGCTGATAGGAAAATTGTGTACTCATTTTTTGTGGTTTCGTCTACTGCAGTTCCAGCGCAGGAACAGGATCTACAAGGAGGAGCAACGTCAGATAAGAGCTGCTGCTCGCAAGGCCAAGGAGGAAGCTGAAGGAGCTCCTGCTGTTGCAGCTCACCACTAGCATCCCTTCTATTTTTTTCCTGTGCTTTTGTTTGCTGCAAGCACTTCCATGTTTGGCTATGATGCTATGAGCAAGGCAATAATGATTCCCTAAACATTCTACCCTCCTACTCCATCCATGACTTGTTCTGAAATCATGAGTTTGATAAACTACATTGCTCATGAAGTTTGTGCATGTTCGAGATATTAAGCGATAATAAACGCTTGATTCTATCACTACCCACGATGTTTGTGCATGTCTGCATACCTTGCAGTATTCCGTGGCATTGTATGCTCGAAAGAGCAGCACGATGGTTCAATCCACTTTGCATTTGATCTTTTCTTTCAGTCGAACTAGATTGGCATATTGGTCATTCAGGTGTTGAAGCTGGGCCTGTCTACGGTCGATCCTTTTGGCCTGCTCATCGTAAGATTGCTCTGATTCTTACCTTCTCTGCACTGAGTTCATTCTGTGCTTCAGAAATTTGGTTGTGCATTTTGGATGGAAAACGGTGATTGCCTTTCAGGAATAGTTTCTTCAAATGCAACAATTTGGTCATCCTCTAGAAATCTTCTGCAGATGCAAATGATGTGACCGTTCTTCAGAATTTTTTGCCTTTCAGTTAATTTAGTGCTTCAGTCGTTCATGGAGCTGGTTTAATTCAGTGTCGCACGGAAGAGAGAAAGGACACAACACTTTAAGTTGATGTGGGGTATCTTTCAAAAGGTTACACAAGACATTAAAATAAAACTTAAACCTTAGTGCAGTAAACATGTATCTTGCAAAGTGTGATTTAGTTTCACGAAACAAAGTACAGTAATAAACCACGTGTCCATGTTTTTGACGGGTCACATTTTATTCACCATAGCAAGGTGTACATCAGCTCTTATTCCCAAGCTAACCAGATGAATTTTAGTGAAATCAAAAGGTAAAAGAAACTACCTTCCGCATCTGGCATTATTTTGCTTTTAAACTATATACAACACAAAGGACTGCTATTTCAGTCCCCGGTGACTCTTAACGAACCACTAACCACTAATCTAGAATACCAACTGACCAGCAGAAACCATTAGTACATCACCGAGGAATTTGGGAGTTCGACATGAACTTCAAGTCAGAATAATCAATCTTCATTTGCTTTCAGTGCATACCTTTTGATGTTAATGCAAACTGAGGCGCCACCACGGGAAAAAATATCTACCGGCAGCTGTCAAACTGTCAAATTGCATCGACTTGAGCACATGGTCTCACCTATTCTGGGCCAAAATAGCTGTCTTTTATTGATAGCCGGTCAAAAGCATCAAAATTTGCTTTTACACCAACAAACTGGCTTGCTCGCTGCGCACACGCAGTATATGGCCATCTGCACTCCTCTCTCGTGAGCAAGGGGCAGAACGACTCGCAAACATGGTTGCTTGGTGTCTCTGACACCAAACTGTCCTCAATCGCAGATATGGATACAGATAAGTCAGCATTATCATCTTGTTGGGATCCAGCATCTGCCTCCCTTCGAAATGAATACGACATCTCCTCGGTACTGTCCACTTGGTTTTCGTTCATCAAGAAACTGACTTTGCAACCTATACTTTGGAGTGCCCTTCTAATGGCATTGTTTTCCTTTCGAGCCCTTTGAGCCATGGCTAAGGCTGAACTACTTGCACGCCTCTCCCTCTGCAAGTCTGCCCGCATAGACTCCATCTTCATTCTAGTATCCCGTGATCTTGATTCAGCCATCTCCTTTGCCTACCCAATGCATGAGAAAGAAAGAATACAAAAACGTTACCACGGATGAATGAACAGAACATACTAATATCCCTCTTATGGTCACAACCTATCTTCAGCCATGACTCCTAAGTCCTAACTCATGTATGAAATCAAAAAATTAGCGATGATGACCCTGCATAATAAATAATGAAAGGCTATAGATAAGTACCTTAATTGAGGCCGCATATTTTTTACTCATGGAATGCCAATGGGATTCAAGACCACCACCTTGTGATTCAGGTGGGCATGTCCATCTCAAATAAAACTGAGGCCATAGTGTTGGAGCAAGTGCTGCAGCAGGCGGCACTAGGGGAGCATTATACCTATCTGCATCATAAAATGGATTGATGTGCTCATGGAAGCTGCCACCAGAAGCCCGGAGATCAGCCAAGTACGTCCACATGCAATGGCAAGAGCTTGTAACCCCAGATTGATCCCTTTCCCGCTCACTTGCATTTTGAATCAGAAATTAGCTGTGCAGAATATTTTAACCGTGCAAATAAAGAAAATAAATCAAACATTATCTGATTAACCAAAGAGCTAGCATGGTCAGGACAAGCGCATTTAGGCACACAATCAATAGGATTTCAATCTTCATTTATGGATTATACAGCTTACTGGGTGATTCTAAAACAGGATACGACATGATTACTGGGTAAACAAATGACTAGATTATAACAGGTAGCCGCCGCTAATGCTTTGAATTGATTTGAGCACCAGACGTGCATTAATATATAATCAAGAAAAACTTGAGAGGTAGTCCAATTGCTCAGTGACTTAAGTCAACTATAATCCTGCTAGTTATTTTCCCGAATCGGATAGTTAACACAGCCAAGGGCCTATGGAAAATCCCAGATGAATGACATCATGTCTCCTTACAGAGGTTCCTTTTATTCAATGCATACATCCTACTTTAATTGAGAAATCAATCTGAAGTTAAAAGAAGTTCGATCCTTACAAAATTTCCTACTAATAAATATCTCTCAAACACAAAAGACCTGCATTTCAAGTTTCCTGTTTTATATACTTCACTTGTCCAGTGATTCACACTCTGGACAAAACAAAAATAAGAAAAGAGTGTGACGAATGCTTTGTTCCCCCCACATTCACTAGATCATAAAATGCAGGTATGACATACGGACAAAATAGCCAAGAAGGTCCCTAGATTGAATACCTATTGCATAAGAAGTTCCCAAAGCGACATGATAACACGCAATCCATAAAGTCAACAAGGAATTTCTGCAACAAAAACAATCCAGGTTATGATCAATATCCATGAAGAGACCTAGTTTTAGCAGACCCGTACAGGTACAAAGGAAAAGAAGACTTACAGATGAAAACTCAAATGCAGCTGGGTATAGACGTAACAGCTGAGCAATACAATCAAGCCACTGAAACATAAGATGCCATATTAGAAGAAAAGAAGTTTAATTAATTAAAGGAAACAACGGATATATCATATATCTCCAAAACAAACACAAATGTATGAATAACACAATAGAGAAATCCAAACTGTGTGAAGGTTGCCCTTGTTATATTAAAGGGGAGCCATGCAGTGTTGTTCTCAAATGCTCAAACACATTGGTAATCATTAAAGCACACCATGTTGTTAACTGATACAGCTTCATTAAAAAAAATAACTTCTATAGATGCATGATTTGTGAGGGGTCTGTTGCCCAGCCTAACAACCCCAGTAGGTAAAATCCATAATCCAAAAGGTTATAGCTCACAGGCAGTTAGAACAACAGTATGAGTTAGTGAATCGAAACAAGTAACTGAATATGAACATATATAAGGAACAGCCTATCATTTATTCATCGAAGCAACCAGTTGGTAGTAGTTGCTGAGACGGAGGCAACTCCCATTATTCATTGATACAATCTCCCCAACAAAAGGAAAAGAAAAGTAGAACTTGTAGGCTACCTGTAACAGTATGGGTGAACTGTTGTTTGATGTCTGGGATTGAACCGATGTATTAGAGGATGACCCTGGTTGTCCTAAAGAGGTTCTGCTTGGCGAACTGCTTAAATTCCCAAGAGAAGGTTGTCTTAGTAACTCATACTGTGATCCCCCGTTCTCAGTTACAGTTGGAATTCCCATTCGCTCTGCAAACGGGTGACCAAAAGCTAGCCAGTCCTTTTCCACAAGAGCCTAAAACAGTTTGGTAAAACAGTGTTATATATTCAAGCTCCAAAACTAAATCAGTCGTATTATTGAAGTCACACAATTAAAATAAATCAGCAATAAGGAACTATCATACATTAGATAACATGATAAAATTACAGTGGGCAGGAGCATAGTGTCATTATAATCTCAAAAGTCAGAAGGCCATATATCATCTGAAGAGGCACACGCAACAGCTAGTCTGAGAAATGGCATATGTAATCTAAAAAATTTCATGCCAGGACTTTGTTTTCAAGTCATCGCCTAAACGTCGCCTAAACGCCGACAAGGCGTCCAGTCGTGCTGGAGCCGACGACTGGGAGCGACGCCCAGGAATTTCAAGTTAGGCGCTCGCCCAGGGGAAAAAGGCGTCGCCCCGCTCGTCTGGGCGTCGATTGGGTTGGTTCGGGCGCTCGCCCAGGTGAATTGGCGGGAAATTTTGGGGGGAATCGGGGGGAAACGGGCGGGAATTGGATCGCAGCTGTGAGGGATAAAGCAAATCGAGCGGGAGAGGGAGGGAATCCACTACCTTACAAGCGAATCGAGCGGGAGAGAGAGGGAATCGAACCCTGCAGAAGTGAATCGACGCCGTCACCACCAAGCTTCACCGGCGGCGCCGCCAAGCTTCTGCGTCGGCTCCAACTCCGTCCTGCCTCGGTCGGCCCTCCCCTGCCCAGGCGCGTGGAGGAGGACGTGGGGAAGGAGGGAGTAATCTCCGGCGCCGTCCATGGCGGGGCTGGGGAGAGGCGGAGCGCGGAGGCCGGCCGGCAAGAGGAGAGTGGGGAGCGGCGGCGCAAGCGGATTGAGATGTGAGTGAGAGAAAGGGGATCGACTCGACTCGACCCTTTCTTTGGTTTGGTGGACACAGCGGCTGCGCATGCGTGTCTGTGCCGCTGTGCGTTAATGCGTTTGGTGTGCGGCCCGATGAAGTGAGCTGTGGGTAGTCTTGGGGATGTGTGTATTCTACTGCTAGTTGTTATTTATGTTCCTAAATCTCCAAATTTGCTGTCATATGATGCATAATTTCATTTTTCTGTCATATTATTTATTTATTTATTATTATTACGCCCAACGCCCAGTTGTCGCCTAAGCGGCGACATGTCGACATGTCGACTCAACTCTTCGAGCTCGACTCAGACTCGGCGACATGAAAACAAAGTGCCAGGAACGGAAGATAAGTGGGAACAGAAGTTTCTGGCCACAGGAGCAGTCTGTACCTGGAACCCATTGAACGTTCGATAATGGGGATCAAGCAACAAACAAGCAAGTGCAATTAACTGGGTTGTGCGGTCCCATCCATCACTGCAAAAGAGAAAAACAGAGCGAAAATTAAAGTTATGCCACCATGTTTAGACATCATGCAGCCTAACATTACATCCAAAGGATCACAACTTAACTGCATGAGATGTCAACAACAACAAATACTTGTAATCCCTCTGACAATCTAATTGCTAGTAGGACCAGCATTTGGAAAACTGGCAGGCATTAATTTATATTTATATTTCGATTTAAATTTGAATATAAAGCTCCCAAAGGTAGCCAGACATGAACTTTTCTCGAAACTTATTGCTCATGGCTTTCCCTGTACCCTGCAGGAACCTAGCAGTCTAGGTCCAAGACTCGTTTTCCCATAACCAGTTTTTTGAAAAGCCACAGCCAGCACAGTTACATTAAGCCGACAGCAACAAAACAGACAACCCAAACGCCTGGCTACCGCTAATCACCATCGAAGGGTCAAGGTGGAACCTACATGGTATAGTTCAACCACTCCAATGGCATTGTCCTGTATTCCCAGGTACAATAAAGAATTAAAGGAGCTACAGCGGCAAAAGGGTGTACAATAGGCTGGCTTCACTATCAAAGACCTCCAAATGTTACTTCAATCCTCTCAAGGTGGTTTCACCATTATTTTACATCCAAAAGGTCACAAGTTTATATAAAATAAATCAAGTTCTGATTATGTAAATTGTAAGTTCAACAATAAGTGGTAAAAACTTGGCATATGTATAATTATTATTTCAGTAAACGAGTCCAGCTACTTATAACATAACAGCAAAACAGTAAACATCCCTTTCATCCAATGTATAAATGAACTTATCGGAAAACACTTTTGGCTCCCGAGCTCTAGTGCTCCCTCTAATTAAAAAAATTCGAAAATCATAGTTATAAGTTTTAAAAAAATCGGAAAAAATGCTGCATGTTGCCAATGATGTATCCCACGAACGTGTGAAATTTCGATTTGAAATCTTTATATTCTGAGCCATGGTTTTTAAGGCTTTAAGGCGTCCTAGGCGAAATGGGGGCGCCTTGGCGCCTAGGCGACGCCTAAAGCGTCTAGGCGCCTAGGCGCCTAAGGCGGTCGTTTTTCCAAGGCGGAGGGGGGGGCGCCTTGAAGCCTAGGCGGACGCCTTAGACGCCTAGGCGGACGCCTTTAAAACCATGTTCTGAGCTACACAAAAATGACAAATCTTGTATATTTTGGAGATTTGAAAGTGTGTACATTTAGATCCACACATTTGTCATTTTTGTGTACATCAGAATATAAAGTATTTCAAATCAAGATTTTGCACGTTCGTGGGATATATCACTAACAACATGCATGATTTTTTTTCAGATCTTTTTGAAACTTACAATGATGATTATTTTACTTTTTTTAACTAGAGGGAGCACCGGAACTTGGGAGCAAGAAATCTCTACTCTGAACTTATGCACATCTCAGTGTTGCCTAATGATTACAGAATCTAGAGTGCAAAAATAGTTGAATAAAGTGATCTTTTAGACAGTTTTGGAAATCAGCATTCTAGGTTGAAAAGCAGACTCTTTACATAGTTGAGGGCTGAAAATGGTTTTTCAATTGATTACACAGATTTTTCATAATCGTTAGCAACGGGTCCTCTGTTATTATTCTGAACTAATAAGCACAAATATGTTGGGTAGGAATTGATGATCCTACACATGCATTTGCATGCATGACATGTCCGAACCAAATGCAAGATCAACACACAGTCATAGAAAAAACGATCGATGTTCTTCATTTAGTACAATAGGCGAATTAATTCAATTAGCACGCATTATCGATTCTGAGGCAAGTGAAATACCTGCAATGGACAAGAACTGAAGCTGATTCCTGGGCAATTTGTGCAGCAATCCATGAAGCACCAACAAGGATGTTCTGGATATGGTTAAGCCATTCCCCTAACATCGAAGAAAATTGTGTCATGCTATTAAGACTCCCTCCACCCCAGGTGGATCCACGATTTCTCTGGAATAAGAGAAAATACTCTTATCATTCCTAAGTTTTGCTTTTGACAAACATGCAACATTACAGTATGACCAAATCAAATACTTGCCCGGTCTCCTACGAGGGATACAGCTGAAGAGGTGCCGTTTGATGATATTGACCCATGGGCATCAACATAATCCCTAAGACGAGAAAGACTATCTCTCATTGTGTGGATGTTTTGTATTCCTAAGAAGAGAACCTGGTTTCGAATCCAATGAATTAAGGAGATAAAACAAAGTACAAAGCAATGCTACAGGATACACAAACAAGCCAATCTGTGCATTTATTCTTACCTCAGATTTTGGGTAGTTAGAAGACGACTCAGAGCCACCACCCTTTGCCCCATTTGCTAAAGCATTTGCTCTTGGTCGGGCATCGACTATATATAGTTTCCTGTTGAACATAAAGAGCATTGAAACTATTCATAACGGATAGGTATTAGAGAGTCAATAGGTACTAAAAATATGGAAATGGAGGGCATAAAAACAATGGCTTAAACTAGCTAGAATTTCTCAGAGTATCGTGTTAAAATATATAAAAGGTAGATAAAATTCGATATGACATGACATCAACTGTGAAAGTAAATCATCAACGGTCAATGGATATACAATTCTTAGCTTACTGTGCGAGGATAGAGCTTTAATGCCCACAAAAAAAGAAAGGAAACAATAAGAAAGTCGATACCACTAACAACGGTATAACGCTGTTTGCATACATACATCTTTTTTTCTAAAAAAAAACACATGGTACAACTTATTTGTAAACATCGTCGGTGAAAGAGTTTCATAGAGTAAAACCACATTATAGGAGAGAATACTTTAATGGAGATAGAAAGAGAGAGCCCAACCAACAAAGAAATGAAAAGAATGCTTGGATTACCTTGGAAGCCCTTTATCACCAAAAGTTTGGGGGCAAAGAGCAGAGACAAGCTTCTCATCGGCATTGCTGCAGAAAATTACCTTGTGATTAGACCAACAACACTCCGAGGTCAGCACATGTCTCAAAGCTATTTATTTAGATGGATATAAGCTCACTTTCTAAAATTCATCATTAATCCCACAAGTGGCTGAGATGACCTTGCCAAGACAGCTCCAGACCCTGTAATGTAAACAAGTTCAGCTTTTGCCCCGTATTATTCGAGGCAACTAAAAACAAATGCTAGCTCATGCCTCCTCCACAATTCTTTTTATCACCAATAACCCCATCTGGAAGTACCCAAGTACCTTTAACCAACCAAACATATGTAGTTTACCAGATAAAAACATGGATATAAAATATTAAATTGGTGTTCAGCAACATGAAGGAATCACTCAAATCTCAATATCTTTTTAAGGGTGTTACATTTGAACCACCAGAAGCAGGAACTGGTTGGCAGATCAAATAGAAGGACCATGCTTGCCAAACCTAGAGTTACGCCATTACTAGTTTAATTGGCTAGTTTGGATATACTAGCAACTTAGCAAATTGTAATTGCAAAATACTAACAGGAGTGGTCAGTGGTGGTTATGCTAGGCTTTTAGCCGGTAAGGAGAAAATAATTGACCAAACTATGAACCATCAATATATTACAAAAAAAATAGGTGATGTTATTGTAACATGCATAGAGCAATTTCTAAATCTACTGAGCACAAAAATTAAAGAGAAAATAAGTAAAACTGGTGGCAAAGGATAAAAGATGAGCCCACATACCGGGGTCACACCACGAAATAATAGGTAAGCGTTTGCCAGCTCGGAAAGTAGAAGCTTGCCACAACTCTTCGTCACTGATAGAAAAAACAAATGTATGTGTGACTTGCTGAGCATGTGTTTAAGAGAACAGAAATTAACACATGATATTGCCAACGGCGAAAAAATACCTTATGCTTGTTGGAACAATCAATTGAGAGGGGTAAGTTGAACACAACGAATAGCTCGAATTAACTGTAGTTACCCTCCACAGATCCTTACGCTTATAATTTTTTTCAACTTCAAACCCACTGCCCATTGAGTTTGACCGCTCACTAAAAAGACGATTGTATTCCTTCAAGAGGCGCGACTTTGGATTGGATTTCTTATCAAGAGTGGATGGGTCACAAGAAAATGCATATAGCTCCCACAGATGAGCAGGTTTAGTGTGTCTTCGCAATGCGTCAAACACTTCATTTTTCTGAAAAGATAAGCATCAGAAGTATATATCAAAAGATAAATGGCTTGCATCATTATTTTGTATAACAAAGTACGGGTACATGCAAAGTCAAAACTGGTTATTGCTCAACCTATAGAAAATGACAAGAATATTTCCAGAATAAGCTAAAAAGTAATTAATAAACAAAAGGATCCAGTAAACAAATGCAATAGTTTTCCTAGATTGTTAAAATGGAAAAGAACATTTACCTGCTTGGTTCTAGGTCGAAAAGCGAACACAATAACTCTCATGTCTTTACCTGAACAGAAAAACAATCAAGTAAAAGGTAAGGTCATTAAACTGTACTTCCAAACATTCTATTAAATGGCGAAATAGGCTGCAGATACCATAAGCAAAAATGAATTATGCAGTAACAGAACAAAAACATTGTGATTATCACGCTGGAAAAAATATCAAAAATCTAAGATTGCTGGGATAAAAGAAATGGTGGACGCAGTTCCACGATGATATGTAAAAGAGACCCCTGACATTAGTACCTTTCTTCTACTTAGATCTACTCAGATTCATGATTAAGGAGGACTTTGTATATAAATGGTTCTATACTCCTGGAAAAATGTATTCCCACTCATCATATACCACATAGATGAATCGATTTTACCTTTTTATCATATTTTATATGCTTCAGTAATCAGTAGATACCCCACAACGAGTTCTATGAAAAAATTTGAGTCCATATATTTTATATCTTTTGTATATATACGATTTTATGTGCAAAAACTAAGGGTCCCGATGATTTTTTTTGTTGGAATACTAGTTGTGTGGAGGTATCTTAGAATAATTTAAGGTATATTGAGAATGATAGAGGTGCACCAGATTCATTTAAGAGATAGGACTATATAAAAGGAGTCATATATTGGTGCTCAAATGTAACCCCTACAAAGTACAAACTTACCAATGACTTGAAGAAGTTCGCGAGGATGCTTCTTATCATATTGGCGTGGCAGGGATTGAAGCTTTACATCCTGCAACAGAACCAGTAATCAATAATGATCTATAAGAATTGGTTACAAGCATAAGAGCAAACAAACAGTGCACCAAAGAAAGTAATCCGAACGTAAGAATAAAATCTGGAGACTTACATCATTTAACTTCTCAATAGTAGTAAGAGGGATGGTACCCAAGTCTATTATGCTTTTCGTTGCTTGGCTCTGCAATAAAAGGGGAAATCTAAGACAGCATATACAAAATTCTCGTTCAAGCAAACCAATAAATTTTCTAGATCCAATGCAATGGAATGAAGTTGAGGGCATGATGTAGAAAGTGAACCACAACTAAAAAATGAAAGCTACATGGAAAACAGAATTTGTATTTAAGTGCAGGAGGCATCACATGACGTAAAATTAGTTTTCACAGTTGCAGTAGAATAATGATATGATTGCTTACCACAAAGAGTAGACGAAAATTTGTCACTGAAACAACACCAGCCTCATCTGTGTTTAGTAGAACAACGCCATGGCCCTAAGTAAGGAGAGGTGAGAGCAATCAAATTTGAGATGGAGAATGTTAAAGTCAAACATGGGACGGGATTCATAAAGTGAAGATTTTTGGTTATGACTGGAAATACATTAATCTAAAAACTTCTGGTTTGCACTTATTCTTAAATTTAAGAACTTGGAGGTCAAAATCAAGTCACTACAGATTTGAACACTCAAATGATTTGGCCTGCATACATTTAAGTACTTGACGACCAACGTGGAAAATTGAAATCCATAAGCAGTAAGGCATTTACTTGTTAGCAGAAATTTCATATTATGGGTGAGCAAATCTAGCAGCAGGGGAGGAACCAGGCATAGGTCAACATAGTCCATTGATCCTTGAAGTACCTCACACAACACAAATTCTCCTTGGGCCTTTAGACTTATCTTAGTTCTCCGTGAGTTGGCATGGTGGAGCTATTGTCTACTGCTCTCTGTTTGGAAAGTTTGAATATGAATGGCAATAAAAAACTGTTTATCAATTCGGTACACACCATGTGTTTGATGTTCACATTTATTCTATATATTTTTAGCCGATTTCCATATTAATTTAAGAACGCTTGAATTCCTGTTTACTGGTTCTGTTAGTTTGGAACTCGATTGATATGTGCCATGGGCACGTGCTCCTACCGTAGTGAATTTCCAGGTCCGCCACCAAATGGCCAAAAATGTACATTGGATCTGCTATATGCTATTACACACCCACAAAAGCTTTGGAATGCAATAACTGCAATCTACTCGAGTATCTATCACATAATGCTGTAAGCACAGTCTGTAGACTTGCCACACTGTGTCACTGTCCTTCACCCATGACCTAGTACCAGATTTTCTTGTTCTGGTCATGTGTTCGATGTTTGGTTGCGAACTAATGAATGGTATATTCAACAAAATTAGAATCAAGTTGTTCTCCACGAATTTGCTCACATTAACAGCTTATTTGGTTAGGTTGTACAAATAAACAATGGAAACAGTAATTTAGTCCTATTTAGGACAACATGTTGGTTAAATTTTTTGTCTACAAAATATTTTGTTATTGAAGGAAGCTTGGTAAATAATGCTGTACGATACTGCTTAAGGTGGCAAATTGCATTATTGTTAAAACGCAAGTTCCTCCGGCTTAGGCCCATCCTTTACCTTATGTTAACAACAACAAAAGCTGTGTAGAACCCCCTTGAGGCTAGAGAGTAAAGTAAATCCAAATAATCTGATAGAAGTCTTTACCAATGTTCCACATTTTCGTTCCTATGTTGATGGGAGATCAAACCTCTAGTACTCTAAAGCAACAACAGTATATGTACGGCAATATCACAACCAATGTATGTACTGGCCCATTTGTTCTGTATAGAATGTGAGATGTGTGCAATGCCATTGGGCTCTAATTCAATGTCATATGCCATATGATTTCACGGCAATGAAAGCATGAACACTAGGTCACGAAGCTAAATTCTCCAACCACGCACAGGATGTCGTCTCAGAATGAATTCCATCAAAAGGCGAGGAAATTGAACTTGGGGAATGGAGTCGAACCTGGGCATAAACCTCCTCGTTCTCGAGCAGGTACTCCTCCATGCCCTGCGACGACCTCCGCGGCCTCGGAGCCTGAAAGCGAAGGGGGAAAAGCACAGGATCGCATTAGAACCTCGGACCACAACCTAACCCTACGCGCCCCCGTCGTCGGAGGGTTGCAGGCACATGCGCGCCGCGCGCTTATCGGCGGCGACAGAGGAGCGATACGCGCTCGCAGCATCGTGGCGGTGCCCCCGCGCCGCATCGAACTCTCCCCGGCCCAGACTCCGGCCGAGGGGGGCACGGGGAGGGGCGAACGCGCGCGGGCGGGCGGCAGAGAGCAGGGGCAGGCGTACCTCGTCGATTTGGTTCCAAACGATGGCGTCCCAGCTCCCGGAGGCCTCCATCTCCGGCGAGCGGAAGCGGCGGGTCCCTCGCCCGACCGCACCGCGCCGCTGCTTCTCGTTGTCGTCGCCCGCGCGAGAGAAGGGGAGAGAGAGAGAGAGAGAGGAGGGATGGAGAGCGGTGTTGCGCTCGCGTGGGCTTTGGGTTGGCGTTGGCTTGTCGCGGGGGGAGGGGGGGGGGATACGCGGTCTCTTCTGCAGCGCACCGTTCTTCGGTTGCTTCACCTCTCGTTCTGCGTGTGTGGTGGCGTGAGGCGACCCAACTTCCAAGTTTACTCCTCCTTTTTGCCTGCGGGAAAGAAGAACCATTTGTTATCTGACTATCTGTTGGTTTATTTGCCGTTCATTCAGGAAGATTTCGGACGGGAGATGCTCAATCATAAACTAATCTAATGGCATTGCAATCTGTATTCTCTCACGTATACTGATGGTTAGATTTTAGACAAGACCAGTTACTCCTTCCCTTCTAAATTAATCCAAGTTCTTTGTCCTAAATCAATTATTTTGAATTGTTCAAGACTATAAAAAATATATCAAGAGCTGACAACAAATTAGTTCTATAACCTAGACTTCCGTAAAGCATTCGATTCGATCTCGTGGGAGTCTCTCATCTGCATTCTTTCTCAGCACGAACGGTTCCCGCTCGCTTCTGCAAATGGATTTGTAACATTCTGACAGCCAGCAAAACTGCAAATTCCGCTAAATGGCATTATACCTGAGTCTTGGATCAACTGTAAAAACGGCTTGCGACAAGGGGACCCACTCTCACCTTACATGTTCATTTTCGAGAACCCGCGGGAGATCTGCGTGTTTCTTTATTAAGCTTAGCAAGGAGAACATAATACAGTGCAAATTACAAGCCATGACATAGTGTCAGGCGAACAGCAACACCACTAGGCCAGCTGCCTCTTTGGGCATGGCACCTACAGGCTACGAAACTGACTACTCTCGCACAGACCTACATCTGCAGGTAGCCCACAGCCTCCACTCGTCAATGATAGCATCGAGCACACTTCCAGGAGGCAGAGATTTCCCTTCGAAGACCCGGGCGTTGCACTCCAACATCATAGCACGCGCTTCTGAAGCGGCAGCCGCCAAGCTGAAAGATATCATCGACGCTTCGCTACGGCTACGGGCTCAGGATAAACTTTCACAAAACAATTTTTGTCTCCCTACACATCTCGATGATTTAACGACGTCCATCGCGCAAACTCTCGACACCCCTATCTCATCCTTCCCCCAAACCTATCTAGGTTTTCCTTTCTCTCCCCTACCAACTGCCCCTGCATGTCTTCCAACCTTTGATCGATCGCATCGACGCCTACCTCGTCGGATGAAGAGCATTGCTGCTCACTAGGGCGGGCGTTTGGGTCTCCTTGCGTCCTTGACATCCTCCCTACATACTACATGTCATCCATCCTTCTATGCATTGCGATCATACCAAAAATTGACAAACGTCAGCGTTCCTTCTTCTGCTCTGACGAGGAAACCTGCTCAGCGGCTCAATGCCTTGTGGCGTGGGACCGAGCTTGCATGCCAAAAATTTGTGGGGGTTTGGGGATAAAAAACTTGCCCACATAAAATGTTTGCCTTTCGATGAAATTTTGCTACAAATTCATGCATGCATAAAACCTACCTTGGAAAACATGGCTCCTGCATCACTCACCCTGCCACTACACTACCACACCTCTACAATCATACCTCTCCAAGACTGTACAAAAATACATGCCAATGCTCTCCGACCTCACTCGATGCAAAACAAAAAATGGCCAAACCACCCTCTTATGGCTTGAGCGATGGCTGGCTACCGAGCCACTGTCCTGCTCTTCTCAGCTCTCTACTCCCACCACCAAAAGCCACAAGACCTAATATCATATATGCTACAAAATGGAATCGACACTGACTTTCGAGATAGGCTCACCGTCGCGGCGGAACGAGAATTGGTCTCGCTTAATGGCTTGGTGCAGGGGTTCCAGCTGAACGACAATGCGGACCACCGCCATCTCCTTGACGACACTGCCATGCCACCCTGGACGTCTAGAGTAACCAGCCGTGTTTGTGTGTTCGGTTGGCTACTCCACATCGACAGACTCAACGCCAGACAGAACCTCGCAAATAAAACAATTGTACCTCATGATTTCTGCACCCGCTGCCCCACGATCACAGAGAACCATGTCCACCTGTTCTTCGGCTGCCCTGCCGATCAACAGGTTTGGAACGTCGTGGGCATGCCGATGCTATCCTTCGACATGCAAAACTCCTGGACTACGTCGCGCCCCCACAAGATCCCCCAAGTTGTATGGCCTTTCGCCCTCCTATCTGTGTTGTGGAAGATTTGTGATTCCAAAAGGAACCTTGTATTTAGCCATGTAAATCAGACAGCCAAAAGACCATTAGAAAGATCATTGATGATCTTACTCTATGGGTCACAGGATCAAAAGGATGATGCGGTGCTTGATTGCGTGGATCACACGTTCGTTGGGAGACCCCAAGAGGAAGGTATGATGCAGTGTAGCAGCAGTTTCCCTCAGTATGAAACCAAGGTTTAATCGACCAGTAGGAGCAAGAAATCACTTCTGAAGTTGTTGGTGGCGCCGTTTACTCGATCACCAACGTGGAATCTGCACACAACACAATCAAACTACTTTGCCCCAACGAAACAGTGAGGTTGTCAATCTCACCGGCTTGCTGAAAACAAAGGATTAAACGTATGGTGTGGAAAACAGTAGTAAATTGCAGAGAATGAAAAGGAACAATGTTTGCAGTTGGTTGTATTATCAGTGTAAAAGAATGGACCGGGGTCCACAGTTCACTAGTGGTGTCTCTGCATAAAAGATAACTAACATGCTGGGTGAACAAATTACAGCTGGGCAATTGACAAAATATTGAGCGCATGACAATGCATATATATGACATGATGATTACTATGATATTCATGTGGGCATTACGACAAAATACATAGACCGTTATCCAACAGCGTCTATGACTAATAATCCACCGCCAGGTTGTCATCCGAGTTCCCTGTTGGTATTAAGTTGCAAGCAACGGATAATCGCATTAAGTAATGTGCGTAATGTAAACAAATGCATTAGACCTAACGGCGCACCCTTAAGCTAAGCATCGGTTATTTTATCCCTAGTGGCAACAGCACATCCACAATCTTAGAAGTTATTGTCACTCTCCCAGATTACCGGAGGCATGAACCCACTATCTAGCATAAATACTCACTCTTGGAGTTACAAGCATCTACTTGGCCAAAGCATCTACTAGTAACGGAAAGCATGCAAGATCATAAATAACATATAAGATAGATTGATAATCAACTTGACATAGTATTCAATATTCATCGGATCCCAGCAAACACAACATGTAGCATTACAATAAGATGATCTTGATCATGATAGGCAGCTCACAAGATCTAAACATGATAGCATAAAGTGGAGAGACAACCATCTAGCTACTGCCATGGACCCGTAGTCCAAGGATGAACTACTCACGCATCACTCCGGAGGCAGGCATGGTGATGTAGAGCCCTCCGGTGATGATTCCCCTCTCCGGCAGGGTGCCGGGAAGAGCTTCTGAACCCTCCCGAGCTAGGGTTGACGGCGGCGGCGTCTCTGGAACTTTTCGTGGATAATGGCTCGGGTATTTAGGGTTTTCGCATCGGGATGAATAAATAGGCGAAAGGGCGGCGCTGGAGACGCCGTGGGGCCCACACCACCCCACGGCGTGGCAGGGGGGCCCGCGGCCCCATGGTGTGGCTGCCTCATGGCTCCCCCGTCTCTGCTTTGGACTCCGTGTACGTGTTGGAAAAATAGGAGGTTTTGTCCAAGTTTCGTCCAATTCCGAGAATATTTCCAGACTAGCTTTTCTGGAATACAAAAACAGCAGAAAACAGGAACTGGCACTGTGGCATCTTGTTAATAGGTTAGTCCCAGAAAATGCATAAAAATGCTATGAAGTGTATATAAAACATGTAACAATTGGTATAATATCAACATGGAACATCAGAAATTATAGATACGTTTGAGACGTATCAAGCATCCCCAAGCTTAGTTCTACTCGTCCTCGAGTAGGTAAAACGATAAAAACAAAATAATTTCTGAGGTGACATGCTACAATCATAATCTTGATCAAATAGTATTGTAAAGCACATGTTATGAATGAAGTGATCCAGGTCAATGGTCTATAGTTTGCTAGCAAGTAGATAATGAGCAAACAACTGAATCATATAAGCAAAAACTTTTCATGAATAGTACTTTCGAGACAAGCATCAAAGAGTTTTGCATAAGAGTTAACTCATAAAGCAATAGATTCTAAGTAAAAGGTATTTAACCAACACAAAGGAAGATTTAAGCTTCAGCAATTGCTTTCAACTTTCAACATATATATCTCATGGATATTTGTCAACACAAAGCAATATAATAAGTGCAATATACAAGCATATAAAAATTGTTGCACCAAAGTTGACACTAGTGTTTGCTTCTAAGATAGAAAGAAGTAGGAAAACTGACTCAACATAAAAGTAAAAGAAAGGCCCTTCGCAGAGGGAAGCAGGGATTAAATCATGTGCTAGAGCTTTTTAAGTTTTTGAAATCATATAGAGAGTAAAAATAAGTTTTGGGAGGTGTTTGTTAATTGTCAACGAATCAGAAAATGGAAAGTACAATATGACCCCTGCCAACCAGACTTTTAAGAGCGGCTCCCATGAAGGACGTTATTTCTACCAGCAAGGCAGATCATCCCTCTTTCTCTTTTGTTTACACATGCAGATATTTCACTGTTTGTCATTGCTTGACTGATAAATCAGGGCAAAAATGTGAAGAGAATTAAGCGGTTAAAGTTGTAATTAATTGGGACTGGGCACCCCATTTGCCAGCTCTTTTTGCAAAATTAATGGATAAGCGGATGTATATGCCGCTAGTCCGGTGGTAAAGTCTGTTTGACAGTTGACATAAAGACATCCACCCCGTCCTCATGAGCTTGGTAAACATTGACACAAAATAGGAGTAATAAGTTTGAATAGTTTAAAGGTAGCACATGAAAAATTTACTTGGAATGGCAAAAAATACCACATATAGGTAGTTATGGTGGACACAGATGGCATGGATTTTGGCTCAAGGTTTTGGATGCACGAGAAGCATTCCCTCTCAGTACAGAGTTTAGGCTAGCAAGGTTATTTGAAGCAAACACAGGATATCAACCGACACAGCAAGACTTATATGAAAACATATTGCAAGCATTATAAGACTCTACACTGTCTTCCTTGTTAACCAAACCCTTTTACTAGAAAATATCTAGACCTTAGAGATACCAATCATGCAAACCAAATTTCAACGAGCTTTACGGTAGTTCTTCATTAATAGGTTTTAACTACATGATACAAAAGCTTAAACATGAACTACTTGATAACTCAAAACAATTGACAAGTATCAAATTATCCAATACAATGATCTACAAGAATATGTAAGCTTTTTCCATTATACCATCTACCACATGCAACATTTTCTGTTCCAACCAAACACCAATCAATTTATTTCAACATAAACTCTCCAAACAATTATAAGTGAAGCAAGAGAGTACTTTCTTTAAAAGAACTAACAGCTCTGAATAAGAGATGCATGCAAAACAGGAGCTAAAAGCATAGCAATAGCTAGATAAGAATACTCAACAAGTATAAGTGAAGAATAGGAGTATTCATATGAAAAAGCGGAGCGTGTCTCTCTCCCAATCAAGAATGCTGGGGTCCAATCAAGTTGACCATAAGAAAAATAAAATACTGAAAATAAAAGCACACAGACGCTCCAAGTAAAGCACATATGATGTGAAAGAATTAAAATATAGTTTCACTAGAGATGACCTGATAAGTTGCTGATGAAGAAGGGGATGCCTTGGGCATCCCCAAGCTTAGACGCTTGAGTCTTCTTGAAATATGCTGGGGTGATCCATGGGAGCATCCCCAAGCTTAAGCTCTTCACTCTTCTTGATCACATTATATCATCCTTCTCTCTTGACCCTTGAAAACTTCCGCCACACCAAACTCAGAGTAATTCTCATTAGAGGGTTAGTGCACAATCAAAAACTCACATGTTCTATAAGGACACAAACATGACCGTTACTTTTAACATTAACTACTGCCACTGATGTTATGTGAAGCTCTTCACCCTAAAAAAGAATTCCACTCAACACTAGTAAAAGAGAGAATGCGAAAAATAAAAGACAGAATCTGTCTAAACAGAACAGTCCGCAAAGACGAATTTTTTCGAGGCACTTACGTTGCTCAGATCGAAAAACTTTAAACTAACGAAAGATGCGTACATATCTGAGGATCACGCACAAAAATTTGCAGATTTAAATAATTTTTCTGTGATTTTACAGAATTAAAACGGTGAACAGCAGAAATCTGTTCCTGCGCAGAAATCCAAATCTATCATCATCTTCCTATTAGAGGCAATACTTGGCACAACAATGCGATAAAATAAAGATACAAAGAATTGTTACAGAAGTAAACAACTCCTTGACTCAAAAAGAAAAGAAAAATTGCAGAAATAAAATAATGGGTTGTCTCCCATAAGCGCTTTTCTTTAACGCCTTTCAGCTAGGCGCAGAAAGTAAGAATCAAGTGTTTCCAAGTGATGAAGCATCAAATCATCAAAAACTTCCGCAAAAACACAGCTTGTAAAAGGCATTTTTGGTTTAGGTAATTCTTGGGAAGCAAATTTAAATAATTCATTATGTGATTCACCCTCAATTTTATCAGTTTTAAGCACATTAGGGGGTTTTGGTTGAGGCACTTTTCGAACATACATGAATTTTTGCTCTTTCCCCAAAAAAGCTTTCTGCTTTTTAAACTTGATAGAGGAGAAAGTTGAACTTAGAGTATCCTCTAATTCACCTATCCTGAAGTTTTGATTATCATGGCCAGTGCTAGCTTCTAAAATAGCAATTCTTTTATTAATATCTCCCAGTGATTCATTAACTTTGCTAGAACTACCAAGCAAATCCGGCAAGTTTTTCTCCATGGACTCCAATTTTTTTATAACATCTTCCAAAGTAGTCTCAATTTTAAGATCATTAATAGGTGGAGTTCCTACCAAACTTTCAATTATATTGCGTGCTTCCAAAGCAGGAGTCCCCAGAAAGTTGCCTCCTGTCAGAGTATCTAGAACATACCGATACCAACTAGTGATACCAACATAAAAATTTCTAAGAAGGATCATGGTAGAATATTTTTTAGTACATCTACGGTGAGCATCACTGATCCTATACCAAGCATCTTTTAAACTTTCTCCACCTTGTTGCTTAAAGGACCGAACTTCAATTTCAGGGGTACTCATTTTAGCAAAATTAAAACAAAACAGAAAGATAACAACTTCAAAATAAAAGTAACTATTTTTTTGTGTTTTTGATAAATAAAGCAAACAAGACTAAATAAAAATAAACTAAGCAAGACAATAACAAAGTAAAGAGATTGGAAGCGTGAAACTCCCCTTGCAGAAATCCTCTTGCTCCCCGGCAACGGCGCCAGAAAATATGCTTGATTGCGTGGATCACACGTTCGTTGGGAGACCCCAAGAGGAAGGTATGAAGCAGTGTAGCAGCAGTTTCCCTCAGTATGAAACCAAGGTTTAATCGACCAGTAGGAGCAAGAAATCACTTCTGAAGGTTGTTGGTGGCGCGTTTACTCGATCACCAACGTGGAATCTGCATACAACACAATCAAACTACTTTGCCCCAACGAAACAGTGAGGTTGTCAATCTCACCGGCTTGCTGAAAACAAATGATTAAACGTATGGTGTGGAAAACAGTAGTAAATTGCAGAGAATGAAAAGGAACAATGTTTGCAGTTGGTTGTATTATCAGTGTAAAAGAATGGACCGGGGTCCACAGTTCACTAGTGGTGTCTCTGCATAAAAGATAACTAACATGCTGGGTGAACAAATTACAGCTGGGCAATTGAAAAAATATTGAGCGCATGACAATGCATATATATGACATGATGATTACTATGATATTCATGTGGGCATTACGACAAAATACATAGACCGTTATCCAACAGCGTCTATGACTAATAATCCACCGCCAGGTTGTCATCCGAGTTCCCCGTTGGTATTAAGTTGCAAGCAACGGATAATCGCATTAAGTAATGTGCGTAATGTAAACAAATGCATTAGACCTAACGGCGCACCCTTAAGCTAAGCATCGGTTATTTTATCCCTAGTGGCAACAACACATCCACAATCTTAGTAGTTATTGTCACTCTCCCAGATTACCGGAGGCATGAACCCACTATCTAGCATAAATACTCACTCGTGGAGTTACAAGCATCTACTTGGCCAAAGCATCTACTAGTAATGGAAAGCATGCAAGATCATAAATAACATATAAGATAGATTGATAATCAACTTGACATAGTATTCAATATTCATCGAATCCCAGCAAACACAACATGTAGCATTACAATAAGATGATCTTGATCATGATAGGTAGCTCACAAGATCTAAACATGATAGCATAAAGTGGAGAGACAACCATCTAGCTACTGCCATGGACCCATAGTCCAAGGATGAACTACTCACGCATCACTCCGGAGGTAGGCATGGTGATGTAGAGCCCTCCGGTGATGATTCCCCTCTCTGGCAGGGTGCCGGGAAGAGCTTCTGAACCCTCCCGAGCTAGGGTTGACGGCGGCGGCGTCTCTGGAATTTTTCATGGATAATGGCTCGGGTATTTAGGGTTTTCGCGTCGGGATGAATAAATAGGCGAAAGGGCGGCAGCTGGAGACTCCCGTGGGGCCCACACCACCCCACGGCGCGGCAGGGGGGGCCGCGCGGCCCCATGGTGTGGCTGCCTCGTGGCTCCCCTCCGTCTGTCCTTTGGACTCCGTGTACGTGTTGGAAAAATAGGAGGTTCTGTCCAAGTTTCGTCCAATTCCGAGAATATTTCCAGACTAGCTTTTCTGGAATACAAAAACAGCATAAAACAGGAACTGGCACTGTGCCATCTTGTTAATAGGTTAGTCCCAGAAAATGCATAAAAATTCTATGAAGTGTATATAAAACATGTAACAATTGGTATAATATCAACATGGAACATTAGAAATTATAGATACGTTTGAGACGGTATCAGTGCTATGGCGCGATCACCTAACCCTTTGTAATATGTAAACTCAACATTTGAAGTAATGAAATTTAGGTGGGGATCCATCCCTCCCCCCCCCCCCCGAAAACAAAATAGTTCTATTACTCTCCGCAAAAAAAAGTGTTAGAGTGTAGGAAATATGCCCAAGAGGCAATCATAGAGATGATGATATTTCAATGTATCCTTGATTTATAATAATGTGCCTTGAATAATGTCTTTGTATTGATTGGCGAGTTGAGGACTTGTCTATGAAACTCATTACTTATATGGTTATTCTAAATATGTCCCTAGTCGGAGTTCATGTGAGGACACACTTGAATATTAGACTAGCACATGTATTAGTAGATGACTATGTTTCACAAGTCATAGACATGGAGATGTGATACCCAATGAGCAAGGCCTTGATACCTGCAAAAGTAAACGGGATTAGGTTGAGACTCCAAGTGCAGAGTGTATAGTAAGTGGAAGACAGTTTTCCCCACGAGGGGTGACTCGAGGGTTTAATATCGAACTCTCGGGAATCTGAAGTGGTAGATTTATCTTCTTATCCTTCTTTTGGTTACCTACAAAACAAGGTTAGATGTTTTGGTCCTCAACCTCACCTGTGGTTGTCAAGCACAAGGTGTAAGAATGATATCAGGATAGTTATGCAATGCAAACAAGAAATAAATATGCAATGATGGTGGATGCAATGATAAATGATATTTTTGGGTTTTTGAATGATGTATGCAAGATGAAAAGTATTTTTGTATTTTCGGATTTAATGATGGCTGAAAATAGAAAAGTGGTATATGGTGTTGGAAAGGTGTTTCTTATGATTAAAAATGGACTGGGGTTCATGGTTTCACAAATGCACTCTCTCTTTATAAAGTGGTAGACAATGGAACACACAAGTTAACATATGAGATTGCAACACAGGGTTTGATAACAAGTTACTTAGATATATGGGCATCACGTCCTAACATAGAGATCTTTTGGTTATTAACCTCTCTTATACTCCACCAAGATGCGAACTAAATCATAACACCTCAGTAATTAAGATAACTCAGAGTATAGCATTAAGTATCATGACATGAAGTGAAAATAAGAACATGCTAGATCTAGTCATGGAGTAGTGGCAATGGTCACGCCCACATCCCCGGTAGCATGGTATTTTAGTTTATCCCTAGTGAGGCAACAAAGTAAGGTAAAGATACCAAAGTGGATCGCAGAACTTTCTCTCACGTTCACTGCACTAGCCACCCCCCGTTACTCCAACTAATGCACACGTTCCCCCACACACGCTCTCATAAACATGCTTGATCAAAACAAGTAGACAAGAACGGGGTACATAATATGCATCTATACTCATAACTGAAACAAACATTGCAATCTCAAACATATATTAACTCATAAAGATCCACCACAAAGGTATTACAACGGTGACCGTAATCATGTTCAGCAGCTCATACGGTGCTAATTAGTGAAGCTCAAGAGAGGAGAGATACATAAGTTACTTCCACAAACCCATAGTCCAGAGGTGGACTACTCCCTCTTCATCATGGAGACGGTGGAGAAGTCGATGGAGAAGATGGAGACCACGCCGGCAGCGCCCCGCCGGAGTTTTCCCCCTCCAATCTGCAGCTCCTGATCTCCGTTTCGGTGTTTCTGTGTTTGTGCGGCGCTCCTTCCAGAGAACGTCGGGGGACCTTTTTTATAGGCGTTTTTAGGTCAAGACGATGTCGGTGGAGAAGATCGACAACGGAGCCACGAGGCCCAAATGGGTGGGTCCCACGCGGCTACAGTACCTGGCCGCGTGGGCCCCCCGTTTGGCCCTCGGCCTCCGTTTGCTCGCTTCCTTCGCCCACAGGTCTTCTTCCTTCCAAATATTGACGCCCGTAAATTTCCAGGTGATTTCGTTGACGTTTGGGTCCCTGAAACATTAAAATAAGAAAACGGGGTTTTCTGCCTGTGCAGGGTTAATTCCATAAAAATAGGAAATAAATGAATATTCCCAAAATCATTATAAAACATTGATATAACCCTTATATGATGCAAATATGATTGGAATATAAGCAATTAAAGTGCAAAGTTCATGTATGCATTTTACATGCATCAACATCCCCAAGCTTAATCCATGCTCGTCCTCGAGTATGAAGATGATAAAACTAACATGGACTTTGCAATTTAATACTTAACAATGATATCAAAGATGATTACTATTGCTACATATAGTCAAATGATTCATTCTTCAAAGGAGTAGCAATATGCAAATAGTTTATGAAGTGATATCAAGTATTCAAGACAAGGATGTTCATTGATAGTTCACAAAGTGTAACATGGTAGCAAGTAATATGGAACACATGTATGCATAATGATAAGTAGAACATCCTACAATGGTCATAGAGTGTAGATGAAAATCTGAATATGATAGGTGTACACTTTGGAAAGATGTATATGTGAGTAGAGGTAAAGCATGCATAAGTTTCATCCAACTTCCAAACTCTTCTACTTAAGTTAATGATTGCAATAAGGTATTCATTGGTGTCAAGCTCTCATTGCCCCTATCATAGCATCTTGAATGATTAAGGTTAAAGTGAAAGCAAATATGAGTAGTGTGCTTGATAAAGAATGGGTTGAATGTCTCATGCCCCTTGAATACAAGTACTTACACCATGTGTTACTCAACTTGGGAAACAAAGCAAGTTCAATTAAATATCATTGTAAGCATAATAGTATCATCAAGAGCGTCAACTGGGGTACCTCTTGTCCCAAGATATGGAACAAGCCCATATCAAAATGACAAGACAAACAAACAAAATGAACAATCTCAACACCCTTTTTATTTACCATTTGGAATAGTTTTTTATTGCAAGGTGTATCACAGAAGGTTCACCATAGTATGTAAGTAAATTTCCACCATGAATGATGCATGGCTTAGATTAGCGGCCCAGGCGTCTCTCTAACCATTTACACAAACTCATTTAAACTCACTCTATTTCCACATTTATTTCAACATGATAAGCATCCATAGACAAAAGCACATGATATCAACTAAATGAGATGAAGAGCGTGTTGAAAGCTTGCCATGTGACAGCACATATGGGCTAACTTCCAACCCAAAACATTCATCAAGCCACAAACATCATAATCTTAATCACAATGGGTCAAGTTTTATTATGCAAATAAAAGAACATTGTGCATCAAGTTCGTGAGAGCTATATAACCAATTTTTTCCATTGCAATCAATAACATAAACATTTTCATTCAGAGGTAAGATAACACAAACAACATGTTAAACATACTCGGAATAGCATAAAGCCAATAGGTAGATATGGTGGACTCACTGGAATAACTTTGGTTGAAGGTGTTGGAAACAAGTTTTTGCTTGTTGGAGTTTTTGGGCTAGCAAAAGGGAGAAAGTTGACCATCTAGATGCATGCATGAGTGTCCATAGAACTAACTAATCCATGTTAAACCAAGTAAATAACAATCAGCACCAAAACATGAATAAGTGATAGCTCTACAAAAAGAATTTGCAAACTATTACTCATAAACAAGCTCATGAATCATGCAACTATATGTATCATTAAAAATCAAGTCAAACATCCCTTTTCCCAATCTTATAAAAGCATCCAACATATTTCAACCCATATTTCCAGTAGCTCTCTCATATATAATTGATAGTGTGGTGGTCTCTCAAGACTCAAACAAAAACAAAAACGACGCTCCAAGTTTATGCGATAAAGTGTTTCGATCGAAAAACAGAAGTTGGACGTGTGCAAACCGAGAGTGTGTAGGTCCAGCGGGGTTGTCTTCACATCCCCAAGCTTATGGTCTTCACCATCCTTGGATAGCTCTTGGTGCATCTCCTCCAATCCCTGTGAAAAAACTTCAAAACACCGTTTCTCCCATCTCTTTTCTGTGGGGTGCATTAATAGTGATAAACAAATAGGTTCCTTGCTGCATATAATCCTTGAACAAAAATTCATATGAATGTCCAGAAAGTGTATAATGTTGTATGCCTACTCATAAACTCAATTGGATCAAAAAGATTCAACTTAAAAGCTCAAAGCATGCATCAAACAAAATGGGACAGAATCTGTCCAGAAAAACAGCAGCAGCAAAACGTATTTTTCTACCCTACCAAACTTTCTCGAAAAATTCCGAAAAATTCATGCATACAGAGGATGAAAAGTTGCAACTACAGTTCAAATATGAGCTCATTCGGAGTTACAGAATAAGAATTAAAAATCATACCGTGCACTGATTCGTGCAGGAATAAAATCTCCGAACGCTATAAGCAACTTTTTCAAACCAAAAAGGGTAAAACTTGGCACTTTATTGAAAACTCCAGAACCTAAACTAAAACAAATCTCTTGTTACAGCAAGAGGACACAAAGAAAATCACACATAAAAATAACCGGGTTGCCTCCCGCAAAGCGCTTTCTTTATAGCCATATAGCTAGGCTTCTTACTTGTTGTTTTATTGTGGACGAAGCTCATGAGGGAGCTTGAACTTTGGTGGTTCCCTCTTCCTTGGAAAGTGTTCCATGCACTTCTTGTGTGGAAACTGAAACTTTACATTCCCTTCCTTTGAATCAATGATAGCACCTGTGGTACGAAGAAAAGGTCTTCCAAGAATAATAGGACTAGAGGTTTTATTCCCCATGTCCATGATTAGAAAATCCACAGGCACAAAAGTCATATGTAACTCTACCATAACATCACTTACTTTTCCCAAAGCATGTTTAATAGAGTCATCAGCAAGTGCTAGTTCAATAGAGCATTTTTCAAGATTTTTCAATTCAAGCACTTCATATAGTTCTTTAGATAAAACAGAGACACTAGATCCTAGATCAAGTATGGCATGGTGTGTCTCTTTTCCAATAGTTACTAGTACCTTAGGTATCCACATATCCCCAAGCTTAGGTGGTATCATAGCCTCTTGGTTGTACCTAGCAATCTTTTCTTTCAAGACATGATTAGCAATATAAGAACCAAAACCTGCTTGGTTAGTGTTGATGGAAGGATCACTTGCAAATTTTTGTAAGATAGATATTAATTCATGCAAGCTACAATTTTCTAAGTCAAGCAAAGGATCCTTGACTTCATTAAGCATTTTAACTTCCTCAACTTCAACCTCTTTCATTACCCCAATAGATTCTTTAGCAACTCTCTCTTGCTCATGAATGTGTTCCCAAGACTTATTGATAACCTCTTGGCAATATTTTATTGTTTCCTCATGTTTTTGGGCTGTAATGATGCTCTTTAATGATGAGACTTCCTTAGTAAGCTGATCTACCCTTTCAAACAAAGCATCTTGTTTTTCAAACTTAGAGATAAATTCCTTATTAAGCTCTTTTTGGGTAGATATAAAAGATCTAATGGTGTTTTCCAAGTCACTAGAAACATTACCACTAGAAGCATATTTATTTGGCACATATGGGGGTTTATTATAAGAGTTATAATTGTTGTTACCATACCCATTATTACCATAGTTCCTAATGAAGTTGACATCAATATTTTCAGAATTGTTTCCAACTAGTTCTTGCAAAGGAACATTTTCAACACTAGGTTTATTAAGCAAAGCAAGAATAGTATCCATTTTAGATGACAAATCATTAGTTTCTTCAATAGAGTTCACTTTCTTAGAAGGATTAGGTGCCCTATCAGTATGCCATTGACTATAGTTTTGTAAAATGCTTTCCAATATATTTTTAGCTTCTACTATAGTCTTACTCATAAAAGCACCTCCAGCAGCAGAATCAAGTATGTTTCTAGACATGTAGTTTAAACCATTGTAGAAAGAGTGTAATATGGTCCATTCATTAACTCCATGTGAGGGACAAGTTCTAAGCATAAGTTTTATCCTATCCCAAGCCATAGCAACATGTTCATTTTCATTTTGCCTAAAAGAAAGGATGTTGTTTCTATTTTGCAAAATTTTAACAGGGGGATAATATTTCTTAATGAAAGCTTCTTTTAGATCATCCCAAGAATTAATACTACCAGATGGCAAGGAATGCAACCACTCTTTAGCTTTTCCTCTAAGTGAAAAAGGAAATAACTTCAGTTTTAGGATATCACTTTCCACATTTTTAAACTTTTGCATGTCACATATTTCAACAAAGTCATGAAGATGCATAGAGGCATCCTCCATAGCACTACCACCAAATTGTTCCCTAGTTATCAAGTTCAACAAACTAGGACTTACTTCATAACTCTCAGCATTTATCTTAGGTGTGGCAATAGCTCTCGTGATAAATTGATCATTAGGAGTGTTTGTGTAGTCACACAACTTAGTTCTTTCTCCCATTTTAGCAAGTTTTTTTGGTATTTTTAATTTTTTATGCAAAACTGAAATAAATATGATATGATATGCAATGACACTAACAAAACAAATAAATTGCTTTGTAAGTAAAGATGGATAAGATGGTGCTCACGTAGGTGCAACCTCCCCAAGCTTAGGTGTTAGCACAAGTTGGTGACGTTGACTTTGTTGTGAGATGAATGCGATGATGCACACCCTTGGATAAATCTCTCAGCTACGATTCCCCGGCAACGGCGCCAGAAAACGTCTTGATCCCGAAGAGCAAGGCTTGATACCTGCAAAATAAACGGGATTAGGTTGAGACTCCAAGTGCAGAGTGTATAGTAAGTGGAAGACAGTTTTCCCCACGAGGGGTGACTCGAGGGTTTAATATCGAACTCTCGGGGAATCTGAAGTGGTAGATTTATCTTCTTATCCTTCTTTTGGTTACCTACAAAACAAGGTTAGATGTTTTGGTCCTCAACCTCACCTGTGGTTGTCAAGCACAAGGTGTAAGAATGATATCAGGATAGTTATGCAATGCAAACAAGAAATAAATATGCAATGATGGTGGATGCAATGATAAATGATATTTTTGGGTTTTTGAATGATGTATGCAAGATGAAAAGTATTTTTGTATTTTCGGATTTAATGATGGCTGAAAATAGAAAAGTGGTATATGGTGTTGGAAAGGTGTTTCTTATGATTAAAAATGGACTGGGGTTCATGGTTTCACAAATGCACTCTCTCTTTATAAAGTGGTAGACAATGGAACACACAGTTAACATATGAGATTGCAACACAGGGTTTGATAACAAGTTACTTAGATATATGGGCATCACGTCCTAACATAGAGATCTTTTGGTTATTAACCTCTCTTATACTCCACCAAGATGCGAACTAAATCATAACACCTCAGTAATTAAGATAACTCAGAGTATAGCATTAAGTATCATGACATGAAGTGAAAATAAGAACATGCTAGATCTAGTCATGGAGTAGTGGCAATGGTCACGCCCACATCCCCGGTAGCATGGTATTTTAGTTTATCCCTAGTGAGGCAACAAAGTAAGGTAAAGATACCAAAGTGGATCGCAGAACTTTCTCTCACGTTCACTGCACTAGCCACCCCCGTTACTCCAACTAATGCACACGTTCCCCCACACACGCTCTCATAAACATGCTTGATCAAAACAAGTAGACAAGAACGGGGTACATAATATGCATCTATACTCATAACTGAAACAAACATTGCAATCTCAAACATATATTAACTCATAAAGATCCACCACAAAGGTATTACAACGGTGACCGTAATCATGTTCAGCAGCTCATACGGTGCTAATTAGTGAAGCTCAAGAGAGGAGAGATACATAAGTTACTTCCACAAACCCATAGTCCAGAGGTGGACTACTCCCTCTTCATCATGGAGACGGTGGAGAAGTCGATGGAGAAGATGGAGACCACGCCGGCAGCGCCCCGCCGGAGTTTTCCCCCTCCAATCTGCAGCTCCTGATCTCCGTTTCGGTGTTTCTGTGTTTGTGCGGCGCTCCTTCCAGAGAACGTCGGGGGACCTTTTTATAGGCGTTTTTAGGTCAAGACGATGTCGGTGGAGAAAGATCGAGGCAACGGAGCCACGAGGCCCAAATGGGTGGGTCCCACGCGGCTACAGTACCTGGCCGCGTGGGCCCCCCTCGTTTGGCCCTCGAGCCTCCGTTTGCTCGCTTCCTTCGCCCACAGGTCTTCTTCCTTCCAAATATTGACGCCCGTAAATTTCCAGGTGATTTCGTTGACGTTTGGGTCCCTGAAACATTAAAATAAGAAAACGGGGTTTTCTGCCTGTGCAGGGTTAATTCCATAAAAATAGGAAATAAATGAATATTCCCAAAAATCATTATAAAACATTGATATAACCCTTATATGATGCAAATATGATTGGAATATAAGCAATTAAAGTGCAAAGTTCATGTATGCATTTTACATGCATCAAGATGTCAAACTAATAATGTGAACTTATGTTATGAACATAGAGTTGGGCTGACCCACCTTGAGACAATGAAGCAAACGTTCATAGCTCTCTCTCTACACGATGTGTTTGCTTTATCCCTAGACCTGAGATTGTCGTATGTACTTGAGATGTGAATTGACCTACTTTGGGGCTATCAAATGCTACACCGTGAAAGGATAGCTATAAAGATAGCTTACGGGTTTGTCATGAAACATGCTGCAAGACATAGTCAGTCAAGATGGGATTTGCCCTCTCTACATGAGAGAGATATTTCTCTGGGCCCCTCGAGTGATCGGATCCAGAAATGCATGGCCGTGCTACATAAGATTAATAGTTAACCTAGTTTTGGGATTCTGAATCACAGGATCAAGAAAGAGTGGTAAGCTAGAAGCTTGACCTAATATCGTGAGGCAAAGGGAATGGCATAAACATTGTGATGGTTCGTCCGATACGATCTTTATATGCGTTTGGGAGTTGGCATGTTTTGCTAGAAGCCGCTACCAACTATTGGACGAGTAAGTGTACTCGTGTCATGACTAAACGTGCGTGAACCTATAGGGTCACACACTTAAGGTTGTGCAGGCAGAATTTGGATGGATCCGAGTTGGGATGGCATAGACTTCAAGATGGGCTTCAGTTGAGGCAGCCCAATATGGGGAGGTCCATATAAGGAGAGGAGGCTGGACGTTTTAGGGTTGCCTATTTCCGTACCACAATCCACCCAGCCACCGTCTCACCATGCCCCTGCCGCCCGCGCGGACTAGCAGTCCGGCGAGCGGCGCCTCCACGCCGTACGTGTGGATACCGATAGAGGTGCTACACTTGGAGCACTTGGACGAGCCGCCGAGAGGAGCTGTTCGTGGGAGCGATTGGATCAGAGAGGATTGTACGTCTACCCTGCCCCGACTCGCTTCACCGACTTCAACACGGCACAACGCGTCTAGTGGTAATCCCGTGATCTATAACTGCAGCAGTTCCTTGGTTGATGCGGTAGAAATTTTTGATTTGCGCTAGCTTAGCCTACCCGCGACCCTACATAGAGTATATTACGGTTGGGCTATATTTGGTAGTTTAGTATTGTAATCTGAGCCTATCTCTACTAGCCTTCTTGCTCTCCAAGCTTTGTACTCAGTAGCGTAGCTAGGATAACTCAAAGCCCCAGGCCAATCGTCACGCTACAGGGATAAATAGTGCAAAACAGTGCTACAGTAGTTGTACTTAACAAAGCAATTAGCTGCTAAGCCCTAGGCCATGGCCAATGTAGCCTGGGGCTGGCTACGCCCTGTTTGTACTCTATATAAACAACACACGAGGCTCAATACAATATAATACAATCAATATTTCCGCCACATCTCGACGTCTATCAATTATGTTATATTCATCATAAATATATTCAAGAACAATGTTGGAAATTAGAAATTTAAAACAGAGATGGCGTGTGGACGTGTGGTACGCGTAAGGAATGAGTGTGAAGGGGGCGGGAGTTTTCTGGTGAGAATGGTAAGTTAGTTTTTATCGAATTTTAATATCTAATGATTTTTAACCAAGCACACAAATAAATAGTTGTTTTTGATATCATATTTTCCCTGGCTGGATATTCAAAGTTCAAACACATTTATCTCTAGCGGGTTTACGTATTTACCCTGAAAATGATGTGTGTTGACGCAACATTAGGTAACCAGTATCACACCGAAGGTCGCCTTTGAGAATGTGTGTTTCAGTCCACACCCCACTTCGTTATCTACATAGCTATAGAGTATAGACAGGCTCCGGATGTTGCGACCTGCTACCAAATATTACTTTGACCCTCTTCTTTTTTTCTTTGACCGAGGCAAAAGACTTGCCATTTTCATTAATTTAAAAGAAGTGGGAATTGACCGGTTAATTAACAGGAAACCGGCCTAAAACTGACCCTCTTCTTTCTTAAGATCTAAGTTGTCTTATGCTATTTTAATTTATATTTAAAGCAATCTAGGTCAACAAAAAACATGCGGTTGCCGGAGCTTTCTCAGGGCATGGTAATGTACAGCACAGCTGTAAAGAGAAACTTCTCTTCTAGTAGTAGAGGCGAAAAAAAATAAAAAGTTAAAGATCACAAACAACGAAAAAACCCAGAATCTAAGTTGTCTTATGCTATTTTAATTTATATTTAAAGCAATTAGGTCAACAAAAAAACATGCGGTTGCCGGAGCTTTCTCAGGGCATGGTAATGTACAGCACAGCTGTAAAGAGAAACTTCTCTTCTAGTAGTAGAGGCGAAAAAAAATAAAAAGTTAAAGATCACAGACAACGAAAAAACGCGACCACGCTGGGACTCGAACCCAGAATCTCCCGCTCCGGAGGCGAGCGCCTTATCCATTAGGCCACGCGGTCATCGTTGAGATTGTTCATCTAGAACATTATATATTGACATATGCTAAGTTATCACAACAACTCTTCTATATTAGTTTTCCTCACATTTATCAGTGCATGTACTAAAACACAAATATTTGGGAGTACTGTATTATGCGAAGGTAGAATCTGATATGATTTTTTTACGCGTCGGCCCATTTGTCAGCTAAAATATCAGATACAATTTGCACAACAACCATCATATATACAATGGATTGTGTGTTATGTCGTCTCTATACAAAAATCACACGTCACATTTGTTGACTTATCAATCCATCTGTCAGCTGAAAACAATTCAAAATTATTAGATATAGACCCATAGAGACCCCTATTAGAAACAGGCGAGTTGTCGAGTGCCACACGGTTTACCAACAAGTGTAATTTATTAAACGGTCGGCAACTCTTACCTTAGGCAAGAAGTGAGACCATCTCACTTGGTTAGAGAAGTGGATGTACAACCTAGTCACCCAGGTTCAAGTCCTCACGGATGCTGATTTGGGTTCTTATTATTTTAAAAAAAAAACGATGTAGGGGCTTCCCCTACCGCATTTCCTTTCAAAAAAAAAAATCTTACCCTAGGCTGAGTGCTGAAAAAATACACTCGGTATAAATAAACTCGGAAACTTGGCCCGTTTGCCGAGTGTCTCTCCTGTGGCACTCAACAAATAAACAATCTTCATGACCAGTCAAAAGTTTCTTAGCTGGATGCCATCGCACACATAATGGCTGTCAAGTACCAATTCAAGTTTAATTAGAAGAACAATGCTTTGGTGTAGTGGTGACAATTTTTTGAGGCCTTGTCCCTAAATTCAGGTTCTGCCTAAAAACATGTACAAGGTAAAAAAAAACTCAGTATGCTAAAGACGGCGTATGAGCAGATACATGGTTGTCACAAGCATTGCATTTCTTTAGGATGCAGATGACAAGTACCGTAGATGTGTAAATACTCTAGCTATATGAGGTAGAGTCGGAAAAGCAGCTCAAATCTCCGTAAAGATTCTTCAGTGTCTTTCATGCATAGATAAAATTCAACGACTTTTATATGACCGAAGAGTCCGCCAAACAGATGTTGTGGCACAAAGATGGAAAAAGATACAATGAACACAAGATGGTACATCCATCGCATAGTGAAGCATAGAAGGAATTCGATGCAATCTGTCATGATAAAACTGAATAGGTTCTGAATGTCAAAATTGCGATAACAACCAATGGGTTTAGTCCATAAATGGTATGTAGGTTGCCTCATAGAACTATTGACATTTTTTATTCCCCTCATAACCCCTGGCTAACATATTCTTTTCACGGATAATTTTAGAGGTTGGAGTGTATTCATGGAGCCGTTGGAGGCGAGGCGCTGGTAGGATTGGTGTTGTAGATGGCATCTTCCTCAGATCTTCTAAGGATTGGTGTCTCAACATTCTTAGATGCAGATTCATCACTCCCATAACCAGGTGCATCACATTCTATAGAAGGTATAGCAGATTCACCACCTCCTTCATGTGGCACGACAATCTCAGGTGCAGACTCATCAGTAAACGACTCAACATGACTACCATCACTAGGTGCATGACATTCTATATAAGTTATACAAAATCCACCAAACCTCCTTCCCGTGACAGGACAATGCCAGACGAAGGATCATCGGACCAGCTCCGCCACCTCCTTACGTGTCACTCATGTATTTGCTGACCAAATATTGGCGGTGCGTCGTATGTCAAGTGCTGCATTCAGCAAATCCTTTGCCGGTTGTCACCGGCACTCGGCAACTAGGTCGAGTTCGTTAGTGGAGGTGTAGGCAACATTTTTTTTTAGTGGAGGTGTAGGCAACATATTGTCTCTCTTCTGTGAAGTTTGGACCATGCATGGATGTATGGCCCGTTGTTGCCGAACTTACTAATGGCCCGTTTGAATGTCAAGATTGGCTTCGTGGAACTGAAGGCCCAATCCACCAATGTCACGAAGAGCTGAAAATGAGTTTATGAATCTCCTCTGCATCATAATTTCGGCCTGTTTTCCATTTAATTGTGCAACTCTTTTTATCCTATGTGAAAATGGCAGAAGCTACTATCCCATTTGAGAGAAATCAAGTCCCGAAAGTGATGTCGGGCATAAGGCCCCGTCTAAGATGAAGTTTCCACACATGAACTGGCATGTTCACGCCAGCGTGCCTTGTCGCTTCACGCATCGAAACACTTATTAATGGCACACATCTAGGATCGGCCTAATTGCCACCATACATCTCCGGCCGGACGGAGCAAAATCTCCGGCCGTATATATGTAGATACAAATTTAATGGGCACGAGCGCGCAGTGTGCCGCTGTTGTTGGCGTCAGACAAGATGATTGATTCAAGATGACGTCTGCTTTCCAGTGTTCAATCTTTCTCTTCTTCTGTTTTTGCGATGTTCGTGTGCTGAGTCTCTTCCCGATTCAGATGTATCTTCTGGTTAACGCCTCTATAGCTACGGCAGCCAGCTACTGCATGCAAGTACCAATAATCGGTTAGTGGAGATAGAGGATCAGGGAATAATACAAGCAACCGATCGACGGTACATTTGCCAGAATGCCAGCCATGTATGCTGGTTTCCTATCCGGCGTATGAAGCAATCGAAGGTACAGTATATACTTTGCTGGATAAGCCGCACTTGGCAGCCGTCCAATGTACAAATGTAGATGGATTTCCCAAACTGATTAATTACCCGAGATCGACAGGTAGATTGTTAGATAGATATATCTTGTGCATGCTTGCAAGCTTTCCATTGCTTGACAATTTCACCCTCTTGCGAAACCACCAATGTGCTATCAAATGTTCCATCTACCTTTTGGGTCATCTGATCCTCCATTTTCCATATATATTACGGACATTAATTAATATAGTACAGAAACTAGATGCGGTAGATCGAACGTCTGAAATCGATCGAGGTGCCTCAAGTTGAATTTAGGCCAAGTTCGACGTACGTACGTGGTTCATGCGTAACTCTTTTTGCATGTTGCGATTACTGTTCCTCTAAAAAAATCTGTTGGATTGCGTTGCCTTGATGCAAACTTTTGAGTTTAGTAAAGTTCCGTTTATCGGAGAAAATATCTCAAAACTCTATAAAAATTTCTATGTAGCCAGACACTGCACAACTACTCCGGATATCTAAGTTTTGAGATATCTGGTTGCTTGGATGTTTAGCTAAAACATCCGGTCATTCCAACTAGGAATCAATGCGCGATCCATGCGTAAAGCTTGGCACTGCACTACACAGATACATAGAGACGACATCAGGACACGTGTTGCGGATGTAATGGCATCCTAGTCGATCTATCGATCGCCATCGGCTAATCAAATCCACACGGGTGACAGGAGGACAACACGCTTGCTTGCGCCGTTAGGGCATTACTTGTTTTCTAACTGCTCTCGGTTCTGGTCATGCTCAATAATCACAAAAATTCTCCGCGCAGGTGTTAAGAAGAAGGAAGATCAGTGTTAATTATTCGTATACATTCCGATCTCATGACGCCTATGCCATTGCCATTTCTCTACCTTGAGTCAAGTGGATAACTGGATATGCCGCATAATTTTCCAGTTTCACAATGTTCCTCAAGTCAAGCGGAAATGCGCGTGCAGTGCTAATTTGTACATGGCCGTGGCGTAGACGCCTCGCTACTTCTTCATCTGGCCATCTCGTCCCACTCAGTGTGTGCTAATTAAGAGTAGACTGCGAACATAATGCGTATTAGCTAACACTCGCACTAGTGATACCAGTACTTACTATAGTTAGGATGGAGCATTGATGAATTAACCACCATTTTGATGTACTACCTGACCGCCAGTAGCAATGGCTGTACCAGTGAGTACGTGGTAAGTTGTTGCCGGCAAGCAACGTGCACCTCCGGTGGATCCTTGCATGCAACATCTAGCCAGCAAGGTGATCAATGGCGAGAGCGCTCGTGCTTGCCAATGCCAGCGCTATATAAGAACCAGCTCATCGGCACAACACAAGCATCCATCCATCTCACAACACAAGCTAGCTAGTATTCGCTCCAAGATTAACTAGCATTGCCAAGGTGTTCCAATCGTCAATGGCGAGAGCGGTCGTGCTCGCGACCACTATGGCCGCGGCGGCGCTGCTGGTTGTGCTGCTGCTGGTGCCGGCTCCGGCGAGCGCCATGGACTTCGACGAGCACGACCTGGCGTCGGACGACTCCCTGTGGGCGCTCTACGAGCGCTGGCGCAGCCACCACACGGTGGCGCGCGACCTCGACGACAAGGCCCGCCGCTTCAACGTCTTCAGGGAGAACGTGCGCCTCATCCACGAGTTCAACCGCGGGGACGCGCCCTACAAGCTCCGCCTCAACCGCTTCGGCGACATGACCGCCGACGAGTTCCGCCGCGCCTATGCCTCCTCCCGCGTCGCCCACCACCGCATGTTCCGCGGCCGTAAGGAGGGCGGTGCGGGTTTCATGCACGCCGGCGCCGCCGGCGTCCGGGACCTGCCGCCGTCGGTCGACTGGCGGCAGAAGGGCGCGGTGACCGACGTGAAGGACCAGGGCCAGTGCGGCAGCTGCTGGGCCTTCTCGACGATCGCGGCGGTGGAGGGCATCAACGCGATCCGGACCAAGAACCTCACGTCGCTGTCGGAGCAGCAGCTGGTGGACTGCGACACCAAGTCCAACGCCGGCTGCAACGGCGGCCTCATGGACTACGCGTTCCAGTACATCACCAAGCACGGCGGGGTCGCCGCCGAGGACGCGTACCCCTACAAGGCCCGACAGGCCTCCTCCTGCAGCAAGAAGGCGTCGGCCGTGGTCACCATCGACGGGTACGAGGACGTTCCGGTCAACGACGAGACGGCGCTCAAGAAGGCCGTGGCGGCGCAACCCGTGGCAGTGGCCATCGAGGCCAGCGGGTCGCACTTCAGTTCTACTCGGAGGGAGTCTTCGCCGGCAAGTGCGGGACGGAGCTGGACCACGGCGTGGCGGCGGTCGGGTATGGCGCCACCATCGACGGCACCAAGTACTGGATCGTGAAGAACTCGTGGGGACCGGAGTGGGGGGAGAAGGGGTACATCCGCATGAAGCGCGACGTGAAGGACAAGGAGGGGCTCTGTGGCATCGCCATGGAGGCGTCCTACCCGGTCAAGACCTCGCCCAACCCAAAGCACGCCGGTGACCTTCATGACGAGCTCTGAATGTCTGATTGACTAACTATTTTAATGGCGCCCCGGCCATCTGCATGATCAGGGGATCATCGCGAGAAGACAAATAAACAATCAACCAATACTTGTACTACATCACATACAGTGCAGTATGCACTTGTCATACTTGTAATGCGGTTTCGACTTTCGACCGGCCGATTATATATACAGACACAGTTTACCATTATAGATCCACCCATTATGTATTGTACACAGTTTGCATGCAGTCGTTGTACTTGTGACACTGTAGTCCAAATTTGTTATGCAAATGTTGTCATTGATGTTAGCTGAAGTTGGCATCATGAATCAGCTTGGTGCTGGTGATGGAGGGCATGATTCTTTCACTGGAATGATTTCGTCAACGTGAAAATCATTCTTTTTAATTTTCACCTGCAGTGTGAAGATCATGAGATGCTTACTCAAGAAAAAAAATCCATATTCGCTGTGCTTTCATTCCATCTACTCAACATCCTAAACCCATCGAACAAAAGCGTGTATAAGATCAAAATGACGTCTTTAAATGCAGAAATAGAACCGAGAACTCCATGGGTAGCTCATTCGTGGCAATACCTTCGGCTCACTGGGGATCAAACCACATATGTGAGCCCAGACACTTTGGTACTTCGACAATCTTAAACCTCCTTCACTCCGGACTTCAGTGGGACTAATATTAGTTTTACCATGAAAACAATATGGAGAATTTTTTACCCAAGTGCATTATCATGCGTTTACTGTCGCACATGCGTCATCATGGAGAATCATAGACTTTTTTTTTTTGCGGGTAATACTTGAACTTTATTAAACAGGAAGGGTTACATTGCGATCAAGTTCTAGTAACCGGAGAGCATCATCCGGTCCAGAGCTTAACCAAAACATAGTACGGTTCTGCACTCTCGCAAAGTTTGCCAGAGAGTCACTAACCCTAACCTGAATACGATCCACTTTAACAAAATTGCACACACTAAATTGAGAAGCTAAATCTCTAATTTCATGAACTAAGTGAAGGTATGGAGATCTGTCTGGAGTTGTGGACTTCACTGCGCTGACAAGCATGGAGCAATCCGATTCCACAATGATGGGTACCTCAGACATCTGCAGTGATCTCTCCAATCCTTCCTTGCAGGCTCGGAGTTCAGCCTCAAGAGGACTTTGGCAGCTCGTCAGATGTGTGCATGACAGAAATATGGAATCACCATCAGAATCTCGGAGAACCATCCCGCTCCTGCAGATTTATCCGTAGCACAGAAAGAACCATCCACCGACAGTTTAACCCAATTACTCGGTGGTTTGCACCAGGTTTTATCAGGTTCTTTTCTCACATCAGGGACCTTAATACTGGCTCCGGTCACGAAAGCTGGACCTTTGCCCTTCAGTATGTTGACAGTAGGTTTGTCCTTGATGTCTCGCAACAGCTTGATATAGTTACACAAGAACCTCTTCGAAGCTGCAACAGGTGGTAGCGGCTTATCGTGTGTAGCTTCGTTCCTTGCATACCATGCACGCCATGTGACTAGGAGGAAGGTATCAATCAGATGACTCGGAATATGTTGAAGCACTGTCTGAAACCACTCCGTTGTGGGGTGCAACAGATCAGCATCCGTAGGCAGGCTCCAGGTACGTCTCATTTCAATCCAAAGCGCATGTGCATGGGGGCAGGAGAATAAAGCATGCTTCACTCCCTCCAATTCCGCACCACAAATTTTACAATGGCCAGTTACAAGCATATGGTGGCGCCGTTTATTTTCCTCGGTAGCCAAAGCGCCAGAGGCAGCCTTCCAGGCAAATACTTAACTTTTGGAGGGACAGAAGACTTCCAAATTTTAGGCCAGCAAGGGTGCCGCCCGTCAGGGAAAGAGCTAGAGGTGGGAAAATCGCAGTGCTCCTTGCTTGCATTAAGTGCCAGATGATACACACTTCTAACCGAGAATAAACCAGATTTCTTGGGATGCCACGCAATCACATCCTCATCAAGCCTTTGTGACGGAGAAAAATTCAGAATCGCCTCAGCATCAATAGGATAGAAGTTATTTCGAATCAACTCAACCTTCCAAGAGCCATCAGTGGAGATGAGATCAGAAACTTTGCGAAACCTCTTCCTTCCCCTTGGAGTAAAGGTTTTGAAGTGGGATTCTCGAGGGATCCAGCTATCCCTCCATATACGAACACTCTTTCCATTGCCAATTCTCCAAATTAAGCCTTTTTTCAACAGCTCAAGACCATACGAAATTGCAGTCCATGTAGAGGATGGATTCCCAGAAAAGACAGTATCCGTTAAATGGCCATCAGGGAAATAACGAGCCTTAAGCACTCGTGCACACAGACTATCCGGGAACAGCAGTAATCGCCATGCTTGACGGGCTAATAGGGCCTGATTAAATAATCGCATGTCCCTGAAACCGAGTCCACCTTGACTCTTTGATCTATTAAGTTTAGTCCAGCTGACTCAATGTGCCCTTTTCTTCCCTTTCTCAGCGCCCCACCAATAGTCTCTTACTAATTTAGTGAGATCATCACAAAGGGACAATGGCAGCTTGAATACTCCCATGAGATATGTGGGAATGGCCTGTGCCACCGCCTTGATAAAAACTTCTCTACCGCTTTGAGCCAAAAGGCTGTCACCCCATTCAAGCAATCTTTTACACAGCCTAGATTGCAGGTTATCAAACTTGCCTCTATGCATTCTACCATCAGGAGTAGGGAGACCAAGGTACCGATCCTCAAAGCCTTGCTTCTCCACATTCAAAATAGCACGGATAGCATCTTGTGATGTAACCGGACAAGAGGTACTGAACTTAATTGAACACTTAGCTTGGTTGATCAGCTGCCCCGTACATGCAGCAAATACATCAAGAGCATTGCTGACACATAAGGCTTGTTCCGGAGTTGCTTGAAAAAACAGAAGGGTATCGTCAGCAAATAATAAATGTGAAATTCCGGGGGCCCTTCTACACACCTTGATTGGGGTGATTCTATTTCTATTAACCTCATTCCTCAAGAGAGAAGACAAACCATCAGCCACAAATAAGAAGAGGAAAGGAGATAGGGGGTCTCCTTGCCTTAAGCCACGAGTTGGAGAAAAAGCTTCCAATAGGGATCCATTGAATTTTATTGAATATTTCACCGTGGTAACACATGCCATAATCCACTGTACCCACCGGTGAGAAAACCCCATTTTGTGCAATGTACTCTCCAAATAGTGTCAATCAACTCTGTCATAAGCTTTTGATAAGTCCAACTTGTATGAACAAAAGGAAGATGCAGCAGATGTATCATGCTCCATATAATGCATGCACTCGAAGGCTAAAAGAGCATTATCCGTAATCATCCGTCCTGGAATAAATGCACTTTGATTTTCAGAAATAACATCCCCTAAGATAGGGCGAAGTCTATTTAAGAATCATAGACTTGAGTGACAGGTGCTAGCACCAATCTGTCAAAAGAGGTATAAGGACCACATGCCTTTTAGACAGTGCATATCTCCATTGACACTCAACAAATAAAATTGGGGCACAATATAACACATAAGATTAAAAAAATCAGGTATTACGCACGGTACTAGATACATGTGTTAGTATTTTAGTTGAGCAACACTAAAAATACTAGAGATTTTTATAAAGAAAGACAAATGGAGCAATGATAATGGATGGCATAGTTAGGGATGTAAATGGTTGGCCCGAATCCGCATTCTTATCCGTTTTTTAGGATATGATATACAATTATAAGAATCCGACTAATACGGATGAGGATACGAATACTGGTTTGACATCAGACGGTTATGGTGGCGGATATGGCATTGCCATTATCCGAGGAATGCGGATCATCGATTTTTTTTGCGGATTATCCGAGCTTCATAATTAGGATCCTTTGATTAATCAGCCCACCAAAACTGCCCAAATACCCGATTAGTCCATAGCCGAATGACATGTCATTGATCAGCTGGGCGAATGCTACTGGTGCTTGTGTTCCTTTGCTGTTTGCTTCCATATTTGTATCTAGTTAGTGGCAGTGTGAGAGTGATGAGTGGTATCTATCTTAGCATTGCACGCCCAACAAATCGCTACATATGGCAAACTGCGTATATCATAGGGGAGGACTCCCTCGCTTTGCTTCTGTGGGCGACTGAGAGAGAAATCCTAGCCATAGCCTCTAACCTCCTCCCACCCTTCCTCTCATCGGCGCAAAGAAAGGCATCGACACCGGCAGGGTCGTGTTTCTCTCTGCTCTCCCGCAAAGCATGTGGCAGCGCAGTCTACTGGGCTTAGCGGAGGAGGTTGCACGCTCACCGATAGGGCCTACTCACCGATAATGGCTCATTGCGGCATCCTGCTGGCAGTGGGTGTGTGGCAGCTTTGTCATATGTGCGGTGTGGCAGCAGGAATCGTTATTCAATGGCGACGTCTAGAGATCAGAAACAGAGGTGGTGGCCCTAATTCAACAATGGTTACAGTCGCATGTGATCATGTGATCTAAAGACTGCTCCACGAAGCTTCCTAGGTCGGCGTAGATAGGGGATGCCCTCTCCATGGACCGTAGAGCTTTTGAGGCTGTCGGGTTCAATCTGACAACATGTTTGGATTGACGACTCCCATAATTCATCCCGCGGAGCACCTGCTGAGACAAATTGAACCCGACAACCTCAAAAGCTCTGCTGCTCCACGAAGCATCATAGGTCGGCGTAGATAGGGGACGTCCTCTCCATAGACCGCAGAGCTTTTGAGGTTGTCGGGTTCAATCTGTCTCGACAGGTGCTCCGCATGATTAATTATGGGAGTCGTCAATCCAAACCTGTTGTTGGTGCAATGGGAAGACATCCCTTTGTCACCATTGGAGGTGGATCCATAACAACCATAAGCATAATGTATGAGACACTCCCTCCTTCAATCATCTTATCCAGCGGTATCCGTCAAGTGAGATGTCGCCATCCAGTAGAGGGGTTGATGGCTGTGACGGCTTCAATGCAAAACATGTGTGTACTTCGGTGGAAACACAAGATTTAGGATCTATTAATGTCAACACACAGGTGTCTTGGAATGTGCTCTTGATAAAGTTGTTTGTTTGAAGCTCGGCTTAAGAGATGAAAATCCCGATATCATCCTACATTTGGACCCGTAATTAACGACACGCTTGTGTAATGGACCCTTCTTGAAGGCTTTGCCCGAAAACATAGAGGGAGATCTAACGGCCAGAAATAGCCAGATCGTTAGGATGCGTGGGAGGCCTCCTCTTTGGCTCAGTTTTAATATCCCTAATTTATCCTAGGGCTTTTGAAGGTTGATGACCTTGGTATGTTTTAGTCGGCTTGCTCGGCGTCGCTGCATGGCTTTACCAGACTTTTTTGAATAGTGAATAATATATGATATGTGCATCATCCGATGCAGATACCGTTAGTTTTCCTCTTTTTCGAAACAAATTGGACTGATGCTGAGAAAATCGAGACGGTAGTACATGGCAATTAGCACCTTGGAATGCAAAGGGATGAATGTATTTATTTATTTTTTAGATCAAGAGGGCCCCTGAAAGGGGATCCCTGGCTCCATTTCATCAACGAAACCAACATTCGAGTTTTTGCCGAAGCATATAGCAAGATTCTTAGAACAATATCTGTTTCCCAGGGTTCACCCCCACGGAAGAGCTGGTTTCTCTTTGAGGAGATGGAGGACCAGCAATGAAAACTTGTCGATCATTTCCAGCATCGGTTGCTCGAACAACAATCTCCATTTCTTGATTGTCAGAAATATAATATATACATTGCACAACCCTTTTCCATCAGTTCAGACTTTTAGTCTAGATGGCTAGTGCAGCAATTCTATATGGTATCAGAGCCAGGAGGTCTCGAGTTCGAGACCCCGCTCGCGCGGATTTAAAAAAAAGGAAAAAAAGATCCTGCGGCCCGCTCCTATCCCACGCTAAGGATTAAAATAGCCTAGACGTGAGGGGGAATGTTGAATATAAATATATTGCCTAGCCCCTTTCCATTAGTTCGGACTTTTGGTCTAGATGGCTAGTGCAGCAATTTTATATGGTATCGGAGCCAGAGGTCTAGAGTTCAAATCCTGACCAACGCAGTATTAAAAATTAAATATTTGCGGACACCCTAAAATCCACGTCCTAGTCTCGTGAGAAAAAGTCCACAGCCTGGACATTGCACAGCCCTTTCCCATCAGTTCGGATTTTTGGTCTAGATGGCTAGTGCAGCAATTCTATACTGAGCACCTGGCGCCAGATCTGTTTCATGCACAGCCAAGATTGGTTATCAAAAATCAAAACATTTCGATGTTTCCAAATGCACCAAAGCACCGCAGCACATATAGCATTAAGAGCCGAGTGGCTTTTATTTTGATATCCAGAATTTGGCGATAGACATGTAGTCAGATCCAATGTTAATGCCGAAAAAAACAGAAACTACCTCTTAGATTCTCACAGAGACAATGCATTCAAAGAAAAGGTGGTTGATCGATTCCAACTCATAGCAAAAGACACGGTCAACAGGCTTCTGCATTTTCATTTTGAGCAAATTGTCTCTATTCATTAGTTTGTTATTAATTGTCTCTACTCATAGCAAAAGAAGGTGATGACGAGAATGAACGGACGAGCTCATAATGGGAAAATGGAACTTTTTTGCTTGTTTTTTTTGCTCCGCATACATGACCCTTTACACATCCTTCCTAATAAATGTTTGTTAAGCTATTTTATTGTCCCTGCTGCAATTTTCTTCTTTTCCTTAGCTATTTCGGCCGTTGCAACCCGCGGTTTGCAAGTTGGGGTACAGCCCATAGAACTGAGCAGGCCCGTGTGCGGCATGCGAGGGACCGTGCCCTTTCGTCCCTGCCTAAACAGAACACAATGCCAACAGCTGCTGACCTGCAGGCTGCAACTTGAAATCTATGGCTGCCAACGCTTTAAATCAGGACATTCTGGCTAAAGTGAAAGGTGAAATGAGCACTTAATCAACTTGGAGATATTTTTATTAATAATTGAGAGATAAGGCAAACCTTTTATCTGGTTTAGAAGAAATTAATAGGATTTGGTTACATGTGGGTCATTGGTTTGTGCTGTTTCTACCCGCACTTGCCCATGGAGCAGAGCAAGTATGTGTGCGGCATGCGACCCGAATGCCCAAACAGCAGGCAATGACATCCGACTTCAAAATTCAAATACAGCTGACACTTGTGCTTGCCTCCGGCCACTATATAAGAACCAGCTGATCGGCATGGCTACCAACACGGCAACACCACAGACATCCATCGTTCCATCTCACAAGTCACAACATAGCTAGTACACTCGAAGCCACACACATAGGCGCCTTGCAAAGGTGACAATGGCGAGAGCGCTCGTGCTCACGACCACCATGGCGGTGGCCGCGCTGGTCTTGCTGCTGGCCGCGGCGCCAGCGCCAGCGATTGCCCTAGACTTCGGCGAGAAGGACCTGGCGTCAGAGGAGTCCCTGTGGGCGCTGTACGAGCGCTGGCGCGCGCAGCACACGGTGTCGCGCAGCCTCGGCGAGAAGGCCCGCCGCTTCAACGTGTTCAAGGAGAACGTGCGTCTCATCCACGAGTTCAACCTCGGCGACGAGCCCTACAAGCTGCGCCTCAACCGCTTCGGCGACATGACCGCCGACGAGTTCAGCCGCGCATACGCCTCCTCCCGCATCGCCCACCACCGCATGTTCCGCGGAGACCGGAGGATCAGTGGCGATTTCGTGCACGGCAGCGCCCCCGCCTCGAGCCTCCCTTCGTCAGTGGACTGGCGTGCAAAGGGCGCGGTGACCGGCGTCAAGGACCAGGGACAGTGCGGCAGCTGCTGGGCCTTCTCGACGGTCGCGGCGGTGGAGGGCATCAACGCGATCCGCACCAACAACCTGGCATCGCTGTCGGAGCAGCAGCTCGTGGACTGTGACACCTCCGACTCTGGCTGCAACGGCGGCCTCATGGACAATGCCTTCCAGTACATTGCGAGCAACGGCGGGATCGCCTCGGAGGACGCATACCCCTACACGGCCCAGCAGGCGTCCACCTGCAACACGGCGCCGCCCGACGTGGTCACCATCGACGGGTACCAGGACGTGCCGGCCAACAACGAGGCTGCGCTGCAGAAGGCGGTGGCGGCACAGCCCGTGTCCGTGGCCATCGACGCGAGCGGGTCACAGTTCCAGTTTTATTCGGAGGGAGTGTTCGCCGGGAAGTGCGGAACTGGGCTGGACCACGGCGTGGCAGTGGTCGGGTACGGCGTCACCGTGGACGGCACCAAGTACTGGATCGTGAAGAACTCGTGGGGCGCGGAGTGGGGCGAGAATGGGTACATTCGCATGAAGCGCAACGTGAAAGACAAGCATGGACTCTGCGGAATCGCCATGGCGGCATCCTACCCGGTCAAGACATCGCCCAACCCCCAGCAGGGAGACGTCCTCCGTGACGAGCTCTGATTAGTACTCCAAGCAGGGAGTAACTAAATATTGTATTAATGGCAGCCACCTATGACCAGGGGATTATTACCCGAAAATAAATAAATAACCACGATGACTACATCGCATATTAATGCTGCACCTGTCATATGTAATGCTCTTTCCACCGGAAAGTTCAAATGGAGACCGAGGTCAACGGAGCCCCTTATTTTCGAAAATTCAAAAGTCATATTTTAAAATTTTAAAATAGTCTGTAAAATCTTGGATGTATACAATGATACATTCTACCAACGTGCAAAATCTCAAGCCAAAATAACTTATATTACGGGGGCTGCACAAAAATAACAAAATCAGACAAATTTTGGAGAGTTCAAAATTTGCACCGTTCACTAATTTCAATTTCAGATTTTGTCATTTTTGCACAACCCAAATACAACATATTTCTAGTTGATATTTTACATGTCTATTTTACACGTCGGTAGAATATAACATTATCTACATCTATATTTTTTTTCCAGATTCTCTTGAAACTCCGAAATATGATTTTCGATTTTTTTAAAACAAATAAAACACTCCATGGAGCTCTTCAAAACGCCACACTCACTTTCCACCGATTATATTACACAAGTGTAATCTGTTACAGAGTGTTCACGTTATACCCTGCCATTTTATTACATGTGAAATTACAATCCCTCAATTTTTTACACAAATATATAGTCAGGAATGTAAACTGAAGTTGAACAAAAAACCTCCTCGAAACAGGCTTTTGCCCCGCTTTATAAATAAAGCAACCGCCCACAAACATACAAAGATCCAGTCACAGGTTCAAAAAAGAAAAAAAATAGCAAGTCTGCTGGGGCCACAACACAAGAACGCCCAAAGCTAAAGTGAAACGATACAACTCCACACGGGAGTAACTCAGTGGCTGGATGACGCAGATAGAAGGCGTGCCGCCCTCAGAAGCTTCTCGATCAATCCATCCAGCCGCTCCTTGTCCCGCTGTCTACAGAGCGGATGCCACTGCTGCAAAAATGCCAAGAATTTGAAAACGGAGTCAGAGGCACGCCTCAGAAAGACACACTCGATAACCATCTTGTTACGTATAGTCCAAAGTGTCCAGGTCATCGCGGCAAACACTAACCAAAGAGGCGCCTCCTCTTACCAGCATGGTTTGCCTGCACTTCTAGGAACTCAGCAAGGTCTTGGGCCTGCCACTCAGGCCCAAGCGCCTCTGCCAGGAAGCTCCACAAGAAGCAAGCCGTGGGCAAGGGAAAAGAATATGAGTCCCCGTCTCGGGGACCGCGCATAAGGGGCAAGTACCATCCCCTGGGCCAAATCGCTTGACCACCTCCACACCCGAAGGGAGGCGGTCTCGCAGCAACTGCCACGTAAAGATCTTAATCTTCAGTGGCATTGGGGTCTTCCACAAGTGGGAGGTCCACGAGAGCACGGGTCCTCTAAAAAGGGCCCGGTAAGCAGAACCAACTGTAAAGCATTTCAAGGACGAGAGTGCCCAAGAAACACTATCTGGGGCGTCCGAGAGGGAGTATGTGATACGTCTCAAACGTATCTATAATTTCTGATGTTCCATGTTAATATTATACCAATTGTTACATGTTTTATATAACTTCATATCATTTTTATGCATTTTCTGGGACTAACCTATTAACAAGATGCCATAGTGCATGTTCTGTTTTCTGCTGTTTTTGTATTCCAGAAAAGCTAGTCTGAAAATATTCTCAGAATTGGACGAAACTTGGACAGAACCTCCTATTTTTCCAACACGAAGACGGGGTCCAAGGAGACACGGAGGGGAGCCACGTGGCACCCACACCATGGGGCCGCGCGGGCCCCCTGCCGCCGTGGGGTGGTGTGGGGCCCTCGTGGCTCTGCAGCCGCTGCCCTTTCGCCTATTTATTCCTCCCGACGCGAAAACCCTAAATACCCGAGCCATTATCCACGAAAAGTTCCAGAGACGCCGCCGTCGTCAACCCTAGCTCGGGAGGGTTCAGAAGCTCTTCCCGGCACCCTGCCGGAGAGGGAATCATCACCGGAGGGCTCTACATCACCAGGCCTGCCTCCGGAGTGATGCGTGAGTAGTTCATCCTTGGACTACGGGTCCATGGCAGTAGCTAGATGGTAGTCTCTCCACTTTATGCTATCATGTTTAGATCTTGTGAGCTGCCTATCATGATCAAGATCATCTTATTGTAATGCTACATGTTGTGTTTGCTGGGATCCGATGAATATTGAATACTATGTCAAGTTGATTATCAATCTATCTTATATGTTATTTATGATCTTGCATGCTTTCCGTTACTAGTAGATGTTTTGGCCAACTAGATACTTGTAAATCCAAGAGTGAGTATTTATGCTAGATAGTGGGTTCATGCCTCCGGTAATCTGGAGAGTGACAATAACTTCTAAGATTGTGGATGTGCTGTTGCCACTAGGGATAAAATAACCGATGATTAGCTTAAGGGTACGCCGTTAGGTCTAATGCATTTATTTACTTTACGCACATTACTTAATGCAATTATCTGTTGCTTGCAACTTAATACCAACGGGGAACTCGGTATGACAACCTGGCGGTGGATTATTAGTCATAGACGATGTTGGATAACGGTCTATGTATTTTGTCGTAATGCCCACATGAATATCATAATAATCATCATGTCATATATATGCATTGTTATGCGCTTAATATTTTGTCAATTGCCCAGCTGTAATTTGTTCACCCAGCATGTTAGTGATGCATGTAAAATGCATACATGAACTTTGCATTATTTTACTTATATTCCAGTCATATTTGCATCATATAAGGGTATATCACTGTTTTATAATGATTTTTGGAATATTTCATGATTTTCCTATTTTTATGGAATTAACCATGCGCAGGCAGAAAACCCTATTTTCCATATTTTAATGTTTCAGTGACCCAAACGACGTCCAAATGACTGGAAATTACGAGCATCAGTTTTTGAAAGGAACAAAGCCTGGGAGCGAAGGAAGCAAACAAGCGGAGGCCCGAGGGCCCAGATGAGTGGGCCCACGCGGCCCATGTACCTGGCCGCGTGGGACCCCCTTTTGGGCCTCGGAGCTCCGTTGCCATCGATCTTTCCTCCACCGACTCCGTTTTGACCTAAAACCGCCTATAAAAATAGTCTCCCGACGTTCTCTGGAGGAGCGCCGCAGAAACACAGAAACACCGAAACAGAGACCTGGAGCTGCAGATTGGAGGGGGAAACTCCGGCGGGGCGCTGCCGGCGTGGTCTCCATCTTCTCCAACGACTTCTCCACCATCTCCATGATGAAGAGGGAGTAGTCCACCTCTGGACTATGGGTTTGTGGAAGTAACTTATGTATCTCTCTCTCTTGAGCTTCACTAATTAGTACCGTCTGAGCTGCTGGACATGATTACGGTCATCTATGTAATACCTTTGTGGTGGATCTTTTATGAGTTAATATATGTTTGAGATTGCAATGGTTTTGTTTCAGTTATGAAAGTAGATGCATATTATGTACCCCGTTCTTATTTACTTGTCATGATCAAGCATGTTTATGAGAGCGTGTGAGGGGGAACGTGTGCATTAGTTGGAGTAACGGGGGGTGGCTAGTGCAGTGAACGTGAGAGAAAGTTCTGCGATCCACTTGGGTATCTCTACCTTACTTTGTTGCCTCACTAGGGATAAAAAGAAATACCATGCTACCGGAGATGTGGGTGTGACCATTGCCACTACTCCATGACTAGATCTAGCATGTTCTTATTTTAACTTCATGTCATGATACTTATTGCTATACTCTGAGTTATCTTAATTACTGAGGTGTTATAATTTAGTTCACATCTTGGTGGAGTATAAGAGAGATTAATAACCAAAAGGTCTCTATGTTAGGATGTGATGCCCATATAATTATAACTTGTCATTAAACTGTTGTGTTGCAATCTCATATGTCAACTCTAGTGTTCCATTGTCTACCACTTTATTAAAGAGAGAGTGCATTTGTGAAACCATGAACCCCGGTCCATTTCTAATCATAAGAAACACCTTTCCAACCACTTTTACCACTTTTCCATTTTCTGCCATTTAAAAATCCGAAAATACAAAAACACTTTTACATCTTGCATTCATCATATAAAACCCAAAAATATCATTTATCATTGCTACCACCATCCTTGCATATTTATTTACCACCATTGCATATTTTTTTTTTTGTTTGCATTGCATATTATCTTGATATCATTCTCACACCTTGTGCTTACAACCACTAGGTGAGGTTGAGGACCAAAACATTTACTTTGTTTTGTAGGTAACCAAAAGAAGGATAGGTGAGGTTCGATATTAAACCCTCGAGTCACCCCTCGTGGGGAAAACACGTCTTCCACTTACTACACACTCTGCACTTGGAGTCTCAACCTAACCCATTTACTTTTCACGAAGGTAACTACGTGAAGGGCCATCAAGACTGTTTTCTGGGCCGTTGCCGGGGAGCGAAGAAGCAACACCGCATCAAGATTCCCTCGTCAACTACGCGCCCGTCATAGTAGCATCATTGTATCAAGACTATTTTCTGGCGCCGTTGCCGGGGAATCATTGCTGAAAGGTTTATCCAAGGATATCTCACCAACTCAACTTCATCACCAACTTGTGCTAACACCTAAGCTTGGGGAGGTTGCACCTACGTGAGCATCATCTTATCCATCTTTACCTTCAAAGCAATTTATCTTGTTTTGTCATTGTCTTGCATATTTATTTTCAGTTTTGCATAAAAAAAAAAAAACACATAAAAACTTGCTAAAATGGGAGAAAGAACTAAGTTGTGTGATTACACAAACACTCCAAATGATCAATTTATTGCTAGGCCCATTGCCACACCTGAGATAAATGCTGATAGTTATGAAGTAAGTCCTAGTTTGTTGAACTTGATAACTATGGAACAATTTGGCGGTAGTGCTATGGAGGATGCCTCTATGCATCTTCATGATTTTGTTGAAATATGTGACATGCAGAAATTTAAAAATGTGGAAAGTGATATTCTAAAACTGAAGTTATTTCCTTTCTCACTTAGAGGAAAAGCTAAAGAGTGGTTGCATTCATTACCTATTGATAGCATTAAAACTTGGGATGATTTAAAAGAAGCTTTCATTAAGAAATACTATCCTCCTGTTAAAATTTTGCAAAATAGAAACAACATTCTTTCTTTTAGGCAAAATGAAAATGAACATGTTGCTATGGCTTGGGATAGGATTAAACTTATGCTTAGAACTTGTCCATCACATGGGGTCAACGAATGGACCATATTACACTCTTTTTACAATGGTCTAAATTACATGTCTAGAAATATTCTTGATTCTGCTGCTGGAGGTGCGTTTATGGGAAAAACTATAGTAGAAGCTAAGAACATATTGGAAAGTATTTTGCAAAACTATAGTCAATGGCATACTGATAGAGCACCTAATCCTTCTAAGAAAGTAAACTCCATAGAAGAAACAAATGATTTTCATCTAAAATGGACACTATTCTTGCTTTCATTAATAAACAAAATATTGAAAATGTGCCTTTGCAAGAACTAGTTGGTTAATCCTGAAAATATTGATGTCAACTTCATTAGGAACTATGGTAATAATGGGTATGGTAACAACAATTATAACTCTTATAATAAACCCCCATATGTTCCCAACAACCGTCCTTCTATTCCATATCCTAATGCTAGTGATAATTGGAAGCCTATGCCACCACGTAATGATAATTTTGAGGCTAATAAAATTCTTATGGAACAAGTTGCTAGTCATAATACCATGATACAAGAGTTGAATAAGTCTGTTGCTTCTATTAGTTCTGATATTAAAGGCTTACAACTCCAAACTGCAGGACTAGACAAAGCCTTGTCAAAACTAGCTGATAACCAAGCCACTTTATTGAGTATGTCTGCAGGGAAACCACAAGCACCACCTATGGTTGGAATGAATTCTATTAATATTGCTGAAAATGTTCCTCTTACTTTGGAGGAAACTCTTAATGAATTATTGAACTATCCTGAATATTTGTTGCCATTTATGTCTCAACTTGTTGGATTAAAAGAAGAAGTTAACGAAACTGAATATGATGAATCTCTCCTGTTAATTGAGTTGGAAAAGAAAGTTGAGAAGTTAAAATGCTTAGTGAAGTCAAGGAAATTGCTTGATTAGAAATTGTAGCTTGCATGAATTAATATCTATCTTACAAAAATTTGCAAGTGATCCTTCCATCAACTCTAACCAAGCTGGTTTTGGTTCTTATATTGCTAATCATGTGTTAAAAGAAAAGATTGCTAGGTACAACCAAGAGGCTATGATACCACCTAAGCTTGGGGATATATGGATTCCCAAAGTCCTAGTAACCATTGGAAAAGAGACACACCATGCTATACTTGATCTAGGATCTAGTGTCTCTGTTTTATCTAAAGAACTATATGAATACTTGAATTGAAAAATCTTGAAAAATGCTCTATTGAACTTGCACTTGCTGATGATTCCATTAAACATGCTTTAGGAAAAGTAAGTGATGTTATGGTAGAGTTACATATGACATTTGTACCTGTTGATTTTCTAATCATGGATATGGGGAATAAAACCTCTAGTCCAATTATTCTTGGAAGACCTTTTCTTCGTACTACAGGTGCTATCATTGATTCAAAAGAAGGGAATGTGAAGTTTCAGTTTCCACACAAGAAGTGCATGGAACACTTCCCAAGGAAGAGGGACACACCAAAGTTCAAGCTCCCTCATGAGCTTCGTCCACAAAACATCAAGTAAGAAGCCTAGCTATATGGCTATAAAGAAAGCGCTTTACGGGAGGCAACCCGGTTGTTTTTATTTTGATTTTCTTTGTGTCCTCTTGCTGTAACAAGAGACTTAGTGTTTAGTTTAGTTTCTGGAATTTTTAATAAAGTGCCAAGTTTTACTCATTTTGGTTGAAAAAGTTGCTTATAGCGTTCGGAGATTTTATTCCTGCACGAATCTGTGCACGGTATGATTTTTAATTTATGTAACTCCGAATGAGCTCATATTTGAACTGTAGTTGCAACTTTCATCCTCTGTATGCATGAATTTTTTCGGAATTTTCGACAAAGTTAAGTAGGGTAGAAAAATACGTTTGCTGCTGCTGTTTTTCTGGACAGATTCTGTCCCATTTTGTTTGATGCATGCTTAGAACTTTTAACTTGAATCTTTTTTATCCAATTGAGTTTATGAGTAGGCATACAACATTATACACTTTCTGGACATTCATATGAATTTTTGTTCAAGGATTATATGCAGCAAGAAATCTATTTGTTTATCACTACTAATGCCCCACAGAAAAAGAAATGGGAGAAACGGTGTTTTGAAGTTTTTTCACAGGGATTAGAGGAGATGCACCAAGAGCTATCCAAGGATGGTGAAGACCATAAGCTTGGGGATGTGAAGACAACCCCACTGGACCTACACACTCTCGGTTTGCACACGTCTAACTTCTGTTTTTCGATCGAAACACTTTATCGCATAAACTTGGAGCGTCTTTTTGTTTGTTTAGGTTTGATTTTTATTTTGTGAGACCACCACACTATCATTTATATATGAGAGAGCTACTGGAAATTTGGGTTGAATTATGTTGGATGCTATTATAAGATTGGGAAAAGGGATGTTGGAGTTATTTTAAAAGATACATATAGTTGCATGATTCATGAGCTTGTTAATGAGTAATAATTTGCAAGTATTTTATCAAGAGCTATCTTTTATTCATGTTTTGATGCTGAATGTTATTTTACCTTGTTTAACATGGATTAGTTAGTTCTATGGACACTCATGCATGCATTTAGATGGTCAACTTTCTCCCTCTTGCTAGCCCAAAAATTCCAACAAGCAAAAACTTGTTTCCAACACCTTCAACCAAAGTTTTTCCAGTGAGTCCACCATATCTACCTATTAGCTTTATGCTATTCCGAGTATGTTTATCATGATATTTGTGTTATCTATACCTCTGAATGAAAATGCTTATGTTGTTGATTGTTATGGGAAAAGTTGGTTATAGAGCTCTCTCGAACTTGATGCACACTTTACTTTTATTGCATAAATAAAATATGACCCATTGTGATTAAAATTATGATGTTGTGGGCTTGACAAATGTCTTTGGTTGAGAGTTAGCTCATATGTGCTGTCACATGGCAAGCTTTCAACATGCACTTCATCTCATTTAGTTGATATCATGTACTTTTGTTTATGGATGCTTACCATGGGTGAAATAAATGTGGAAATGAAGTGAGTTTAAATGAGTTTGTATAAATGGTTAGAGAGACGCCTGGGCCGCTAATCTAAGCCATGCATCATTCATGGTGGAAATTTACTTACATGCTATGGTGAACCTTCTGTGATACACCTTACAATAAAAAGCTATCTAATGGTAAATAAAAAGGGTGTTGAGATTGTTCATTGTGTTTGTTTGTCTTGTCATTTTGATATGGGCTTGTTCCATATCCTGGGACAAGAGGTACCCCAGTTGACGCTCTTAATGATACTATTATTACTTACAATGATATTTAACTTGAACTTGCTTTGTTTCCCAAGTTGAGTAACACATGGAGTAGGTACTTGTATTCAAGGGGCATGAGACTTTCAACCTGTACTTTGTCAAGCACACTACTCATATTTGCTTTCACTTTAAACTTAATCATTCAAGATGCTATGATAGGGGAATGAGAGCTTGACACCAAGGATTACCATATTACAATCATTGACTTAAGTAGAGAAGTTCAGAAGTTAGATGAAATTTATTCATGCTTTACCTCTACTCATATATATCTTTCCAAAGTGTCCACCTTTTATATTCAGATTTTCATCAATACTCTATGACCATTATAGGATGTTCTTACTTTTCATTATGCATACATGTGGTCCATAGTACTTCTCTTATGTTACACTTTGTGAATTATCATTGAACATCCTTGCATTGAATACTTGATATCACTTCATAAACTATCTTGCATATTGCTACTCCTTTTAAGAATGAACATTTGACTCTATGTAGCAATAGTAATCATCTTTGATATCCATTGTAGTATTAAATTGCAAAGTCCATGTTAGTTTTATCACCTTCATACTCGAGGACGAGTATAGGTTAAGCTTGGGGATGTTGATGCATGTAAAATGCATACATGAACTTTGCATTATTTTACTTATATTCCAGTCATATTTGCATCATATAAGGGTTATATCACTGTTTTATAATGATTTTGGGAATATTTGATTTTCCTATTTTTATGGAATTAACCCTGCGCAGGCAGAAAACCCTATTTCTATATTTTAATGTTTCAGGGACCCAAACGACGTCCAAATGACCTGGAAATTTACGAGCATCAGTTTTTGGAAGGAACAAAGCGTGGGAGCGAAGGAAGCAAACAAGCGGAGGCCCGAGGGCCCAGATGAGTGGGGCCCATGTACCTGGCCGCGTGGGACCCCCCTTTTGGCCTCGAGCTCCGTTGCCGTCGATCTTTCCTCCACCGACTCCGTTTGACCTAAAACCGCCTATAAAAATAGTCCCCCGACGTTCTCTGGAAGGAGCGCCGCAGAAACACAGAAACACCGAAACAGAGACCTGGAGCTGCAGATTGGAGGGGGAAAACTCCGGCGGGGCGCTGCCGGCGTGGTCTCCATCTTCTCCAACGACTTCTCCACCGTCTCCATGATGAAGAGGGAGTAGTCCACCTCTGGACTATGGGTTTGTGGAAGTAACTTATGTATCTCTCTCTCTTGAGCTTCACTAATTAGTACCGTATGAGCTGCTGAACATGATTACGGTCATCTATGTAATACCTTTGTGGTGGATCTTTTTATGAGTTAATATATGTTTGAGATTGCAATGGTTTTGTTTCAGTTATGAAAGTAGATGCATATTATGTACCCCTTCTTATTTACTTGTCATGATCAAGCATGTTTATGAGAGCGTGTGAGGGGGAACGTGTGCATTAGTTGGAGTAACGGGGGGTGGCTAGTGCAGTGAACGTGAGAGAAAGTTCTGCGATCCACTTGGGTATCTTACCTTACTTTGTTGCCTCACTAGGGATAAAAAGAAATACCATGCTACCGGAGATGTGGGTGACCATTGCCACTACTCCATGACTAGATCTAGCATGTTCTTATTTTAACTTCATGTCATGATACTTATTGCTATACTCTGAGTTATCTTAATTACTGAGGTGTTATGATTTAGTTCGCATCTTGGTGGAGTATAAGAGAGACTAATAACCAAAAGGTCTCTATGTTAGGACGTGATGCCCATATAATTATAACTTGTCATTAAACTGTTGTGTTGCAATCTCATATGTCAACTCTAGTGTTCCATTGTCTACCACTTTATTAAAGAGAGGTGCATTTGTGAAACCATGAACCCCGGTCCATTTTTAATCATAAGAAACACCTTTCCAACCACTTTTACCACTTTTCCATTTTCTGCCATTTAAAAATCCGAAAATACAAAAACACTTTTACATCTTGCATTCATCATATAAAACCCAAAAATATCATTTATCATTGCTACCACCATCCTTGCATATTTATTTACCACCATTGCATATTTATTTCTTGTTTGCATTGCATATTATCTTGATATCATTCTCACACCTTGTGCTTGACAACCACTAGGTGAGGTTGAGGACCAAAACATTTACTTTGTTTTGTAGGTAACCAAAAGAAGGATAGGAAAGATAAATCTTCACTACTGATTCCCCGAGAGTTCGATATTAAACCCTCGAGTCACCCCTCGTGGGGAAAACACGTCTTCCACTTACTACACACTCTGCACTTGGAGTCTCAACCTAACCCATTTACTTTTCACGCAGGTAACTACGTGAAGGCCATCAAGACTGTTATCTGGCGCCATTGCTGGGAGCGAAGAAGCAACACCGCGTAAAGATTCCCTCCTCAACTACGCGCCCGTCATAGTAGCATCATTGGGTATCAGTTAGTTATCTTTTACGGAGAGACACCACTAGTGAACTGTGGACCCCGGTCCATTCTTTTACACTGAAATACAACCAACTGCAAACACTGTTCATTTTCATTCTCTGCAATTTACTACTGTTTTCCACACCATACGTTTAATCCTTTGTTTTCAGCAAGCCGGTGAGATTGACAACCTCACTGTTTCGTTGGGGCAAAGTAGTTTGATTGTGTTGTGTAGATTCCATGTCGGCGCCAGATTCCCTGGTATTGCGCCGTGCCATATTCCGCCACCAACAACCTTCAGAAGTGATTTCTTGCTCCTACTGGTTCGATTAAACCTTGGTTTCATACTGAGGGAAACTACTGCTATACTGCTTCATACCTTCCTCTTGGGGTCTCCCAGCGAACGTGTGATCCACGCAATCAAGCTCTTTTTCTGGTGCCGTTGCCGGGGAGTGGAAGTATTTCTGAGAGCTCCTCTAACTCCCTGCAACAACTCTTTTTCTGGCGCCGTTGCCGGGGCAAGAGCATTTCTGCAAGGGGAGTTTCACGCTTCCAATCTCTTTACTTTGTTATTGTCTTGCTAAGTTTATTTTTATTTAGTCTTGTTTGCTTTATTTATCAAAAACACAAAAAAATTAGTTACTTTTATTTTCAAGTTGTTATCTTTCTGTTTTATTTTAATTTTGCTAAAATGAGTACCCTGAGAACACTAAGTTGTGTGATTTCACTAGCACAACAACAATGATTTCATTAGTACACCTATTGCTCCACCTGCTTCTAATGCAGAATTCTATGAAATTAAACCTGCACTTTTAAATCTTGTTATGAAAGAGCAATTCTCTGGTGTTAGTACTGATGAAGTGCTGCTCACCTTAATAATTTTGTTGAACTTTGTGAGATGCAAAAGTATAAGGATGTAGATGGTGATATTATTAAACTGAAACTTTTTTCCTTTCTCTTTGAGAGGACGTGCTAAAGAATGGTTGCTATCTTTGACTAGAAATAGTATTGATTCATGGACTAAATGCAAAAATGCTTTCATAGGAAAATACTATCCCTGCTAAATTATATCTTTGAGAAGTAGCATTATGAATTTCAAACAATTTGATAATAAGCATGTTGCTCAAGCTTGGGTGAGAATGAAATCATTGGTAAAGAATTGTCCCACCCATGGACTGACTGCTTGGAGATCATCCAAACCTTTTATGCAGGACTAAAATTTTCTTCAAGAAACCTATTGGATTTGGCCTCTGGAGGTACCTTTATGTCCATCACTTTGGGTGCTGCAACAAAGCTTCTTGATGATATGATGATAAATTATTCTGAATGGCACACCGAAAGAGCTCCACAAGGTAATAAGGTAAATGTTGAAGAAACCCCTTCCTTGAGTGATAAGATTGATACTATTATGTCTATGCTTACAAACGGAACGATGCATGTTGATCCAAATAATGTTCCTTTAGCTTCTTTGGTTGCTCAGAAGAGCATGTTGATGTGAACTCATTAAAAATAATAACTTCAACAACAATGCTATAGGAATAATTTTGGTAATAACAATAATAAGCCCTATCCTTTAGTAGTGACAATGGTTATGTTAATTCTTATGGTAATTCCTACAACAATAATAAGAGTGTACCCTCTGATCTTGAAGTCATGCTTAAGGATTTTATTAGTACACAAACTGCTTTCAATAAATCTGTTGAGGAAAAGTTTGGGAAAATTGATGTTCTTGCCTCTAAAGTTGATAGTCTTGCTATACTGCTTCATACCTTCCTCTTGGGTCTCCCAGCGAACGTGTGATCCACGCAATCAGTATGGAAGGGAGGCCAACAAGCTCTCCACCCGTTGGACTCCACCAGGCCAAAAGTGTGGCGGAACCTAATGTTCCAGCGCCCATTATGGCCGCATCCGCCACCAAGAGCATTGGTCAGAGCAGATGGCAAAGAGCTCAGGGAACTCATTGCCTAAGTGGTCTTTCACCAAGCCATGAATCTAGCCAAAATAGGGTACTCCCTCCGTCGCCTACGGAGAAGGTAGCCCCAAACCATCTCATGTTTGATGGCTTGAAGAGATCTCCAAAACTGAGACCCCTCCATCCTCTCACAGGCCATGAGAGGACAACAACGTAGGTATTTGGCCTTCACTAGCTGAAGCCAAAGTCCCCCATCACCCCTCAGGATCCTCCAGACCCACTTCAGCATTAGAGCCTCATTCATGCGACGAGAAGCCAAAATACCTATGCCCCCAACCTCTTGGGGGCGCAAAGGTCTGCCCATTTCACCATATGATACTTTTACGTCCGTTAGCCGCCTGCCAGAAGAAACGGGACAGCTCTATCAAAGCTGCCATGTATGCCTTCCGGCAGTATATATAACCCCATCATAAACATGGGGAGACTAGATAGGCAGGAGTCAATGAGAGTGTCTTGCTCCCCTTGGAGGTAAACCTCCCCTGCCACGGCGCGGCCTTCGACTTGACCCGCTCAACTAGCAGGTCCAGATCTTTAAAAGGATTCGAGTATCCCGGATCGGCATCCCCTGATAAGTCACTGGGAATGTGGCCAACCTACATTTTAGGTTGTCCGCGATCCGCTGTTGGTCTCAGCCGAATAACCCAAGATCACGACCTCACTTTTATCAAAGTTAATCTTGAGGCCCGACATGGCCTCAAAGCAGAGGAGAAGGAACTTGAGATTGATGATGACAAGTTCGGATCCCTCCACCATAATCATGGTGTCATCAGCATACTGGAGATGTGTCACACCACCCCTGGGACAAGGTGTCCAACCACACCGGAGATGTGGCCAGAGGTCTTAGCTCTCTCTAAGACCTCTGCAAGGATGTCAACCGCAGAGTTGAAGAGCAAGGGGGAGATAGGATCCCCCTGTCTAACCCCACATGTTGGCCTAAAATAGGGACCCACTTCCCCATTTATGTTAATGGCGTGTTGCCACTCATAACTATCTGCATGATCCAACATATCATCCGATCATCAAACCCTTTCCATTCCAGCGCCAACCGGAGAAAGGCCCAGTCCAAGCGGTCGTATGCCTTTTGGAAATCTAGCTTAAGAAACACGCCCTTCTGGCGCTGAGACTTAACCTCATGAAGTAATGCTAAGATTCCATCATGGATATACCGCCCCTTAAGGAAGGCAAACTGGTATGGGTGAGTTATGCGCTCCATAACAGGAGCCAGCCTAGTCGCGCACACCTTTGAAAAGATCATGGATGACGTTGAGGACCGTGATCGGTCTAAATTGGCGGATGTTCTGGCCCCCACTATCTTGGGGATCAAGGTCACCACACCAAAGTTAAGGCGAGACATAACCAATGTACCAATATAAATTCTTGGAACATAGGCATGATCACCCCCTTAATCTCCTCCAAGAATGACTGGAAGAAGACCACCGGAAGACCATCCGGTCCAGGGGCCGAATTCGCCTTCATCTCCATTATTGCCCTACCACCTCTTCTGGCAGGAATGGGAGAGTGAGCTCCGCATTCTCAATGTCAGAGACCCTGGCCCTCGCTGGCCAGAGGTCAACTGGCACGGTGACCCCAGAACGGGTACCCCGAAAGCTCCTTATAGAAGGAGTATATGTGGAGGATATATCCCCTAGCGCCTCTAGGAGATGATCCCCTTCCCACAAGCATGAAATAGAGCACTTCCGACGACGCCCATTGGCGATCGCATGGAAGTAAACCGTATTCGCATCGCCTTTGAGGATCCAGTTCTGGCAACTTCGCTGTCGCCAGAAAGTCTCCTCCCCTTGTAGATCTCCATAAGGAGTTCTCAAGGGCGTACTGCTGAAGCCACTCCTCAGCGGTAAGGCCAACAGAATCCGAGGCTTGTTCCAGGGTTTGGATGGATCCTAAGAGAGAGGACTTCCTCTGTCTCAGCTCAGCTCCCAGATTGGCTCCCCAACCCCTCATGAATTGGCGTGCCATCTGGGCACAGTGGTGCCACACATCTACCGCATTATAAACGATGGAGGATGTGCAGCCGCCACCGACCACTTCAGTCGCACCGCTTCCCGAAAGCCTGGCTGACCAAGCGAAAGTTCTCAAAGTGGAATCGGTTCAACCTCGGTGGTTGAGCTCCTCCTGTCGAGAGGAGCAGAGGGTGTGATCCGAACCAATCCTAGTGAGCGCCCGAAGGGAGCAAAGTGGGAAGGCAACCTCCCAGTCCACAGATACTAAAAGACCCTATCCAGCACACTCCGGATAGGTCCACCCGGTTATTAGTCCAGGTGTATCTCGCTCCCACACGTCTGATCTCTCTAAGAGCGAGATCAGCAATGCAATCATTGAACATCCGCATCTGCTGAAGGTCGACGTTCGCTGAGCTCTTGTCACCGGGGATCGAATCAAATTGAAATCCCAGCAACAACAAGCGGCGTGGAACATCGTTCCACCTTCGAAGCTGGCAAGGAACACCGGGGACCTACTATGATCCGCATGGCCATAGACGATAATAACCCCCACTGGAAGGAGGTCCGCCTATGGGTGAGCAACATACTCACAAAAAATTCCCCGCGATCCATATCCTCTATCTCGAATGTATCCTCCTTCACTCCAAGGAGGATACCACCCGAGTGTCCATTCGCTGGTAGCCATTGCCACACGAACTTGTGTGGACTGAGCCCCTGCAGCTCCTGATAGTGAAGTCCTGTCTAATCGTCTCCTGGATGGCATCATATCCACATCTTCCGCCGCATGTACTCGCGCAGCTGATTACGCTGGCCGTCCTGCCCAAACCCCCTCATGTTCCAGTCGAATAACCTTATGGGTGTATTCATTTGGAAACACTGGTGGGGGTAGTCCCCTTACGGGGGACAGAGTGGGCCCTACCAGAGGTCGAGGGCCGAGATGGTGCCTTGGGGGCCTCCCCCGTTCCCCCTCCCGCCTGGGGGTCACGCAGGGAGTCTCCACCCTAGTAGGCAAGCTGACCGAGTCACTACTGGGTTCCAGTGCCGCCTGCACCGAACTCCCAGCAGCTGGGGCCGTCTCCCTCTCAAGCTCCGCCTGAGCTCGTGATGCAGCCAGGGCCCCCTCATAGATCTCCTTGGCCTTGATCGCGGCTATCTGGTCCATCGGGGGGCCCCGCTCCCCCAGAAGACCACTCCGCAGTCATCAGCAACCTGGGACAAATGGCTCAAAGGGACCTACTCAAGAACCGAAAAACCTTGAACCAGAAGGTGTAACAGGGTGCGTGGGTAAGGGCGTACCTGGGACACTACGGCGAGCCGCAGTCAGCTGGATCGCCTGCTCCTCCACCGTAGGTACCGCATTCCAGTCCTTCACGAGCAAGGGCCAACCTAGCACTGTGGCGGGACAACTCAGAGGACTGGGGCTGCCTGGCACAGCGCTGCGGACGGGCCTGCGAGTCCCCCACAGGAGTGTCGGGGAAGACTGTGAGACTCACAGGCACCAGTGGTTGGCGTCGCCGGAACCTGAGGTGGAGACCCCGTCGGTGAAGTGGGAGTGGAACCCGGCGAGAGGGTGTAGCACAAGACCCCTGCAGAATGAGGCGACGAAGGCGGGGCAACCTCTAGCCCCACACTCCCACAATCCGCATCCACTGAGTCAGAGGGGACAAGGGCCTAGGGCTAAGGCGTCGAGACCCTGCAAGCCGAAGTTGGAGCCGTACTGAGCAAGGGGGAGCTCCAGAGGCGCCAGAGAGACAAGGCGAGAGTGCGGGGGCGGTCCACCGGAGCCAGCTTCACCGGCGCACTGCTAGCGTGAGTCGGTGCTGCTAGCGAGGTGCGCACAGGCGAAGATGCCTGTGGCGGGGCAACGGAGCGCGTAGTCGTCTCAGTAGGAGGAGCTAGTAGAGGGTGGGGGCGTCGGTCACAGGAGGCGTCCCCGCCCCACCCACACTAGGCTCGTCGGCGCCGTCGTTGAAGCTGTCGTCCTCAGTAGAGCTCCCGCCACCTCCCGAGGTCCACCCACCAGTGGCCTGGGGAGACGGGGAGCGCGGACGGTCCTCGTCAAGCTCCACGTGCAAGATCGCTTGCCGCTCTGCCCCTACCCTCCAAAGAAGAAGGGCGGGAGGGTGTCGGATCTTGGCCGGCTCAGGGCAAAGGATCCTGATCCGAACCGCACCAGTACCAGCTAGAGAACGCTCATCAATCTCCACAAACCTGCCCATGGGCCGAGCAATCAACTCAAGGATCTGCTTCTTCCTCGCCTCCTTTGGGATCCCGAGGATCCGGACCTAGATGGAGGAAAGGTAGGTCGCCCCCGGGTCAGAAGTCGAGGCCTTGATGGCCACCTGGATCCTGTTGATCGGGAGAGTGAACGTGGTGCCCAAGGTGAAAAAGCGCAGCATCTCCTCCGAGGGGAAAACCACCGCGAACTCGGAAGCCGAGATCTCGCGCACACTGCCACTCGTGTCCTGTCATCACCATGGCCAGCTCGCCCCTAAGAATCTCCACAGTAAGCGCAGCGACAACGGGCGGGAGCTGGTCTAGGAGTACTGACACCTGCGTGAGGTTCTGTGGCATCGCCCTCGGCACCCCCCCAAGTCGATGTAGTAAAGCATGGAGTCAACCCCGTGACCAAGGAGCTCTAGGCGGGGGTGGTGCGGCTGGGCGGCAGGCACGGTGCAAGCGGCAACAAGGTGCTCAAGATCCCCACAGCGCGCGCAACACTCAGGGCGGGTGCACTGCGACCGGTAGTGACCAACCACCCCACAGTTGAAGCACGTGACCTGCGACGAAGAGCCCTCCCCTCCCTCCGCCTGAGGTCGGGGCGCGACCATCCCCGCCTGGAACAAGTCACTCGGAGCTCTCTGTGGGATGTTGGGAGTCGGTGCAGGTGGAGCCCACTCTGGCTCCCTCCCGCTCCTCCTCCCGTCCCCTGCTTGGTCTTCTTTTTCTTCACCGTTTTCTTCTTTGCTGGTGCCGCAGCCGCACCACCAGTGTGTTCCTGCCTTGTTGAAGTGCGGGCTTGCGGATGCGAGGACCGGTCCACACGCCACGACCCACTCTCCTGCCTCGGCACCACCACCATCTGCCGTCAGGAGACCTCGCACGGGCCGAGTGGCGCTGGTCAAGCTCACGGCGCAGAGCCGCCTCCATACGCTGGCCGTCCGGCGAGGGCCCCTGCGCGGTGAGCATGCCGACGGTGGGGACCTGCGGGAGTGGGCGTCGGAGCGGCGGGGCGAGCGCCTCTGGCCAGTGGCATGGCGGTCCCGGCGGTCCAAGGGGCGGCGCGGCAGCGGCGTAGCCCCCCGGCCCGGCGGCCGGTACGGGCGCGTGGCCGGCGATCTTTGGCGGGGCGGGGCAGCCGGGGCCGGGGATGGGGAGCGCGCCCGCCGCCGGGGTGGACGTCCTCGTCCTCCTCGTCGGCGCGGTGGCATTTCATGGCGACGGCGGCGTAGGACTGCGTGCGCGGCGGCGGAGGTGGTGTGCGCACGACAGAGTGGGCAAAGGAAGCGTGGCGGCGGACGGAGCGGTCTGAGGCTGGAAACCCTAGGGCCAAATCGCGTGAGCCCTTTCGTATCCACAGCCACGGGCCAGGTGGCTTGGGTGGGCCGTTAACCGAGTTGCGCGCGTCTTGGTGGGCTGAGCTGCGTGCGTCTTGCCGGCGGCACTCCAAAATGGGCCTTTCGGGCTGAGCCGGCCCAGTGGCCTAGGGTTTGGAGGCGCAGTCGTCTGCGTGCGAGGCTGCGGCTCCAGGCAGGGCGCCGCCACCGGCGGCGAGCAAACACGACGCGCCGCCTGCGCCGTCGCGTCCACCACCTGCCGTGGCTCCGCCGACGTTGGCACGACCACGGGGCGCCTCCCCGTGGTCGCCAACCCCACCCGAACGCCGTGTTCCCTACACTCCGACGCCGAGCCGCTCCCCAAAGGTGGTTCTTTTGCCCACATGGCCTGGACGCCGGTGACCGACACGCCTGAAGCGAAGCTCGCCGAGCCGCGCGGGGCTGCACATGGCGAGCCACATCCAGGAACTCGCCGAAGGTCGGGGCCGCCGGAATCACGCAGCGCGCCTCCAATTCCGCAGCAATGGCGTCCGCCTCGTCAACCTCGTCGGCGACATCAGCCCACCACCGCCCCCGGAGAGCCGCAGCCTCCATCACCCCACCTAGGGAGGAGGTCGGTCCGCCCAGAAGCAACGGCGAGGCCGTCGAGATCCCAGGCAACCGCCGGTCACCGGGACTCCCAGGTCGCCATCGAGTCCAGCCCTTGAACAAAAAACCAAGTCCATTGAACACGTGTGTAAGAATTTTAACAGAATTTTCAAAACAGTTTTTCTTACTTGATGACGTGTTTGGAAGACATGAATAGTTTCAGCAGAAAACGGAATCCATTTCTCATTTAAAAAATAAATGGAATCTGGAACTTTGTTTTATTTTCCTTTGAAAGAAAGCGGTCGAGGTCGACTGCGACCTCATTATGGCGTAGGCAGTGTCACGGGCCGATTTCAGCCCAACTGCCCAACAAATCTTTGGCCCGTTTCAGTCCAATCATTCGCCAAGCCAAAGCCGGAGGAGAGGAGAGGAGCAAGAGGCGAGCCGTGCTGCTCCTTGGGGAAAAGCATCCAGTCCTGTTTCCTCGCGCACCGCGGCGACCGGCCGACGATCATCCACCGCCCCCAAGCCGTCTCCCCGCACTGCAGCAACGTAGCGCCTTCTTCCTCCAGCTCCGGAGACTCTCCCCGTCCAGGGTTTCTCGCGATGGAGGTACTCCGCTCCATCCTCTCCTGTTTCTCCTCGCCCCGCTCCGTAAGTTCTTACTGGAATCGTCTGATTGCGCTGTGGCTGGATGCTTCGTTTGATCTGGTTCGTGGTACCGTGAGCCTTTGATCTGCAACTGTGAGAAGAGTTGGAGCGGAATTGAAGGGGTATTGTTTCGTTTTCTCGAACAAAGGGGACACTCGGCCCCCAGTTTCGTGAGAAAAAAAAACTAGAGTTCGGATTGGAGGGCAATTGTTGGGGCACAGTGGATGGTTCTCCCTGTCCTTCCTTCCTTGGTACCACATCTTTCCAATTTGATGCGAATACCCGGGGAAGGGGGTCTATTTGGCTGCACTTTGGTCCGACCATTTCCTTCAGAATCTCTGTGTGGTGATCATCTTAAGGCTCGGAATGTGGATGGTGCCATGGTAGGAATAAAACTGTAGATATCATCCAAATGGTACTGACGCCATACTGATAGGCTATTATAAGATTTTGCTTTTTGAAAAATAATAATTAACTACCATCATGCACGCAACATAGATTGTTCTGATATGCCATGATCCATAAATTTCAGTTAACTTATGGAACCAGTTTTATTCATTGAATTTGCCACCGTTTAGAATGGACAAGTCAGACTGATTATATAGGTATCATATTTCTGCTGTTGGCGACACTTACACAGAATCATCTGTGGTCGAGCGGAGCTAACGATAAGAACAAGGCCATGGTCAAGCAACTGCAGAGATATGGGGTTATCAAGTCGACCAAAGTTGCGGAGGTCATGGAGAACGTCGATAGGGGGCTGTTTGTGCCTCCGGGTGCTTCTCCCTATTTCGATAGCCCAATGGCGATTGGCTACAATGCAACCATATCCGCGCCGCACATGCATGCTGCTTGCTTGGAGCTCCTCGAGGATCATCTGCAGCCTGGCATGCGGGCTCTGGATGTTGGATCAGGTATGTATCAGACTTGAGTATATTCAATTGGTTCGACTGAAATATCTGAATTTGTCTGGCACCATTTCAACTCAAGTATGGTCAGTTGATGTTCGTTCTTGATGTCTTCAACGAATTTAGCAACCTGCATGTTTAAATTTCAAAATGCAGGGCATTCTATCGGCATACATATATATGAGAGTGCTAGCTAAAAGGCATTATGAGAGGGCAGTTTGCCACATCTGACATGTTATCTTCTCCTCTTAACACCTAGCTTTGGAGATTCAGTAGCAATGCTGGTACCTATAATATCATTTCTTTCTAAGTGGTGATAATACTAGCTTGTTTAGTGGCTGAAATGATTAACACTAGGGGCGGAGGTAGGATCACGACGTGCGCCGGGACGACTTCAGAGCATTGTAAATATTGTGCTACAATGTGCTGCTATAAGCCTGCTCGCTGTCGCCATGCCCTGCTTAATACCTTGGTCATAAACTTACTCTACTTATTTTTTGTAAATTTGATAGGCACTGGGTACCTAACAGCTTGCTTTGCACTCATGGTTGGAACGGAAGGACGAGTGGTTGGTGTTGAACACATACCAGAGTTGGTTGCATCTTCTACCGAAAACATCAAGAAAAGTGCAGCAGCCCCACAGCTGAATGATGGATCCCTCAGTATCCATATTGCTGGTAAGTAGACAAAGCCAGCGTTTTTCAGTCATCTACTTTGGTTCTGTACTACTGGTAATTTTAAAATCAGGTAAGATGAAAATATACTCACAATTTTCAGGTTTTGTATATAGGAAATTTAATAGAAGAACCTTATTCAGCTATATGCTACATGGCTTGCTTACTTCAGTTGGGGCTAAGTAGCAAGCTATTTTATTCGTCAAAATAAAATTTGTTATTTGAACATACCATCGGTTGTTTCCTTTCCATTTGTGTGTGTGTGTATGCTTACGTTTTGGTGCAAACCCATAGCAATTGTACCCATCTTACGATAGTGTATCTCAAACCATGATGTTTGCAACTGACGCACAGATGGTAGGGAGGGCTGGCCAGAGCTCGCACCCTATGACTGCATCCATGTCGGAGCTGCAGCACCACAGATTCCAAAGGCACTGATCGAGCAGCTGAAGCCTGGTGGTAGAATGGTGATCCCGGTTGGGACCGTCTTCCAGGAGCTGAAGGTGGTGGACAAGAAGCCAGACGGAGCGGTCAGTGTAAGAGACGAGACGTCTGTGCGCTACGTGCCCCTCACTAGCAAGGATGCCCAGTTACACTCAAACTGATCTCGCCACATTCTGCCAACCAAATGTTATCTTCAATGTGTCAATCAAGGCGCTGTGTTTGTACATAAAATTTATCCTGCTGTCGATGCAAAACTCTGGAGTTTGTGTACAATGTGGGTACTGGCACTAATGTCAAGTATGAAACGTGTGTTTGTGCTTTGCTAAATGTTGCAACTGCTACTAGCAACTGCTCTCAGTGATTTGATTTCCTCTTGTCATTGAAATTTTTGGTTGGCGTGATTAATGTGCCCTGTAGGCTTGAGCAATCCGAGATTTCTTTGGTTCTCTGAACAATGTCAGGTTGGGAGGCAAACATAATTTTGGTCAGTAAAAGCAGCGCACCGGCACAAGTGCATTCTGTCCTTTGCATAAATATCACATTGGCATTACCAACAAAACCTTGGATTATCATGAGAACACTAGGGCATCATTACAGTAGCCTACTAGAAAAGTTTGAACTCATTGTGATGACAAAAATAAACATGAAGAGAAGCTGAACAAAGATGGGAGGGGAGGGGAGAGCCCAGCATCAGGAGGCTAATGCAGGATTTATAAGTGGTGACATCAGCCTCATTCTTCCACAGTAACATTTCAGCATGACTGTTCTTATGTGTCCATGAGAAACACCCAGCCATGCTCTCTGGATCTCCGCTGAATTAGAAGTTTAGAACCCTCGCTGCGGTCGCTCAGCTGCAACGTTTACTCGGAGTGGGCGGCCATCCAACTCCTAGAGTTCATGATAACAACAGATTAGCATCAGTATTTTGCTTCCATGCTGTACTGGTGTTATTATCTAGTTTACGAAAATGACATAACGATGTTCTCACCTCTCCATCAAGTGCCTCAATAGCACTGTCGAGGTCCTCCTTTGTAGCCATAGTTACAAAGCCAAATCCTCGTGAACGCCCAGTTTCTCTGTCGTAAACGATCGTAGCGTTCAGTACTTCCCCATGACTGCCGAACAACTCCCGCAGCCATGGCAGGTTGCCAACATAAGCCCTGAAAGCAGATGCATATTGTCGAGGAGGTCTCTCCGCACGGGTACCCCTTTGCGCTGCCTTGTTTACGTTCAGAAGTCTGCCGCTGATGTCCTGTTGAACAAAAGTTACCCAGTCAGCTACTCAGCACAGTTTGCATCTTATATATTCTGTTGTATTATTTTCAGGTGTACTGCTACTGAGTTGTTTATCAAACATGCTTTGAGTCATCTGAAGGCACATATAATTTAATGTGTAACGGCAAGATATATCAACAACTTGAAGATATCCAAGTGACAGAAGATATGAAACGAAATTTAATTATCTGTGGACTCTAAACAATTCAGATAACTAAGCGAATTAGAAGATAGAAATGCACTCACGTAGCGGTTGAACATCTCGATGGCTTTGTCAGCTTCCTCAATGGTACTCATGGTAACGAACCCAAATCCACGGCTCTGGCCTGACTCTCTGTTGTAAATGACCTGGAGTTCAACAAAGCCACGTCAAATAACAAACACAGTTGAGCATAGCACGCCGATTTCCCTCAAACCGGCAAGATGACATGACAACAGATGGGGAGCTACAGTTCACACCGAAAGGCACCCCAAATTGCATCAACTATCAAATAGCAGCATCATAGCAGCATTAAGATTTCGCCTAAAGGCGAGCCTAAGCGTGGCACCATCCCAGACTTGCTTAATGGTAGCCAAAACTTCGTTGCAGATAGAGTACAAGTCGCAGAATTGGACAGAAAGTTGGGGGGAACCGAACCATGTGTCCTTCCAAAATCTTATCTTGACTCCATCTCCAACAAACCATCTAAAACCAAACCTCACAGCCCGCATGAAACCCTTCCAAAATCTAGAAGAATTTCCCTCAGGACTACAGAAAATGTTTGGTTTATTGGTTTTAGGGATGAATGTCTTTATAAAGAAGGTGATGACGAGAATGAACGGATGAGCTCATAATGGGAAAATGGAACTTTTTTGCTTGTTTTTTTTTGCTCCGCATACATGACCCCTTACACATCCTTCCTAATAAATGTTTGTTAAGCTATTTTATTGTCCCTGCTAGTATAGTTTTTCATAATTTTCTAATATATTGAGGTACTTCTTTTATCAATATCGATTTTCTACTATCTAGTAGGTCTAGCAAAGAGCAGCAATTTGGTCCAGCGGGCAGGGGGGCCTCGGCTCCTTTTTTTTCTTCCTTGAGCTATTTCGGCCGTTGCAAGTTGCAACCCGCGCTTTGCAAGTTAGGGTACAGCCCATAGAGCTGAGCAGGCCCGTGTGCGGCATGCGAGGGACCGTGCCCTTTCGTCCCTGCCTAAACAGAAGACAGTGCCAACAGCTGCTGACCTGCAGGCTGCAACTTGAAATCTATGGCTGCCGACGCTTTAAATCAGGACATTCTGGCTAAAGCGAAAAGTGAAATGAGCACTTAATCAACTTGGAGATAGTTTTATTAATAATTGAGAGATAAGGCAAACCTTTTATCTGGTTTAGAAGAAATTAATAGGATTTGGTTACATGTGGGTCATTGGTTTGTGCTGTTTCTACCCGCACTTGCCCATGGAGCAGAGCAAGTATGTGTGCGGCATGCGACCCGAATGCCCAAACAGCAGGCAATGACATCCGACTTCAAAATTCAAATACAGCTGACACTTGTGCTTGCCTCCGGCCACTATATAAGAACCAGCTGATCGGCATGGCTACCAACACGGCAACACCACAGACATCCATCGTTCCATCTCACAAGTCACAACATAGCTAGTACACTCGAAGCCACACACATAGGCGCCTTGCAAAGGTGACAATGGCGAGAGCGCTCGTGCTCACGACCACCATGGCGGTGGCCGCGCTGGTCTTGCTGCTGGCCGCGGCGCCAGCGCCAGCGATTGCCCTAGACTTCGGCGAGAAGGACCTGGCGTCAGAGGAGTCCCTGTGGGCACTGTACGAGCGCTGGCGCGCGCAGCACACGGTGTCACGCAGCCTCGGCGAGAAGGCCCGCCGCTTCAACGTGTTCAAGGAGAACGTGCGTCTCATCCACGAGTTCAACCTCGGCGACGAGCCCTACAAGCTGCGCCTCAACCGCTTCGGCGACATGACCGCCGACGAGTTCAGCCGCGCATACGCCTCCTCCCGCATCGCCCACCACCGCATGTTCCGCGGAGACCGGAGGATCAGTGGCGATTTCGTGCACGGCAGCGCCCCCGCCTCGAGCCTCCCTTCGTCAGTGGACTGGCGTGCAAAGGGCGCGGTGACCGGCGTCAAGGACCAGGGACAGTGCGGCAGCTGCTGGGCCTTCTCGACGGTCGCGGCGGTGGAGGGCATCAACGCGATCCGCACCAACAACCTGGCATCGCTGTCGGAGCAGCAGCTCGTGGACTGTGACACCTCCGACTCTGGCTGCAACGGCGGCCTCATGGACAATGCCTTCCAGTACATTGCGAGCAACGGCGGGATCGCCTCGGAGGACGCATACCCCTACACGGCCCAGCAGGCGTCCACCTGCAACACGGCGCCGCCCGACGTGGTCACCATCGACGGGTACCAGGACGTGCCGGCCAACAACGAGGCTGCGCTGCAGAAGGCGGTGGCGGCACAGCCCGTGTCCGTGGCCATCGACGCGAGCGGGTCACAGTTCCAGTTTTATTCGGAGGGAGTGTTCGCCGGGAAGTGCGGAACTGGGCTGGACCACGGCGTGGCAGTGGTCGGGTACGGCGTCACCGTGGACGGCACCAAGTACTGGATCGTGAAGAACTCGTGGGGCGCGGAGTGGGGCGAGAATGGGTACATTCGCATGAAGCGCAACGTGAAAGACAAGCATGGACTCTGCGGAATCGCCATGGCGGCATCCTACCCGGTCAAGACATCGCCCAACCCCCAGCAGGGAGACGTCCTCCGTGACGAGCTCTGATTAGTACTCCAAGCAGGGAGTAACTAAATATTGTATTAATGGCAGCCACCTATGACCAGGGGATTATTACCCGAAAATAAATAAATAACCACGATGACTACATCGCATATTAATGCTGCACCTGTCATATGTAATGCTCTTTCCACCGGAAAGTTCAAATGGAGACCGAGCTCAACGGAGCCCCTTATTTTCGAAAATTGAAAAGTCATATTTTAACATTTTAAAATAGTCTGTAAAATCTTGGATGTATACAATGATACATTCTACCAACGCGCAAAATCTCAAGCCAAAATAACTTATATTACGGGGGCTGCACAAAAATAACAAAATCGGACAAATTTTGGAGAGTTCAAAATTTGCACCGTTCACTAATTTCAATTTCAGATTTTGTCATTTTTGCACAACCCAAATACAACATATTTCTAGTTGATATTTTACATGTCTATTTTACACGTCGGTAGAATATAACATTATCTACATCTATATTTTTTTCCAGATTCTCTTGAAACTCCGAAATATGATTTTCGATTTTTTTTAAACAAATAAAACACTCCATGGAGCTCTTCAAAACGCCACACTCACTTTCCACCGATTATATATACACAAGTGTAATCTGTCACAGAGTGTTCACGTTATACCCTGCCATTTTATTACATGTGAAATTACAATCCCTCAATTTTTTACACAAATATATAGTCAGGAATGTAAACTGAAGTTGAACAAAAAACCTCCTCGAAACAGGCTTTCGCCTCGCTTTATAAATAAAGCAACCGCCCACAAGCATACAAAGATCCAGTCACAGGTTCAAAAAAAGAAAAAAAATAGCAAGTCTGCTGGGGCCACAACACAAGAACGCCCAAAGCTAAAGTGAAACGATACAACTCCACACGGGAGTAACTCAGTGGCTGGATGACGCAGATAGAAGGCGTGCCGCCCTCAGAAGCTTCTCGATCAATCCATCCAGCCGCTCCTTGTCCCGCTGTCTACAGAGCGGATGCCACTGCTGCAAAAATGCCAAGAATTTGAAAACGGAGTCAGAGGCACGCCTCAGAAAGACACGCTCGATAACCATCTTGTTACGTATAGTCCAAAGTGTCCAGGTCATCGCGGCAAACACTAACCAGAAGAGGCGCCTCCTCTTACCAGCACGGTTTGCCTGCACTTCTAGGAACTCAGCAAGGTCTTGGGCCTGCCACTCAGGCCCAAGCGCCTCTGCCAGGAAGCTCCACAAGAAGCGAGCTGCGGGGCAAGAGAAAAGAATATGGGTCCCCGACTCGGGGACCGCGCATAAGGGGCAAGTACCATCCCCTGGGCCAAAGTGCTTGACCACCTCCAAACCCGAAGGGAGGCGGTCTCGCAGCAACTGCCACGTAAAGATCTTAATCTTCAGTGGCATTGGGGCCTTCCACAAGTGGGAGGTCCACGAGAGCACAGGTCCTCTAAAAAGTGCCCGGTAAGCAGAACCAACTGTAAAGCATTTCGAGGACGAGAGTGCCCAAGAAACACTATCTGGGGCGTCCGAGAGGGAGTATGGAAGGGAGGCCAACAAGCTCTCCCACCTGTTGGCCTCCACCAGGCCAAAAGTGCGGTGGAACCTAATGTTCCAGCGCCCATTATGGGCCGCATCCGCCACCAAGAGCATTGGGTCAGAGCAGATGGCAAAGAGCTCAGGGAACTCATGCCTAAGTGGTCTTTCACCAAGCCATGAATCTAGCCAAAATAGGGTACTCCCTCCATCGCCTACGGAGAAGGTAGCCCCAAGCCAGATCTCATGTTTGATGGCTTGAAGAGATCTCCAAAACTGAGACCCCTCCTTCCTCTCACAGGCCATGAGAGGATAACCACGTAGGTATTTGGCCTTCACTAGCTGAAGCCAAAGTCCCCCATCACCCCTCAGGATCCTCCAGACCCACTTCTGCATTAGAGCCTCATTCATGCGACGAGAAGCCAAAATACCTATGCCCCCAACCTCCTTGGGGCGCAAAGGTCTGCCCATTTCACCATATGATACTTTTGAAGTCCGTTAGCCGCCTGCCAGAAGAAACGGGACAACTCTCTATCAAAGCTGCCATGTATGCCTTCTGGCAGTATATATAACCCCATCATAAACATGGGGAGACTAGATAGGCATGAGTCAATGAGAGTGGTCTTGCTCCCCTTGGAGGTAAACCTCCCCTGAAACGGCGCGGCCTTCGACTTGACCCGCTCAACTAGCGGGTCCAGATCCTTTAAAAGGATCCGAGTATCCGGATCAGCATCCCCAGATAAGTCACTGGGAATGTGGCCAACCTAAAGTTTAGGTTGTCCGCGATCCGCTGTTGGTCTCAGCCGAATAACCCAAGATCACGACCTCACTTTTATCAAAGTTAATCTTGAGGCCCGACATGGCCTCAAAGCAGAGGTGAAGGAACTTGAGATTGATGATGTCAAGTTCGGATCCCTCCACCATAATCATGGTGTCATCAGCATACTGGAGATGTGTCACACCACCCCTGGGACAAGGTGTCCAACCACACCGGAGATGTGGCCAGAGGTCTTAGCTCTCTCTAAGACCTCTGCAAGGATGTCAACCGCAGAGTTGAAGAGCAAGGGGGAGATAGGACCCCCTGTCTAACCCCACATGTTGGCCTAAAATAGGGACCCACTTCCCCATTTATGTTAATGGCGGTGTTGCCACTCATAACTATCTGCATGATCCAACATATCATCCGATCATCAAACCCTTTCCATTCCAGCGCCAACCGGAGAAAGGCCCAGTCCAAGCGGTCGTATGCCTTTTGGAAATCTAGCTTAAGAAACACGCCCTTCTGGTGCTGAGACTTAACCTCATGAATAATCTCATGAAGTGCTAAGATTCCATCATGGATATACCGCCCCTTAAGGAAGGCAAACTGGTATGGGTGAGTTATGCGCTCCATAACAGGAGCCAGCCTAGTCGCGCACACCTTTGAAAAGATCCTATGGATGACGTTGAGGACCGTGATCGGTCTAAATTGGCGGATGTCCGTGGCCCCCACTATCTTGGGGATCAAGGTCACCACACCAAAGTTAAGGCGAGACATAACCAATGTACCAATATAAAATTCTTGGAACATAGGCATGATCACCCCCTTAATCTTCTCCCAGAATGACTGGAAGAAGACCACCGGAAGACCATCCGGTCCAGGGGCCGAATTCGCCTTCATCTCCATTATTGCCCTAGCCACCTCTTCCGGCAGGAATGGGAGGGTGAGCTCCGCATTCTCAATGTCAGAAACCCTGGCCCTCGCTGGCCAGAGGTCAACTGGCACGGTGACCCCAGAACGGGGACCCGCCGTGAAAAGCTCCTTATAGGAGTATATGTGGGAGGATATATCCCCTGGCGCCTCTAGGAGATGATCCCCTTCCCACAAGCATGGAATAGAGCACTTCCGACGATGCCCATTGGCGATCGCATGGAAGTAAACCGTATTCGCATCGCCTTTGAGGATCCAGTTCTGGCGACTTCGCTGTCGCCAGAAAGTCTCCTCCCCCTTGTAGATGTCCATAAGGAGTTCTCAAGGGCGTACCGCTGAAGCCACTCCTCAGCGGTAAGGCCAACGGAATCCGAGGCTTGGTCCAGGGTTTGGATGGATCTAAGAGAGAGGACTTCCTCTGTCTCAGCTCAGCTCCCAGATTGGCGCCCCAACCCCTCATGAATTGGCGTGCCATCTGGGCACAGTGGTGCCACACATCTACCGCATTATAAACGCATGGAGGATGTGCAGCCGCCACCGACCACTTCAGTCACACCGCTTCCCGAAAGCCTGGCTGACCAAGCCAGAAGTTCTCAAAGTGGAATCGGTTCAACCTCGGTGGTTGAGCTCCTCCTGTCGAGAGGAGGAGAGGGGTGTGATCCGAACCAATCCTAGTGAGCGCCCGAAGGGAGCAAAGTGGGAAGGTAACCTCCCTGTCCACAGATACTAAGACCCTATCCAGCACACTCCGGATAGGGTCCACCCGGTTATTAGTCCAGGTGTATTTCGCTCCTACACGTCTGATCTCTCTAAGAGCGAGACCAGCAATGCAATCATTGAACATCCGCATCCGCTGAAAGTCGACGTTCGCTGAGCTCTTGTCATCCTGGATCGAATCAAATTGAAATCCCCAGCAACAACAAGCGGCGTGGAACATCGTTCCACCTTCGCTTGAAGCTCGGCAAGGAACGCCGGGGACCTACTATAATCCGCAGGGCCATTGACGATAATAACCTCCCACTGGAAGGAGGTCCGCCTATGGGTGAGCAACATTCTCACAAAAAATTCCCCGCGATCCATATCCTCTACCTCGAATGTATCCTCCTTCACTCCAAGGAGGATACCACCCGAGTGTCCATTCGCTGGTAGCCATTGCCACGCGAACTTGTGCGGACTGAGCCCCTGCAACTCCTGGATAGTGAAGTCCTGTCTAATCATCTCCTGGATGGCAACGATATCCACGTCTTCCCGCCGCATGTACTCGCGCAGCTGATTACGCCGGCCGTCCTGCCCGAACCCCCTCATGTTCCATTCGAATAACCTTATGGGTGTATTCATTTGGAAACACTGGTGGGGGTAGTCCCCTTACGAGGGACAGAGCGGGCCCTACCAGAGGTCGAGGGCCGAGACGGTGCCTTGGGAGGCCTCCCCCGTTCCCCCCATCCTGGGGGGTCACGCAGGGAATCTCCACCCTAGTAGGCAAGCTGACCGAGTCACTACTGGGTTCCAGTGCCGCCTGCACCGAACTCCCAGCAGTTGGGGCCATCTCCCTCTCAAGCTCTGCCTGAGCTCGTGAGGCAGCCAGGGCCCCCTCATAGATCTCCTTGGCCTTGATCGCGGCTATCTGGTCCATCCGGGGGCCCCGCTCCCCGGAAGACCACTCCGCAATCATCAGCAACCTGGGACAAATGGCCCAAAGGGACCTTCTTGAGAACCGAAAACCTAGAACCAGAAGGTGTAACAGGGTGCGTGGGTAAGGGCGTACCTGGGACACTACGACGAGCCGCAGTCAGCTGGATCGCCTGCTCCTCCACCGTAGGTACCGGCATCCCCAGTCCGCCACGAGCAAGGGCCAACCTAGCACTGTGGCGGGACGGCTCAGAGGACTGGGGCTGCCTGGCACGGCGCTGCGGACGGGTCTGCGAGTCCCCCACAGGAGTGTCGGGGAAGACCGTGAGAGACTCACAGGCACCAGTGGCTGGCGTCGCTAGAACCTGAGGTGGAGACCCCGTCGGGGAAGTGGGAGTGGAACCCGGCGAGAGGGTGTAGCACAGGACCCCTGCAGAACGAGGCGACGAAGGCGGGGCAACCTCCAGCCCCACACTCCCACAATCCGCCTCCACTGAGTCAGAGGGGACAAGGCCTAGGGCTGAGGCGTCGAGACCCTGCAAGGCGAAGTTGGAGCCGTACTGAGCAAGGGGGAGCTCCAGAGGCGCCAGAGAGACAAGGCGAGAGGTGCGGGGGCGGTCCACCGGAGCCAGCTTCACCGGCGCACTGCTAGAGTGAGTCGGTGCTGCTAGCGAGGTGGGCACAGGCGAAGATGTCTGTGGCGGGTCGACGGAGCGCGTAGTCGTCTCAGTAGGAGGAGCAGTGAGGGTGGGGGCGTCGGTCACAGGAGGCGTCCCCTGCGCCCCACCCACACCAGGCTCGTCGGCGCCGTCGTCGGAGCTGTCGTCCTCAGCAGAGCTCCCGCCACCTCCCGAGGTCCACCCACCAGTGGCCTGGGAGACGGGGAGCGCGGACGGTTGATGCACCTAAAATGCATCTACTTTTCCAAGCACGTTGCTTCATAATTTGCTCCAGAATCTTCCCATATTTGAATAAACCTGCTGAATCTGACGCTGTTTTTAGCAAAGTCTCGTTTCTGGTTATTTTTGCAGGAAATTAAATCGGGGAAAAATACCACGTCATTTTTTATGGAAAAGGAGGACAACGTGCAAAGGATGGACACGAGGAAGCGCCGGAGGCCCAAAAGAGCGGGCCCCACGCGGCCAGATCCTTGGGCCGTGTGGGCCCACCTAACTGGAGCCTCGGGCGCCGCCTCTCCTTCGGCTTTTCGCGTACCCCCTCATATATATGAAAAAGTGGGTGCCCTAAGAGGAGGAGAGTTTTCGCGAAACACACCGCCGCCGCCACCACGATCTTCGTTTTCGGAGACAGATTGCTCCAGGATTTCTCCTCCGGTGGAGGGATCCGGAGACCGTCTTCACCGCCATCTTCACCGCCTTCATCTCCATCGACCATGAGCTCCCTCTCCATCACCATGTGTGAGTAGTCCGCTGTAGGCATGTGAGGTGGATGGGGATTGGATGAGATTGATCATGTAATGATACCCGTTGTTCGAGATCTTAGGGGTTTATCTTGAGGATATTTTTGTATTGTGTTGATGCACTTATGCTATACTTAATGCTTGTTACTAGGGCCCGAGTGGCATGATTTCAGTACTGAACTTATTTTGCTTCATCATATAATTGAGTTTGGTATTTATCTGCAAAGTGTATCACCTGCTATTATGTTGAACCTGCGAACCCTAAAAGTGACAGTATAGGGAAAACAAGGGGGAGATGTTTTAGTTTGAGGATTCTATGTGTTCATGAAGTGTTAATGCGTTGTTCCGGGCTATTCGAAAGGGTAGACCTTAATTACCTGTAGTTCCAAGTTGGCCCCGGTGAAATGGGCAGGTAGGACAATAGATGTTGTGCAAATTCTCTTGGTTAGTACGCACAACTAATTATGGAACACATACCTACATATATCGAGTTAGAGATAAGTCCCATTGCTATTTATATCTTATTATATGATCAATCTTATTCATGCAACACCCCGCTATCACCTCATGCCTACGTTTTAAATCTCTGAGTTACACTTTCACTTTTCCGGTGAAAACTGGGAAACCCTTGTTCACTACTGCTGTTCTATTTGCTACTTGAATCATACTACTGCCATCACTATCACTGCTGCAAGTTTATTGATATACAGGTGTGGTTGAGAGTGACGCCTCAATTGCCAAAGTCTTATTGGTATTCTTGTGTTCCCATCGTGTCGAACTATAAATTTGGGTAATACTTCCCAACGAAGATTTCAGCGATCCCCTATACTTGTGGGCATCAAGACATTTTCTGGCGCCGTTGCCGGGGAACCTAGCTTTATTGGTAAGACAACTTGTTATCATTTATTTGCTGCATTTGCTTTTCCTAACCATGGGAAAGGAAAAGATTACTCCGAAGGAAGTGAGGCCTTCAACTACTCGTAGAGGTACGGACTTGCTAAGTAGGCCAAACTTTTCACCTAATGCTGCTTCTGCTGTTGTTCCTAAGAAAAAGGAAAAGTTTTGAATAGTTCACCATTGTCTAAGATGTCTACTAGTACTGAAAATTATTTAATATGTGGTAGCATAGACAATGAAGTGACACCTGAAACACCTGAAACATCTGAGATAACTGAAACACCTGAAACTCCTGAATCTTCTATTATTGAAAATGTTGAGTCTGAATTAGAAGATAATGAATATTGTGATGATGAACATGAAACTTCTTCTGAGGAAGAGGATGCATTTACTATGGCTTTTATGGATTCGAATTTTGATAAATTGGATAAACTTGATAGCTATAAAAATTCTCCTCTTGATGATTATTTCCCTGTTACTGAGAAAATGAATGCTCCAGCTATTAAAATTAAAGACAAAGATTATGAGTTTAGTGTTGATCCTGAAATAATTGAAAAAGCTGAGAAGTATAAGTTTTATGGGAGAGACAATGAGTTCCCTTTTGAACACATTGCTATTTGCATGATTTATCTGTGTTATTTGGTAAAGATGAAATCCACCAACGCTATTATTTCTTAAAGTTGTTTCCTTTTACTTTGGGAGGAAATGCTAAAACTTGGTATAATCGTTTAGAACCTGGATGTATTACTAGCAAGGAGGAATGCTTGCAGGTATTTTATAATAAATATTTCCCTGCTGATAAGATTCATGGTTTAACTATTGAGATTAGCAACTTTTCACAAACAGAGAAGGAGGATTTACCCCAAGCTTGGGGGAGGTACAGTAAGATGGTTAGGAAATGTCCTACCCATGGCTTCAAGAATAATGAAATACTTGATATATTTTACAATGGACTAACTGAAAATACAAGAGGCTATCTTGATAGTATTGCAGGTAGTGTTTTCAGGGAAAGGACCGTTGATGAAGCAACTGAGTTATTGGAAACTATCTCTAGAAACTATGAAGATTGGAATATTGAAATAATAGATGACAGAGAGATATTTCAGAGAAGAAAGGAGGTATTCTTGAATTAAACAATGAGGCAATGAAGGGAGCCTCCAAGGATATGAAAGAGAAGGGAATTAAAACCTCTCATCTTAAGGAATTATCTGAAATGGGTGTTAAACTTCCTATTGATCGACCATGTTTTCCAATCCCAGTCAATGCTATAAGCTCTTTGGAAGGTAATGAAAAGGTAACACCTCCTATTGATGTATCATATGTTAATGATTTTGCTTATCATAATAAACCTGAAGAGCATGATATTAGAATGAATATGATGGAAAACTCTCATAAAATTAAATTCCTTCGTGAAAATATAAATGCTAGTGTGGGAGAAGTTAGAAGAATTGTTAAACACTGTGAAATGATGAATAATCAAATTGAACAAATGGTTTCTCTTCAAAATCAATTGTATGAAAATCTTATTGAGAAGAAACAGGTTTGTGGGGTTCGTACTAGAGGTGGTGCAAGTACTCAGGACCCTGACTATCCTGAAAACCATCCCAAGAGAAAAGAGCAAGAGGCTCTCAAAAGGAAATCTTCTGCAGGAAAATCTCCCAATGGAAACAAAGGCATTGATGATTCTCAAGAACAAGACAATGATATTTCTATTTCTGATGCTGAGACCGAAGATGATAATGTTGAAGAAGAGGAATCATCTCCACCTGAAGAAGATCAACATGAAGTTGAAAATATTGCAGAACCTGAACCTCCTGAAAAGGAAGACCCTCAACCATCTACTGAGAAGAACAAAAAGAAGAATCATCCAAATCCACAAAAAGGTAAAGAGAGGGATCCATGGGTACAAAGACCCATACCATATCCCCAAGAGGTAATGAAATCTTTGGATGATGCTAGGTTTGAGAAATTTTTTGAGTTGATTAAACATTTATGTTTGCAAATTCCTCTTGTTGATGCTATTAAAATTCCTCCATACTCAAAATATATGAAAGATATTGTCACTAATAAAAGGAAGATACCTAATGATGCAATTACTGCTATGCTTGCTGATTATTCATTTGAAGGAAAATTGCCTGAAAAGCGTGGAGATCCTGGTATTCCGACTATTCCTTGTCGTATTAAAGAAACTTATGTGAAATATGCACGATGTGATTTAGGAGCTGGTGTTAGTGATGAGGACATCCCTAGTCCTTTACCATTTGCTTCCATTGATGATGTTGCTGTTCAAGACAAGCCCAATGAAGTGAGGATTGGACCAGTGACAAGAGCTCGTGCCAAGCTACTTGGGCAACAGGTGAACTCACTCTTAGTTGAATTCGATGTTTGTGATAATGAGAACTTTATACTGCCTAAATCTATGCACTTGTGTATGATCAGGGTTATTGATAACACAAGCGTTGACGGAGGGCTAGAGGAGCAGCAAGGATTGGAGCACGACGTCCCCAATGGCGCGAGGGAGGAGCAGGAGGCATGCGCAAGAGGGGAAGACGAAGAAGAAACGTTCTGGAGTCAATCGGAATATCCGGTTCACCCTTGAATCGGAATATCCGGTTGAGTACTGGATTACGCCCGGAGGTACTGGAGTCAGTCGGAATATCCGATTCACCTGTGACTCGGATTATCCGATTTAAGTCATGGAATACGTCCCGAGGTACTGTAGCCAATCGGAATATCCGATTTACCCGTGACTCGGATTATCCGATTTGAGTGAAATGGGCCTGCGTGCCTTTTTCGAGACCGAACCATTTTAGGTCGGTTTGTATCCGGTTTGAGTCGGACTAGGTCGTGTTTTTGGGCGTGGGATTGATCCCCCAGCCCTCATATATACTTAGGAACCTCTTTGTAAAAGGTAGACCACGTTTAAAGATAAACCCTAGATTGAATTGCTTGAAGCTTTCATCTATCTTCGAGTTCCTCTGTGTTGCGCTCAGGAATTCAACCTCTCCACTGTGTTGCGCTCTGGAGATTATTGTTACCGAAGTTTGAGTGTGATCTGTCGTTCCACTGGGAATTGGGAGATTGCAGAACCGCTCGTGGTCGGCGGCTACGTTGCGCAAGCGTGTGGTGTTGCGAATATCCATTGGGTTGAAGAGCTGTTGCATTGGCAACAGGGGAGCAGCGGAGAGTTCGAGAGCATCTCGTGAGTTATCTACATATCCATCATCCATCATCGGCTCACTGAGAAGATCGGGCAACCCCTTATCAGTTAGTGTTATGCCTTTTTCTTTATATAAGAAACTGAACCTAAACAAATTGGTTCCAACTGAAGTTTCGTTGCAAATGGCTGATAAATCACTTGCTAAACCTATAGGTATATGTGAGTATGTTCCTATCTCTATTGCTAATGTGTTAATTCCTACAGACTTTGTTATATTAGAAATGCCTGAGGATGATAATCTATCTATTATTCTTGGAAGACCCTTTTTAAACACTGCAGGAGCTGTGATAAATTGCACTGAGAGCAAAGTGACATTTAATGTAAAAGGAAATGAGCATACTATCTATTTTCCCAAGAAGAATGATGTTACAGTGATAAACAAGAGTGTGAATTCTATTCAAAGAAATACTATTATGATTGGAAGCTTTGAATTTGCACTACCACCTCCTGAACCAAAATATGCTATCTTGATGATTGGAACTATTCCAATCAAGTATGAGGTATCTTGAAACTCTTCTTTATATCTATAAAATAAGAATCATGTATTATATCTTTTGCATATTAATAATGAGACTTGATCAACCTCATTACTAATGTGGAAATGACGAAAACTTGATTCCCATAAAAATTTGTATTGCATTTTAATTTTATTTATCTTAGAATTTTAGAGTATATGCATAATCATAATTATTTCAGAGTTCAGAAATTCCAGAATATGAAGTTTGAAAAATTCTCTTTAGAAAATTGTCTCTGAAAATTCCAGAAAAATTTGGAGGTAAGTTATTTAACCAGAGGGACCATCTGCCAGAAGTGGGACACCAGGAGGCCAAGGACCAAAATGGGGTGTCCCACGTGGCCAGATTCCTTGGCCACGTGGGACCCACCAACTTTGTCCCCAGGTGGTGTTAGGTGAGTGTCATATGCCCATCTCCTTCCCCTCGACAGAAAACCACTTCTAGGTATTTTTCCCAAATTTTCCCGAGCTCGTTCTTCCTGCTATCCTTGGATCTCCAAGTTTAGGGCAGATTTTTCAAATCTGTTTGGTGGGATTGCTCCTTGGTATGTGACTCCTCCACCCATCCAATTATTTTTTGTTCTTGTGCCTCATGTATGAAGTATTTTGCTGCACTAGGTGTCACCTAATATGCTTGAGAAATCCATGGATTTAAGTTTTCTAGTTGATATGGATGCATGATATTGATGTGGAGACTAGTTATGGATGGCTCAATGTTGTTTTAGAGTGCTACATCTTAATTTTTGTTGAATATTATTTATGGGCAGCAAGGTACCATGATGAACAAAGGCAAGGCATTGCTTGGGATGAGCTCAAGACCGAGGAAAGAGCATCTAAAGTCTCCCTTAATTATGATGACAACCATCTTTGGGAGGATGATGCAGTTTTTGTGGGGAGAAGCTGAAGATCCATACAACTAGATGGCAAGACCCCCATGTTCTTGAGCAGTGGGGGATAAAAGAAGACTTCGACACCTTCGCCAATGCAACTGGTTTGCTTGAGTTTGCCCAAAATCCACGAGGTACATATGAGGAACTCTCGCGAGAATTCCTCTCCACATTCAGGTTTGAGGGCCCTGAGATCTACAAGCACAGTAAGAAGAGTAAGGCACCCCTCCTACCTTTGTTTGTAAATTTACTATGAGGGGGGAGCGCCTTGTTATGTCTTTGGAGGAGTTTTGCAAAGCTATTGGTGTGGAAAACAGGGGTAGTTGGGATGAAACCCGTGCTGACTCCAACCAGGAGCTTGTTGCATTTTGGCACTCTATTTCTGTTAACTCTCATGATAGATTGAATAGGGGTAAATTTACTCATATACAGCACCCAAGTTTGAGATACTTTGCGTTGTTCCTTGCAAGAGGATTTCTTGCTAGAGACAACAATTCTGCTTGCACGGGACCAATGGTTTATTTACTTAAATGTGCAAAAGAAAACACCACATGTGGGTATAACTTGGGAGTCATTCTTGCTAGATCCTTGCATACGGCTGTGAGTAGAAATATTACTGATCAAACCCCTATTTATGCTGGTGCTATTGCTACTTTAGTGTATGAATACATTAAAGATGAAAGAGGTTATGGTGATAACATGGGTACTCCTGTGATAGAGTCCAATTTACTCGATTTTGCTTTGACTACCCGTATGGATATAAGTGTGATGCATGGGGATCATTATTGGTATAACTATTTGAGTACTAATGGACAAAGAGTGCCCATTAGGCTCCCCCGTGCTGACCTTTTTGACAGGAGTACCGGAAAATGGATTGTGGAAGAGATGCCGCCTCAAGAGGAGCCACAAGATCCAGGGATGCAAGGCTACCAACCTCGAGAGGAGCCCCAAGACTCAGGAATGCAAGGCTACCCATATGGTTACTTCCCTGGAGGTGGAAGTGGATACAACTACTACCCGGGATACTAGCTTGATCGCAAGCTTGGGGGAGTACCTCTCTCCCTTTCCATTCATTGTGTTATATCACTGTTATCTTGTTATGTTTTAGTTTCTTGTTCTAAAAATCACAAAAACACAAAAAGATTTCATTTGTTTCTTTTGTTTAGTTACTTCTGGACATTTACTTTATGCATCTTAAAACTAAAAAGAACAAAAACATTTTCGTTTTATTGAATCCAAAGTGAAAACGGAGGTGCAGGAATTGCTGAAATCTGCTCACTGTTCTATTTTTCACATTTTTTCTGTAACTCCGAATGAGCTAAAATTTTAACCACTACTGCAACTTTTCATAACCTACACACCCGTAAATTATGAGATTTTTCTGAGGTGTCTAGGTAGGGTAAAAATAGTACTGTATGCAGTAACATTTTATGGCAGATTTGAGTTTTTATCGCGCAGTTCAAATTGGGAGAGGAGAACAACAATGATGAGTTGATGTGCATGAAGTGGATGAAAGGTATGACACCTTTGCCGTGCTTATGTGGACTTTTTAATAACAGCAAGTGCGCACATCATAGTTTCTTTAACATCTAGGGAAGTGGTAGCAAATGTTTATCTTCTCCGTGTTCTAGTATGTTATATTATGATGCAAGTGAGATAATATGTAGCGACAACACTTGGATGTGAGTTGAGTAATTGTGGCTCTAAACAAAGGTCTATGCATCCCATTGTGCTTGCTAAACTTGCCAACCAAAAAATAAAAGAATTTTTCAAATGATAAACATGAAGTCATATGCTTGACAAGCTTAGTGGTTGGGAGTTAACTTAAATGTGCTGACACATGGAAAACTTTCAACATTGCACTAAATTATATTTAGTTGATATCATGTACCTTTGTTTATGGATGCTTATCATGTGCGAAATAAATGTGGAAACTTAGTAAGTTTGAGGAGTAGGAATAATTGGCCAGAGAGACGCCTGGGCCGCCAACCTAAGCCATGCATCATTCATGGTGGAAATTTACAGCGTACCATAGTGAACACTCAGTGATGCACATCATAATAAAAAGCTACACAAATAGTAAATAAAAGAGTGCTGAGATTGTTCATTGTCTGTTTGTCTTGTCGTTTGGACATGGGCTTGTTCCATGTCTTGGGACAAGAGGTACCCCAGTTGACGCTCTTGATGACGCTTTTATTACTTGCAATGACTGAAAAACTCGAACTTGCCTAGTGACCCGAGTTGAGTAGCACATGGTGTAGGTACTCGTATTCACGGGGCATGAGACTTTCAACCTCTAGTTGTTCAAGCATATGAGTCATAATAGGGAACACCAAATGGTTTGATAAAACTGAGAGCAAGGTTGTAAGCACAATGAGTTCATTAGTCAATAAAAGAAAGAATCAAAAGATTTCAAAAATCTTGTCTTGATTCAACTAAAAGCGATGCAAGAACCTTTGTTTATTTCTACAGTTGGGCAAACTCATCCAAGTATTGAAACTTCATGATATTTCTCTTGCAACATGTATAAATGCTTTAACACTGATTAGATATATCTTTGCTAGCATTTTGTTATTTGTTATGGAAATTATGTTTTGAATACTTGTTGGTATTAAACGGTGTTACATATGCAATGCAAAGTTCTTGTCAAAGTCTTTTTATCGCTTCTGCACTATGTTTGAGTTGTTCGAGGACAAACAACGAGCTAAGCTTGGGGGAGTTGATGCACCTAAAATGCATCTACTTTTCCAAGCACTTTGCTTCATAATTTGCTTCAGAATCTTCCCATATTTGAATAAACCTGCTGAATCTGACGCTGTTTTTAGCAAAGTCTCATTTCTGGTTATTTTTGCAGGAAATTAAATCGGGGAAAAATACCACGTATTTTTTATGGAAAAGGAGGACAACGTGCAAAGGATGGACACGAGGAAGCGCCGGAGGCCCAAAAGAGCGGGCCCCACGCGGCCAGATCCTTGGGCCGCGTGGGCCCACCTAACTGGAGCCTCGGGCGCCGCCTCTCCTTCGGCTTTTCGCGTACCCCCTCATATATATGAAAAGGTGGGTGCCCTAAGAGGAGGAGAGTTTTCGCGAAACACACCGCCGCCGCCACCACGATCTTCGTTTTCGGAGACAGATAGCTCCAGGATTTCTCCTCCGGTGGAGGGATCCGGAGACCGTCTTCACCGCCATCTTCACCGCCTTCATCTCCATCGACCATGAGCTCCCTCTCCATCACCATGTGTGAGTAGTCCGCTGTAGGCATGTGAGGTGGATGGGGATTGGATGAGATTGATCATGTAATGATACCCGTTGTTCGAGATCTTAGGGGTTTATCTTGAGGATATTTTTGTATTGTGTTGATGCACTTATGCTATACTTAATGCTTGTTACTAAGGCCCGAGTGGCATGATTTCAGTACTGAACTTATTTTGCTTCATCATATAATTGAGTTGGTATTTATCTGCAAAGTGTATCACCTGCTATTATGTTGAACCTGCGAACCCTAAAAGTGACAGTATAGGGAAAACAAGGGGGAGATGTTTTAGTTTGAGGATTCTATGTGTTCATGAAGTGTTAATGCGTTGTTCCGGGCTATTCGAAAGTGTAGACCTTAATTAACTGTAGTTCCAAGTTGGCCCCGGTGAAATGGGCAGGTAGGACAATAGATGTTGTGCAAATTCTCTTGGTTAGTACTCACAACTAATTATGGAACACATACCTACATATATCAGAGTTAGAGATAAGTCCCATGTGGGGACCCCGGACTAGCTGTCCGAAATACCCGATTATGCTTAACACAACGATCCCGTGATCAGTCTGTCGTTGCACATAATCCGAATTGGATACCAAAGTTTACATCCATTACAATACCGAATAAAAGTCTTACATAAATGGTCACTTAGACCAAGTTCTTACATAGGTGCCTTCATGGGCCAAACCAAATATATCAGCGGAAGCTACGGCGTAGTAGACATCATATTCTAGCGATGACAACCCGACAGGCAGCTGACTTGTGGAGATCCTTAGTTCGCATAGAAGTCGCCATACTCCTGCTCGGCGTAATGCTCCTCCTCGTAGTCTGGCTAGGACAATAGCCAGGGACGAAACCAATATGAGTACATTTGAATGTACTCGCAAACTACCCCAACATGAGTATGCACTAGTTCTATTTTTAACTTACAACTTTTGTTTGTTTAAAACATCTCTATATCTTTATTGAAAAAGGTAAGAAGAGTTTTATAATCACTTTTTAAAGAAACCACCATTTTATCTGCTTCTCCAAAACCCTTCCTTTTTCCTGACCATGGCTCACCATAGTCCATTTATTCCAACAACTCCTACCACTCCATTTGGTATAGTTGTGCCACAACATCACCATTTCAATTTCTTTTTGACTTAAAAGCTTTTCCAAAACTTGCACATGGTCAAAGTAGGGTCTCCCAACTGTCCATATCCGAGGACTCGGCTATTCGAATAGTTTTAATCCTCTGCAGAGGTAGCACGCTTTTATCCCACATCCATCCGGCAGCTCATCGTGTCCGCCACGTCTCGCCATACAGGTGTATGCGAAGTAAGCCGCCGACCATAGCCTGTCCTTTGCTCATGCTAGTATAGGATCCTACCGCTACGAAATTATCATCCTTTCCATCAACACCCAGTCCAGATTCCCCGTCGGGAAACCTAAGTGTGAGGACTCGTAGTTCTGCCCGGCGAGCGAACCCTTCAATCCCCCATCCTCAGATGCCAGGACCCAGGTCAGGGGGTAGGTCGCCATGACCATCCCCTCATGGAACGAGGTCATCCTCGTTGTTGAGGAGTCCCATACTAATATGAGCAAATTATATGACTACGCCCTTTTCCCATATGTGGTGGATGTGGTCGCACAGGGTATCGGATGGTTGACGTAAGTACAAGGACACACTGTGCATTTTTCATAAACATCACCATTTTCCACTTCTCCATTCCAACACCGACATCTCGGTATTTCATAATCTCACAAGTAACTTCAAAGGAGTTTTGAATAAAACATAATTGTTTTTCCCATCCTATAATTTGATATAAATATCTTGTAACTCTACATAGGTGGCAAAATAATTTCCATATACTTTTGAAATGGGTTTTATAAATCTTGCCTTGAGAGTAAAACAGGTTATGAAAGTAGATGCATATGTTTGTAGTGCAAGCTCAGAGAATAGCTTGCCTTGCTTGGCAAAGTGATCTTGCTCTTGTTCTTCAAATTCAGCAAACTCTCCTTCCTCGATATATCCGACAACGTTCTCGTCTAATTAATAAACAAACAATGCAAACAATCACTAAGCTATACAAGCAATCATCTCAACACAACAATCATGAACATCACACATAGCTACTGCACACATTAAGCTATACAATTTGGTTTCAAAATAATTGAATTAAACACCTTTTTAATTACTTCAAAAATTATGGCAGAACTAGTTATTCATGTTTAATTCAATAACTTGAGTTCTGTTGGTCACAAAAATACAAACTAAAATTCTATGGAAAGCTACTGATGTGTAGAAGACAACCCAATTTGAATTGGATCATTTGGAGTTACCAAACTCCCTACACATTGGATTGAATCCAGTAGCTTAATAATCAAGTTTTGGCTACCATTTAAATTCTATTTCTTAAAAATTAAATCCTTTTAGGGATAACTAAACATGACTAAATGTGACCTAACAAAATTGGTTCTAAGTCAAATGGATCAACCAATAATTATCTAAAAAGATTTTGGTCCAGAAGGGTGTTCAAACTTCTATCTTAAACCAAACAATATCTACTGCACAAATAATTCCACCAAAATTTGGGAAGCTTATACATGGCAGTACTAAGCTAACAAAATTAGTTTGGAATTATTTGGACTCACAGAGCATCAGAAACAAACAAGTTTAGATTTTAAACCTTCTGTACTGTTTCTAATAATACTTTTTAAATATTTAATTAAATGAGTTGAATCCAATTGGGTTGGTTAAACAATTTCATAAGCTTTCCAGAACATTTGAGTTTGATTTATTTGGATTCCTAAATCTCGAGATATTGAATTTCAAAGATAGGTCCAGTACTGTTTTTCCAGAGAAAATGAAATAGAAATTCCTTCTCTTCTGGATAATGTTGAGATTTCTGACAGGTGGGGCCTACTGGTCAGTGACTCGGTGTGTGCGTGGAAAAGAATAAAAGACTGACGGGTGGGGTCCACTTGTCTGTCTAATATCTACAGCGAAGCGGTAGGGCACCGTTGGATCAGGATCCAACGGCCCACGATCAAAGGCAACGGCGGCGACCAAAAACTGGCGGCGCCGCCGCGCCGGCGGCACGGTGGTGATCGGAGACTCACCTAGAAGGCTCGGATGATCGCGGAGATGAAGCAGATCGACGGCGGAGACTCGGGGAAGGCGATGGTGCGAGTGGCAGTTGCTGGGGAAGTCTCTGTCGACGGCGGTGATGTCGTGCACTTCGTCGGCGTCGGGCAGCAACTTCGGCGGAGCTTCGGGGTCGCGTCCGTGCACTAAAAAGAGGGAAAAGAAGCCTGGGTGAGTGCGGTGAGCTTGGGCAACATCGTAGAGGGGTCAGAGGGTAGAATGGAAGGGTGTGGCGTCGCGGCGATGCACGACCTCAACGGCGGCGTCGGGTGCGGCAGTGCACTGCCCTCCGGCGGTGCACAGACTAAATTGAGGCGAGGGAGAGCGCGGGGGAGAGGTGTGGTGTTCCAGTGAGGTCTCAGGGTGCTTTTATAGGCTCGGGGCGGTCCACGATGGTCGGGGTCTACGGCGGCGGCCATGGCGCGTCCACGGCGACCATTTCTGCGATTACACGGCGAGGGTGCAGAGGCTCGTGGCGGCTTGGGGCTTAACGGGGTCCGGCAAGGTTCTAGAATCATCTAGAGGAGTGGTGCGTGTCGGGGAGCAGAGACGGGGGCCAATTTGCTCGGCGCCGTCCAATGCATCCGCGGCGGTCGTCGGGGAACATCGGCGTTAAGGCGACGGGAGAGGTGCCCGTTTTCTTCCCTGCGGTGCAGAGAGGTGCAGAGACGCAGGAGCGAGGGAGAGCGCGGCCAGGGGGGTCCTGGCGGCGAAGAAAACGGCGACGACGGTGGTGGCGACACGGCGACGGCGTCGGGGCTGGAGTCGAAGAAGGTTTTGCAGAAAACCCCCTCCTTCCTCTTTTCCTTTTTATTTTAGTTTGTTTTCAAAAATCCAGAAGCTTTTCCTGGATTTAATTGAGGTACTTAAACATTTTAGAAAAATTTGCAAATAATTGTGGGGCCTCCCCATAACATGTAGAAGCTCCACAAAAATTGGCATTGCCAAATAAAATGTTTGGCAACATTTTCTTTCATAGTACTTTGTTTATGTTATTTTAATTTATTTCACTTGTTTTTATTTTTGAATTTTAAAACTAGTTCAAAAATAATATTTGAGAGGGGAAAGTGGTAGGAACAAAATGGGGAGTGTTTACATTACAACTCCACTGACTTTGGTTTGAAAATAATTGAGTTTGTCACTTGGAGATTTTCATGTGACAACTTGTCACTTTTATTTTTCTTGCTTTGATTTTATATTTTGTTTTCTTTCTTTCTTACTAGTGTTCACTAGTGCAAACACTCACACAACCAGCAAGAACAACATCTCAAGTAACAAAAGCAATTAACATACAATAAACAACAAAAAGTTTTTGTTGGCTCTCATTTTTGGAATATAATATTGATAATAATTTTGGGATGTTACAATCCTTCCCCCCTTAAAATAAATCTCGTCCCGAGATTTGCTAGGCTTAGGTTTTAAGGAGGTCTGGGAATTCGCTTCTAAGATAATCTTCGCGTTCCCAAGTTGCTTCTTCTTCAGAGTGGTTAGTCCACTGGACTTTGTAAAACTTGATCGCACGTCTTCGGGTAACACGAACATCTTCTTCGAGAATTTGAGGGGTCTCTCGCGATAGGTCAGGTCTTGGTTCAGGTCGATGGAGAGGTGGTCGATGTTTTTGAAAACATCAGGCTGGTCAGGAACTTCAAGACACTTCCGGAGCAAGGAAATGTGGAAGACATCATGATAATCTCCTAACTCTTGGGCAACTCCAGCTGATAGGATACTTCTCCTCGACGAGCAATGACCTTGAAGGGTCCAATATACCTTGGCGCTAATTTTCCTTTGACATGGAAACGCTGCATTCCTTAAGGGGTGTCACTCGGAGATAACATAATCTCCGACGTTGAAGGTGAGGTCACGGCGCTTGGTGTCAGCATAACTCTTCTGACGGGATTGGGCAGTTTTGAGGCGTTCACGAATAAGCTGAACTTGCTCTTCAGCTTCACGGAGGGTATCTGGTCCAAACAATTTGCTCTCTCCGGTATCGGACCAATTCAGGGGTGTACGACACTTCTTGCCGTAAAGGGCTTCAAAAGGGGCCATTTGCAGACTAGACTGATAACTGTTGTTGTACGAGAACTCTGCAAACGGAAGACAATCTTCCCACTTGGAACCATAGGATAGAACACATGCACGAAGCATGTCCTCCAATATCTGGTTCACTCGCTCAGTTTGGCCATCGGTCTGGGGATGATAAGCTGTGCTAAATGCTAACTTGGTTCCGAGGGCTTCATGAAGGGATTTCCAGAATCTTGAGGTGAATTGCGTGCCTCTATCAGATACAATCTTCTTAGGCACACCATGCAGGCTCACTATTCTGGAAATATACAAGTCGGCCAACTGATGTCCCCGATAGGTGGTGTTGACAGGGATGAAATGGGCAACCTTGGTCAGTCGATCAACGATGACCCAGATTGAATCATGGCCTCGGTTGGATCTGGAAGTCCGGTAATAAAATCCATTCCAATCTCATCCCACTTCCACTCGGGAATTTTCAAAGGTTGAAGCAATCCAGCGGGTCGCTGATGTTCAGCCTTGACTCGCTGACAGATATCACACTTGGCTACGAATGAACCAATCTCTCGCTTCATTCCATGCCACCAAAATCTTTCTCGAAGGTCTTGGTACATTTTGGTTCCGCCGGGGTGGATTGAATAAGGGGTCTCATGGGCCTCCTTTAGGATTAACTCCTTAAGTTCCGTGACATTGGGCACACAGATACGGTCATTGAATTTCAGCACTCCTTCAGCATCTTCGGTAAAACCGGGTGCTTTGCCGAGGGAAATCTTCTTCCTAATTCCCTCTATGCTTTCATGACCTTTTTGGGCTTCTTTGATTTGATCCATCAGGGTTGGGGTTAACTCTAAATTGGCGAGATAACCATGGCTAACAAGCTCTAGTCCAAAATCTTGGAACTCTTTGAACAAGGCTGGCTGTTCGGCTTGGATCAGGGCATTCAGGGTGCAAGGTTTGCGACTAAGGGCATCGGCAACAACATTAGCCTTTCCAGGGTGATAATGGATTCCAATATCATAATCCTTGATTAATTCCATCCATCTCCTCTGTCGCAGGTTCAGATCTTTCTGGGTGAAAATATACTTCAAGCTTTTGTGATCTGTATAGACCTCGCAGCGATGTCCCGCAAGATAGGGACGCCACTTCTTAAGAGCAAAGACTACAGCAGCTAACTCCAAGTCATGGGTTGGGTAATTCTCTTCATGCGGTCGCAACTGCCGGGACAGATACGACACAACTTTGCCTTCTTGCATCAGAACGCAACCAAGTCCGAGGCGTGATGCATCGCAATACACGTCGAAACTCTGGGTGACGTCTGGCATGATCAGGATTGGGGCTGAGGTTAGTCTCTTCTTCAGTTCTTGGAAACTATCCTCACACTTCTGAGTCCATTCAAATTTCTTGTCCTTCTTCAACAGTTGGGTCAGAGGTTTGGCTATACTGGAAAATCCTTCAACGAACTTGCGGTAATAACCGGCAAGTCCGAGAAAGCTTCGGATTTCAAAAACATTGGTTGGGGATAACCAGTCAAGAATGGCTTGTATCTTCTCAGGGTCAACAGAAATTCCTCCAGCGGATACAATATGTCCAAGAAATGCCACTTCACTGAGCCAAAACTCACACTTGCTAAGTTTGGCATACAGCTGGTGCTCTTGGAGGGTCTCCAAAACTAGACGCAGGTGTTCAGCATGCTCCTCTTCGGTCTTGGAATAAATAAGGATGTCATCAAGGAAAACTACCACGAACTTGTCGAGGTACTCCATGAAAATCTTGTTCATGAGATTCATGAAATAGGCTGGGGCATTGGTCAGACCAAAGGACATGACGGTGTATTCAAACAAACCGTAACGGGTGGTGAAGGCGGTCTTGGGAATATCTGTCTCTCGGATCTTCAACTGATGGTAACCTGTCCGAAGATCGATCTTTGAAAAGACTCGGGCTCCGTTCATTTGATCGAACAGATCCTCGATCTTGGGAAGAGGGTACTTGTTTTTAATGGTCACGTCATTCAGCTTGCGATAATCCACACACAGGCGTGTGGTACCGTCTCTCTTGTCCACAAAAATAATGGGTGATCCCCATGGTGAAGCGCTTGGGCGGACAAGACCTTTGCTTAGCATATCAGCCAACTGCTTCTTCAACTCAACCAGTTCTTCCGGATTCATCCGATAAGGCTTTTGGGATATGGGGGATGTCCTGGGATAAGCTCAATTATGAACTCAATATCCCTGTCTGGCGGCATACCAGGCAATTCTTCTGGGAAAACATCCTTGAACAGATGAACAACACGGATCTCATCTAGGGGGTCGAGCTATGCTCTCATGGCATCCGGGTCTGGTCTGGCTGGTCTCAGATGCATACTCCACTTCAACTCCATCATCAGAAGTGAGAGAAACAGCTCTTCGGGCACAGTCAATACGACCGTGGTACTTGGCTAACCAATCCATTCCAAGAATAACATCTATGCCTTGGTTTCCTAAGATAATTAGGTCGGCTGCAAACCTTCCTCCTCCAATTTCTATGGGGGTTTCGGAACACATCTGGTTGGTTTTGGCTAACAGTCCTGGGGTTTGTACCAACATTGGTTTGGGTAAAAGACTCCCGACTAAACCTCCCTTAGAAACAAACTCTTTGGTAATAAACGAATGGGTAGCACCAGAATCAAACAGAACAGTTGCAGGTACTGAGTTGACAAGAAACGTACCCAGCACAACATCTGGCGCTTCTTCAGCCTCTTCAGCATTGATGTGGTGCAGACGGCCTCTGACAACAGCAGCATTCCGCGGGGTGCGGCATTCTTGCCATTACCATTTCCATTGCGGCCTTGACCATTGTTCGGTGCAGGTGCATTGGGGCGCTGGACATTCTCTTAGGATTGGGGCATTCCTGGAGTAGTGACCTTTGTTGCCACATTCAAAGCAGACAACATTGGCATTGGGGTTGAAGTTGTTGAAGTTTCCTCTGGGACGGTTATTGTCATTGGGGCGGTTGAAGTTGTTCGGGCGGTTAGGGAAATTGGGGCGTGGAACTTGGGGTGGACGATAGCAGGCCTGGGGTTCTGCTGAAAGATACGGGTTTCTGGCTGCTCGAACCTTCCTGAGCATTCATCCTCCTCTTGCGACCTTCATACATAGACTTGCGCTTGGTCTCCAGTGGATGGCTTTGTCCACAAGTGACTCCAGATCACGGAAGTCATGGATAACCAAGCACACTGCAGTTCATCATGAAGTCCACTCATGAAACGCTCCATCTTCTTCTCTTCTTTGTCGGTGTCATCAGGAGCATACCGAGATAAGTCGGTAAACTCCTCAAGATAACCGACCACATCTCTACTTCCCTGCCTCAGCTTACGGAACTCATCCTTCTTCCTCTCAATGAGTCCATGGGAATGCTTCTTGCGGAACTTCTCCTGGAACTCAGCCCAGTTGATGACATGACCAGCTGGCTGGAGAGTCTTGGTAGTTTCCCACCAAGCTCTTGCAGGTCCAGCGAGATAGTGGGTTGCATACAACACTTTCTCATTCTCTCCCACAGCAGCAACTTCCAGATTTTGTCGATGGTGCGAAGCCAATCATCGGCTTCCAGTGGGTGAAGTCCCTTGGAGTAGGTGGGTGGGTTGGTCTTCTGAAATCGCCTAAGGTAGATCGCTGGTTTCCATCGCCATTGCCGTTACCACCATTGTTGTTGTTGTTGTTATTGTTGTTGTTGTTATTGTAAGCGGCTGCGAGTTGTTGTAAGGCAGCGAGATGAGCTGGCGCTCTTGCCGGGCATTTTCACGCTCCTCCATGATAAGTGCGAGAAGTTGGGTGGGGGTTGGGTCCGGTGGTGGTGGTGCTGATCCTGATCCTTCCGCATTGCTGCGACGGGGCGGCATCCTGAAGCACACCGGGTATAAGAGACAAGGCAAGAAAAGTTCGACTAAGGGAAAAGACGATCTCTCAAGTGGTTGATTAATCCTAAGATTTATATGAAAATAGTTCACACAGATTTAAACAAGACAAACATACTTATATTTCACAAACAACACATCAAAGAGTTCACATCAACATCAAGCTTACAACATCAAGCTTACATCTAGGATACATAACATCTGGTTTCCAAAAGAACCACTACTACTACTCGACTAGCTATAGGGGGTCAACCTAATCCTGCGGTAGTGATCAAGTCACTCGCCTACTGAGGTGGAACCTCCAGCTCTAACACGTCAGCATCTGACTGGTAGGCTGGCTCCTCGGGATCCTCCTCCTCGTCCTCGAGAACTGGCTCGAGTGGCTCCTCCTCCTCGTCAACTAACTCCTCCTCATCATCCTCCTCCTCACAGTCCATCTCCTCCACGAAGTCATCATCGTCACTGAGGAAAGCGTCGTTCTCCTTGCGGAGATCCTCGCCCTCCTCCTCCATCTCGTCAGTATGGTGCTCTAGATCCTCAATCAGTCCGTCCTGCTCTGCCACCTTCGTGCGGAGCTTCACGATAGTCTTCCTCAGCTGGGCCCTCTTCCTGAGAAGAGCAACCTTCTCCACCATCAGCTTCATCTCGTTCTCGCGAAGCTCAACGAGCGACTCGCGGTCGAAGTGGAGCTGAATCCTAGTGCGCAACAGATCATCCTGAGTGCACTGAAGTAAGATCTCCATGTCCATGATGTAGCTCCCAAACATCGGGTGGTAAGGTGAAGGAGTAGGGTGTCCATCACAGTTGCGCCTCCCGTAGAACCGGAAACGGGAGTCTACTAACTCCGCCTTGTGCTCCTCACAAAGTCGGGCTAGCATCCTCTGTGTAGCAGTACAGAGACCGTCAACCCAGGTGGCCTCCTTGGTGGTGAAGATGAGCGTCCTGGAACTGGGAGACTTGATGTTCCTGCGAACTGACGATCTGATGAGCCAGCTCAGCCTTCCGACACCGTGAACATCAATCTGAGCTCCCTCAAACTCTGGAGCGGGGCGACCTAACAGCTTGGTCAACTCGAACAAGTCCCTCTCAAACGTCAGCTTGCTGTCCTTCTCCAGCTGAACGAACTCGGTCCAATGGAGTGCCATCTACAGTTTTTAAGCAAAATTTTAAGTTAGTTAGTGACAAGTATATCAAAATTTTAATGTAGTAGGGCAACAAGTGAGTCAAATTTTAACTTAATGAGAGGTGTACAAAATTTTAGGGATACAAGGAAAATGTAACATTTAATGAGAGTAAAATTTTGCATAAGTAAGAGGATTGGAGATAAGCAATTTTCGAAAATACTTCATTCCTTTCTTTTTAGAAATTCATCTTTTGTAACATTTGAAACGACCATGCTAACTAAGGTTTCCTAAAGTCAGGATGGCTCTGATACCAAGTCTGTGGGGACCCCGGACTAGCTGTCCGAAATACCCGATTATGCTTAACACAACGATCCCGTGATCAGTCTGTCGTTGCACATAATCCGAATTGGATACCAAAGTTTACATCCATTACAGTACCGAATAAAAGTCTTACATAAATGGTCATTTAGACCAAGTTCTTACATAGGTGCCTTCATGGGCCAAACCAAATATATCAGCGGAAGCTACGGCGTAGTAGACATCATATTCTAACGATGACAACCCGACAGGCAGCTGACTTGTGGAGATCCTTAGTTCGTAGAAGTCGCCATATCCTGCTCGGCGTAGTGCTCCTCCTCGTAGTCTGGCTAGGACAATAGCCAGGGACGAAACCAATATGAGTACATTTGAATGTACTCGCAAACTACCCCAACATGAGTATGCACTAGTTCTATTTTAACTTACAACTTTTGTTTGTTTAAAACATCTCTATATCTTTATTGAAAAAGGTAAGAAGAGTTTTATAATCACTTTTTAAAGAAACCACCATTTTATTGTTTCTCCAAAACCCTCCTTTTCCTGACCATGGCTCACCATAGTCCATTTATTCCAACAACTCCTACCACTCCATTTGGTATAGTTGTGCCACAACATCACCATTTCAATTTCTTTTTGACTTAAAAGCTTTTCCAAAACTTGCACATGGTCAAAGTAGGGTCTCCCAACTGTCCATATCCGAGGACTCGGCTATTCGAATAGTTTTAACCTCTGCAGAGGTAGCACGCTTTTATCCCACATCCATCCGGCAGCTCATCGTGTCCGCCACGTCTCGCCATACAGGTGTATGCGAAGTAAGCCGCCGACCATAGCCTGTCCTTTGCTCATGCTAGTATAGGATCCTACCGCTACGAAATTATCATCCTTTCCATCAACACCCAGTCCAGATTCCCCGTCGGGAAACCTAAGTGTGAGGACTCGTAGTTCTGCCCGGCGAGCGAACCCTTCAATCCCCCATCCTCAGATGCCAGGACCCAGGTCAGGGGGTAGGTCGCCATGACCATCCCCTCATGGAACGAGGTCATCCTCGTTGTTGAGGAGTCCCATACTAATATGAGCAAATTATATGACTACGCCCTTTTCCCATATGTGGTGGATGTGGTCGCACAGGGTATCGGATGGTTGACGTAAGTACAAGGACACACTGTGCATTTTTCATAAACATCACCATTTTCCACTTCTCCATTCCAACACCGACATCTCGGTATTCATAAACTCACAAGTAATTTCAAAGGAGTTTTGAATAAAACAAATTGTTTTTCCCATCCTATAATTTGATATAAATCTACTCTACATAGGTGGCAAAATAATTCCATATACTTTTGAAATGGGTTTTATAAATCTTGCTTGAGAGTAAAACATGTTATGAAAGTAGATGCATATGTTTGTAGTGCAAGCTCAGAGAATAGCTTGCCTTGCTTGGCAAAGTGATCTTGCTCTTGTTCTTCAATTCAGCAAACTCTCCTTCCTCGATATATCCGACAACGTTCTCGTCTAATTAATAAACAAACAATGCAAACAATCACTAAGCTATACAAGCAATCATCTCAACACAACAATCATAACATCACAATTAGCTACTGCACACAAACCACACAATTTGGTTTTCAAATAATTGAATTAAACATTTTTAATTACTCAAATTATGGCAGAAACTAGTTATTCATGTTTAATTCCACAACTTGAGTTCTGTTGGTCACAAAAATACAAACTAAAATTCTATGGAAAGCTACTGATGTGTAGAAGACAACCCAATTTGAATTGGATCATTTGGAGTTACCAAACTCCCTACACATTGGATTGAATCCAGTAGCTTAATAATCAAGTTTTGCTACCATTTAAATTCTATTTCTTCAAAAATTAAATCCTTTTAGGGGTAACTAAACATGACTATATGTGACCTAACAAAATTGGTTCTAAGTCAAATGGATCAACCAATAATTATCTAAAAAGATTTTGGTCCAGAAGGGTGTTCAAACTTCTATCTTAAACCAAACAATATCTACTGCACAAATAATTCCACCAAAATTTGGGAAGCTTATACATGGCAGTACTAAGCTAACAAAATTAGTTTGGAATTATTTGGACTCACAGAGCATCAGAAACAAACAAGTTTAGATTTTAAACCTTCTGTACTGTTTCTAATAATACTTTTTAAATATTTAATTAAATGAGTTGAATCCAATTGGGTTGGTTAAACAATTTCATAAGCTTTCCAGAACATTTGAGTTTGATTTATTTGGATTCCTAAATCTCGAGATATTGAATTTCAAAGATAGGTCCAGTACTGTTTTTCCAGAGAAAATGAAATAGAAATTCCTTCTCTTCTGGATAATGTTGAGATTTCTGACAGGTGGGGCCTACTGGTCAGTGACTCGGTGTGTGCGTGGAAAAGAATAAAAGACTGACGGGTGGGGTCCACTTGTCTGTCTAATATCTACAGCGAAGCGGTAGGGCACCGTTGGATCAGGATCCAACGGCCCACGATCAAAGGCAACGGCGGCGACCAAAAACTGGCGGCGCCGCCGCGCCGGCGGCACGGTGGTGATCGGAGACTCACCTAGAAGGCTCGGATGATCGCGGAGATGAAGCAGATCGACGGCGGAGACTCGGGGAAGGCGATGGTGCGAGTGGCAGTTGCTGGGGAAGTCTCTGTCGACGGCGGTGATGTCGTGCACTTCGTCGGCGTCGGGCAGCAACTTCGGCGGAGCTTCGGGGTCGCGTCCGTGCACTAAAAAGAGGGAAAAGAAGCCTGGGTGAGTGCGGTGAGCTTGGGCAACATCGTAGAGGGGTCAGAGGGTAGAATGGAAGGGTGTGGCGTCGCGGCGATGCACGACCTCAACGGCGGCGTCGGGTGCGGCAGTGCACTGCCCTCCGGCGGTGCACAGACTAAATTGAGGCGAGGGAGAGCGCGGGGGAGAGGTGTGGTGTTCCAGTGAGGTCTCAGGGTGCTTTTATAGGCTCGGGGCGGTCCACGATGGTCGGGGTCTACGGCGGCGGCCATGGCGCGTCCACGGCGACCATTTCTGCGATTACACGGCGAGGGTGCAGAGGCTCGTGGCGGCTTGGGGCTTAACGGGGTCCGGCAAGGTTCTAGAATCATCTAGAGGAGTGGTGCGTGTCGGGGAGCAGAGACGGGGCCAATTTGCTCGGCGCCGTCCAATGCATCCGCGGCGGTCGTCGGGGAACATCGGCGTTAAGGCGACGGGAGAGGTGCCCGTTTTCTTCCCTGCGGTGCAGAGAGGTGCAGAGACGCAGGAGCGAGGGAGAGCGCGGCCAGGGGGGTCCTGGCGGCGAAGAAAACGGCGACGACGGTGGTGGCGACACGGCGACGGCGTCGGGGCTGGAGTCGAAGAAGGTTTTGCAGAAAACCCCCTCCTTCCTCTTTTCCTTTTTATTTTAGTTTGTTTTCAAAAATCCAGAAGCTTTTCCTGGATTTAATTGAGGTACTTAAACATTTTAGAAAAATTTGCAAATAATTGTGGGGCCTCCCCATAACATGTAGAAGCTCCACAAAAATTGGCATTGCCAAATAAAATGTTTGGCAACATTTTCTTTCATAGTACTTTGTTTATGTTATTTTAATTTATTTCACTTGTTTTTATTTTTGAATTTTAAAACTAGTTCAAAAATAATATTTGAGAGGGGAAAGTGGTAGGAACAAAATGGGGAGTGTTTACATTACAACTCCACTGACTTTGGTTTGAAAATAATTGAGTTTGTCACTTGGAGATTTTCATGTGACAACTTGTCACTTTTATTTTTCTTGCTTTGATTTTATATTTTGTTTTCTTTCTTTCTTACTAGTGTTCACTAGTGCAAACACTCACACAACCAGCAAGAACAACATCTCAAGTAACAAAAGCAATTAACATACAATAAACAACAAAAAGTTTTTGTTGGCTCTCATTTTTGGAATATAATATTGATAATAATTTTGGGATGTTACATCCCATTGCTATTTATATCTTATTATATGATCAATCTTATTCATGCAACACCCCGCTATCACCTCATGCCTACGTTTTAAATCTCTGAGTTACACTTTCACTTTTCCGGTGAAAACTGGGAAACCCTTGTTCACTACTGCTGTTCTATTTGCTACTTGAATCATACTACTGCCATCACTATCACTGCTGCAAGTTTATTGATATATAGGTGTGGTTGAGAGTGACGCCTCAATTGCCAAAGTCTTATTGGTATTCTTGTGTTCCCATCGTGTCGAACTATAAATTTGGGTAATACTTCCGAACGAAGATTTCAGTGATCCCCTATACTTGTGGGCATCAACGGTCCTCGTCAAGCTCCACGTGCAAGATCGCCTGCCGCTCTGCCCCTCCCCTCCAAAGAAAAAGGGCGGGAGGGTGCCGGGTATCTTGGCCGGCTCAGGGCAAAGGATCCTGATCCGAACCGCACCAGTACCAGCTAGAGAACGCTCATCAATCTCCACAAACCTTCCCATGGGCCGAGCAATCAACTCAAGGATCTGCTTCTTCCTCGCCTCCTTTGGGATCCGAGGATCCGGACCCAGATGGAGGAAAGGTAGGTCGCCCCCGGGTCAGAAGTCGAGGCCTTGATGGCCACCTGGATCCTGTTGATCGGGAGAGTGAACGTGGTGCCCAAAGCGCAGCATCTCCTCCGAGGGGAAAACCACCGCGAACTCGGAAGCCGAGATCTCGCGCACCTGCCACTCGTGTCCTGGCATCACCATGACCAGCTCGTCCCTAAGAATCTCCACAGTAAGCGCAGCGGCAACAGGCGGGAGCTGGTTTGGGAGTACTGACACCTGCGCGAGGTTCTGTGGCATCGCCCTCGGCACCCCCCCAAGTCGATGTAGTAAAACATGGAGTCAACCCCGTGACCGAGGAGCTCTAGGCGGGGGTGGTGTGGCTGGGCGGCAGGCACGGTGCAAGCGGCAACAAGGTGCTCAGGATCCCCACAGCGCGCGCAACACTCAGGGCGGGTGCACTGCGACCGGTAGTGACCAACCACCCCACAGTTGAAGCACGTGACCTACGACGGAGAGCCCTCCCCTCCCTCCGCCTGAGGTCGGGGCGCGACCATCCCCGCCTGGAACAAGTCACTCGGAGCTCTCCGTGGGATGATGGGAGTCGGTGCAGGTGGGAGCCCACTCTGGCTCCCTCCCGCTCCTCCTCCCGTCCCCTGCTTGCTCTTCTTTTTCTTCTTCTTCGCCGGTTTCTTCTTTGCTGGTGCTGCAGCCGCACCACCAGTGTGTTCCTGCCTTCGTGAAGTGCGGGCTTGCGGATGCGAGGACCGGTCCACACGCCACGACCCACTCTCCTGCCTCGGCACCACCACCATCTGTCGGTCAGGAGACCTCGCACGGGCCGAGTGGCGCTGGTCAAGCTCACGGCGCAGAGCAGCCTCCATACGCTGGCTGTCCGGCGAGGGGCCCCTGCGCAGCGAGCGTGCCGGCGTCGGGGACCTACGGGAGTGGGCGTCGGAGCGGCGGGGCGAGCGCCTCTGGCCAGTGGCGTGGCGGTCCCGGCGGTCGAAGGGGCGGCGTGGCGGCGGCGAAGCCCCCCGGCCCGGCGGCCGGTACAGGCACGTGGCCGGCGATCTTTGGCGGGGCGGGGCAGCCGGGGCCGGGGATGGGGAGTGCGCCCGCCGCCGGGGGTGGACGTCCTCGTCCTCCTTGTCGGTGCGGTGGCGTTTCATGGCGACGGCGGCGGCGTAGGACTGCGTGCGCGGCGGCGGAGGTGGTGTGCGCCACTCCAAAATGGGCCTTTCGGGCTGAGTCGGCCCAGTGGGCCTAGGGTTCGGGGGCGCAGTCGTCTGCGTGCGAGGCTGCGGCTCCAGGCAGGGCGCCGCCACCGGCGGCGAGCAAACACGACGCGCCGCTAGCGCCGTCGCGTCCACCACCTGTCGTGGCTCCGCCGACGTTGGCACGACCACGGGGCGCCTCCCCGTGGTCGCCAACCCCACCCGAACGCCGTGTTCCCTACACTCCGACGCCGAGCCGCTCCACATGGCCTGGACGCCGGTGACCGACACGCCTGAAGCGAAGCTCGCCGAGCCGCGCGGGGCTGCACATGGCGAGCCACATCCAGGAACTCGCCGAAGGTCGGGGCCGCCGGAATCACGCAGCGCGCCTCCAATTCCGCAGCAATGGCGTCCGCCTCGTCAACCTCGTCGGCGACATCAGCCCACCGCCGCCCCCGGAGAGACGCAGCCTCCATCACCCCACCTAGGGAGGAGGTCGGTCCGCCCAGAAGCAACGGCGAGGCCGTCGGGATCCCAGGCAACCGCCGGTCACCGGGACTCCCAGGTCGCCATCGAGTCCAGCCCTTGAACAAAAAACCAAGTCCATTGAACACGTGTGTAAGAATTTTAACAGAATTTTCAAAACAGTTTTTCTTACTTGATGACGTGTTTGGAAGGCATGAATAGTTTCAGCAGAAAACGGAATCCATTTCTCATTTAAAAAAATTAATGGAATCTGGAACTTTGTTTTATTTTCCTTTGAAAGAAAGCGGTCGAGGTCGACTGCGACCTCATTATGGCGTAGGCAGTGTCACGGGCCGATTTCAGCCCAACTGCCCAACAAATCTTTGGCCCGTTTCAGTCCAATCATTCGCCAAGCCAAAGCCGGAGGAGAGGAGAAATGGATTCAGGATCATCCACCGCCCCCAAGCCGTCTCCCGCACTGCAGCAACGTAGCGCCTTCTTCCTCCAGCTCCGGAGACTCTCCCCGTCCAGGGTTTCTCGCGATGGAGGTACTCCGCTCCATCCTCTCCTGTTTCTCCTCGCCCCGCTCCGTAAGTTCTTACTGGAATCGTCTGATTGCGCTGTGGCTGGATGCTTCGTTTGATCTGGTTCGTGGTACCGTGAGCCTTTGATCTGCAACTGTGAGAAGAGTTGGAGCGGAATTGAAGGGGTATTGTTTCGTTTTCTCGAACAAAGGGGACACTCGGCCCCCAGTTTCGTGAGAAAAAAAAACTAGAGTTCGGATTGGAGGGCAATTGTTGGGGCACAGTGGATGGTTCTCCCTGTCCTTCCTTCCTTGGTACCACATCTTTCCAATTTGATGCGAATACCCGGGGAAGGGGGTCTATTTGGCTGCACTTTGGTCCGACCATTTCCTTCAGAATCTCTGTGTGGTGATCATCTTAAGGCTCGGAATGTGGATGGTGCCATGGTAGGAATAAAACTGTAGATATCATCCAAATGGTACTGACGCCATACTGATAGGCTATTATAAGATTTTGCTTTTTGAAAAATAATAATTAACTACCATCATGCACGCGATATGCCATGATCCATAAATTTCAGTTAACTTATGGAACCAGTTTTATTCATTGAATTTGCCACCGTTTAGAATGGACAAGTCAGACTGATTATATAGGTATCATATTTCTGCTGTTGGCGACACTTACACAGAATCAACTGTGGTCGAGCGGAGCTAACGATAAGAACAAGGCCATGGTCAAGCAACTGCAGAGATATGGGGTTATCAAGTCGACCAAAGTTGCGGAGGTCATGGAGAACGTCGACAGGGGGCTGTTTGTGCCTCCGGGTGCTTCTCCCTATTTCGATAGCCCAATGGCGATTGGCTACAATGCAACCATATCCGCGCCGCACATGCATGCTGCTTGCTTGGAGCTCCTCGAGGATCATCTGCAGCCTGGCATGCGGGCTCTGGATGTTGGATCAGGTATGTATCAGACTTGAGTATATTCAATTGGTTCGACTGAAATATCTGAATTTGTCTGGCACCATTTCAACTCAAGTATGGTCAGTTGATGTTCGTTCTTGATGTCTTCAACGAATTTAGCAACCTGCATGTTTAAATTTCAAAATGCAGGGCATTCTATCGGCATACATATATATGAGAGTGCTAGCTAAAAGGCCTTATGAGAGGGCAGTTTGCCACATCTGACATGTTATATTCTCCTCTTAACACCTAGCTTTGGAGATTCAGTAGCAATGCTGGTACCTATAATATCATTTGTTTCTAAGTGGTGATAATACTAGCTTGTTTAGTGGCTGAAATGATTAACACTAGGGCGGAGGTAGGATCACGACGTGCGCCGGGACGACTTCAGAGCATTGTAAATATTGTGCTACAATGTGCTGCTATAAGCCTGCTCGCTGTCGCCATGCCCTGCTTAATACCTTGGTCATAAACTTACTCTACTTATTTTTTGTAAATTTGATAGGCACTGGGTACCTAACAGCTTGCTTTCCACTCATGGTTGGAACGGAAGGACGAGTGGTTGGTGTTGAACACATACCAGAGTTGGTTGCATCTTCTACCGAAAACATCAAGAAAAGTGCAGCAGCCCCACAGCTGAATGATGGATCCCTCAGTATCCACATTGCTGGTAAGTAGACAAAGCCAGCGTTTTTCAGTCATCTACTTTGCTTCTGTACTACTGGTAATTTTAAAACCAGGTAAGATGAAAATATACTCACAATTTTCAGGTTTTGTATATAGGAAATTTAATAGAAGAACCTTATTCAGCTATATGCTACATGGCGTGCTTACTTCAGTTGGGGCTAAGTAGCAAGCTATTTTATTCGTCAAAATAAAATTTGTTATTTGAACATACCATCGGTTGTTTCCTCTCCATTTGTGGGTGTGTGTATGCTTACGTTTTGGTGCAAACCCATAGCAATTGTACCCATCTTACGATAGTGTATCTCAAACCATGATGTTTGCAACTGACGCACAGATGGTAGGGAGGGCTGGCCAGAGCTCGCACCCTATGACTGCATCCATGTCGGAGCTGCAGCACCACAGATTCCAAAGGCACTGATCGAGCAGCTGAAGCCTGGTGGTAGAATGGTGATCCCGGTTGGGACCGTCTTCCAGGAGCTGAAGGTGGTGGACAAGAAGCCAGACGGAGCGGTCAGTGTAAGAGACGAGACGTCTGTGCGCTACGTGCCCCTCACTAGCAAGGATGCCCAGTTACACTCAAACTGATCTCGCCACATTCTGCCAACCAAATGTTATCTTCAATGTGTCAATCAAGGCGCTGTGTTTGTGCATAAAATTTATCCTGCTGTCGATGCAAAACTCTGGAGTTTGTGTACAATGTGGGTACTGGCACTAATGTCAAGTATGAAACGTGTGTTTGTGCTTTGCTAAATGTTGCAACTGCTACTAGCAACTGCTCTCAGTGATTTGATTTCCTCTTGTCATTGAAATTTTTGGTTGGCATGATTAATGTGCCCTGTAGGCTTGAGCAATCCGAGATTTCTTTGGTTCTCTGAACAATGTCAGGTTGGGAGGCAAACATAATTTTGGTCAGTAAAAGCAGCGCACCGGCACAAGTGCATTCTGTCCTTTGCATAAATATCACATTGGCATTACTAACAAAACCTTGGATTATCATGAGAACACTAGGGCATCATTACAGTAGCCTACTAGAAAAGTTTGAACTCATTGTGATGACAAAAATAAACATGAAGAGAAACTGAACAAAGATGGGAGGGGAGGGGAGAGCCCAGCATCAGGAGGCTAATGCAGGATTTATAAGTGGCGACATCAGCCTCATTCTTCCACAGTAACATTTCGGCATGACTGTTCTTATGTGTCCATGAGAAACACCCAGCCATGCTCTCTGGATCTCCGCTGAATTAGAAGTTTAGAACCCTCGCTGCGGTCGCTCAGCTGCAACGTTTACTCGGAGTGAGCGGCCATCCAACTCATAGAGTTCATGATAACAACAGATTAGCATCAGTATTTTGCTTCCATGCTGTACTGGTGTTATTATCTAGTTTACGAAAATGACATAACGATGTTCTCACCTCTCCATCAAGTGCCTCAATAGCACTGTCGAGGTCCTCCTTTGTAGCCATAGTTACAAAGCCAAATCCTCGTGAACGCCCAGTTTCTCTGTCGTAAACGACCGTAGCGTTCTGTACTTCCCCATGACTGCCGAACAACTCCCGCAGCTGGGACTCTTCCGCTTGCCATGGCAGGTTGCCAACATAGGCCCTGAAAGCAGATGCAAATTGTCGAGGAGGTCTCTCCGCACGGGTACCCCTTTGCGCTGCCTTGTTTACGTTCAGAAGTCTGCCGCTAATGTCCTGTTGAACAAAAGTTACCCAGTCAGCTACTCAGCACAGTTTGTATCTTATATATTCTGTTCTATAATTTTCAGGTGTACTGCAACTGAATTGTTTATCAAAGAGTGAAACGCACCGGAGGTCACGAAGTTGCGCGAAATTGAAGGATTGGTCACCAAGTTGCGAAAGCTCAAATATTGGTCACCAAGTTGTGGATTTGCCAAACTTTGGTCATTCCGTCACGGCGGACGTCAAGTCGATGACGTGGCTGTCTATTTTTTTTTTAAAACCCCCTTAAAATTTAGTTTCTTCTAATTGCTAGGTCCTTTTCGATATTTACTTTTTTCTTTTTTTGGTTCCAAAAACTAATCCTTCCAATATTTGTTTGTGATTCGAACTCAGGTCTGCACCGGATTAGCAGGATTAGGTGCTTCTGTTTAATACATTAATGGGGCATGGCTTTAACCTTTAGCACAAGGTTGAGCTTGAGCACGAGGTTGCCGCTCTCCTGGAGCGACGCGTTGGCGACACCCAGAGCACGGCGCCGGAGCCGTCACCTGGCGCGGCCGTTGGCGGTGTTGGAGGACCAGAGCACGGCACCGGAGCCGTTGACCAGCTGCAGGTCGCCGGTGGAGGAGAGGCGGAGCGAGCCCCCCGAGTCGACGGCCGCGCCGGCGCCCACGGACCAGACAAGGACGCCCCCCGTGTAGGAGACCGCGGCGACGAAGAGGGACGGGGAGCAAGAAGCAGCCGCAGACGAGGGCGAGAAGATCTCGCCGAGAGGACCGCATCTTACTTGCAAGAAAGAAGACCAGGGACTGATTCGTGGTGGAAGATGCAGTGGCGAACCTAGCGGCGCCCGTCCAGCTCGACTTCCCCTCTTCTCATGGCGTCTTGTGTCTTCTCCGGTTGATTAATTGGAGCGTGGGGCGGTAGTTGAGGATGTGAATTGGGGCTTGGCCCTCGTGGACGGGGAGAAGCAGCGAGGAAGGGGATGAGCACGAGGGAAGGTGGGAGGAAGGGAGATGGAACTAGCCGGAGTTGGGGAGCGCCATATACGCACTCATGCTACTCGCGGCCGTACGGCCGCCGCCGGCCAGACGCGGTAGCTGGAGTTCTCCATGGACGAGTTAGGCACTTAGGCCGGGCCAATCCTCCACGGAAGATGCATGCAATCTGTTTGACAAAATGTCTAGGTTTATTTTATCCACAGGGACGAATAAATAGGAAGAAGAGAAATTATAGGGTGCATTTTGTAAAAAACCTAACTGCCCGTCATCGACTTGACGTCCGCCGTGACGGAATGACCAAAGTTTGGCAAATCCGCAACTTGGTGACCGATATTTGAGCTTTTGTAACTTGGTGACCAATCCTTCCATTTCGCGCAACTTCGTGACCTCCGGTGCGTTTCACTCTTTATCAAACATGCTTTGAGTCATCTGAAGGCACATATAATTTAATGTGTAACGACAAGATATATCAACAACTTGAAGATATCCAAGTAACAGAAGATATGAAACGAAATTTAATTATCTGTGGACTCTAAACAATTCAGATAACTAAGCGAATTAGAAGATAGAAATGCACTCACGTAGCGGTTGAACATCTCGATGGCTTTGTCAGCTTCCTCAATGGTACTCATGGTAACGAACCCAAATCCACGGCTCTGGCCTGACTCTCTGTTGTAAATGACCTGGAGTTGAACAAAGCCACGTCAAATAACAAACACAGTTGAGCATAGCACGCCGATTTCCCTCAAACCGGCAAGATGACATGACAACAGATAGGGAGCTACAGTTCACACCGAAAGGCACCCCAAATTGGATCAACTATCAAATAGCAGCATCATAGCAGCATTAAGATTTCGCCTAAAGGCGAGCCTAAGCGTGGCACCATCCCAGACTTGCTTAATGGTAGCCAAAACTTCATTGCAGATACAGTACAAGTCGCAGAATTGGACAGAAAGAGGGGGGAACCGAACCATGTGTCCTTCCAAAATCTTATCTTGACTCCATCTCCAACAAACCATCTAAAACCAAACCTCACAGCCCACATGAAACCCTTCCAAAATCTAGAAGAATTTCCCTTAGGACTACAGAAAATGTTTGGTTTATTGGTTTTAGGGATGAATGTCTTTATAAAGAAGGTGATGACGAGAATGAACGGATGAGCTCATAATGGGAAAATGGAACTTTTTTGCTTGTTTTTTTTTGCTCCGCATACATGACCCCTTACACATCCTTCCTAATAAATGTTTGTTAAGCTATTTTATTGTCCCTGCTAGTATAGTTTTTCATAATTTTCTAATATATTGAGGTACTTCTTTTATCAATATCGATTTTCTACTATCTAGTAGGTCTAGCAAGAGCAGCAATTTGGTCCAGCGGGCAGGGGGGCCTCGGCTCCTTTTTTTTTCTTCCTTGAGCTATTTCGGCCGTTGCAAGTTGCAACCCGAGCTTTGCAAGTTAGGGTACAGCCCATAGAGCTGAGCAGGCCCGTGTGCGGCATGCGAGGGACCGTGCCCTTTCGTCCCTGCCTAAACAAAAGACAGTGCCAACAGCTGCTGACCTGCAGGCTGCAACTTGAAATCTATGGCTGCCGACGCTTTAAATCAGGACATTCTGGCTAAAGCGAAAAGTGAAATGAGCACTTAATCAACTTGGAAATAGTTTTATTAATAATTGAGAGATAAGGCAAACCTTTTATCTGGTTTAGAAGAAATTAATAGGATTTGGTTACATGTGGGTCATTGGTTTGTGCTGTTTCTACCCGCACTTGCCCATGGAGCAGAGCAAGTATGTGTGCGGCATGCGACCCGAATGCCCAAATAGCAGGCAATGACATCCGACTTCAAAATTCAAATACAGCTGACACTTGTGCTTGCCTCCGGCCACTATATAAGAACCAGCTGATCGGCATGGCTACCAACACGGCAACACCACAGACATCCATCGTTCCATCTCACAAGTCACAACATAGCTAGTACACTCGAAGCCACACACATAGGCGCCTTGCAAAGGTGACAATGGCGAGAGCGCTCGTGCTCACGACCACCATGGCGGTGGCCGCGCTGGTCTTGCTGCTGGCCGCGGCGCCAGCGCCAGCGATTGCCCTAGACTTCGGCGAGAAGGACCTGGCGTCAGAGGAGTCCCTGTGGGCGCTGTACGAGCGCTGGCGCGCGCAGCACACGGTGTCGCGCAGCCTCGGCGAGAAGGCCCGCCGCTTCAACGTGTTCAAGGAGAACGTGCGTCTCATCCACGAGTTCAACCTCGGCGACGAGCCCTACAAGCTGCGCCTCAACCGCTTCGGCGACATGACCGCCGACGAGTTCAGCCGCGCATACGCCTCCTCCCGCATCGCCCACCACCGCATGTTCCGCGGAGACCGGAGGATCAGTGGCGATTTCGTGCACGGCAGCGCCCCCGCCTCGAGCCTCCCTTCGTCAGTGGACTGGCGTGCAAAGGGCGCGGTGACCGGCGTCAAGGACCAGGGACAGTGCGGCAGCTGCTGGGCCTTCTCGACGGTCGCGGCGGTGGAGGGCATCAACGCGATCCGCACCAACAACCTGGCATCGCTGTCGGAGCAGCAGCTCGTGGACTGTGACACCTCCGACTCTGGCTGCAACGGCGGCCTCATGGACAATGCCTTCCAGTACATTGCGAGCAACGGCGGGATCGCCTCGGAGGACGCATACCCCTACACGGCCCAGCAGGCGTCCACCTGCAACACGGCGCCGCCCGACGTGGTCACCATCGACGGGTACCAGGACGTGCCGGCCAACAACGAGGCTGCGCTGCAGAAGGCGGTGGCGGCACAGCCCGTGTCCGTGGCCATCGACGCGAGCGGGTCACAGTTCCAGTTTTATTCGGAGGGAGTGTTCGCCGGGAAGTGCGGAACTGGGCTGGACCACGGCGTGGCAGTGGTCGGGTACGGCGTCACCGTGGACGGCATCAAGTACTGGATCGTGAAGAACTCGTGGGGGGCGGAGTGGGGCGAGAATGGGTACATTCGCATGAAGCGGAACGTGAAAGACAAGCATGGACTCTGCGGCATCGCCATGGCGGCATCCTACCCGGTCAAGACATCGCCCAACCCCGAGCAGGGAGGTGTCGTCCGCGACGAGCTCTGATCAATGGCTAAATATTGTATTAGTGGCAGCCCCCTATGGTCAAGGGTTATTATTACTTATAAATAAATAAATAAATAAATAAATAAATAGCCACGATGGGATGAATAATCAAATATTGTTGCACCTGCCATATGTATTGCGGTTCCCACTGATTATATACAAATTTTTCATTTTGTTATAGAGTCTTCACTTTACATCCTGCCATTATTACATGCGAAATTACAATCCATCAATTTGTTACACAAATATATGGTCAAGAATGTAAACTGAAATTGAACAAAAAACAAGTCCATCGAACTTACAAAAGAACAAAGGACGTGTTGAAAACGCAGGAACTAAACGATGCAGACATGCACGTGTGACGTGTGCAAGAAAGTTTACATGCTTTCCACCATTTTTTTTCTTACTTAACGTGTTTGGAAGGCGGGAATACTTTCAGTTGAAAATGGATTTAATTCCCTGATTTTAAAACTGAATGGATTTTCTTTAACTCGCCAAAGCTGGCAAAAAAAATTACAACCACTTTATTTTCTTTTCCTTTGATGAAGAAAGCGATCTACTGGGACTTCATTATGGAATTTTGTTTTTCCACTCTACATTCTGGCATTTTTTTCATTTATTTTTTCCCCACTGAGGACAAAAATGATGTATTACCAGGAACTGGCAGGGTAAAAACAAAATGTCAAAATTTAGAATGGATAAAACAAAATGGCCAAAAACCAAGTATGGCAAAAACAGAATTTCCCCCTTTGGCGTAGGCAGTGTCACGGGCCCATTTCAGCCCAAAAAGTCTTTGGCCCGTTTCAGCCCAATCATTCGCCAAGCCAAGCCGGAGGAGAGGGGATGATGAGCAAGAGTGCTCCTTGGGGAAAGCATCCAGTCCTGTTTCCTCGCGCACCGCGGCGACCGGCCGACGATCATCCACCGCCCCCAAGCCTCTCCCCGCACTGCAGAAACGTAGCGCCTTCTTCCTCCAGCTCCGGAGCCTCTCCTCGTCCAGGGTTTCTCGCGATGGAGGTACTCCGCTCCATATTCTCCTGTTTCTCATCGCCCCGCTCCGTAAGTTCTTACTGGAATCGTCTGATTGAGCTGTGGCTGGATGGTTCGTTTGATCTGGTTCGTGGTATCGTGAGCCTTTGATCTGCAACTGTGAGAAGAGTTGGAGCAGAATTGAGGGATACTGTTTCTTTTTCTCGATCAAAGGGGACACTTGGCCCCCGTTTCGTGGGGAAAAAAAACTAGAGTTCGGATTGGAGGGCAATTGTTGGGGCACAGTGGATGGTTCTCCCTGTGCCTCCTTCCTTGGTACCACATCTTTCCAATTTGACGCGAATACCCGGGGAAGGGGTGTTAGCCATTAATCTTGATTCATGTTGCTGCATGATGAAGTTGTTGCCGAGTGAGTCGGTGGTCAGTCCGGTTTAGTGCATGCATAGTTAGTTAGAAGCATGTGGGTCGTGAAGATAGTTAGCTGCATTCTAGGAGAAAGAAATGGTCAGGTTTAGTTAGTTGGTTAGCTGGCTGGCCCGGTCGTATGTATGCTGGAGTGATTCCAGGGAGTTAAGTATGTGGGTTAGTGGATAGGTTAGTGGCGTGAGTGGCCTCTGGCCGTGTGTGCATCCGTGGCTATTTAACCACTGTAATCAGTTTGTGCAAGTGAATGAGGAGAGGAAAAATGTAGCACTCGTTGGTGTCAAGGGAGAGGGTCACGGCAAAGCCTTCTTATTCTTCCGTGGCCTGGGTGCGTGTGTGTTCTTGAGACAAGAAAATAGAGAGTTCCTGTGAGAGGAAGAGAGAGAGTTCAGAGGTAGAAGAAGAAGAAGAGAGAGGCGCAGCGAGATGCTGCGCCAACAAGGGGGTCTATTTGGCTGCACTTTGGTCCGACCATTTCCTTCAGAATCCCTGTGTGGTGATCATCTTAAGGCTCGGAATGTGGATGGTGCCATGGTAGGAATAAAAACTGTAGATATCATCCAAATGGTACTGACGCCATACTGATAGGCTATTATAAGATTTTGCTTTTTGAAAAATAATAATTAACTACCATCATGCACGCAACATAAGATTGTTCTGATATGCCATGATCCATAAATTTCAGTTAACTTATGGAACCAGTTTTATTCATTGAATTTGCCACCATTTAGAATGGACAAGTCAGACTGATTATATAGGTATCATATTTCTGCTGTTGGCGACACTTACACAGAATCAACTGTGGTCGAGCGGAGCTAACGATAAGAACAAGGCCATGGTCGAGCAACTGCAGAGATATGGGGTTATCAAGTCGACCAAAGTTGCGGAGGTCATGGAGAACGTCGACAGGGGGCTGTTTGTGCCTCCGGGTGCTTCTCCCTATTTCGATAGCCCAATGGCGATTGGCTACAATGCAACCATATCCGCGCCGCACATGCATGCTGCTTGCTTGGAGCTCCTCGAGGATCATCTGCAGCCTGGAATGCGGGCTCTGGATGTTGGATCAGGTATGTATCAGACTTGAGTATATCAATTGGTTCGACTGAAATATCTGAATTTGTCTGGCACAATTTCAACTCAAGTATGGTCAGTTCGTGTTCGTGCTTGATGTCTTCAACGAATTTAGCAACCTGCATGTTTAAGTTTCAAAATGCAGAGCATTCTATCGACATACATGTATGAGAGTGCTAGCTAAAAGGCATTATGAGAGGGCAGTTTGCCACATTTGACATGTTATCTTCCCCTCTTAACACTAGCTTTGGAGATTCAGTAGCAATGCTGGTACCTATAATATCATTTCTTTCTAAGTTGTGATAATACTAGCTTATTTAGTTGCTGAAATGCTTAACACCTTGGTGATAAACTCACTCTAATTAATTTTTGTAAATTTAATAGGCACTGGGTACCTAACAGCTTGCTTTGCACTAATGGTTGGAACGGAAGGACGAGTGGTTGGTGTTGAACACATACCAGAGTTGGTTGCATCTTCTACCGAAAACATCAAGAAAAGTGCAGCTGCCCCACAGCTGAATGATGGATCCCTCAGTATTCACATTGCTGGTAAGTAGACAAATCCAGCGTTTTTCAGTCATCTACTTTGCTTCTGTACTACTGGTAATTTTAAAACCAGGTAAGATGAAAATATACTCAGAATTTTCAGGTTTCGTATATAGAAAAATTTAATAGAAGAACCTTATTCAGCTATATGCTACGTGGGGTACTTACTTCAGTTGGGGCTAAGTAGCAAGCTATTTTATTCGTCAAAGTGAATTTATTATTTGAACATACCATCGGTTGTTTCCTCTCCATTTTTGTGTGTATATGCTTACGTTTTGGTGGAAACCCATAGCAATTGTACCCATCTTACGATAATGTATCTCAAACCATGCTGTTTGCAACTGACGCACAGATGGTAGGGAGGGCTGGCCAGAGCTCGCGCCCTATGACTGCATCCATGTCGGAGCTGCAGCACCACAGATTCCAGAGGCACTGATCGAGCAGCTGAAGCCTGGTGGTAGAATGGTGATCCCGGTTGGGACCGTCTTCCAGGAGCTGAAGGTGGTGGACAAGAAGCCAGACGGAGCGGTCAGTGTAAGAGACGAGACGTCTGTGCGCTACGTGCCCCTCACTAGCAAGGATGCCCAGTTACACTCGAACTGATCTCGCCACATTCTGCCAACCAAATGTTATCTTCAATGTGTCAATCAAGGCGCTGTGTTTGTACATAAAACTTATCCTGCTCTCGATGCAAAACTCTGGAGTTTGTGTACAATGTGGGTACTGGCACTAATGTCAAGTATGAAACGTGTGTTTGTGCTTTGCTAAATGTTGCAACTGCTACTAGCAACTGCTCTCAGTGATTTGATTTCCTCTTGTCATTGAAATTTTTGGTTGGCATGATTAATGTGCCCTGTAGGCTTGAGCAATCCGAGATTTCTTTGGTTCTCTGAACAATGTCAGGTTGGGAGGCAAACATAATTTTGGTCAGTAAAAGCAGCGCACCGGCACAAGTGCATTCTGTCCTTTGCATAAATATCACATTGGCATTACTAACAAAACCTTGGATTATCATGAGAACACTAGGGCATCATTACAGTAGTCTACTAGAAAAGTTTGAACTCATTGTGATGACAAAAATAAACATGAAGAGAAGCTGAACAAAGATGGGAGGGGAGGGGAGAGCCCAGCATCAGGAGGCTAATGCAGGATTTATAAGTGGCGACATCAGCCTCATTCTTCCACGGTAACATTTCAGCATGACTGTTCTTACGTGTCCATGAGAAACACCCAGCCATGCTCTCTGAATCTCCGCTGAATTAGAACCCTCGCTGCGGTCGCTCAGCTGCAACGTTTACTCGGAGTGGGCGGCCATCCAACTCCTAGAGTTCATGATAACAACAGATTAGCATCAGTATTTTGCTTCCATGCTGTACTGGTGTTATTATCTAGTTTACGAAAATGACATAACGATGTTCTCACCTCTCCATCAAGTGCCTCAATAGCACTGTCGAGGTCCTCCTTTGTAGCCATAGTTACAAAGCCAAATCCTCGTGAACGCCCAGTTTCTCTGTCGTAAACGACCGTAGCGTTCTGTACTTCCCCATGACTGCCGAACAACTCCCGCAGCTGGGACTCTTCCGCTTGCCATGGCAGGTTGCCAACATAGGCCCTGAAAGCAGATGCAAATTGTCGAGGAGGTCTCTCCGCACGGGTACCCCTTTGCGCTGCCTTGTTTACGTTCAGAAGTCTGCCGCTAATGTCCTGTTGAACAAAAGTTACCCAGTCAGCTACTCAGCACAGTTTGCATCTTATATATTCTGTTCTATTATTTTCAGGTGTACTGCGACTGAGTTGTTCATCAAACATATTTCGAGTCATCTGAAGTCACATATAATTTCATGTGTAACGGCAACATATATCAACAACTTGAAGATATGCAAGTGATGGAAGATATGAAACAAAATTGAATTATCTGTGGACTCTAAACAATTTAGATAACTAAGCGAATTAGAAGATAGAAGTGCACTCACGTAGCGGTTGAACATCTCGATGGCCTTGTCAGCTTCCTCAATGGTACTCATGGTAACGAACCCAAATCCACGGCTCTGGCCTGACTCTCTGTTGTAAATGACCTGGAGTTGAACAAAGCCACGTCAAATAACAAACACAATCGAGCATAGCACACCAATTTCCGGCAACTGGCAAGATGACATGACAACACAGATGGGGAGCTACACTTCACAGTGAAAGGCACCCCAAAATTGCATCAACTATCAAATACTGCACGGAATATATAGATGGATACGCTTACCACTCAAATTAATATCCGAGGACACAAACAGAAGTGAAATCCCGACCGTTTGCACGTACCAAAATGAACAATTCTCAAGGCATATGGGCTCAAGCACAAGTAAATACTACTAGTACTAACCAACCTCAAACATAAGCAGTCGATAATATAAAGAGACGCAGGTTCCAGATATGACGAGAAAACAACTTTATCAGAAAATTGCACTCCCGCATTAGTCTTCTTATAAGTTTGTTCGTAATTATTTTAGGTGTTGCAGCGGTAGGCTCACCTCGGCGACCTCGACGACGCCGGCCTGGTCGAAGAGCTGGGCGAGCCGCTCGCTGTCGACATCGTACGGGAGGTTCCCGACGTAAATTTTGGCCTCTTCTGGTGGCTCCGCCGCGTAATCCCCACCGGAGGCTGCCACCACGGGCTCCTCCTCCGCGACCAGGGGCTCCTCCTCAGCGACCCCCTCCTCCGGTACCGCCTCTTCGGCTTCGTCCGTCTCGGCCCAGTCGAGGCTCGCCTCGGCGGCGTCGGAGGCGACGAAGGGCGTGAGGGGAAGGCGGGGGCGGGTGGAGCGGAGGAGCGGCGCGCGAGAGAAGAGGAGCGGGAGGGAGGCAGAGGCCGGGGCGAGCTTGTGGTGGGCGGAGAAGGCGGGGTGGAGGAGGGAGGCGTCGGTGACCGCGGCCATGGCGAGGGACATGGCGGTGGCCATGGTGGAGCGGGAGGAGGGGATAAGGGAAGAGACGCGAGGAGGGGAAGGGATTTGAGCTTGAGGTGCTCCGTGCTCTGAATTCGCATTTTTATACGCGCCGCTCTGGTTTTGGTGGGCTTCACAAAGGCTTTCTCAGGAGCCTCTGGATTGTTTTTGGGCTTCCTCCCAAATGCCAGGTATATGTCATAGACTCGTATAGCCCTGTCATATAGGACGATGAAGTAATTCTAAAAAAAAAGGCCATGAAGAGAAAACCTATATTTTAGGGCTTCTTCCATTAGATTTAATGTACTTCTTCAAAAATGGTGTATGCTAATTATCGATAAATAGAGGCAATCACTAGAAAAAAGGCCGACTTTCGGTGAGGTCGGTCTTGAGGTAATCATACCCTAAATAGAGTCATACAATCGCGCAACTTCAAATCCAACGCGCAGGATGGCAATGATCTCCCTCTAAACCTAACTAGCTGCTCCATCCTCAACTCCATTGGGGCTTATAGCATCTCCACTCGCGACGCTCAAATAATGTCCGGCAACAGCTCTGGACGGCTGTAATTTGGGCCGTCCGGGTGAGTTGCCTCGTATTGGAGACACCTCTTCCCACTCGCGGGCCAAATAATTTCTTTTGGAACAAGATTCAAACATAATTCATTCAAACTAAACATAATTAATCCAAACTAAACCTAAATACATTCAATAATTCTGGGGGCGGCAGGCTGGGCCCTGCAGCGCGGGCAGGAGCCTACCCGTGCAGGTATAGGTGTCCGGCGGTAGTCGGCGCAGCTATAGTCGAGGAAGTGGCTGCCGCCCACAACAGGCGGTGCAGGTGTCGGACGTCGTGCAACTGTCGGCGGAGCCAAGGATGCCTTGATGGCGAACTGCAGGCCTTCCCACCGGGGTTCGGGCCACTTCTCTTCATTATCATCATCGTCCTCTTGCTCCACCGCCTGCGGAGGTTCAGGTGGCGGCGGTGACGTTGGCGCCACGGGATGCTCTCCCCACGCACGAGTCGTCTCTCCCGGGCGTTGCGCGGTTCGCGCGCGCCGCACCTCCGCTGCCTCGTATGCCAACCTCTCCATCTCCACCCCTGCCACGAAGTCATGCGCGGTGTCAGAGTCGTCGGAGTCGAAACACTCCGGAGGCGGCGACATGGTCGCGCAGGTTGGGGGAAGGTTGTGGAGTCGCCCTTGGTACTCCATCTCCACCTGCTCATCTCGGTACAGAGCTGAAGGGGTGTACCGGTAGTTGTCCAGCAACTCCGACGGCATATGGTGGATGCACATGTCGATGAAGTCGCGGTGTGCTTGACCGGTGAGGCGAGGCGCCACCGGACGTGGACGATGTTTGTCGTCCACCCCTCGGGGAGTCGGCAGTCCGTCGGCACCGGCGTGTTGGTGCGGATGTGCTCGTGTGCCTCCGCCTCCATGAGTAGGTCCGCCGGTGGGCCGGTAGTGGCGGCGGGAATTACGTATTTACATTTTGTAGAATAATTTTGGGTGTTACATAGTGAAGCGAATTTTTTGGTTTTCCATAAGGGTTACCTAGATCTAGCCCCTAATTAACTAAATTATGTATGTTTGCTCTAATCTGTAATGAACTAAGATGAACTGAAAAATGAACTTCTTCTCTGAATTTCCGCGCGAATTTCCCTTTCAAATTTAAGGTTTGTTTTAGGGAGCTGTTCTACCACTCGAGTTCCTACCCCTCGAAGTGGGTTTGAGCCTTTGAGGCAGTGGCGGAGCTCCATTGAAGCCAAACTGGACTGTGGCCCGCCCAGCCCATGCCAAAACACTAAAGAATTAGGAAAAATTTGGCCCATGAAAGGAAAAAACTGTGGTTTTCTTTGGCTGGCCCGCCCAATATTTTTGCTAGAGCTCCGCCAGTGCTTTGAGGGGTGTACTTTATACATGTTCCGACAGTTCAAATTGAACTGGTAGGACATCTTATATTAATGGACAGAGGGAGTACATAACATTTTGAAATTCCATTGGATCATGGTCGCTTCAGACGATAAATCGTTGCACGGGAAGCCCGCGATAAGTAGTTCCGGAAAATTGGGGGACGGGGACGAGATGACCACCGTCTGTTGCTTGCCTACGACTTTAGATAAGCAACTCCTGTGAGACACTGCTAAGAAACATTTTCAAAATGGATCGGATCATCATCAGTTTCAGAAGGTAAATCGTTACACACAGAGCTGTCACGGTAACGGGCGCGAGCTAATGGCTACACAATGACATCCCGTGGATGGAGTTGAACTAGCATGGTCTCTGCGCTGGTGGCCATGGAGCAGCAGCAGCAGTTACTAGCTAGCTCACTCGGGGGACGGCGAGCGGCATGTCGGTACTGGCCATCCTGCCGGAGCCGGCGAGCGAGAGCCTTCCGGGAACACGTCGACGCGGCCGAACGCGTCGGTGCCGGGCGGGCACTCGAGCGCGGCCTCCATGGTGCGGTGGTGCACGCCGCGCGCGTCGACGGCGTACCCTCCCCTGTGGTCGTGCCCGGCGAGGCACGCCGCGACGCAGCCGTGCCGGTGCACCACGGCCAGCGCCTCCTCGTAGTTCCACATCAGCCCCGCGGGCGACGCCGCGCCCGGGTGCAGCGGCAGGTGGCTGCACACCACCACGGTCTCGCCGCGCCGTGACGCGCCGCGGAGGGCGCCGTCCAGCCACCGCAGCTGCTCCTCGCCGACGCCCCCGTTGAACATCACGAACCGCCTGTCCTCCCCGGCCAGCCCGGTCGGGCTGTTCTTGTCGGAGTTCGGGTTCCTCTCCTTCAGGAACCTCCTCGCCGCCAACGCCACCGGGTGGTCGCGCGGCCACCCCACGGCGCTGAAGTCGTACGCGTCCAGGACGACGAACCTGTACCCGGGCCACGGCGAGAAATCGTAGTAGGCGCGCCCCGGCATTCGCAGCACGGACACCAGCTCGCTCCGCGGGAGGTTGTACAAGCAGTGGTTGCCGAGCATGTGGTACGCCGGGCCGCCGTGGAACCGGTCGAACTCCGCCACGACGGCCTGCACGGCGGACAGCGACCTGTCCTTGGGACAGAAGCCGTCGACGATGTCCCCGAAGTTGACGCAGAACTTGACGCCAGCCTTGTGGCTGTTCCAGCTCCGGACTGCCCGCTGGAGCACGGTGATGCTGTGCCGATAGTACCGTGGCACGCCGAGGAAGGAGCGGCCGTCCGGGATGTCGGCGTACTGGACATCGGCGATGACGCCGAAGGAGAAGAGGGGCTCCTTGGCCGCGGACGCCCGGACCACCCCGACCCCGCCCGGGTGAGCTAGCATCGATGCGGCTGGCGAACACGCCGGAATCAGTCAATCAATCGCTGCCCTGCAATGAAAGCAACAGAAGACGATGTCTTGATTGATTAGCACAAGCTGCTTTTGCATCGAGTGACACAGCAGGTATGAGCAGTTTACCGGCGTGACGGTTGCCGCCGGCAGCAGCTCGTCGTCCTCCTCTCTGGCGACCTCGCGTCCTCCACCCTTCTCCGAGGCTAGCACCGGACGCGGAGGAGCGGAGGCAAATGGATGATATCGTTACGTGGCAGGAGCAAGTGGACGGTGGTCCGCTCAACACGTGGTGCGATCTCACCCAGGGAATCAGATCGCCAGTTAATTTCTGAGAGCTACGGGCCAACCGTGTTCCCGGATCCAACAGGATTTAGGTGGCGCATGTATATTTCATTTATGTTCCCATTTATAAAGTACATTAAGATTCTTTTTAGCAGTGTAAACAAAACAGGCTTCACGCCCGGCAGGCAAATAAAAGAGTTGTTGAGCCGTACAAATTTCAACATCACGACAGCTCGTGTACGATAAGTCTTAAGAACGTCTAATGTCTTCAGGTTCATGTCCATTTCAGAACATTTAAAGAGTTTAAGAGTAGTTTTTGGTTGATCTGAAGAGTTTAAGAATAGTCTTAATGTCCAATTATATGTTCGAGCTTATTGAGAAGATAAAAGAGGAGACAAATATGTGGTGCTTTGCCGGGCCAGGGCGTTGAGTAATGTAATGCAGCGAGAGTAGACCTTTCATTAATTGGGTCTTGACCGCTTTGTTCAAGGCTAGAATTGTAAGACAATCTAAAAACTTCTCTCTTATTTAACAAAAATGGTAAATCTTTTACCTAGTTTTTTTTAAGTCTATGCCCGAAGTATCCCATGTCAATATAAGCTCTCTTTTTTATGGGGACAACAAAGATTGTTCAATGTGTGCTATGAAGTTCCAAAGAAATGTCTACACATAGTTTTAAACGACGCATCTCTCTTCAAGCATATATCATTCCACGATTTTCATTTAAGGTGAACAAACAAAGATAAGTAAAAGATAGATGGTGGATTGGCGGTGTTGTGAAAGTTCAAAACATAAACGAATTTCACACAATTTCGGGTGAAATTTGGGTTAAGTATGTAAATGGCATGACCCCATTTAGGTCACACCACGGTAAACGTGCACGACTACAATTCTTGTGGTGAAGTTCTGCACATGGACCTCATCATCCACTCAAGTAGTTACCCTAGCCTAAGTGTGACATCTGCGCTCGGCTTTTTTAGTTCAACCATCACTGCAACCTTCTTCTTCTTTGACTAAGGTCCATCGTGACTTGCTTCAAAATAGGTGCATCTTGTTCCTCTTGTTTTCAGTGTCATGAAGATCACACACACATGGTAACCATACTAACAATAGCATGAAGGGTAAAAAACTTGATAAAATATATACATGTAAAAGGAGTCAACACCAATGCATCAAGATCATCATCCATATCCATTTCTCTCCCGCTTCGAATCTGACGGACCATGAAGAAGTCGGAGGTGTTATATGTAATCAAACTCTTCCCTTGTTTGCATACATATATGGCTTCTGACATTCCTTCTATCTTGCCCCATTTATTCCATACATATTTTGATGAAAAGTTTGAAATGATCTTTGTTTTGAGATGTGAGGGACATATGTGCAATATTATGAAAAATGGTCTAGTATCATGTGATACTTCACGTAAAGTGAGAAAAGCCGATGCGCAAATGAAAGGGCATGGCACCCCCATGTGTGGTTTTGGTAATTAATGACAATCCCTATGGACTAATGGTTGCATTGAGTTATACTTGTAGTGTTTGTCCATAGACCATGCTTGAATTCCATATGTTGGATTCAAGGTTGATGCCATGAATATATTGATATAATGAAGTATTTGGCATCAAGATCATCGTGTTGAGCATATTGCTAGCATGTCTTGAAGAAAAGAATTATGTGGTCATTCATGGTTATCTTCAAGACATCATAAAATGAATAGAGAAGAAAAGATACAAGGTTGATCAAGCTATTGATCAACACACAAAGTTACAAGATGTACCAAGTTGGATCATGTATCTCTGGGTATGGTGAGCAATTGTCCATATAGCTTTGTGATCTAACCCATGATATGTGTATGGCATTTCTATGTGTGGTTAGGTATCTTTCTATGGGCTTGCATCAAATGAAGATTTCATATAGCCCACGAAGGATGACGTCGGGTGGTGATCGTCATCAAGCTTGAGATGTGCAAGTTCAAGAGAAGTATCTCGAAACTTGAGAGTGCAAGTTCAAGAGAAGTATCTCGAAGATATCATATGCTTGATGCTTGCCACCCTCTTGGAGATAATGGTCAAGTGAAGTTGTGCCTATAAGAGGCTCTCCCATAGTGGAGTATGGGGGAGCAATATGTGAGACTTTACCAAGCGAAGCACAATCAATAAAGGTGGTCCACTTGAAGAGATCAAGGTCGGCATCATCTAGATCAAGTGGAGTGCGCAAGGCAAAGGTATGATATTGATAGGATTTCTATTTTACCGGTCTCTTGGTGCTAGTTGGGAGACCGGTTATAGGATAGATATCGTACTATCAAGAGGGGCTCTCATTGAGCTTTAGCGTATCAGTTGGAGACAGCTCAAACCTTTGCATACTTGGCATCATCATCTTTCTTGGTTCTTATTTGGTTTTTCTCCTAGTTGAGTTCTGGTGCTTGTCGTGATCTTCATGACAAGCCCAAGTTCTTCGAAAACGGATTTTGGTTTGAAAACTTGTGGCGTTTTCGTGGTGGAAATATTATCGGTTTATCCGTGAGGAAAGTTCCACACTCCCATGTGTGTCAACTTAACTCTATTTATGATTCTTAATATTGTAGGCCTTCTCCTTGTCGTTACCTTTTCAACGAGCCCAAGAACATCGGAAACGGAGTTCGGATACTCAAGTTATGCTCGTTTTAGTATCGGTGTTTTCTGTAGTTTTACCTGGTCGGTAGTACCGGCCAATACCCCCGGTACTACCGGGGAACTCGTTTTCGCTACTGGACTCTGCGCAATTTCTATGCGGTAGTACCGGTCAGACTTCCGGTAGTACCGGTCGTGCGCTCTCCGGTGGTACCAGACCGCGCTCCGGTAGTACCGGGTGCTCGTGTCTCCTGGTCAAAATCCCTGTTGACCTCCGCTTTCTGTCGTTCGGTAGTACCGGGCCATTTGGTCCGGTAGTACCGCTCGTACGCAGAAAGCTGGCCAACGGTCACATTTCGTGGGGTAATATATATACTAGTCTTCTTCTCCAAAGAGAAAGCGGCTAGAGCTCGAAAATTGCCACCATTGTTGACCTTGTTGAGCTTTGCTATCTCTCTATCCCTCCATAATTCTTGCCTCCATTTAGTGGGAATAGAGAGAGGACATCTAGATCTATCATTCCACCAATCAATCTCTCCTCTAAGTGAGAGGAAGCTTTTTGATCTAGATCTTGGAGGGATTTGGTGTTCCTCTTTGTTCTTCCTCTCTTCTCCCCCCAATAGCATTAGTTGCTTTGGTGGGATTTGAGAGTGAATGATTTTGAGTACTTCTTGTGTTCTTTCCCATTGCATTGGTTGCATCGGTTTGAGTTCTCCACGGTGATACGTGGAAAGTGAAGTTGAGAAGCTTGTTACTCTTGGGTACTTGGGTGCCCTAGAGCTTGTCCTCTTGGGTACTTGGAGTGCCCTAGACGGTCCTTGTTGATATCGGAGTTTTGGTGGCTCGCGGGATTGTTGGGAGCCTCCAATTAAGTTGTGGAGACGTGCCCCAACCTTGTGAGTCTTGTGGCTTTGGGAGCCGCGGGATTCCGGTGAGAGCCTCCAATTAAGTTGTGGAGTGTGCCTCATCCTTGTACGGGTTCGGTGACCACCATCAAGTGTCCCATAGTGGTTCGTGGCACTCTACATTGGTAGAGGCACGAAGGAGATTACAGTGTGCCATTTGACGGCTATTCGGGGATCACTTTGTGACTCCGCACCGCTCCAACGGAGACGTAGCTTCCATTGGGAAGTGAACTTCGGGATAAATCATCGTCTCCAAGTGACTCGGTATTTCTATGCCCGAGATTCTTACTTATGCAATTTACTTTGTGATAGCCATCGAGCTTGAAGTAATATATCTTGCTATCACTTAGTTGCTTATCTTGATTAGCATAAGTTGTTGGTGCACATAGGTAAACCTAGCTTGGTTTAGGTTTTGTGCTTGATAAATTAACCGCTAGTTTTATTCCGCATTTATTCAAGCCTAAACCATAAAAGAATTTTAATCGCCTATTCACCCCCCCCCCCCCCTCTAGGCGACATTCGTGCCCTTTCAGCAAACCTACTCAATCCTCGTGCTTGGACGGCTTCCTTCCTCTTTGATCCGCACAAGGAGAAAATCGTTGAGAGTTGCCTGGTGAACGAAGCACACCTTCAGGACTTGTCTACATATACGAATGGGTTCAAGGCTTATTTTAACTTTCATTGGTTTATTGTACCCTCCTCCACACCATTTCGAAATGCCGTGCAATTTCCTTTTAATTGGGTATGCAAGTTGTATTCTCTACGTGTGCCCGGGCGATATGGTTTCAACAATGGTCTTTCTAAGAAAAAGTAATAGCAACATTCTTATTTTAGAACAAAACATGCAAAGAGCATCTCATATATGATATTTATCAAGGATAATAGAAGATATTACAAAGCCGACGAAAAACAAGACCCAAAATGACAAGTAAAGAGATAGAATTATGTCAAAAATCATACTAGCAGTCTTCTTTCTACCGCTTGTTCGTCGCCCGTCAAAGGTTGAAAACTATACTGAACAAGCAGAAAGGGATATTCACACCTGCACAACAATCTTTTGTTAGCAGAAATAGGAAAAAAAACTAAACCCTAAACCCCATAAAACATACAAAAACCTTCATAGCAAACAAAAAAGTTCTTTTTTTTTAGCAAATACCATATACATTAAACCAGCAAATAGTACATGATTACATCGATTACAAAAACAATACTAAAAGAGACGAGCCAATCTTTGAGATCTTCAAACCCTTTCTTCTTCCGTGACACAATCTTGTACTTTTCTGAAGGCAGCCGTAGAACAACGAAGAATACACCAAACCACAGACCTGTGAATACCAATGAAGGTTCTCCCATACTTTTAATTTTGAGCCGCAATGCCAAGGCTTTGTGCACGCACGCAGCCATTAAATTAATCAAGCAACATCGGCAAGAGCACCAACACTGATATTTCAGGGACAAACAACCGATCAACTTTGTCGACGTCGTTGGGAGCCGAGAGAACGAATCACCATTGCCGAGGACGTAGTAGCCGGGACAGATATTGCAAGGACAATCCTCCTCGCGGCAACCATGAGAAACAATCCAAGATTGATCTGGCGAAGCAAGATCTGAAGAACCATACCTAGACAAACTTAATCTTCCAAAACCACCATTGACGTCGGGAAGGAGATCTCGCCATCGAACGAAGGGCCGAAGATTATTTATTGTAGACGAAACCATCTCTATTGAAGAAGAAGACGACTAACAAAACCCTAATCCAATCTATGGAGAAACACTAATTTTATTGAAAACTCCGCTCATAGATCGGGTTCCCCACCCCTCCCGACGCCGGCGAGGCCGGCCGGAGGAGGGGGAACCGAGCTATGGCGGAGACGGAGTAGTGGCGGCGGCTAGGTCACGAGAGGAGGTCTCTCGTACAGAGGAGAACGAAACCAAACAAAAAAAAAGTTCTTGCTTTCTAGTCTAGGGAAAAATCTGAAGAGAAACGGGCTTAGCGTAGCTCTTGCCTTAGCGGAATGGGCTCATTTCCGCTCATTTCCTTCTGAGAATGGTTCCTCTTCAATCAGTCTGAGGCTCTGAGCATGACTATCGCACGGCCCATTCCAAAACACTCGGCCGCAAGAAGCCCACGCGTCATCGTCACATCCCCAAAACAAAAGCCTCCTCAGTAATCGCGTCCCTCACATCGCCACAAAGCCTGCGCCTGCACCCACCTCCCTCCCACCCCCGCGCCGCCGCTCGCCGGAGCTCCGCCTTGCCGAATCCGGCCGCAACCCATAGGTAACTGCGCTACACCCTTCGGAGCTCGCTCCTCCTTCCCCTCCCTTTCGAAAAATACAGAATCCATTCGATCTGGTGATCTGCCCCGGTCGTCGCGGGGTAGCGCGCCGGCGACCCGGTCCGGGTTTCGGGGGTGAGTGGTAGTCGATATGGTAGATAGATCGGGGAGTTTCTTCTTCGAATCTGATCCATTTGGCCCGTCGCGCCGTGGGGGTCGTACCGTGACCAATCGCGGGTCTCGGGTTAGATCTCCCGGGAGATGCTGCCTGTTCCATGCGAGTCCTAGATGGAATTGCCACCCGCCACGCTCCAGTGAATCTGATCCATTTAGGGTCGTGACAGTATCGTCTAGTTTTATTTTCGTTCTGTGTGGAGATCATATTACTGTGCTGCCACCCCTCATCCAGTGCCTGCTCTAATGTCTGTTTGCATTTCTTAGTTTGTTAAATGCCCCGAATTTTGTTTTGGGGTTGACGTTTTGAAAATAACATTTCGCAACAAATCCTTGTCATTTATTGTTCCTGTACCATGATTATATTCCAGTTTACGCCAATAGGATGGCTTGGACAATGTAAGCGCTGTTCAGTTTATGAGCAGCAAGTTTGTATTTATGTTTTTCTGCTGTTTGTGATTATCAATTTATCATACCGGTCCACCTTTGGTCTATAACACAGCTTGGTACCTTCGATGCAGAGTCCTGAATGGCTGCCGGCAGGGGCCTCAGCCAGCTTCTGAGGAAAACTCTTCATAGCCACTCGTCTGTAAGTGCACCCTCAGAACTCCTCCTTCTCTATGCAGTCTATTGAAGTCCAGTATCCAGTCCTGTTATTGTTTGTTATAGATTTCAAGTCTGTACTGAAGTTACGGCATCACTGTTCCATAAAGTTTACTGAATGTGCTTTGCAAATGATATGCTGGAAAGAAATCCTGGTTGGCATGTTTAATCTGTTAGTCAGCCTTATATTTCTTCTGATGGAGAAATCGGATAATACGAGGGTTGCATGTTTGTTTGATGTGAGGATTCATGTTTGGCAGGATTGCCTTTTCATATCGTGTAAAGTAGAATAGACAGTCCTCAGTACCGTGCTTTCGATTGGATCAAGCCATCAACTAGTTAATACTTTTTTTTGGTGTTATCACTCTTTGTAACATTATAATAATTTTTCTAGGGCTCATCTCTGCTCTCTTCATTCCGGGGAAAGCATGAAGAGTCTTCTGCTGGACTAAGAGCACTGGCTCTGCTTGGAGTTGGTGCTTCTGGTCTTTTAAGTTTTGGCACCATAGCATCTGCTGATGAAGCTGAGCATGGTTTGGCAGCTGCAGACTACCCCTGGCCGCATGAGGGCATTCTTAGCTCTTACGATCACGCATCGTAAGTTACCTATTTTATACTTTTAGAGACAGCATATGCTGAACTAATGTAGTTTCCCAGTAAGTTACTGAAAAAATTTGTGGGGCATTCATTATGAACTGTGACTTATATTGGAAAAAAAAACTATTGAGCAGAATCCGGCGTGGTCATCAAGTTTACCAGCAAGTGTGTGCATCTTGCCACTCCATGTCATTGATTTCATACCGTGATTTGGTTGGGGTGGCCTATACTGAAGAGGAAACCAAGGCAATGGCTGCTGAAATTGAAGTGGTTGATGGTCCTAATGATGAGGGTGAAATGTTCACACGTCCTGGCAAGCTGAGTGATCGCTTCCCGCAGCCTTATCCAAATGAACAGGCAGCACGATTTGCAAATGGTGGGGCATATCCCCCGGACCTCAGTCTTATCACGAAGGTATTGAAGCTCATTTCTCATTTCTTTCCATTACAGTGGTGTAGTCTTTAATATCCAATTTGTATCTTACTGATGATGATTCATATGTGCTCAGGCAAGGCACAATGGCCAGAACTACGTATTTGCTCTTCTTACTGGTTACCATGAGCCACCTGCTGGTGTTCAGGTAAGCTTTTTATCCTATGTGTTCCGTTTCTATCAGTTAGCTTAGCCTTGTACTTTCTTGCTGTATTCTCTGTCAGTACCATTAAAAAGTTGCTAAGGCAGCCGCTTGCACATGATATGCAATTATACGGATATAGTTCACATCAACGCACGAGTGCATGGTACTGACACCCAATTTTGTACTGTTCTGTGAAAGAGTGATCCTGCTGTACCTTGAAAATGCTGTACTTCTGATTACGATATCTTAGCTATTTTTCTGTATGCTGTTTGTGTAGTGATATTTCATTCTGTTAATCTAGGATCAGTAAGCTTTTCATTCTGGTCAATTATTGTGCTGACTTCTTAACCTTAGCGCACGAGATCATTGTTTGATTCCAGAATCAGGATTTTTGGTTAATCTGAAGGTACTTAATTACCTGCCCTACCAAGTGCCAATGTTAATTGTTTCTGCTGAATATATTCCACAAATTGTCACAGTACGTTATACACTTCCTGAAAAAGCTTTTATTGTGTATCATCTAGCAAGAGACGGCAAACTTTAATTGTTCTCGTAACTATTCATACTGCTTTACTTTTTTTTTGGTAATCTGCCTATGTTGTATTTTTTGTAGCATCACTAAACTGCCTTAACTGATTAAATTCTAGATTCGTGAGGGTCTGCATTACAATCCCTACTTCCCTGGCGGTGCCATAGCCATGCCCAAGATGCTTATGGATGGAGCTGTTGAGTACGAAGATGGTACTCCTGCAACTGAAGCCCAGGCATGTCCTTTTATCCTTTTTCGCCGAGCCCTTCATGTGTAAGTTGTTGTGTCATTGGGCTAACACTAAAGCTTAATATTTGAATCACAGATGGGCAAGGATGTTGTGTCGTTCTTGTCATGGGCAGCTGAGCCTGAAATGGAAGAGAGGAAACTGGTAACTACTTCACAGCTCGATGATTTGAATGTTATACACCGTTTTAGTTGTCCACTGTTCTGATGCGCCTGATGTCAACTCTTGTAGATGGGCGTCAAATGGATCTTCCTACTATCACTTGCACTCATGCAAGCTGCATACTACCGTCGCATGAAGTGGTCGGTCCTCAAGTCCCGCAAGCTGGTCCTGGACGTCGTCAACTGATGACCATTGTTTCTTCTTTTTATTACAACGTTGAGTCTTTAAGCAGAAGCGATCGAAATAATGACTTTCTGTTGTACATTTTGCCACCGGGGTTGTCTCCCATCATACCCTGCCTAGAATTTCTTCTGTTTTCCTCCTCTGCTGCAAAAGCATTTCTCCAAGGGAGCAGTTATTTTCAAATATTTTTTGTCAGTTGATACCTGAGTGGTACCAGCATACGTCTAACATAAGAGTCGATGAAGATGATAAATCCTTTATATTCTGGAACTCGACATCGTATGATTTGCCTTGCCCATTCATCCTGCTTTAAATGTGGTTGATAAGTCTTTCAGTTACAGTATCATTGTCTTGTTGAAGGGTTTGGGTGTTTGGTGCCGGAGGAATGATGTTATTTTCATGAAGGGACAGTCGACAATTAGAGGCTCGATACAGTTTATCCTCTGTTGGAGCTATTGAGATTATATTTTTAGTCAAAGCTTTCTCATTAATATGCGTAGGCTGCTCTGCAGTCTGGACTAAGATACACAGCGAACTTTACAGTTCCTCATCACCTGACGAAACTTAAGTCCATGCATTGCCCACTTATGAAGCTCCTTTATTCTTTGCAAAGGTCACATGGACATCTGGCTATCCCACATATATATGCGGATATGCCCACTGGTTAAAAACTTGTTGGGTATCGGTTTCCAACACAATGCTCGAGCGGCCTCGATTTAGTGCAAACTCCAAGCCCTCCATGAAAGCAATTGCTTCTGCCAACACCATATATACCACAATGCATGAGCTGATGAGCACCCATTAATCTTCACGATGGAACATGGTGGGTGTGTTCAATGCTAGAATGACGAGGTCTTCTCTGGAGATTTGAGAATCAAGTTTCTTGGACCATTGGGCCTAGTTATGACCACATGTATTTCCGCTTTTGATAGAGTATGTCTCAACTTCAGACTTCAGAGCGACAAATCTCCACTGATAATTTTCTATGGTTATACACTGGCATAAGCGCTATACAGCCCTGACACCTCTCATCTGTTTTCATTTTGGGCATTTCTTCGTCCAAATCGATCAAATGGACTCCATTAGCAAGATGAGGGTAACATGTTAGTCGGTCTATGTGCTTGACTTGCCGCATTTAATTATTAGACATTGCTCAGAGTTCAAAGCAGCCACTACCACTGAATCCATGCTAACTTCCTGTATGGTGACATCGTCATAAAGTTAATTTTTTGTCATCAAATATATAATTTTTTTTGTCAACTAAATTTAGCCTCTCGTTTATTTTGACTAACCATGTCATCTATATTTTCCATCCATATCATTAATTTTTAGCCATAAAATATATAACAATTTTCTGTCAATTAAATTTAGCCTCTTGATTATTTTGATTAATAAAAATTTCCATATTCCTATGGACAACTCCATGTTTCATGTATTTTATACCCTTTTAGTTATATGATAGAGTTCTTTACAAGATTACCGCTGCAACGCGCTGGGTATCATTCTAGTTTAACTAGAATTGTGATGTCCTATAACTATAAGGCCTCTCATTTCTTTTCACTTTAGGCATTTATTCGTTCAAATCAAATGGACTCCATTAGCACAATTCCTGACATGAATGTTGGTGTTTGGTATTGGATCACTCAAGGTTTTCAGTTCTCCAAGACTCCAACACTAATGCAGATGCATTCAGTACCTGTAGTTAATAATAGACAAATGGTATAATATGCAAGGAGGATGCCACTCCCACTGCACATACTACTATAAGTTAATCAGAATCACTTCGACAATTATAGTATTTTGAAGTAACAAACAGTCAAAACATTATTCGTTCCTAGTCTAATTATCATCTTAACTTTATATCAAAGTTTCAGTTCAACCTGAAAAGATCGAATTCATACTGATTGTCTGATTCTCATTCGAGAACTTGGGGAACTCAGAGGGGAGAAATGACTGGAGAAGGTTGGACCTGTACTCGACCATGTCAGCATCTTTGCCACAGAGATCCCTCTCTCCTTCAATATATGGAAGGATAGAGTGCACTGCCTTGGTATTCATATCAATAGATACACTCGAAACGTTGCCGACCTCAGAGCCATACTCATCCACATACTCGACACAAAGAAATTGTACCAAATCGGGCCTGTCCATACTCACAAGAGGGCACATCAGAACACAGCGTGGGAGAAGCGCGGGGCCGTTGCAATCCCAGTATCCCACAGATCCTTGGATGTGATGGAGAAATCCTTGTCCCACTTCATGCAGGAGCCGCTCTCTGATACAAAGTTCAATGTGTGGCAGGTGATGGTGAAACCAGTACCGGGTTCCATCGGGCCCAAGAGCTCACCGTCTTCGCGGGAAACGTCGATGAACTTGAGGCCACCTTCAGTGACGCACACGCTGCGCCTAAGCTCGAAGAATGAGTCTTGAGATGAATCCTGAGGACGGTGATCGATGGGCAGCCGGAGGTAAAAGAGCTTGGGCATTTCTTCGAACACATCGCAGACCAGAATCCCTCCTCGGTAGTAGCTAGCCCAGTACAGAAGGTGATTGAAGGAGATCACTTGGTCAGTCTTCCAGTAGAGCAAATCATGCAACTCCTCCTCACGATAGTCGATCTGTAGATTCTGCTTAACCTCCCACTTGTGATCCTGATGATCATCGGATAAACGGGAGCGAAGTAGGCAGAGTTCCCCTGTCGCCTTGGACTTGCCGGGCGTGAAAACGTCCAGCTGCGCCATGGCGAAATCCTCCTCGCCGCGGCGCAGGAGACCAAGGGTGTGGAGGTAAAATGAGCGCGGCATGGTTAGCCTGCCTCCTTCCCCCTCTTCACGCGTATGACCACTGGCTCCGTACACATGGGGATCTGTTTGAGCAGCAGCGGCCGCGATGAGGAAGCTCTGCAGATGAAGTAATCTTGTTGGTAATGCGGGAAGGGGGAACCCTCCACCGTTACGGGATTGCAGGTGAGCCTGAAGAGGACGAGGTCGCGATGGGCCGTCACGAGGTCGCACGCGATGCCGATCTTGGGATCGAGGCCGCCCCTCGGCCACTGCACGTAGAAACGGGAGATGGCCGGGGGTCGGCGACGAGGAAGGCGACGCGGAAAGGGTCGCCCTGGGAGGTGGAGGAGGAGGCCGTGAAGGGCGCGGTCGAGGACGAGGGGAAGGACTCTGGGTCGTCCCTGCGGAAGATGAAGAGCTCTAGCATCATCCAGCTGGGGAGGGTGGCAGCCATGGTGGATTGGTGGTGGATGGATCGCGAGACGGGTTTTTGGGGCGGCGGTTTGCGAAGGCCAGCTCCCCGCCTAACGACGGAAGGGGGTCGAAGATCGATCAGTTGGGATGGGGAGAAAGAGATCCCATACTTCAAAATCTCATCCTACAAACACGGAAAATTCCAATGAAAAATCGGTTTTGCTAATTCTCAATCGAAGGAGAATTAGCTTAGTTCTCATTCGCATGACGTCATCAGTTGCAAGTGGATTTGCAACTGATTCGGACCACTTGATTTGCTTCGTGATTCATGCATGAGTTGCAAGTCAATTTGCAACTAGGATTTGATGACGTCATGTGAATGAGCTTGCAACTAGGATTTGATGACGTCATGTGAATGAGAATTAAGTTAATTTTCATTCGACTACTTGCAACTGATTCAAATCATTTGATTTGCTTCGTGATTCATGCTAATCATGAGTTGCAACTTGACTTGTAGCTGAGATTGATGACGTCATGTGAATGAGAATTAAGCTAATTCTCATTCGACTGAGAGCTAGCGAGACCCATGAAAAATAGGATTTTTTTAAAATAATATTTTTTAAAAACTTTATTCGGAAAATAGCACGCGATTTCAAACTTTTTGAAGAATAGCGCGCCGTTGGCACGGCCCGTGCCGAAACCCAGCTTTCGGCATGGGCGCACGACCCATGCCGAAAGCACCCTCTGCATGGCCACAGACAAGCCGACGGGCCTAGGCCCGCTGGTTTCGGCGCGGGCAGAGACGAAAGCGCTTTCGGCACGGCCCATGCCGAAACCTGCTAGATAAGCATACCCGTCCCCTTCTTCTTTCCTCCTTCTCTCTCTCGACCTGCTTTCCTCCTTCTCTCTTCTGCTCCTTCTCTCTTCTGTTCTTTCGATTTGCACTGACTCCTGCCCCCAAAAATCAATACAAGCCCATAGATTTAATAAATAGAGAAGAGGAGGATTGGGGCATCTCCGATCTATTGATGGGTGATACGTCCAAAACGTATCTACTTTTCCGAACACTTTTGCTGTTTTTACCTCTAACTTGTATGATTTGGATGCAACTAACATGGACTAACGCTGTTTTCAGCAGAATTGCCCTGGTGTCTTCTTTTTGTGCAGAAAAGTCAACTTTCGAGAAAAACTCCGAAAACAATTGCGATCGTCATATTTCACCGGAAGACCCACGGAGCCAGAAGGGGAGTCGGAGAGGCCACACCAGGCAGCCACGCCATAGCTGGGCGCGGCTGGGGGTGGGGCCGCGCCCAAGTGTGGCGTGGCCACCTCGGTCGCCCCCCGACGCTCCCCTTTGGACTATATATTGCCCTTGACCTAAATATCGAGGGGGGTTCGACCATATTTCGCGAAACACATCCACGCTCCGCCGCCGCCGCGATCTCTATTCCGGGGATCAGAAGTTCCGTTCTGGCACCCTGCCGGGACGGGGATTCGGAGGAGATCATCACCATCGTCATCACCACCGCCTCTCCATCAACCATCAATGATTCCCCCATCCATGTGTGAGTAGTTCCCTGCTGTAGGCTGAGGGGATGGTAGGGATTGGATGAGATTGTTCATGTAATAAGTTGCCAGATTGTTAGGGCATGGTGCCTAGTATCCATTGTTAGTGCTATTTATCATTGTTGCAACTTGTTGTGCTTAATGCTTGCCACTAGGGCCCGAGTGCCATGATCTCAGATCTGAACATGTTGTTGATGCATGAGAATAATTATGTTTTAGATCATATCTGCAAGTTGTTTTCACCTGTTATTGTCCGGAACCCGAGGCCCCGGAGTGACAGCAACCGGGATAACTGGAGGGGATGGCTTTGACTTGAGGATTACGTGTGTTCACGGAGTGTTAATGCATTGCTCCGGTACTTTATTAAAAGGAGTACCTTAATTGCCAGTAGTTTCCCTTGAGGCCCCGCTGCAAACGGGCTGGCAGGACAGTAGATGTTGTGCAAGTTTCTCATTGCGAGCACGTACGACTATATACGGAACACATGCCTATGTTTGACTAGTACTAGGATGCTTTTATAATTGTTTACCTGCAAATGCCCTGAGTTATGATTATTACATGAGCGCTCTTATCCATGCAACGCCCGTACATCCGTCCCTATGCCTACAGTACTTTTAATCCTGCTGTTTACTGAAATTACTGCTGCTGTCTTTGTTACACTGTTGCTGCTATTACTTTGTTACTACTGCTGTTATATCACCGTTGCTACTGATAATCTGTGTCAAGGAAGTCTACTTTCAGGTGCAGCTGAACTGACAATTCATCTGTTAAGGCTTATATTTATTCTTTGGCTCCCCTTGTGTCGAATCAATAAATTTGGGTTTTACTTCCCTCGAAGACTGTTGCGATCCCCTATACTTGTGGGTCATCAAGACTATTTTCTGGCGCCGTTGCCGGGGAGCATAGCTTTATTTATAAGTTCATCTGGAAGTGATATCCTTTGCTGCAATCCATTTATCATGGGGAAAACTCATGACAAGAAGGTGGCTATTCTGCCATCCACTACAAGGAAAGGTACGGCTCTGAACTCCGCTGCTGCTCTTGATTCACCATCTGTTATTAATCAACTGGTTACACCGCCACACGCACCTGCTTCGCGTGTTGGCACTACTGAATCTGAAACTGTTTCTGATGAATTTGATGATGCTTCTACTGTGCTTAGTGAAACTGGTTCGTTAGGTCCTTTTCTAGATGCTACGATTGCTAGGTCTAGACTTATTGAAAATTCTGAAATGCCTAATGAAAATGTTGTCACACCTGTTGCTTCTCCTGAGTCGAGGGAATTCATCGATGATGATGACCCCGAGGAAGATTATATAGAAGTAGATGAAGCTTTTGCTGAAAAATGCAGGAATCTTGACTCTTCTGCTGATTCTGCCACTATAATGGATTTTCTGAAAAAACACACTGTTAGCTACAAATTGTCTGCTGATCCTGAGTTTGCAACATCTCCTATTCGTATAACTGATAAGGATTATGACTTTTCTGTGGATTTGTCCTTTATATCGGTGGTAGAGAAAGATCCTTTTTGTGGTGCTGAAGATGAAAGTGCTATGGAACATATGAACAAGTTATCTACTTTAAGTAGTTTGTTCTCTGATGATATTAAATTGCGCACCTATTTTGTTACCAAAATTTTTCCTTTCTCTCTGAAAGGCGATGCTAAAGCTTGGTTTGGTAATTTGTCTCCCGGTTGTATTAAAAATCCTTTAGGATTGGTTGATGTTTTCTTCCATAAATATTATCCTGCTAGTGTTCAACATGTTGCTTTGCAGAGAATTTTTAACTTCAAGCAATTGCAGGAAGAAAATATTTCTGAAACTTGGTCAAGGTTTTGTTATTTGCTTAGAGTTCGACCTGGACATGATATACCTAAAAATGAACTTCTTGATATATTTTATAACGGACTAACCGATGAATCTAGGACATTCCTGGATAGTTGTGCTGGTTGTGTTTTCAGGAAACGAACTCCAGATGAAGCTGAGGAATTAATGGCTAAGATTAGCCAAAATTATGAAGATTGGGTTATAGCTGAACCCACTCCCACACCAGAGCCTGCGCCAGTGCCTACACCAAGAAAGAGAGGTGTTATTGAACTTGATAATGAAGGAATGAGAGAAGCCAAGAGGACTCTCAAGGAGAGGGGTATTAAATCTGAAGATGTTAAAAATTTACCTCCAATAGAAGACTTATGTAAGCCGACTCCTCCACCTTCAATTGAGGTACACTCTCTACAATATTTCGATGCTGGTGATATTCCTTATGGTAAGCCTCCTGATCAATGCTTAGATGAACTTGATAATTTTATTGTTAAGCAGGAGCATTTTAATATGAGAGTAGAAAATCATCTGTTAGAAAATTCTCGTATTATTAGTAATTTGCAAGATGTTTTGGTAAGAACTGTAAATGACATTAAAGGTCTAGTTAAACATCTTAGTATGGTTCAAACTCAAATGGAGCAAATTACTAAAGTACAAAAAGACTTGCTAGCTAAAAATTCTAATAGTAATGGAAAACATGCTTTTGGAATAGCAACTAGGAGTGGAGCTTCCACTCAAGATCCTTTGTATCCTGAGGGACATCCTAAAAGAATTGAACAAGATTCTCAATTAGCTGAAAGGCCCAGCTCTCCTTCTAAGAAAAAGAAGAAGAAACATAAACCTGCTGTAGAGTCTTCTGAAACTATTAAGGAAAAAGAACCTGCTAGTGATCCTAATAGTATATCTGTGTCTGATGCTGAAACTGAAAATGGTAATGAACCTGTTAATGATAATGATAGAAACAATGCTAATAATAATGAAGAGGTTGAGAGCGATTCTGATAGTGACACTGAAAATAAAAATTGCACTAAAGAGGATTTTGTAGCTAAGAAACATGGTAAAGAAAGAGAACCTTGGGTGCAAAAATCAATGCCTTTTCCTAATAAGAAACATAAATCCAAGGAAGAAGAACACTACAACAAGTTTTGTGAGTGGATGAAACCTTTGTTTTTGCAAATTCCTTTGACTGATGCTATTAAGCTGCCTCCTTATTCGAAATACATGAAGGATATTGTTTCTAACAAGAGGAAAATTCCTAATGAGGAGATTTCCACCATGCTTGCTAATTACTCTTTCAATGGTAAGGTTCCAAAGAAACTTGGAGATCCAGGTATACCAACTATTCCTTGCTCTATTAAAAATAATTATGTTAGAACTGCACTTTGTGATCTTGGAGCTGGAGTAAGTGTGATGCCTTTCTCTCTTTATAAGAGACTTTATTTAGATAAATTGATACCAACTGATATATCTTTGCAAATGGCTGATAAATCTACTGCTGTTCCTGTTGGTATATGTGAAAATGTTCCTGTTCAAGTTACTACCAACTGTTTGATTTTGACTGACTTTGTTGTGTTGGATATGCCTGAAGATGATAATATGTCCATTATTCTTGGTAGACCTTTTCTTAATACTGCAGGAGCTGTTATTGATTGCAATAAAGGGAAAGTTACTTTTAATGTCAATGACAAAGAGCATACTGTTTATTTTCCCAAGAAGCAAAATGTATTATGTGGAGTGAGCTCAATTGCAAGTTATAAAACTATCAAAGTTGGAAGTATTGATTGTCCTATTTATGACCACCATGAAGGATATGAAAGTATTATGGTTGGGACAATATCTATTCAATATAAGGTAACATAATGGTATCATGTAGTTTAATTCTTTTATGTCAAATAAAATATATTTGGTGGCAAGACTTGATCAACCTTGTTGACAAATACATTTTAGTTGCATAAAATTGTTAAACCACATTCTCTCTTTCTCATCTGTTATACCTTCTGTTATATTGCTGTCTTTATAAATTTTTAGAATGATGTTTAGTGTGGTTAAAATTTTGCTTAGCTGCTATTTAGAATTTTAAGTGCCCAGTTTTTGCTCGAAATTGAAAGTTGTCAGAAAAATCTGAAAATTTTACGTAAATTCCTATTTTGAAAAATGCAACGTGGTAGTACCTGGGGCTGACCAGGGGGACCCACCACGCTGCCACGCCATAGCTCGGCGCGGCAGGGGTGGAGGCCGCGCCCCCCTGTGGCGTGGGTCCCACCTGAGCCTCCACAAGGTGAGATTCCTCCCCTTTCTTTCTCTCTCCCGACCAAACTCATATCCATTGTTCAAACTCGTGTTCCTGCTGCTCTTGAGCTCGAATTTTTCGATCTACTTGCTCAGCCCATTTCAGTTGCTGAAACTTTGCTTGTTTACTCACCGGTATGTGACTCCTTCGATTATCCAAGTAGAATTTTGTTTAGTGTTGTATTTCTAGAGTATTTTGCTGCTGTATGTTGCTGGTTAAGTGAGCTTGCATGCTTGTTCTATGCTTAGATTAATTCCATGATCAGGAATCATTCTGTTCCTAGCTGGGCTACTCTCGATAATTTGACTTATAATTTAGTATTTGTTACTAAATCTAGGATTGCATCTAAGACTTCCGAGCGATTGGTTTGTTTGCCTGCACCTGTTTTGTTTAACCTGGATGGCAGGGAAAATTGGGCATTCTCGGAAGAAGACTTGGATGCATACATGAGGGAGCATGAACCCCGGGCCGAGCCGGAGGAGGAGCGGCCTGAGCCGCATGATGAGGGGGCGAGCTCCTCATACCAGTTTGACTATGCAAGCGGAACCTTCCCCGCTTTACAGAGTGGTTCTTACGAACACGCCAGGGACGATGCACCGTCCTGGAGCTATTATCAGCACCGATGATTGTCTCCCAATTAGGCCAAAAGCCTAAGCTTGGGGGGAGGTACGCGTATACTGACAGTTCGCTCATTTCTATATTCGCTCCATGTCAGTTCTTTGTATATCCATATTTCGCTTTCTTTTATTTGTTCTTGCTTGTGGTGTTTATTTTCTCAAAACCCAAAAATACCAAAAATATTTTCGTTGTTTCTCTATGCTTTTATTTTAGTAATTCGAGTTGTAGTTTTATTTTGTCTTTTTGATTTTCGAGTTGATATTCAAAAAACCCAAAAATATTTTCCTTTTTATTTGCTTCTTCCTTGCTTTGTTTTAAAATTCGAAAACACCAACAATATTTGTTGTTCTTCTTGGTTTTGTATAGTTCTTTTCAGATTCAACAGCCGTCTGTGACTCCACCTGGAGTTTGGTTTTCATTTTATATCATTCAAGTCATGCGAGCGAAGGGCAATAATGACGATATTCGACAACTTGATGTGGTGAGAGGCTGGTATGAACCGTATTTGTTTTCATTTTTGTACACATACCTGTCCATATGATTGCGCTTAGTAGTTATGGTATGGGCTATGTTACTTGATGAATGCTTGATAGCCATGTTTTCTCATGATTAATCCTAATCTCCTGAAGGTGCACCATATGTCATATAGTTATTTGCATGCATTGTTTTATTCGTAGAGTGGTATTGTAGTGTGGTATCCTCCTCTGAATGTTTTACTTGATTCGACTTGGCACATGCTTACACATGTTTATGACTCAAAACAAAAGTCAAGCCTCGACGATCTATTGTGACTCAGAGTTTCTGTATCGCTTTTATGCCACTGCTAATTTTATTCTGTCGCAAGTATGATTATGACAGTTGTGCTCTCTTGTTGTCGCTTCCCCGTCTATTGCTAGCCTTCACCTGTACTAAGCGGGAATGCTGCTTGTGCATCCAAAATCCTGAAAACCAAGTTATTCCAAAGAGTCCACTATAAATTCCTATGCATGGTTTTAAACCATTCCAAGTAAATTTCTTCGTGTGCTATCTTTAACTATTCAAAATTGTACAATCCCTTTTTGTGTCACTGCGTGTAGCTCATAAGGATGTGGTAGTATAACTTGTCATCTTCCATGCTAAATGATTTCCAAGGACAAGTAGCTTCATCTGCTTGTCCACTTTTATTTTTGCAAAAGAGCTGGTTAGTCCACCTATCATTTAATATTAAAATAGACACTCCTCCACGGTGATTGTTGGTCGGCACCCGAGGATTCGGTTAGCCATGGTTTGTGGAAGAAAAGGTTGGGAGGAGTGTCAAAAATCTGTAAGCATGATATAATGCAAACTATATGAATTTTCGGAACCGCTCTAAAAGTTGGTTAGTTATGGAAGATGACAAGAACTCTATCGCGGATTTGTTGACACTTGCAACCACTTCTCAAAATATTATTTTTACACTCTTTATATGCCTTCGGGAACTAACAAGCTCTAGCACACGATTTAATCCCTGCTTCCCTCTGCGAAGGGCCTATCTTTTATTTTAATGTTGAGTCACCATCCTTCTTTAAAGCACTTCTTTGAGAGCATGACTGTCATTCTTAGTGAAATGTGCTTGTCCCAGAATAGGTTAGTAGTGACATAGCTTGATGCTTTTATCTTTGATAAGCTTTATTTCTAGTCTGCCTGTAAACTTCAGAGGTGCCTGGGCATTTATGTTTTGCTGCACACATTCGGGCAAGCGAGATACCACTTTGCCATACCCAATTACGAACATTGCAATCCTGCACTTAGTTTTATGCCATGTTGTTTACCTTTAGTATGTTAGAATCTTTTCATGGCTGCATATTTATCAAGCTTTTATCTTATGCATATCTCCTATCATGAGCTAGTAAGTATAATCATAATTCAAGTATGTATACATCATATGAAGCAATTGTGTTCGTAAAAGTTTCTTTATCGCGTTCAGTTTGTCAACTGAATTGCTTGAGGACAAGCAATAAGCTAAGCTTGGGGGGAGTTGATACGTCCAAAACGTATCTACTTTTCCGAACACTTTTGCTGTTGTTTTACCTCTAACTTGTATGATTTGGATGCAACTAACATGGACTAACGCTGTTTTCAGCAGAATTGCCCTGGTGTCTTCTTTTTGTGCAGAAAAGTCAACTTTCGAGAAAAACTCCGAAAACAATTGCGATCGTCATATTTCACCGGAAGACCCACGGAGCCAGAAGGGGAGTCGGAGAGGCCACACCAGGCAGCCACGCCATAGCTGGGCGCGGCTGGGGGTGGGGCCGCGCCCAAGTGTGGCGTGGCCACCTCGGTCGCCCCCGACGCTCCCCTTTGGACTATATATTGCCCTTGACCTAAATATCGAGGGGGGTTCGACCATATTTCGCGAAACACATCCACGCTCCGCCGCCGCCGCGATCTCTATTCCGGGGATCAGAAGTTCCGTTCTGGCACCCTGCCGGGACGGGGATTCGGAGGAGATCATCACCATCGTCATCACCACCGCCTCTCCATCAACCATCAATGATTCCCCCATCCATGTGTGAGTAGTTCCCTGCTGTAGGCTGAGGGGATGGTAGGGATTGGATGAGATTGTTCATGTAATAAGTTGCCAGATTGTTAGGGCATGGTGCCTAGTATCCATTGTTAGTGCTATTTATCATTGTTGCAACTTGTTGTGCTTAATGCTTGCCACTAGGGCCCGAGTGCCATGATCTCAGATCTGAACATGTTGTTGATGCATGAGAATAATTATGTTTTAGATCATATCTGCAAGTTGTTTTCACCTGTTATTGTCCGGAACCCGAGGCCCCGGAGTGACAGCAACCGGGATAACTGGAGGGGATGGCTTTGACTTGAGGATTACGTGTGTTCACGGAGTGTTAATGCATTGCTCCGGTACTTTATTAAAAGGAGTACCTTAATTGCCAGTAGTTTCCCTTGAGGCCCCGCTGCAAACGGGCTGGCAGGACAGTAGATGTTGTGCAAGTTTCTCATTGCGAGCACGTACGACTATATACGGAACACATGCCTATGTTTGACTAGTACTAGGATGCTTTTATAATTGTTTACCTGCAAATGCCCTGAGTTATGATTATTACATGAGCGCTCTTATCCATGCAACGCCCGTACATCCGTCCCTATGCCTACAGTACTTTTAATCCTGCTGTTTACTGAAATTACTGCTGCTGTCTTTGTTACACTGTTGCTGCTATTACTTTGTTACTACTGCTGTTATATCACCGTTGCTACTGATAATCTGTGTCAAGGAAGTCTACTTTCAGGTGCAGCTGAACTGACAATTCATCTGTTAAGGCTTATATTTATTCTTTGGCTCCCCTTGTGTCGAATCAATAAATTTGGGTTTTACTTCCCTCGAAGACTGTTGCGATCCCCTATACTTGTGGGTCATCAATGGGATAGCTTTTTGTGGAGCCGTTTGGTGGTGGAGGTGAAGCAATGGTGGGCAACAATGGTGAAAAGTGGTGGTCGTACTGGTGTTGGGGAAGCTAGATGCGTGGTGCAGCGGTGGCGGTGGTAGATTGAAGCCGTGCAGCGGGAGCTACGCACGCGTCAAGGGTAAACCCCTAATCTCTAGATTTTTTAGGTTTAATATAATTTGTTGGTGGATGTGTAAGGATTAGTGTAGCTATATGTGGTGGGTTAGATGTATTGGATATTTATTTTCGGTGGTCGTAATATTTAGATGTATTCGCTGTGTAGTATTTGATAATGGAATAAATTTTGTAGGTAATGGAACTGATCGATGTTGTTGTGCACTATGGTGCCGGTACAGTCCGTGCAACTGAGTCAGGGGTTGATCTTGGTGAATTTGAAATGTGGAGATTCAATTGACGGAGCCAGAGAAAGTGAAAATCAGCGTTGTCCAGTACTATTTGACGGTGAATTTCGGGTTTGATCCTAATTTCTGAACTGTTAGGATTCAGTCGTTATGGACCAAATCCCAATCAAATATTCACTGGGAGTTGTTGCCTCTTGATCGGACAAATCAATGGGTTTTCTTGGCTAGCATCATGCAAACGCCGAGAGACAAAACCAGAAGTCCTAGTGTCGTTTGTTCTTAAGCAGAATATTCAGACTGGAGAGAGTAGTCAAGCAACTAGTTCGCATTGTGCCGAAATGCCTGTTTCTTATGAACCATCACCGCCAGCAGGACCTGCTCAAATTCCTGTTGACTATGTACCATCGCTGTCAGAAATTCCTCTTTATTATGAACCAGCACTGTCAGCAGGACCTGCCCAAATTGGGGAGGCTGATGCGGATGAGCACGAAGGAACAGTACATGCCGAGATATTAGAGGAAGACGAGGATGGCATCGCATAAGATATTGATTCTGATGAAGATTCTGATGAAAATAATGGTGAAGATGTGCCTATTCCCAATTACTGGAATCAGGACAAGTCTGCCATCACGACCGTGCCAGGTGTCCATGAATCGTCCTGAGAGTACCACATGAATAACATTGAAATCGGGGCTCAGTACAACACGAAGCAGCAGTTAAGGGAAGCCGTGATTCAGTGGGCATTGTCCACGCAAAGGGTTTTCCGCACTGATGTGTCAAATAGAACATATTTGACAATGAGTTGTGTTGACATTGGTTGTCCTGCACGGGTGCATGGTCACTTGCCGAAGTATGACACGGTGTGGGTGGTGACAAACGTCGTGCCACACACATGTGAAATTGATAGTTTGCTGACAAATCACCCAAACCTAACGTCAACTCTCATTGCACGTCTCTTGTTCAGTGAGATAGTGAACAAGAAAGACATGGAAGCAAAGCACATCATAAGAACAGTTCAGGCAAGATGGAATACCACCATTGAGTATGGAAAGGCCTGGAGAGCCAAGCAGAGGGCTCTAGAGGAGAGGTTTGGGTCTTTCTATGACTCTTATGATAATGGTATTCGTCTTGTTAGCACATTGAAGGAGAGGAATCCTGGCACATATGCTGTAGTACAAATACAACAGTTCCCAGATATTCCTCAATATGGTGTATTCGGCTGACTGTTCTTCTCATTCGCTATGTGCATCGAAGCTTTTACCCATTATCGTCCAGTGCTCTGCGTGGACGGCACGTTTCTCACAGGCAAGTACAAGGGGCAGATCCTGACCGCAATAGGTGTGGACGGCAATGGGTAGATCATCCCGATTGCCTTCGCCTTTGTCGAGGGTGAGAATTATGAGAGCTGGATATGGTTCTTCAGGCAATTGAAAATGGCAGTTGTGAAGACCCGGCCAAATGTGTGCATCCTTCATGACAGGCATGCTGGTATGCTTAAGGCTATAAAGGCACTGTAGCACCCCGCCGAGGATGAACCAGCACCATGGACTGACATGCAGAGCCGCTGGTGTATGCGCCATCTCGGCGCTAACTTTTACTTATGCTTTAAGAGTAAAAGGCTGATGAATCTGTTTAAAAGACTGTGCAATCAGAATCAGGAGAGGAAGTACCAGTTTCTGTGGGAAAGACTGACTGAATTCACTAGGCAGCAAGTGAAGGAATGGAAAGCTGCACAGGCGCAAGCGTTAGCTACACAGCTTGCTGCGGCGCAGGTTGCTGCGGCCCAGATTGCTGCGGCACAGGGTACTGCGGCACAGGGTGATGCGACACAGGATACTGCAGCAAATACGACAGAGTCAGAGCCTATTGGGTTGTGTGACTTACCTGGAATTGACCCTCCTGGTATGAAGAGAAAGAAGGGAAAACGAATCAAATTTTTTGAAGAGTGGATAGAGAAGGAGCCTCCTGTGAAGTGGTCTCTGTTGCACGACCAATATGGAGCAAGGTACGGCATCATGACTACCAACCTAGCTGAGGTGTACAATTTTGTACTCAGAGGGAATAGGGGTTTGCCACTGACAGCACTGGTGGAGGGTATTTTGCACGGAACATTAACGTATTTCAGAGATAGACGTCATGAAGCCGTCGAGCATATTGAGTATTATCCAACACACCTTACTGCCGCAAGATAAGACAGTACATGGACAAGAAGATAAAGAAGGCACGGATGCACACGGTCATTCGTATTGGTAATGAAGAAGCGAGGTACGAGGTACGCTTACCAACCTCAAGATTTGGTGCGGGTAATGAGCTGAAAACCCATGAGGTCATAATTAGTGCTACCGCACCCCCAACGTGCGAGTGCACGTGCAACAAACCGAGATTGCTTCACCTCCCATGTTCTCATGTCCTTGCTGTTTCTGGCCAGTTGGGGATGAACCCAATCAGTTTTGTCTCTCCGTATTACATGAAGGAGGCAGTGGTTGAAACTTGGACCGGGGAGATGACATGATTTAGAGTAGTTGTCAACTTCAACAAGGTCAACCCAATGGAACGAGTATATATTCCGGATCCTGCTCTTATGAGAACTAGCAAAGGAACGACGGAACTCGCGTCGCATCCGGAATGATATGGACGAGTCTGAAGCTGGTGGATGTACTCGACAGTGCTTGTATTGCAATCTTTTTGGGCATAGAGAGAAGTATTGTCCCACATACGGCTTAGGACCTGCTCCTGATCCTGCAGTCGTTCCTGATCCTGTGCGTGGTCGAGAAAACCGAGGAAATCGACGAGGTGGGCAACGTGGCTAGCACTACATTTCAATTCTATGCACTATGTTTTAATTTGTACGTGTCTGAACTATGGTTTAATTTGTACGTGCCTGAACTATGGTCTTAATTTGTACGTGTCTGAACTATGATCTTAATTTGTACGTGTCTGAATTATGATTTAATTTCTATGTACCCGAACTATGTTTTAATTTGTACGTGTCCGAACTATGGTTTAATTTGTACGTGTCTGAACTATGGTTTAATTTATATGTCTCTGTCACTATGTTTTAATTTGTATGTGTCTGAACTATGTTTTAATGTGACATCGACATTCTGAAAATAACTACTACAACTGAACTTAAAAACTACCACAAAATACACGACACGAAATCTTCTCCCGTCGATACAGCCTCCAGCCTCCGTCGATGCAGCACTCTTGCCCTTCGATGATGCACCACTCTTGCCCTTCGATGGCGGGAAAAAAAGGCAGGAGAAAAGAGGGCGGGAGACAACTGGCTAATACGAAGGTTTGGGCTTGTTTCGGCACGGCCCGTGCCAAAAGCGTCTCTCGGCACGGCTGTTACGCGAAGCGAGGACAAGCCGAGGGTGCTTTCGGCATGGGCCATGCCGAAAGGTAGGTTTCGGCACGGGCCGTGCCAACGGCGCGCTATTATTCAAAAAAATTGAAATCGCGTAAGATTTGAAATAATATTATTTTAAAAAAAATCTGGAAAATAGCGACATAGATAAAACATGTACTGAGTACCAATCATGTCACGACAAATTCAAATCGAATTTAAAACACAACTTAAGAAACTAAAAAGACAAATATAGCTAAAAAAAGTAGGCATTTCGAATTGGGATATGAATTCGGCATATTAACACAATCGGCGTTGAAGTTTTCCTTTTTGTTTCTCAACCTTCATATCGAGTTTAGTTCTAAAACTTTGCCACAAAATAGATTGATGTATTATTAGTGTTGTAATCTGATTTGATAATATGCAATGTTCAAAAAATGCTTGGTTGGAATTAGATAGAGGAGACAAAATAACGAGAGCGGATTTTTGGAAACCGGGCTACATGGCGCCTGTTTTTTGAATAAATTGAAAATGATTTTTGAGTTTTCAAAAATCGCGGAAAAAATCACAGATGTAGATAGGTCGAGATCTACAATCGTGTAAAATTTTATCTTAAAATTCGTTGTATTTTGTGCTGTACAAAAAAGATAAATCGGGTAAAAATTCAAATTTTTGAAAATGTGAATTGTTCACCACCCATATCCACCCATTTGTCTTTTTTGTGCAGCCAAAATAAAATGAATTTGGAGTTGAAAATTTACAGGATTGTAGATCTCGATAATATCTACATCCAGGATTATTTTCTCAATTTTTGGGAACTTAAAATATCGATTTTAATTTTTTGAAAATACGGGCTCCGTGTAGTCTAGGCTCTAAAATAGGTTTTCGCAAAATAACACCTAACTTTGTTATGTTCGATTCAATGCTTATTTCTTTGGAAATCGTAAAACAAAAGCATAATCTGAAAACGAAATCACTATTTCTTGAGCGGTGGAGCGGTTCGAGCACGCGACGCGCGTCTGGGTGGGTTCCCATACCACGCACGTGGCTGTTTACTCTTCTCCCTCTCCTTTCTTCTTTCTCTCGTCCCCTCTGTGACCGACATGGAGCTGCGACGGAGAAGGCGCCGACGAGGATGGAGCGAGGAGACACCGATCAATGGACTTAACTGGGGGTTCGAGGTGGTGCGCCGGATCTGGAGAAGATGGTGGTGTGATCTGATTTATAGGGGATGGCCGGGGCAGCGGCGGACCAGCGGAGGAGGTGATTTTAGGAGGGCTGGGCGGCGGTGGCAAGCAGTGGCGACCGGGTGCGCTGTTCTTCTTCCTCTCGACACGGTTTGCGTTTTGCTGTCCGAAATCGTGCGAGCCGTCGTGTAAACTAGCCTCTCCCATCTGAAAACGTAATTCCGCCGATCCGCTTTCTGGTTCAAAATGCGGAATCAACTACAAACAGTTGAAGCTCCGCAACCGCAAACCCGCGCTTGTCCGTTGCGCTCGCCCGAGACGAGAGCCCGCGCGACGCGAGCCACTCGCTCACTAGCTCCACAAATCCGCAAACCTCAGCTCGCCGTCCGGCCATGGTCGCCGTGGCCTTCGCGTCGACCTCCACCGCCGCCGCCGCCGCCGCGTACTCCTCCTTGGCTCCGAACCCGACAGCGCTCGACCCAGTTATTAGAAGGCGCACTCCTCCGCTCGTGACAGCCACCAACCGCCACGTGTACGGGCGCATAGCGACCAGTCTCCGCCAGGCCCGCCCACGCGACCAGTTCGTGAACCCTCCTCGGCCCCTATTCGCGGCGGCGGCGGCGGCGGAAGCGGAAGAGATGGCTGCGGAGGCGAGTACCGGCTCGAGGCCCTTCGCCGTCCTCTTTGTCTGCCTCGGTAAATCCCGCGAACCCCCTAGCCAATCCCCTACCCTGAGCGAGCGCCCGTATCAGCTGATCCCAGTAGCTTCCTTGAATATCTGTGTGCCGATCTCCAGATTCAGCTTACCTCATCTCGCTCCTTCCGGATGCTTTGTCCCGTGTGAGCATCCGTCTACTGCGTCCACAGCGTGCGTGCACCGATTCTATTTCCACCCGGGGACGAACTGTTTGTCGTTCAGGGTGTATAGTCGCGGCAGCCTTGTGCACACAGTTTTTTTTAAGAAAAGGAGGGCATCCCCGCCTTCTGCATCGATTGATGCGCAGCCATAGCCTTGTGTAGACATGACAATAAGATCTCTTGTTTCCACGACTGCCATCTGGAGATTCCATTTGTTTAAGGTTCTACTCCCTATTGCCTTGTTTCCATCGTTTGATCATCGTGCCGTGTGCTAATGACTCCACTTTGTAGTTACAAATGTTCAATTACATGCATGTGCCAGTGCATGTGATCTGCATCATTTTGTGCCAGGTGTTTGATTTTCTTTTCTGCGGTGTATGATGCTGATGGATTTTATCTCGCGTCTATGTTTTTTAAGTTGCTTTTGGCATGTGTTAGGCTGTGTGTGCATTAAACATGCTGAACGTGTGCCCGTGCCCTTTTGATGGATGATAATTTCATCACCTTAGTTGATGTGCTTCAGAGCATGTAGTGTTTACTTCATACATTGCACTCTATTTATCTGAATTCGTGTGCTTGATTTATACTGTGTGTACAGGAAACATCTGTAGGAGCCCTGCAGCTGAGGCGGTCTTCCGGAACCTCGTAAACAAGCGTGGTCTTGATTCCAAGTTTCTCATAGACTCTGCTGGTACCATCGGTTATCATGAGGTCGTATTCTGCATTTACCTTGCTCATTTGTACTATTAATCAGCTCGTTGATGACAACAGAATTGATGAGGTGTTGCATGAGTTCAGGGAAATAAAGCGGACTCAAGGATGATAGCAACTTCCAAGAAGCGGGGGATTGAGGTGACCTCGATATCCAGGCCTGTCAAACCCTCAGACTTCCGAGATTTCGATCTCATCCTTGTAATGGACAGGCAGAATTATGGTTCTCTCTCAGCTCCCTTCGTTTGTATTTTCAAATCTTTTGTTGATGTGTTGCTGCTTGATGTACTTCTATTTTGACCATTATGCAGAAGACATACTGAGCTCATTTGAGAGATGGAAACTCAAGGAGCCCCTCCCAGACAGTGCACCCAAGAAGGTTAGGATTATGGGCCTTATTTGTTTTGTACAACCTTGGAAGTTTATATTTTCATCCTTGATCCTACATATATATTTTTGGCCATTTCTACTGTTAAAGTTTATAGTCTTACCGCTGATCTTCAGCTACAAAAGGCGTGCTTGTGAGTTGTGATCATGAGCAGTATTTTCGTGGTTCGGTATTAGACAAAAGAAACTATCTTAATTTTGTTCCCTTTTTCCCCTTATAATGAATTGATGATAGCAAGAGTGAAATGACATTTATTCTGCTGCTAGTCACCAACTTGATAAACGTGATAGCAAGAGTGAAATGGCATTTATTCTGCTGCTAGTCACCAACTTGATAAACGTGTTAGCAAGAGTGAAACGGCATTTATTCTGCTGCTAGTCACCAACTTGATAAACGTGATAGCAAGAGTGAAATGGCATTTATTCTGCTGCTAGTCACCAACTTGATAAACGTGATAGCCTGTACCGCTTCACCGAAATGCAGTTTCTGTTGGGCAAATGCCAAATTCATTAATTTCATTTCAAATATTTCTTGTGTTGGTTGTTGCTCCAAATGATGCTACTTATTTAATTCCGGACCTTGCCTTGTTAACAATGTCTACAAGTGAGATTTTGTTCACTTTGTTACTCTCTTGCGTCTTTGAAGTGGAATATGCTGCATAGTCGTCTGATAACTATTATGATTATTTTGCGGGGTCTGATAATTTCTTAGACAATAGGTAATGTATCTGTATGATAATGGGTGATGCCTGAGCCATACTTGTTCTTTCTTTGAACCATGTATGGGCTGTAAGCACAATATATCTGATATTGTTGTTTTTCATGACCTAAATTTGCTTGACTTCTTTGTGATATCCTTACTAGGTTAAACTGATGTGCTCATATTGTAAGCGACATAAGGAGTCTGAAGTCCCAGATCCTTATTATGGAGGGGCCAAGGGATTCGAAAAGGTGAGCCAATGACACAATGTGCTTGTTAGTCAGTATCATAAGGCTGCAATTGATTTTCCAGTCCTTTTTTATTGATAATTTGCCCCAACTGGCATCAGCCTTGATATGTGCATAAATGCACATGCCTTGTTTTCATCTCAAGCATAGTAGTTAGGATTGCCCAGGCACACCCTATGTTAACGATCAAGCTTGTCTTAGTGTCTAATGACCTTGATGCTTATGAGCGGGTTTTAGTGTAATGACATTGATGACCTCCGTCTAAGTATTTGTGCACCAAAATTTCGAAAAATAATGAGCTATGTAACATAAATTGTTGTTGTGCTTTACTGACATATTCAAAAACATTACATCCGGGCATTCTTTTTTTCTCTCTTGAGAAAATGCAAAAGCCTTGCGCCTGATGTATTGATAGATAAAAAAAGTATTTTACAAGCGTATGAATAGGCGTTTACAAACCCACCGCACACATGCCACATCCTAAGCACTAAGCTTAGCCTTGCATTGATAGATAGAAAAGGTATTTTCAAGCGTATGAATAGGCGTTTACAAACCCACCGCACACACCATGGTTTTTAAGGCGTCCTAAGGCGAAGTGGGGGCGCCTTGGCGCCTAGGCGACGCCTAGGCGGACGCTTTAGGCGCCTAGGCGCCTAAGGCGGTCGTTTTTCCAAGGCGGAGGGGGGCGCCTTGACGCCTAGGCGGACGCCTTTAAAACCATGGCACACACGCCACGTCCTAAGCACTAAGCTTAGCCTTTAGTCATGCATGAATCCTGGATGCTCCTGCTCTGCCCCACAAACGCGCCTCTCTGCAGATTATGTCAAGCAGTGTGGTGACCTCAGGCCTCTAGGTCATAGAAGAGGGCAGAATTCCGCTGCTTCCAGATTCGCCATACAGTGTTCATTACTAATGAGGATAAGCCTTTTTTCTGCAAAGGTGGGGTGGTCGACAGATGACTACCACGACCAGCTGAAAGAACTCATCTCCAACATTTCGCCATTCTCACCTTTACCAAATATCAAGTACTAGACTTGCTGGTCAGCAATTTAGCTACCCTTTTGTTTTATAAAATGAAGCTGCGGTACTCTAGTAAGTGTCTTCTGATAAAACAAAGGTGCATGCTTAGGATACTGCACTGTATGCAGTGATATCCAGGCAACTATGTTCTCTTACCTATTAGTAACCCAGAAATATTCAAGCATGATTTTTTTTATTTCAGTAAGTAAAAAAGGAGACCAGTACAAAAGAAAAATGGTTGCCGCTCTTCTTGATTTCCTAATGGCATTTCTTTCTTCAGATGGTAGATGGCCACCATGAGAAGTTCATATTCATCTCAAAGCCATTTAGATAAGTGTAGTAGTCATGTTACAAGCTAGTTAGGATAACAAGGTTTACATGAAAAAATCGTACTATGTTTTTTCTGGTACTTGATCTGCTGGAAGATGCATGTGAGTCGTTACTTGACGACATCCTGGCGGAGAATGCAAACATGTCTGCGTGATATCAGAATGAATTGCCCCGAGACAGTGTAATAAGTGTCACATTCTCATTGGGTTGTAACAGGGAGCAGCTACACAGATTGCTTCGTGTTAGCTATCATCGTTTCAACCCAGATAGTTGTAATGAGGGATAATTCAAAATACTGTCTCTTATTAACATGTGTCTATATAGTGTCAGACTGGATACGTTTCATATTTTCTCTGTTGTGATTTGTACTACGGCATCATCGCCTTCATAGATTTTGCTTGTGCACGCAGCAAGGCTGATTAACGGCTCACTTGTTAATTTTTTCACGAAGATGAAATCCTTCTTGCTTGATGATTGGATATTTTTCTCATGAAATTGGTGATTTCTAGATCGCATGCAACAATGAGGTCGGTACTCACAATTAAAAAAAAACATGTGGATATATGTTAATACTATAAAATATTTGGATTGTTTCATGGGAGAACCTAGAAGGAATCAAAGGAAGTGATGCTTTTGTTTTGTGGATGTGGATCCATGTATCAACCTCAAATTCATCCCATGTGTCTAAAATTACTAAAAAGAGAAACATATTGGAGCAGATAACGTCCCTTGGGTCTAAATTTACTCAAGAGAACATATTGATGCCAGCAGAACTGTGATTTCCCTCAAAAGGCAGCACCAACGTCCAAACCACCTTGTACTGTCTGTTTCAATCTGATATCATACTACTATTCTCAGGCCACCCCATATAAATGATTCATATACAATTCTACCTGTGCAAATTTTGCGTATTGTGCCTTCCATGTGCCACTCAACTTTGATAGTCGGTAATTTCATATTTCTTGGGACAACGTCAACCAATCATGTCCAGGAGGCTGGAACCCATTCCAAACTTAGTTTCTCCTCCAACTGAGTTCTGGGACTGTAATTGGCAAAAAAAAAAAAAGGTACTCTAGGACTGTTAGTTTGTAACATTCAGCAGTGTATTTATCACTCTGCTAGCACAGGTTATTCCAAAGGTGATCATTGCAAATTTGAAGTTTTCTCTGTCTTTATCGTTAAATAAAAAAATATAACCAAAGTGCTATCTGGTAACCACTGTAACAGAAACGATGTTCTAACTTGCATCTTTATTAGCCAGAACTGAACACAGCAAAAGAAGAAATAACAACGCCAAGTAATTGTTTCATCAATACTCAATAGTAAATTCATATAGAGCATGAGCCCACCATTGCATACAAGACATAAATTTTGCAAAATCAGCTCTTCTCTAAAAATTTGTCTGAAAGTCCATGTTTGTGGTAAATAAAGATCTCTGAGAACTAAAGGAAGGCACAAGTTCAGATGGCAATGCCTTAACCATAATACTATCAAGACCAGAAGTTAACTTAAGATGAGCATACCAAACTCTGCAGGACTCAACTTTATCCACATATCTACTACAGCAGCCTACTCCAAAATACCTCTGAAAACTGGAAGATAGGACTAGTTCGTCTCAGGTGCCTAGGTGTCAACTAAGCTGACTATCTGAAGTTTCACAAGATGGGCATGCTAAATATTGTGAGACATGGTTAACTTCTCAAACATATCTACTAAAACAGCAGGTCTTGTCTTTTTCAGATGCACATATCCTTCGGTTGCCAACACATCCTTCATTCTGTCCGAAGAGATGATAAATTCGACACAAGCATCTTTGAGCATGCTGCAGTGATGCTGATCAGCCAGAGCCAATGTGGTCGCCACACTCTCAACATCAAGACTCTTGCAAAGAATGCCTTCACATAACATCTTCATACTCTCCACTGCATACCTATCTGCAGCAACCAGCAAGTGCTTGACCATTTCGTCGTGCTCATCATCATCAAGATCGTCCATCGAAGGCATTGAATCGGTGTATATGAAGTGAAGCAAGGCTTTGAAAACAGCAAGCTGGATATCTTCAATTGTTATGTTCCTCATCCTCGTGTCCTTCATTGGACCGTAGAACTGCGCCTTGAAGACTGGAGATCGCGTTGCAAGGATGATCTTGTGAGCAGGGAATGCCTCACCTTTGTTGTTTTATGATGATCCAAATTCTATACTGATGAAGGCCAACTTGTGACGAAAGAGAGCGGAGCGCCCCGGAGACTGATAAGGGACTCGCAGACTATGTGGATTCAGATTTTGCTGCCGATTTGGATAAGAGGAGATCCATCACAGGTTATGTGTTCACGCTTGGTGGTTGTGCCGTGAGTTGGAGGGTAACGTTGCAATCCGTTGTTGCTCAGTCTACCACTGAAGCAGAGTACATGGCTATTGCTGAAGCATGTAAAGAATCGGTTTGGATGAAAGGTTTGTTTGCTGAGCTTTGTGGAGATGATACTTGCATTAACCTGTTTTGTGACAGTCAAAGTGCTATTTATCTTACTAAGGATCAGATGTTCCATGAGAGAACAAAGCACATTGACGTCAAATACCATTATGTGTGTGATGTTGTTGCACAAGGTAAGCTGAAGGTATGTAAGATAAGTACTCATGATAATCCTGTTGATATGATGACAAAGCCAGATCCTGTTACTAAGTTCGAGCTTTGCTCGGGATTAGTTGGTATCACTGTCTAACTCAAGAGGCTATTTGGCGCCGAAAGTGTTTTCTTTGTTGTTTCAGGTGAAGTTCTCGTTCATGCTACAAGATGGAATTTGTCTCAAGGTGGAGTGTTGTTTTATGATGATCCAAATTCTATACTGATGAAGGACAACTTGTGACGAAGGAGAGCGGAGCGCCCCGGAGTTGGCTTCGTAGATGCCGATGGCCTCCACCAAAGACGTTGTTTCCGGCTTGGTTGAGTCCTGCAGAGCGGTACGGATCGTTTCCGGGTCGGACTGCAACCGACCTAGGATTTATGCCACCATATATTCCTCTTGTAAGCCGCCGGTTGGGATAAGTCGCATTGTGTAAATCCCCGGCGTTTGTAACCTCACCTGATATAGTGAAGTATTGCTGGCTGGCGCCCGTGGTTATTCCCTCTCCTTTGTTTGGAGAGGTTTTCCACGTTAAAATCTCGTGTCCCCTTTGGTTTGATCGTTCCGCTCTTCGTCGTTTATTTGCTATCTTTTATAACAACCTTTAACCTTGAAAATCACATCTGCTTCGTCCTGTGCCTCCAGCAATTTGCCAAGATTATCTGACAGGTCGGAGAGCGGTACCATGGCCTGAAAGGCCGACGAGGTCTGCCTCACCGTGGTTCCTTGATGACCCTAGCCTATCGGATGGGGGGGCTTAGGTCCGACCCTGCCCTGATGGTAGAGGGCCTCAGGTCCTTGTCAATGCCGCAGGCTGCCTCGGGCGGCCCGGTCTCTGCGGAGGTGCCCCTTCCTGCTGATGCAATGTCTTTGAACCCCGTCGAGGACGATGGCGATGAAGAGTTGGCTTCGTACATGCCGATGGCCTCCACCAAAGACGTTGTTTCCGGCTTGGTTCCTGGCAACGCTGATGTGTGTCATGTTGAGGAGGCGCCTACGGAGCCCTGCATCGGCTTCTCTGTTGTTGCTGCCGCTCTAGGCGTGAGGAAGGCAAGGTGTAGGCCGGGACGGGCGGCGGAGGTGTGGATGCACGGCGTTGGATGCACGGTGGTATCATGGGTATAGATTAGCGTTTGGATTGTCCGTTCCGCACTGTTTTATTACAAATCTGCTCCTTCCGTGTCTTTTATATTGGTATAGATATAGATATATCATGAATAAAGTGCATTTGCCAAAAGGAGCAACTAAAAATAGAGAGAAAAATGAAATGTACAAATTCGTGAAATGAAGAGTTTGTTGCAACTTGCAAGGAAGTTAAGCACGAGGCAAGCTGTCGACCGAAGACAGCCAGTTAACGTTCCTCAAAAAAAAAAAGACAGCCAGTTACGGTTCGGGCATCACGGTCGGTAGCACTGCACGTGCAAGAAGAAGCCGCCGGGCGGCGCCGCCGCCGGCTGGTCTGCCATCCACAGCCTTCCTTCCTTCTCCACCCTGGACCTCACCATGAACTGCGCCCCTGCCCCGCCGCGGCCGAACCACCAGTCGTGCACGTCCCACATGATGTCGACCACCTCCCCGTCGCCGAGAACGGCCGCGCGGTTGCCGCGGAATCCCCACCCCACCCGGCGCACCCCCGCCACCTCCTTCCCGTCGATACACACCCTCACCTCCCCCTCCACCCCTCCCCTGCCGCCGCACGCGCGCACCGCCACCTCGTGCTCCTCCCCGCCCTCGCGGAACCTGCACCGGGTGGCGTGCGCCGCCGTGGCCGTGACCTCCTTGCCGCCGTCGCGCAGCTGCTCGCGCCGGCTCACGAGGTGCCCAGCGGCGACGGGAGCTGACGCGAACTGGCGGGAGAGGTCGCCGGCGCCGAGGAGGAGGGCGAGCTCGGCGTCCGCGACGACCGCGAGGCAGAAGTCGCCGCCGGAGGGCTCCGGGGACGAGGAAGGACGTGACGCGTACTCTGCTGCCGCGACGTCCCAGTGGACGTCGACGGCCGTGCCGGCGTCGGTGACGAGGGACCGGCTCCCGCGCTTCTTCCGCAGCACGTGCTGCTGGGCGACGGTGCTCCTCGACGACGGCGACGGAGAGGGGAGAGCTTCGTCGTCGAAGGCGACGGCTAGCCCCGCGGCTCCGGCGGTGCTCCGGGTCCACGTCACCCGGATGAGGATCTCCTTGCCCGAGGACAGGGACGCGCTGTACACGCTGGTGGTCGCCGCCTGCAGCGTCCGGTCGAGCGCGCGGCGGCGGCCGGAGACAGAGGCCGCGGTGGAGATGGCGACGGAGCCGTCGCCGAAGCACGACAGGTCCCGCATTGCTTCGCTTGCTGCACGATGTCGGATCGAACGTGGCGATCGCGATGCTACTGAGGGCGGCTGGATTAACAAATGTAGGCGAGGAAGAGAAGAGGCCACGACGGGAGTACTGTAGTTACGATGGATGGTCGGATTTGATGCGATTTATTCGAGCGACCGCGGCGCGAGGGTGTCTTGTCGTTGGGTGAGCTTGTCCGCGTATAGGTGGCAGCCACATAATGAGCCCATGTCAGATGCCAAACTCCACCGAGAATTGCAGTCGTTTGTTTGTACTTACCGAACCGTTGAATATCGTGTCTCGATCTGTGTTCTTCCAACGTGGTCCTACTGTTACATTTCCGGTTAATTGGACATTGACCTAAATTTGAACAAAAAGTGAATCGGAGTTCAAACAAATTCACGATCCGACTATTTCACTATGGGCCTGTTTGGATGGCGCCCAGACCAGGCCTATCAAAACGGGGTGTGCCAAATTATTGGCGCAGGAATCGGCCACCCTTGTTTGCTAACGCTGGGCGCAAAAAGTGAACTGCGTGACCAAAATTTTGGCATCGGTCGGAAATTTGGCATCAATCCACACGGATGTCAAGCCTGGTAGTCAATGCCAAAATTTAGGTAGGGCAGCTCCCGGCTGCCATCCAAACATACTCTATGTCTGCCATGCTAAATTGCATGGCGCGCGGCTTAAAGGCATCATTGACCCACCACATAAGTCTAGTCAGGCCCGCATGACCCACCACATCAGCCTAGTCGGGCATGCACGATGTAAGTATGGTACCGCGGCCCATGACGCTATACTTACTGTCATGGTGTCGTGGTCCAAGGCGCCATGGGACTTAGGTCAAAACTCTGGCACCGAAAGAACCCACCCCTCGCGTCGTTCCCCCAGGCGGCGCCAGGGGAGACGAAATTAGCGCCGCCAGCCACTCTCACCATCTGGCGCCCTCGCCGTTGATTTCGCTGGCCTTGTACGCGGCGATGGCGGCGCCCCCTCGCCGCCAGAAGGTGGTCGGGGGGAGGTCCTCGAAGTACAGCTAGGAGGCGGACCGGCCCGTGGGGGCGGCGGCGGTCGGGGTTGGGGGAGGCCGAGCCGGCGGGCTCGGGCGGAGGAGGCGGCCGGCGGGGTCCTTCTGACGGCGGGGCGGCGCCGACGGCGCGGAAGGCTTCGTGCTCGCGCTAGTTCTGGGCCTGGCCAGGCTCGATCCGGGCCTGGCCGTGCCTGGGCGTGCGGCGTGCGGACGGTGCGACAAGCTGGAGTGCGGCGCGTGTTGCCGGCGAGGGGAGATGATGCACGAGCCACGGCGATGGTTTGCCGTCGGCACAAGGCTCCCAGGTAGAGGAAGTCGGGGCAGCGGCCCCGGATCGACGGCTGCGGCAAGATGCGCGGCGGGCATGTCGGATTCCGTCGCGTGAGGTGCTGCGGGAGTTCCGACATGCGGTGGAGCTAGGTGGTCGGCCACATATGCCATCTCCTATCTTGCGGCTCCTTGCTTCGTGGGCGAATCGAACTCCGGGTGAAAGCCTTGCACCGGCTCTGGTCGGTGCCAACGATGGCGGCGCCCTATGGGCGTCGTTCTCCTTCTTGTTGTCATCGTTGTGGAGTCTCCGATGGTCGACCCGACGAGAGTGGTCCGATGATCTCCGGGTGAAAGCCTAAGTCCCGTCGGGGGCAGGCGACGGTGACGGACACGTCACTTCCTTGTTGGAGGCGTCGTCTTGGTGTCACCGGCCCTCTCGGTGCGACGATTTCGCGGCGGATGGGTAGGATTGCTATGTGGTCATGGGAGGTGGATGCCGGGGTGGCGGCCTCGGACGGTGGTGGACGCCGAGGCGGCGGCCTCGGTCTCCCACGCTACGACGGTTCTACGAGGCAGTGTCGTTGATTCGCGTGGGTCTGTGTGGCGACCTAGATGAAGACTGCGTGGGCAGAGGGTTCGTCGACACGACTGGATTGCCTTCGGACAATGCGAAGGTGGATCTGGTTGCTACGTCGGGGCAGCGGCCCCGGAACCGGTTGGTTTTGGTGGCGACCTGGATGAAGACTGCGGGCAGAGGGTTCGTCGACCATGACTAGATCGCTTTCGGGCAATGCGAAGGTCGATCTGGTTGCTACGCCGGGGCGACAGCCCCGGAGCGGGTGGTGTGTGTTGTGGCGTTTGTTCGTCTTGTGTCGTGTGGGCGGCGGGTCGAATCGTCTGTGTGGTTTTTTGGCTCTGTTTTCCTCATAAACAGGGTGTTGTACAGTTTGGATGGTTTTTGGGCCCGGTTTCCCTTATAAACTGGGTCAATTCTATTCTATCTATTCGAGCGGTGGATATCGACCACCTTAAACTCAAAAAAAAAAACGGATCTGCGGCTTTCCTTTTCTCGTCACCCTTTCTTCTTTCTCTAGCCCAAGTGGTTCCTCCTCTCTCTCACACCTCCAACTCCATTTCATCTCAAATCTCTCAGAATCGGAGGGGTTTCTTCATGGATTTCGTCTCCACTCTATCCCTAAGGTAAATATTCTTCGTTCCATTTTTTCCAATTAGAATTTGAGATTTTGTTGTTTTGTTCATCATTTTGTAAACCCTAAAATTGGAGTTAGGATAAATATTAAGTTTGAGGACCATAACTGGTTGCTATGATGGTCATGAAGTTTTAGGGTTTATGATTTGTATTCTAAAGCTAGGAATTTAGTAGGTTTTTCACGATAAGTGCAGTTACGCCATCAAGTACACGACAAGCACAAAGTCATGACAGTTTCCAGTACACGACAAACACAAAGTCACGACAGGCTATACCATCAAGTTCATGACAAACACATAGTCACGACAAGTGCACAACAAGTTACACAATATTATTGTCAAGTTCACGACACGACACGATCTCTGTGATGATGAAAAAAAAAGTTCACGACATGACCAACAAGTTCACCACGTGGAATACAAGTTCTTTATCAAAGCATCATTTCATCTCCATGCCACTTTTCCTTTGACGCTGCAGTGGTTCCTCCTCCTCGGACTCAGACTCGACGATCCATGGCTTCCTCGCATACGTAGATGGAGTTAAACAGCCGGCTGGTGGGAAGGAGATGACAGTGGTGGTATCGGGTTGGAAGGATTAAGAAACCGAGAGAGAGGACCGCGCCACGGGGTTGGGTTTAACTCACCCGGGCGTTCGGTCTGTTCGGTTTGCTCGGTCCGGTCTTTTCGGTCATCCAAAATTTCGGTCATCTAGAAACGCTACCCGAATTACGGCCGGTCTTTCGGTCTTTCTGTATTCGGTCTTCGGTCTTTTCGGTCCGGTCTTCGGTCATGACCAAATAGACCAAATTATGAAATGGCAGTGCAAGTTTATAAATTGGCAGCACAAAAAATGGCAACACAAATTATGAAATGGCTCACAGCTCACAGATATGAGATAACGTACAAGGACTCGACCACTGATCAGGCCAGGGAGCAACGAATAGGGAACAAGGCAACGTAATAAGCCTTCCTAGCTGGGCTAGTGTGCCTACATGGGCTTTGGGCCTTCGGGAATTATGGAAATTTCGGTCTGAACGGGCATTTCGGTCTTCCAGCAGTGGAGACCGAACAGATCAAGATTATTTCGGTTATCCAATTCCTGGGACCGAACGTGTGACCGAAGACCGAATTTTCAGTCTATTCGGGTTCGGTCTCGGTTTTTTCGGTTCGGTCTTCGGTTACGGTTTTTTGTGCCACCCTGAGGTTTAACCCTAATGGTCGCATGGCGCCCCGACCTGCAACACCATACTTACACGGTGCGGCCCTATCTGGGCTAACGTGGCGGGTCCATGAGTTAGATCATGAATTTGTTTGAATTCCATTTCATTTGGCGTTCAAATTTTAAATTTTGTGAGATTTGTCAAATTTTACCCATTTATACGAGGGAAGGATGGCAGGACATGCGTGGGTACGCCTGTCACTTTCAGTCAGGAAGACGACCGGAACCAAAGGGCGGGTCGTCCTCAGATGATACCAGTGACATTTGTGAATTGTGATGCGTTGGGATTAAGAAGCAGGAAGGACTGGAAGGTGGAGGCGAATCCTGGTTCGGTGGATGCCGAAGACACAGAATATGAATGCAGAAGCCGGCCGGCGGTGCATGGGCTGTTAGGCAAATCTGACCGGATTGTGGCATTCAGCTGTCACTGATCATGTGCGCGCAGCCGCCCATGAATAGCAGCCATGAAAGGTTAAGGTGATCAGGTCCATGAGAAAACGGCGACAGCGCGCCTGCAATCTCGCACATGTGACAGAATGGCATGTGCGCTGTGCATTAGATTATTATCTCGCATATATTGTGCTTTGACATCTCAACTCCTGACCAATGCATCATCCTTTTGAATACATATCCCTCTCACCTCTCACGTTAGCTGGGAGATCGTTATCGATCCACCAAGGAACACTCCTGCCTATTCAAATGGCAGCCTGCCGCCACCTGACAGCTACTTCTTTCTTGATGCATGGAATAAAATCATACGTACATGGAACTACAGACCAAGGAACAGCTCTCATTTTAAATGACATGGTAAGATTCACTTAACCCCAATCCAGTGCATCCATGTTTTTTTTTTTGAACAACACAAGGGCGCCCAAGGCGCCAATTCATTTCAGCTCAGCTGCAGATAGCAGCAAAAAATACAAAGTCCTGGAGATGTACATCTTGTAAAGTGGAAAGCACAGGACAAGCACCTGTAGGATGAGCTGAATTTGTACATTGAAAGATAGGTCGGTTTAGGCTAGGCCTAAAAACCTGTGATGCACACTTATGAGCTTCTTGATTTAGCTCTCTCGATATATGGAACACCTGAGGTGAGCAGCCTGTTGTATCTCTGAAAAATTGTGCTAGATGGTTTCTTGCATTCCAAATGTAGAAGTGGATGGTCTATTTTCCTTGATGCTGCTGTTTTCGCCAGTACCTGATTATCTGTAAGAAAAGTCGGCGTGTCCACCTGTAGCATCTTTGCAATTTTAGCTGCTAGTGAGAGAGCTTTTGCCTCTGCTTGAAAGACTGTAGCTTCCTGTTGTGATATGGCCTGTATTTTGATTCTCCAATTCTTTTGATTGGCATCGTCTCGGATGTATATTCCTAGTCCTACTGATTGTCCTTGTATCGCATCTTGTTGTTCCTGCAAGACGCATCTGTATAGATAATCACTCCTTGCAGCAATCTGTCATTTGTTATCGTGGATCCTTGCATTGGAGTTGTCATCCTAGAGTTTTCTGGCTTGAATTTTGCCTGTTTACTTCCCTGTTCATAAGAAGGAATAGAATTACAGAGTTCAAGGCTATTTGCTAGGGCTTGAGCATTAAGGAAAATCTGATGAGGTTGCCCACATTTTCTTTGAAAAAGAATGTCATTTCTGGACTTCCAAATGCACCACATAAAAGTGAAAATGTTTGCTAAGGTGGCATATGGATGGTTCATTAAGAGCAATTCTAGAATAATATCTATAAGGTTGTTGGAATTGTTGATAATGAGCTCAGTTCTTATATACCATGGAGCAATGAACCATGCAGATTTAATAAAAGGGCAAGTAAAGAAGAGGTGTATTTCATCTTCCTTCATACCACACCTACAGCAAACCTTGTTGATGTGTTTGGAGTAACGCCCCGCTCTTGCTCCTGTTGGAAGCGCTTTGCGAAGGAAGCGCCAAGCAAATGTTTGGACTCTTGGAATAATGTCCTTGCACTTCCATACCTGTTTGAGTAATTGGATTGTTTGTGGTGATGGTTTTCTTGGCCGATCTGCTTCTCTGCTCATACAATACCTGTAAACAAGCATGATATGCAGATTTTGCATTGCACCTACCATCTTGAGTTAGTTTCCAGCAAAGCATGTCTTGTTCTTCCGTATCAATAATTGTGGTTTGCTTAATGGAGAGGGCTGCCGAGGGCGAGAACAGGGAATTAACAAGATTTTCATTCCACCGTTTTTAATTTGGGAGCCACAGGTCTTTGACTAGAGCTGGATAAGCAAAACCCGGAGATTGTATGATTAAGTCATCATAGATAGAGTTCCATGAGGAGTACCAAGGCGTGCTCCAGATAGAAATATTGCCTTGGGTTAGTTGGTAGGATGTATAAGTTCTTAGGATAGGGAGGACTTTGAGGATGGAGGCCCAAAAAGCCGATTTTGGAGTATTGGACTTGGGCCGCCATATGGATGCACCTGAGAAATATTTAGATTGTAAGATCAGATGGAGGTGATCGTTGGGGTTTTGGGCTATTCGCCAGGCTGCTGTGAGAATGAGGCTTTGATTTATCGCTTGCAAATTCCTAATTCCCAGTCCTCCATCTTTCTTCGGTGCACAAAGGTCTTTCCAGGCTTTTAAGCAGAGGGTTTTCTTCTGTGATTCTTCTCTTACTCCAGTCCACCAGAAAGTTCTTATAATAGCTGTGAGTTTAGATATGAACTTTTTAGGAAAAGGGATGTTGGACATGTAATAAACTGGAATCGAGGAGAATACAGATTTAATGAGTTCCAAACGAGCTGCGTGTGATAATTTGTCTGCCTTATACGTGCCAAGCTTTGCTTTAAATTTGTCGACAACGAAGTTGTAGGCTGATGATCTATCCTTTGCAGGGAGGATGAGAGGGTGCCCAAGGTGAATAAAGGAAGCATCTATATCTTGAACCGGAAAAATAGTTTTAATGGCAGCTGCATCATTAGGTTGGACATGTTTACTAAAAAGGATCACAGATTTAGACCAGTTTGGTGTTTGTCCGGATGTAGAACAGAAAGATTCTAGAATTTGTTTCATGGCTGCTGCTTCCTGTAGTGTAGCTTCACCACAAATGAGGAGGTCATCGGCAAACAAAAGAGAATGAGTGCGGGGGCAATTTGGGCCTAAAACCACACCTCGAAGAGAGCTATTCGCCATAGCATCCTGCAGCGAAAGCGACAACTTATTGATACCAAAGACGAAGAGGTACGGTGAAAGGGGACAGCCTTGTCGTATTCCTCTATGGCTACGGAACCTCGCAAATGGTTGACCATTTATGACCACTGAAAAGGTGGGCGAAGAAATACAGGCAAAGATCAAATTGATAAAGTGGCCATGCAGCCCTTTACGAGCGAGTGCCGCGACAATGAAGTTCCATTCTAGGCGATCAAATGCTTTAGCAAGATCAATTTTTAACATAAAAGCATGATGGGGCCAAGAAGCTAGGGCAAAGGAGTGGGTAATTTCTCCAGTGCATCCATGTAGTGGAAGGTAGAGATTGAGTGAGAACATCTGTAACTACACTTGATCTTCTTTTTGGATCAAAGGCGGCACCCCGCGCGACCGGCTCCAATTCATAAAAAACGAAACACGTCACATTTAAGCCCATTACATCCCCTAAGAAAGCTTTAACAGAAAGTAACAAATGGCTCCTTCAGTGTGCGGTCGACGTATAGAATTGGACTGCAACCCAAACTCCAAAGTCTTAGCCCTGGGCAATCGAGCTCGGCAGCATTGGGTGATCGGAAACTATGGGACCTTGTTTGGAAATTGGATGTCCCTCCTAAGCTGAAAGTTTTTGCGTGGAGGGTTGCGTCGGACTCGCTTGGTGTTCGCAAAAACCTTAACCATAGAATATCCAAGTTTGATCCTATATGTACTATCTGTGGGCGCGACATTGAGGACACCCATCACGCCCTAGTTACCTGTACCTTAGCCCGGGCCCTCCGGGATCAACTGCGTGCTCACTGGACACTGCCCCCTAAAGATGCCTTCTATTTGAGGGACAAGGAGTGGCTGTTTTCTCTGCTAGGGAATTCCTCAAAGGAACAGAGGCCGATGATCATTTTCACACTATGGCGAGCTTGGCACCATCGCAACAACATTGTTCATGGGGATGGGAAGGCCTCAGTCTCTGCCTCGGTTCCCTATTTGGTTAACTACCTCTAGTGTTTCTCTGGGCTTGGTAAAAGTGCATCAGCGCCCGCCAATGCTGCTTGGTCAGCGCCGGAAACTGGTACTATAAAGGCTAATGTGGATGCCGGCTGGGATCCATCATCAAAGAATGCAGGTTTGGGAATAATTGTTAGGGATCACCTCGGGAGACCTCTTTTGGCGGAGTGGAAGTTCATTCCAATATGCTTTAGTGCGGAAGAAGCTGAGATCATTGCATGTTTGGATGGGCTTCGCCACCTGGTCTCACTGCGCTGCTGGCCTGCTGTGCTCGAGTCGGATTGCCTCCGAGCTGTACATGCAACTACGTCCGATACAGAGGAGGGTTCTGCGAACTGGACCATGATTCTAGAAGTACGTGAACTGCTCAAAAAAATTCAGGATATCAAGGTGCTTAAGGTGGACCGCGTGGGCAATGGAGTTGCTCATGTTTTAGCTCAGTTAGGCAAATCAGGGTCTTCTCATATGATTCGTTCGGGAGCTGATCACACTTGATTGTAATGACATTATCACTTCCTAAAGCTGCAATTTTCAGACACACTCTTTTTCCTTCCAGGGTACCTAAGGGGACTGGAAGGTTTTAATGAGGCGGCTTGCGTGCTTATATATATACAGAAAATTTCAAAAAAAAGCCCATTACATCCCCTAAGAAAGCTTTAACCAGAAAGTAACACGCCATCAAAATCATCGGATCGACCACAAGACCATCACATGAAGAATTTTTCAAAGTATACGTATCTAGCTAGCTCGCACCTCTCAATCTTCTTCCTGGCCCCATCAACATTGTCATGATTCTTTCTTCTTCAGCGCCATTTTAGTTGGGAGTCTCTTGCGCTTTCTTTCCCGGCGGTGCGATATATTGCTCCAACATATTACGTTTCATCATTGATGAACGCAATGGAGTCTACCGTCTAGCATCCGAGAGATGCTCAACCAAACCATCTGTAAGGCAGATCAAATTAGTCAACCATTTTTTTTTCAATCATAACCTTCCGACATGTTCCGAAGTCATCGTGTTTATCACATTGTTTCTCTTCTTACTATTCACAGTCTATATATCAACTTGTTCAACGTTTAAGCCAACATTTTTTCTGCACATGTCAGAAATCCCAGCCCAAATAGTTTCATGATATCACATCTAAAGCATAAATGATTTGTTGTTTCAGGTTCAACACAAAACAAGAAAAATGTCTAGTTCAATTAGCATTTTGGTTAGATTATCACGTGTAAAAATTTGGCTTGTTTTGTTCGCATGATTCAAAAAACACATGAATGGGATTAGAATGCATGTGCAAACCAGATGATTAAAATAACACATTAATTTGGGTGTTTGGTTCACAGTAATAGAAAATATATATTAGGGTATTCACTATCATATTTATATTGGATAATCTCTTTCCAAATGTTGTGGTTATCTAAATTGTATCTTTTTATCTAGGAGGAAAAAGGTAAAATATTTAGGTCTCTAATATTAGGAATTCCCATGCCTCCAACTTCATGACACTTCCACCCTTCAAAAAACTGACCATCCATGTCAAATCAAATGTTCACGCCACATGTGAGACATGTTCAAAAATATATCACAAGACATTTCATGATTATTTTTATGAGACATATTGTCTACAATGAAGTGTACTTTTGTGTTTTTAAAGCTCATGTGGCAAGATGGTTAGACCCAGTACCCGGCACTGTTCATCCCCCCGAGATGCCCCGCACTGTTCATCCGAGATACCCCCGGCACTGTTCACCCGGGATAACCCCCGGCACTGTTCATCCGAGGTACCCGGCACTGTTCGCCCGAGCTACCCGACACTATTCATCCGAGACACTATTCATCCGACCTACCCCCGCTGTTACCCCTCGGCACCCTGCCTCAACCTCCGACATCCCTAGCACTTCCTCGACAAGTATAAGATACCTACTGACATCCCAGAAGATTCGGAAGACAGACGCTACAAGACAAAGATGATGACACACAGGCATCATGACTACAGTGCCAGTGAGGTGACAAGAGTACGCCTCCGTGACGCGTGCATAGTGTTGATTAGACCCAGTAGTCATCTCAGCAGCAGTGCCTGTACAGTGTATCTTGTCCCCTGGGCTCCCTTTATAAGGAGCACCAGGGGAACGCTCACAGTACCACCCACGACGGGCTCCTCAGCCCCTTGGCTCTCTTTTCTCCCTCCACTCCCGTGGAGCTCCTCCTAGCTAAGACCTCTTAGAGGCAGCATACACACAGTTCAAGGAGCATCTGTACCAATCACATATGAGAGGAGAATACACCGAATATGCTAGATGCTGCAGTAGGGGTTTTATCTCTCACGAGAGCCCCGAAGAAGGGTAAATCCCCGTGTTGATCTTTCTTCTGTGTGTGCTCTTCAGTGCGCTATCCCTCCCCGAATACTCTAGCGTCCATCGGCCCCAACTTAAGCCTACCCCTAGGCATCTGTTGTTTCATACGACGACAGTTGGCTCCCACCGTGGGGCTGACAGTGACGCTTGCTGGATCAATTCGGACGGGACCTTCGTCATCAACGCGGGGACTCGACATCGCCATGGTCCCCCGCGCTCTAGCTTGCCGTTGTGAGCAGAGGCTAGCGCTGCCTCCACCAACGGACATCATCGGCAGATCCCGGATGAGAAAAGTGACTCGGGACTCAACTTCGGCATCGTCCCCGTGTGTTAACTCATTTTTCGAGTTGACTACAGTTCGAATCTGAGATACCCTGGTAAATCCGAGGTATACTGGAAATCCGAGATATCTGGTATGCTGGTAAATCTGAGGTATGCTGGAAATCTGAGATATGCTGGTATGCTGGTAAATCCGAGGTATGCTGGAAATCCGAGATATGCTGGTATGCTGGTAAATCCAAGGTATGCTGGAATTCGAGATATGCTGGTGTGCTGGAAAAATCCGAGATACCCTGGAAATCCGAGATACCCTGGAAATCCGGGATACCTGGAAATCCGAGATACCCTGGAAATCCGAGTTAAGGCTTGGAAATCCGAGTTAAGGCTTGAAAATCTGAGATAAGGTTGAAATCCGAGATAAGGCTTGGAAATCCGAGATAAGGTTGGAAAATCCGAGTTAAGCTTGGGAAATCCGAGTTAAGCTTGGAAAATCCGACATATGTTGGTCAAATCTGACATGCAGGTGGTTCAAACCGAGATATTGGTGGATCAGGCCGACAGCCGGTGTTCCGGCCGGCATGAGCGTCTTCCTCTACTGCTACAACAACACTACCTTGTGAGTATCAATTATATGTCTGCATCACTCTTTTAAATAGTCTCAAACAGTGCTCGGGGACTCTCCCCTCTTTTCTGCTTTGCTTAGTTGTTTTTCCCCGGGACCAAGATGTCTTGACCGGGGACTGGCTGGTCAGTCAGTTCTGCTTCTTCTCCTAGATCTAGAAAGGTGACTCGGGGACTCGGTTGAGTTCGAGTCTGTATCCTAATGCATAGTTTGCTGCTAGACTTAATTTTGTCTGTTAAATAGAGTTGTTGTTTCCATTAAATATTCATTATATATATGCTTGAACTAACATTGAAAGGTGATATCGGTTTACCGAGAGAATATTCATCCCCGAGATCATGGTTTTATCGTTATCTCGGGTTACCCAAGATATCACAGCGTTATCGGTATTCTCCAGATCGCCGTTTATTTCGGTGTGCGGATATATCTCAACATCACCTCATATCTCAAATCGCCGTTTATTTCGGTTTGCCAAGATATCACGCATCTATCTCATATCATCGAGTGTCTCATAATTGCTATCTTTATCGGCTTAATCGATTATCATGATTCTCAGTTATCTGAGCTTACCAGAGTATCATAGCATCACTATCTCGGCGCGATGAGTCGAAAGGTATCTAATCTCACTGAGTGTTATGTGTTGAGAAGTGTCTCAACTCATCATTTGACAAGTGCCGATGAAGGCAAAAGGCAAGTTTAGCCAATGACGGCTATATGTTGGTTCAGCTAAGGCTGCCAGCATATCTTTCCGGTAAAAACCGGCATAAGGCAAATGCTATGATGGCAAAAGACCAGATCAGCCAGTGACGGCTATATGCTGGATCAGCTAAGGCTGCCAGCATATTTGTGCGGTAAAAGCCCAAAGCGGCTAAAAACCGACATACGAGATATGCCTGTGCAGGCAATATGTCAATCCAGCTAATGCTGGTGACATCTGATTTCGGTAAATGCTCAGAGTGGCTGAAAACCGACATATGAGATATGCCCATGCAGGCTTATGTCGGACAGCTAATGCTGGCGACATGCGCCTTCGGTAATGCCCAGAGTGGCAAAAACCGACATATGAGATATGCCCATGTCAATCCAGCTCAGGTTGTTGACATCTGATGTCGGTAAACGCCCAGAGCGGCTAAAAACCGACATACGAGATATGTCCATGCAAGTTATATGTCGGTCCAGCTAATGTTGGCGGCATGCGACTTCGTAATGCCTAGAGTGGCTGAAAACCGACATATAATGGTGCCCATGCAGGCAGATGTTTGTATATGGAGGTTTTTTGGTATGGTTATTTGTTTTTGTAAGTCTGCGCGCGACTCTGCGAGTCCCCCACAGCCTCGGGGACTAATATCGGGGATGTAACCCCGGTACCCCAAGGTTATTGGTTCTGTTGAGTTAATAAAAGAGAGAAACTGGAAATATATGAGTAAAAGATAAAGGAAAAGCAAAAGAGACCAGCATGGGCCGAGATTGGCTGTGCCCAGGCCGGAATATCGTATGCTACGCCGAAATAGGCCTTTACCGACATATCCATGTCCTGGTGGCACCGTTCATCCGAGAACCCGGCACTGTTCACTCGAGATACCCGGCACTGTTCATCCGAGATACCCCCGGCACTGTTCATCCGAGCTACCCCGGTACTGTTCATCCGAGATATCCCGACACTGGTCATCTGAGGTACCCGGCACTGTTCATACGAGATATCCCGGCACTGTTCATCCGAGGTAACCGGCACTATTCATCCGAGACACACGACACTGTTCATTCGAGACACTATTCATCCGACCTACCCCCGGCTTACCCCTCGGCACCCTGCCTCAACCTCCGACATCCCCAGCACTTCCTCGACAAGTACAAGATACCCACTGACATCCCCAGAAGATTCGGAAGACAGACGCTACAAGACAAAGATGATGACACACAAGCAGCATGGCTACAGTGCCAGTGAGGTGACAAGAGTACGCCTCTGTGACGCGTGCATAGTGTTGATTAGACCCCAGTAGTCATCTCAGCAGCAGTGCCTGTACAGTGTATCTTGTCCCCTGGGCTCCCTTTATAAGGAGCACCAGGGGGAACGCTCACAGTACCACCCATGGACGGGCTCCTCAGCCCCTTGGGCTCTCTTTCTCCCTCCGCTCCCGTGGAGCTCCTCCTAGCTAAGACCTCTTAGAGGCAGCATACACACAGTTCAAGGAGCATCTGTACCAATCACATATGAGAGGAGAATACACCGAATATGCAAGATGCTGCAGTAGGGGTTTTATCTCTCACGAGAGCCCCGAAGAAGGGTAAATCCCCGTGTTGATCTGTTCTTCTGTGTGTGCTCTTCAGTGCGCTATCCCTCCCCGAATCCTCTAGCGTCCATCGGCCCCAACTTAAGCCTACCCCTAGGCATCTGTTGTTTCATACGACGACAGTTGGCTCCCACCGTGGGGCTGACAGTGACCTTGCTGGATCAATTCGGACGGGACCTTCGTCATCAACGCGGGACTCGACATCGCCATGGTCCCCCGCGCTCTAGCTTGCCGTTTGAGCAGAGGCTAGCGCTGCCTCCACCAACGGACATCATCGGCAGATCCCGGATGAGAAAAGTGACTCGGGGACTCAACTTCGGCATCGTCCCCAACTTAAGCCTACCCCTAGGCATCTGTTGTTTCATACACGACAGAGTTCAAACTCCAGGTTTGACACTGTGTTTCTCATTTTAGGCGGAATATTATTCAGTGGGAGCGACGTTCCCGTCGACAACGAGCGCCTGTGGTGACTTCGTCAATCTCAAGACTCGACCCGTCGGCTCAGTCTATCGGAGGTGCTCATAGGGGTAGGGTGTGCGTGCGTGCGTTCATAGGGGTGAGTGTGTGCACATGTATGTGAGCGTCTGCGTTTGTACTGTGTTTCGCAAAAAAAAAAAGCTCAACAGGCAAACATAGTGAACTTGTTAGTGCTAATGTTTTTCTTGGATAAATAAACTCTAGTAAAATTTTATCTATTTTTTAAGAAAAATAAAATTAGTAACCGTATTATGCGAGGAGAACATATATTTACTAAACATAACATCATTTCTTGTAGGACTATGCATAGATGCTACAAAAATAATGCAATGCGAAATCTAATTAAAAATTATGACAAAAATTAATTAAATAAACCCAAGGAAAAAAAATTAAGGAGACTGAAATATGGAAAATTTTTGAGTGGAAAATATGGAAATAAGGAGAACAAAGAGGAGAGATTAAATCCACCTAGCAGTAATGGGCCAGGCCCAAACCTCGTAACATTCAGGCTGTGTTCTTAAAAAAAAAGGGAATCGTGATAGTACATGAACATTTGCTAATAAACCCCGTAACATTTCTGTGGTTACCCGAATTTCCCTAACCCTGTCGAAGTCCCAAACAGGAAAACACACACTCCCCCCAAATCCCCAGAACCCTAGTCCAGAGAGGGCTCGAGTTCGCCATGGCGACGACGAGCGAGTCCACGGCCAACTCCGGCCTAACGAGCGCGACGGCCGAAGCTGACGCAGAGCGCGAGCAGGAGCACGGCAATGGCGCGGCCGCCGCTCCTGCCGTGGTGCAGCAGCAGCAGGAGGAGAGGAGGGGGAAGAGTTGATCGGGCCGGGCCCCATGCCGCGCGGCAGCGGCAGAAGCGCCCGCTCCAGTTCGAGCAGGCTTTCCTCGACGCCCTCCCCTCCGCCGCCATGTGCGTCTCCTCCTCCTCCTCCTGTGTTCAGTGCTCTAGGATTTGGGGGGCGCCTGTGTCTTTCCTGGAGGCGTGGCTGCCTTTGCAGGTACGAGAAGAGCTATATGCATCGGGACGTCGTCACCCACGTCGCGGTCTCCCCTGCCGACTTCTTCATTACTGGGAGCGCAGATGGTGATTTCTCGTACTTATGTCTCCACATACTTACCTGTTTCGTGTGCAGTAGTGGTTTTTGGTAGACACGCTAGATCTGTGCAGGATCAGTTTCATTCAGATTATAAGAAAATGTTGGCTGATTCTGTTTCATGTTTTTTTCTCACAGGGCATCTGAAATTCTGGAAGAAGAAACCGAGTGGGATTGAATTTGCTAAACATTTCGGTCTCATCTCAGTCCCATCGAAGGCTTAGCTGTAAGTGCACACATTCTTATGCTCACTTTTTCAATTAACATATTAGGATGCCACATAGTAGTATGTTTAGCTTGTTAGTCACTACCATTAGTCATCGCGCCTACCTCCAATATTACAAACAACTGCAATTATAGCGTGATTCGGCAATGCAGGTTAGTGTTGATGGCTTACTTTGCTGCACGATCTCCAACGACAAGTCTGTCAAGATATATGATGTTGTAAACTATGACATGACGTTCATGATGCGTCTCCCATTTACTCCTGGGGCGATCGAGTGGGTTCATCGACAGGGTGATGTTAAAGCAAAACTTGCTGTTAGTGACCGGAATACATCTTTTGTTCACATATATGACACTCATTCTGGTTCAAACGATCCGATTATCTCCAAAGAGGTACAGTTTTTGTTGCCGCCTTCTATTTATGTCTGTGAATTCAAGTAACCAAATGATTTCTTACTGACTACTGAGCTTCTTTTTGACTGCAGATTCATTCTGGCCCTGTTAAAGTCATGAAATATAACCCTGTCCAGGATGTTGTGGTTTCTGCTGATGCCAAAGGACTCTTGGAATATTGGTCTCCATCTACCCTTAAGTTTCCAGAAGATGCGTATGTTCTTGCTTCTTGGAGTTATTTTCAGCTTCATGTTTCTTCTGATTTTGTCTTTGACTCTTTGCCAAAATATATTCCTGAACAATTGCAAACTTGACTTTGAGTACTGCTTCCACTTTATAGAACTTTAGCTGACAACTTGGCAACTGAAACAATGTAACATATACTATATGGTTGAACCCTGCAAGTCCTAATCAGATATTGGTGATAACATATTTAATTTACCAAGTTTTGCTGAAAACTTGGCAACTGAAACAGATATATGGCAAGTTCTAATTAGGTATTATATGTTAACTTCAAATTTTCTTCTGCCTACCTAGGTCTAGGTGTTTATGATTGGATTAGTATTTTAATTTTATAGTTTCAATTGCTATGAGGTATTTCCTTTCAAGATAGCTTATTACATGTGCTCTGAAATGTTATTTTCCTCATTGGTAAATGTTATCTTGAGTCTTGACACTGCCATCTGTTTTGTGCAGGGTGAACTTTCGTTTAAAGACAGACACAAATCTTTTTGAACTTGCAAAATGCAAGACGAGTGTGTCTGCTATCGAGGTACGTTTTATTTGATCATTATATTGCTCATATCGCTTCTTCATTCATAGAACTAGGCATACGGTTACACAACAGTGAGCTTGAATGCTTTGCAGCAGAATAAATGTACTCCCAAACATAGGCTGCAACACAGCATGTATTTGTTTCTTTAGCATATCACTTCAATGACAGAGATACCTGAATATGTAAGATATATCCATCTTATCTCATCAGTAGTTGGTTAGATCACTTCATCCTTACCTAACTATAATGGGCTAAAAATGATGTCAATTGTTTGGCAAAAAACTACTTACATCTAGTGCATTATGAAATCTGATACTTCTTAGAAATGATAGTCACTGTTAATATTCTTAATATACATGGAATAAGTCTACTTAATAAGCTGGGCTTGTGCAGGTGAGCAACGATGGCACTCAATTTGCTGTCACATCCCCTGATCGAAGGATAAGAGTATTTTGGTTCAAAACTGGTAAATTAAGACGCGTGTATGACGAGTCCCTTGAGGTAAGATACTTCCTCTGTCCAATCATTGCACATCACAGTTGAATATGTTCAGTTTGTAATTTCCAACGGAATACTGTTACTTATAGGTGGCACAAGATCTTCAGAAAAGTGATGTTCCCTTGTATCATCTTGATGCTATTGATTTTGGGCGAAGAATGGCTGTTGAGAAGGAAATAGAGAAGACAGAAAATGTTCCACAACCTAATGCTGTATTCGATGAGAGCAGCAACTTTCTTATTTATGCCACCCTTCTGGGCATAAAGGTATGCCTTCGTTCTTTTCTTTTTCCATTTCGCCCTTATATTTGGTTCTTTATGTATTACCAGTCTATTATTGTTACATTCTGGATGATAAAAAATTCTCAAGGAAATATGTTAATGATGTTAAAGAATATACTTGTTTTTCTGAGATAACCTTTATATATAGAGTTGCTCATGTTTAGTGATTGACCTTTTATCTGACATAATAATCATGTTTTGCTCCTAGTTGCTGATTGCATGCATGAATAATGACATATGTACTTCTGTCTGTCATCTTGCACGTCTGAGCTACTCAGCAGAACATCGTTCTGTAAGACTTATTATTATAGTAATACACATGCAGGTTGTAAATTTGCACACGAACAAGGTTTCCCGTATCCTGGGGAAGGTTGAGAACAATGAGAGGTTTCTGAGAATTGCTCTATACCAAGGCGACAAAGGCAATAAGAAGGTTAGGAAAATTCCTGCATTAGCTGCTAATGTCAATGACACCAAGGAGCCTTTATCGGACCCAACTCTGCTATGTTGCGCCTTCAAGAAACACAGAATATATACCTTTAGGTACGCCAGTTCAAGCATCTGAGGAGAATGTTACATTGGCTGGTGCCAGTGTCACCCTCTTCTGAATTTTGTTCATGTATATGTTATTTCCTGGAAGTTTGGCCCCGCTTCATCCCTGTTACTGTACAGTCGGAGAGAACCCGAGGAGCCTGAAGATGCAACAAAGGGTAGGGATGTTTTCAATGAAAAACCCCCACCAGAAGAGCTTTTGTCTATGTCAGAATTAGGGAAGACTGCTACGACCTCACTACCTGACAATGTGGTATGCTTTCTTAACATTTGTATTTGGTTGTTACGGCTTTGGTGGATGATAGATATCTCATTTTCTTCGTCGCCTGAATCTCTAAGATTTAATATTCGATTTCAGGTGTTCATACTTCAATGGGTGATATTCACTTGAAACTTTATCCCGAAGAATGTCCAAAAACCGTGGAAAATTTCACCACTCACTGCCGGAATGGTTATTATGACAATCTCATATTTCATCGTGTAATTAAAGGATTCATGATTCAGACTGGGGATCCTTTGGGAGATGGTACTGGTGGGCAATCAATCTGGGGCAGGGAATTTGAAGATGAATTTCACAAAAGGTATCTTAGCTACAGGGCTTCTCTTTTTCTCGTTTTTACAAAATGAGTCCTGTTGTCCAGCTTAATGCACCTTGTAGTCAAATATGGCTCTATTAAGTTTGTTACCCAGGAAAAATAATCTCTTTATAGTGTGTAATTACCTTTTACCGTACCCCCCCCCCCCCCCCCCCCCCCCCCCTGTTGAAGAAAACACTTCTTTTAGTAGAAAAGCACTGTTTTTTATGGATAATAATCTCTTTATAGTGTGTAATTACCTTTTACCGTGCCCCCCCCCCCCCCCCTGTTGAAGAAAACACTTCTTTTAGTAGAAAAGCACTGTTTTTTATGGATAATCTATCTATTTTAGGCTTATAGTGACAACTTTCTTGGTCATATTTCAGCTTGAGACATGATAGGCCATTTACACTTTCAATGGCTAACGCTGGACCGAATACTAATGGTTCTCAATTCTTTATCACCACTGTGGCTACTCCATGGTTAGATAACAAACATACCGTGTTTGGTAGAGTTGTGAAAGGGATGGATGTTGTTCAGGTATCAAACTTTTGCATATTCCCTTTAGGAATGTTGTCTTTCCATTTGCTTTATTTTCTTAACATTCTGTTTGTGTTTAAAGCAAATTGAGAAGACCAAGAGCGACAAGAATGACAAACCCTATCAGGATGTCAAGATCTTGAATGTTACTGTTCCCAAGACATAAACTCCCTTTTAACCACTTGGTCAGTATTTCTTCTCTTGTTTTCTCCCTTTTACCTCATTTATCCACTCCAGGATTTTGGTATGTTTTGGATTGAATTTTCTAGTTGCCTTGTTGTACATCAGTAGACAAACTTGTCCACATTTGGAACGATGTTCCTGTATTATCAGTCTGTTTATCTGGGAAGTTAGAACTACTGTTCTGCTGCGAGCAACAAAATGCACAGTTTATGAATCTCAGCTGCATGCTTCAAAGTGATCAACAATCTGATCTGTTTTGATGAGTTTGATGCTTTGCGAACACCTGTAAAAAAAAAAATCGACGGATCTCGTCAAGAGGGCAGGGGGTTCCTGCAATTTCATTAAGATGGTTAATCCAGTTTGTGAGGGAAACTGGACCTGAAAATCTCATATGTTTTTCAATTTCGTTTTTCGTATAGACATAAATGAGGACTATTCAGTCATGATAGTGGTGCATGAAAATGCTGATTTCTGATATCATCCTAGTTTACTTTGTCTATTTTGATGAGCCCCCGACCCCAACATTTTCCTCGTCCATCATTTAATAGCAAACCGAAAGCATCTTGTGATTCGGGCAAAGTTGTGTGAGATCAAGCTAGCCAATCCAAACATCTTAGCAATTTGCATGAAATCAGAGTGGCCTGTATTCTTTATTTCATCGTCTTCTTTTCTTTTATATACAAAAGAGCATGGCTTTACAAGTTTACATTCCTCGTGTTCTCATGTCATGTACCTTCCGCAGGGTTGCTACATTATCGGCTGTACGATTTGCTGACCTGTCCAAGATAAATGTGGTTCCGTCAATTCTCCAAGAAGGGCTGTTGCTTTCTGTCGTGGTGCTTCGAGTTTACCTTCTTCACCAGATGGAGCAAGTCCATGCATCTTGTGTCTGGGTAATGTCATATCAAAGTTTTAGCGAGCCTTTGAATGAGAACCATGTACCAAAGGCTAACCATAACATTTTTCGCCGTCGACAGAATTATTTCCCCAAAGTTAGTAGAGGAAAACTAACAGCTTAGTTGTACACAAGGAGGATTTCTCCAATGCACCTTTTAAGCTTGTAACTTGATGAGAACGGTTACTGTAAAAACGCTGATATAATTTTGTGCATGTTGATGTTGACGGTTGAACTGATGGTCGAGTCGTTGCTGACCAAGTGTAAACGGACAAGGCAGGTACTCCCTCCGTATCAAAATATAGTCTTATACTAGTTGAATTTAGCGCGGCGGCACGCCACGCCCTCGGTGAGAATTCGTGGGTGAAGTTTGAATAAAGGAAAAGTGTGAACTTTGCTCGTTACCAAAAGGCTATGAAATCTAGAAAAGCTTCCTCTTAATCGAGATATAACATAGCAGTAAGTGTATACATATCAGCATTCATACACTTTTATCCTTTTCATATGTTCTCATCAGAACAATAGCAGTAAAGCTTGAAACTCCTAAACAATGATGGTAGCAACAACCCATACGATCTTGCAAGGGCGTTGCACAATTACTGAGGTCCATGGATGCAAGACCTGTAATAGATCAATCATGAATTCCCAGTTAAAAAGCATTAAAGCCCCAGTGGGAAAAATGAATACACATAGTGGTAGAGTAGGTAGTCGATAAGCATCAGCAAATTATCGAAAATCAGATATCATTAGGGAGTCTAATACTTAAGAAAATTAAATTGACGGAAATTAAAATAAGATCTATGACAACCAGAAGGACATTGAATATATAGAAGTGTATCCAACAGGATGAGAATACATCAAGTTGTCGCAAAGGAATATTCTTGATGCTCGGTATGAGCACATCATTTAGTTCAGGTGAGACCGTGCACATTAGTTCTGTTCATGTATAATTCTTAGTTACAACACAGGGCATAAAAATAACATACCAAATATTCTTAATTGATTTAACATGTGCTTCATATTTAACATATTTGGGAAATATATATGACATGTGAACTTTTAACCTTTTTGCTAAGAGGTAGAAAGTATCTCCCATCACATGTGATAAAATATTGCTGTGGGGTCGATGAACCAGTTGTTGTATGAAAAGTCCTTATATTTTTTCATCTACTCCGAACAATAGATTGTCATAATGCACAGGTGCGGCAACGCGCACTTAAATGATCTAGTCAACCACTATTACAATTAGTAGAGCAGGGAGCAAGTCCAGAACTACATGTACTGGGACGACCGACATGACATGCATACAGTTGGAACCATAATAAAACATGCAGTAGTAGAAGTAACTATGGAAAGAAGGAAGATAAAGAATTAGAACAGAGGAAAAAGCAAACAGAGAAGTGGGGTACCTGCGAATGCCAACACATTTACACTATGACATCCAATTTTGAGCTCTCAGGCAATCTCGAATGCACAACTGCATTTCAGAACACCAATTCTGTACAACGCTATCTGCTTAAACTTCCTGCAAAATATTCAATGAAATATATTAAATAGGTACTACAGTAAGTAATTTAAACCCTATTCTTCAATCGCACTACACCAAATCACACCTTTTCACGGTGAGAACAATCCACAAATAGAGATACAGTTCACAACAATGAATGAAAATAGAAACCTGAACCAAATTATTTTGTAACCCACTGTAAAGCCTCATTGCACAAAACAAAACGAAAATAGAAAGCTGACCCAAATTACTCTACAACTCATTGTAATGCCCTGTTGCAGAAAACAAAACGAAAATCAAAATCAAAAGCTGAACCAAATTCTCCTGTAACTCATTGTAACGCCTTGTTGCAAATAGAACCGTAGCAAACTCAGCAAAAATAAGGGTAAATAGATGCTTCATCTGGTGGAAAGCACTTAAGCATATATATTTCAGTACCAGCACACTCCAGAAGAAAGCTGGAAGGTAATACAAATTATGGAAATGCAGCTCTAACTCTTTCCATTAAATAGGACAAACAACGTGGAAGGAAATCATGCCAGAACGGATTTTTTTTGGAGGGACAGATAAGGAATGGAACATGTAATTAAGGTCCTAATACAATTTTAGTTTTCAATCCCACAAAGTATAACATTAAACTTTTACCTCCAATGAACTTCATGATTAGTTCTTCCAACGGAATCAATCCCACAAAGTTTTCAATCATGCCTTCCACGTTTAGTTCTTCCAACGGGATCCGTTTCTGCAGCTAAAACAAATTCAACAGTTAGAATATAGGTTTTTCAGAATAAAAATCGGGATACAAAACATATAGCTAATGCTAGCCTAGATACACAGTTCACATCTAACAGAAGGACATGCTCAATTACTCATGTTGCATTATTCTCGATCTTCTGAAGCCTCTAATGATAATAGCAACAGAAGAAATAATTTATCTATGTGCTATGTATTTGTATCGACCACCTATAAGACTTAGGACCTGGGTAAGTGCCTTCAAATTTGGCTTAGTGTTCCATGGTGCTCAAATTGACTGTTTTATACAGCTAAAGGTATTACATTACATGTACCAAAACCATTAACTGCAAGTATTGTGCACTTCTCGATACAGAATGCAGGCATATGCGGGCACCGTGGGGAGAGACATAGAAACCGCATGTTTCCACCAATAAAAGGCTATCTGTGCTGGTTAAAACTGATGTTATTATTAAAGCTACTACTAATTGTAAAAGGGGATATACTTGTTGGAAGCCAATTCTAATAGCAAAAAGGCTAGACTGGTAGATTGGTTCCACTTTATATAGCAAAGATAAAGAAGAGGACATACATGCCCTGCAGAAATCAAGTGCCTCATATAGAATAAATCAACTCAGTAAAAATCATTCCTAAAGCTGGCGTTTTCTATATCAGTGATTTATGTTTAAGCAATATTTATTGTCGTAAGATGAAAATACACCAGTGGAAGATGGCGTTTTCTCTTATCCAAACCACAAGCATTCTGAAAATAAGGTTCATACAATTGATCACGTAACTGGATATATATTTGCGCAATAGCTAAACAAACATCAGTGCATTTCCTTGATGTTCCACACATTCTTATAATCAACCATGAAACAACGATTCAATGAATAACACAATTATAAAAGCATGTTAGCCAGAAATATTTGTCGGTCAGGCAAAAAAATAGGCAGAATCAACTGACCACGGAAAAAGCAACATGGAATTATTTCATCCCCGTAAATGAAAGATTATATATTAACAGTAAGATGATTTTGGTTCCTTAAATAAATACATGTAAGAGCATTCATAACCATAAAAACTGAGTCACCCCAATTATCATAAGACATGGTTCTGGTAAGTAATATAAAGCATATACCTTTGATTTTGCCTTGCTATCTCTTCCCGCACAAATAGACCTGCCAGGATCTGCTACAATGTAATAACTGTTCAGCACAGCAGTATAACATGTACATTAATAGGAGCTAAGAACTGATTGTTCAAATACATAAAGTATCAAGAGAAATGCGTCTGAGAGAATACAACCTATCGATCCAAGTAGATAGCACTTGCGGGGATAAACTGAAAGCACCATTTCACATGCTTTTGCAGCCTAGAAATAGCTGTTCACATCTGCTAGCGTGCTATGGGCTCGCACTACACAGGTAAAAGATTCGGCAGAAACAGAACATGCCAATTTCATGTACGTTTAGGAAATTAATACCCCCACAGTATTATTTCCGAAATAAAATACGATGTGTGAATACGTGCCAAACTCATGTACAATTAGGAAATTAATACCCCATAGTATTATTTCCAAAATCAAATACGATGTGTGTATATCCATTTCTTACTCTGAAACAAAGCAAGAGACATAAAAGAAGAAAGAAATCCTAGAACTAAACGCTGAACAATGACATGAATAATTATGAGGATGGCCCTAGGAATGTATTTCGACTAATATGTATTTCACTTATAAATACAAAGGCAGGGCAGTAAAAATAGCTACCTAGAAGACAGACCAGGTGGCCATCAAGCATGAGCGCGAAGCGATCCCGAACCAGAAAATAGTCGTCCCCTGCAAAGAAGAAGGAATCTAACGGTATTCGGAATATGATCTGTAACTTTATTTGAATAATGATATCATACAAAGGGCTAAACATGTTTAAAATTGATACAGGCATAGGCCTTAGATCCGAGAACTGATATTGTTCCCACGAATCACTCATCTATTTAGCAAATATATGTTGCAGATGGAACTCATATAACCAAGATATATTGCAAATAACAACGACCTTATTTAGAGCAAAGATTGATATAACAATATTTGTGGAAGGCACATATATTTTTACTTATATTGTTAAATGAAAGATGCTTTATGTGTCGTTCAGCCTAATATTGTTACATGACATGAGAAGTTAAATATAGGGTCAAACACAATCACTGCTGAAAGATTTGGAAAACTTAAAAGTAGGGTGCTCACCTTGATGTTCCAGGTAAGAAGATTTAATGATTTCAGATACATAGCACTTTCAGCAACAGAATATATGTAGATGGAACCTATAACAATTGCCAAGACCAGTTCTTCCAGCTTGTTGGCCAGCCTGCACCTATTTATCCATGAACAAAAATCAGTAGATATCGTTGCATTATAGCTAGACATCAGTGAGTCGAAGTAATCTGACCGTAAATTAGATGCAGACCGACAGCCCTAGCGCATATTCACAGATAAAACAAAAAAACATCAAGAATTGATCTTTTCCAGAAAACAAACCTTGGAAGGGGATTGACTTATCTCCACTTCATGAATGCCATGCTCCAAACTGTTTCCTGGCAATGGTAAAAACAATGAGCACTTGGGGCCATATGATGCGGCTGAAATAGAAAGCATTCCTGACTGATGTATGCATTGAAATATTAAGATTTCAATGGGCCAGTTGAAAGACAACCTGTAACATAAATAAAGCACAACTCAAAACTCGCCATTAACATCGTGGAGGAGATCTCAACCGAGGAGAATAAACACCTCTGCATCATCTCCATGCGTAGTTCCCTCTCTCTAAAACGAAATGGATTTTAACACCTCTGCATCCTGCTTAGAGTTTTATCAAGCACTTCATAGGCATAGATTATACAGAATCTGCACAGAAAAATAAGAAGCTAAGCTACGGGATGAAATCAACAGAGGTGAGCGGAGAGGCAAATCAGGAGGTTGTCGTTACCTAAGCTCAGCAGAAGGGCGTGGCTAGCAGCAGCTCACCTCGGCTCAAATTCCTCATCCATATATACAGCGATGGCCCTCATGTTCGCCTTGTTCAACATCGAGGATGGAGATGCGTTAGTGGTGCTCCTGCTCCTCCTTTTATGCAGTGGAAGTTAATATCCTGCTCTCCATCTTCTCCTTTTGCTCCAGCATCATGTTTCTCCATCTCTCTCCTTCCTCACGGTGGGGGATAGTGTGGAGCTGGACAGGTGCGGGTGGAGGATGTGAACTGCTACATTACATGAAGAACAAAATCGACGGTAAGAGAGATGGAGAGATAGAGGAGGCCTAGGATTCAGCTAAAGATGTACCTTCCCGACATGAGGACGATGATGGGGACACGCACGCAACGAAGACCCGTGGTTGGCGGCATGAGGTTGGCAGCAGCGACATATCGTGGCCCCTCGTGCTTTCTTGTGCTCAGCACCGAACAGGACGCAGCAACTCGAGGTGGGAGAGGCTCGTGGCGGCCATGCTCGGCGGAGCAAGGTCGACGGTGGGGAGATCAGCAGGGACGGCCCCCACCGCGGCGCGAGCGGCCGGGGATGGAGGCGGCGCCGGCGGCCGCCGTCACACGCCGTCCTCCCAAGCTCGCCGTCCACGCCTGGCCGGGGCTCACCGCCCGTGGCTGCGCCTGCCACTGCCCGCACCTGCGGCCGGCTCGCCCGTGGCCACGCTCGCCCGCGCCGGCCACGCCCGGCCGGATTATATCAAAGCTGGCCGGAAACACGCCCTCGCAGCGCGCCAGCGGGAGGGGAAAGAGGAGGTGGAGGCGAGGCGCGGGAGGAGGGGAGGCGGGTGGATCTGGAGGAGGAGGGGCGGGGACGGCACCCTGCCAGGGCGGCGCGCGGCGCTGCGCCGCCATCAGTTCGCCGTCGTGGCCGCCGCCTCGAGCTCGAGTGGGGAAATGAGAGGACCCGCGATCTAGGGTTAAGGCTCAGCATATATGTACGAAGGACCTATCTGTAATTCACGTAAAGTGCATGGTTTTTTTTGCAAAACAGCGGCGGGTACTGTTCAACATTGTAGCAGACTGTAGCTGCTACAGTGCCAGGGCCTCCCATATTCCAACTTTTATATACTTATTATTCCAATTTTTATATACTTAGGATTTTGATACGGAGGGAGTAGTATCTTTCCTTTCCCTGGCCGTCGGCGTGTTCCTTTTCTGTTGGTATAAAGCGATGCCGCGCGATGGGAATTGCCGCGTGAACCTGGACTGGGTGGGAGACTAGGAAGCATCTATCTACGTGTTCCCATGTGATTTGTTCAGTCCCAGTAAGTAAGCTGACTGCTGCTACCCAAACTCTGGATTGTTCTGGAAAAATTTGAGGTGTCGACTGTCGCTGTTCAGAGTAAAAGAGTTGTGTTCCCGCAAAAAAAAAAAAAAAAGAGTTGTGCTGCAACAGTAATCATTCGAGTGGCATGTAGAGAAGAGAATCGCTGATTTTCTCAACAGTAGGCTTCGCTGTCCTTGATTTAAGTAGTTTTAGATAACGTGCTTATATAATCTCGTGACGCCAGCTCTTAGGTGTACATTCGACGGAGGCTGCAGTGAACCGCCACCGAGGAATGGTGAGCCAGCCGGGAGTTGGCCACGTACGTGGACAGGGCCCGCGCCAAAAGTAGTGGATCCGCCAATGGGGCGACGCGAATAAAAAGCGAGCGAACGCCCGGGTTTTCCTCCCACCTTCCCCTCCCTGCTTCCTCTTCGCCTTTGTCCCCGTCCGTTTCTCCTCGCTCATTCATTCCTTCATCCGTCCAGCCACCCTGCCGCGTTCCGTCGATCGATCCACCGCGCAAGATGGCGTCCGAGAAGCACTTCAAGTACGTCATCCTCGGCGGCGGCGTCGCGGCGGTCCGTACTCTCTCTCTCTCTCTCTCTCTCTTTTCTCTCTGTATGTGTGTGTTTCCCCTGGGATGTTTTCTTCTGATTCTGACGAGACAGGGATACGCGGCGAGGGAGTTCGCCAAGCAGGGCGTGCAGCCCGGGGAGCTCGCCATCATCTCCAAGGAATCCGTACGTCGCCCACGCATCCCCTCCCGACGCTACCCAACTCGATCGAACTGAGACGAATTCTGGATCCGGTCCTGTCAGTCTAGCTCGATAGGGGACAAACTTACGATCATTCTGCTTAGCGAATTGATATCCGACGCGTGTTTGCGTTTTCAGGTTGCCCCCTACGAGCGCCCGGCACTCAGCAAGGGCTACCTCTTCCCCAGAGTAAGTAAGAAGCAGTGCCCCCTACCTGCAGCCTGCAGAGGCTCCCCCGCCGTTGACTCAAATTTTGTTATCCGCTGCATCCTCTCGCTGAAACCGAAACTGTGTTTTCTCTGCAAACAGACGCCGCGAGGCTTCCGGGGTTCCACACCTGCGTCGGGAGCGGCGGGGAGAAGCTCTTGCCGGAATGGTACACGGAGAAAGGTAAGGCGTATTTTTTCCTCGTCTCGGAGAGAGACTGGTTGCTGATTCTTTAAGACGGACGACTCTCGCTCGTACTACCGTCGATGTTCAATTTTGCCTACTGTTTGAGCTCAATGCTGGATAGTGTATGTTCACTTATCCCCAGCGGCGGAGCCAGCCATGGCTGACGACCCGGGCCACCTTCAGACCAACAGTGCCAAACAGTATCCTACAGTGTACAAAGTGCTACAGTTAAGCTTGCAAGCTGCCGCCACACCCAGGGCCATGGCCCAGGTTGCCTGGGGCCTGGCTTCGCCCCTGCTTATCCCTGATATGTAGTTCTATACTGACAATGGTCAGACCCACCTACAGAAACGAAATTCTGATTTTTGCTCTAATAATGTCATAGCTTGCTCAAGTTGCTTCACTGATGCTCTTTGAAAGTTTCAATGAAATGAAACCAGGGAGGCCACTCCCTGATGATCTGAACTCCAATTATAAGCCCACTGCTTTTCTGTCCACGTTTTCAAACTTTCTTTTCCAAAACGAGATGTTGTTTTGTCCGTGGCAATCCTTGTTAGAGCATGCCAGTTGATTTAACAGCAAAAGAACTGCATGTCTGGAGTTTGTTTTAGTACCTGACAGCTTAGTTGCTGAAAATACACAAAAAAAAAGAGCATCTAGTGTATTTTTGCAGTTCCGAGAAGTGAAAATCCCACGATTATGTCTGTTTGCAGGCATTGAGCTGATCCTGAGCACGGAAATTGTTAAGGCTGATCTTGCCTCCAAGACATTGACCAGTGCAGCGGGAGAAACCTTTACCTATGAGACCTTGGTCATTGCCACTGGCTCCTCGGTGAGTTCTCAACTGTTAATTTCCCACTGCAAGATGAATAATCTACAGCATGTGCAATTGGTTCTGAACTTGTCAATCTTACCTTTTCCCTAGTCAGTCTCTTCATATTATGTTACTCATTATTTTGTATTTCTTTGCTTGCTCAGACCATAAAGCTCACGGACTTTGGAGTGCAAGGAGCAGAAGCAAACAACATATTGTATCTAAGGGATATCAATGATGCCGACAAGTTGGTTGCGGCTATGCAGGCAAAGAAGGATGGAAAGGCCGTCGTTGTCGGAGGTGGCTACATCGGACTTGAGCTTAGCTCAGCACTGAAGACTAACAATTTTGATGTCACTATGGTGTACCCAGAGCCGTGGTGCAGTAAGTCCCCTTGCTCTTATCTGCTAAACTTTAACGCGTTTCATTTTTCTGAATAGTACTCAGCACATCAGGAAACACCATTTTCTTGACATACGTTACACACATTTCTTACTATCTCAATGCAATCTCACACGGAAAATGCCATCTATTGTAGTGCCCCGTCTCTTTACTGCCGGTATTGCTCATTTCTACGAGGGCTACTACGCCAACAAAGGAATCAACATTGTGAAGGGTACCGTGGCAAGTGGTTTTGATGCTGATGCCAATGGAGATGTGAGTTTCTCAGTACGGTTTCAATTTGATAGTGGTGTGGTGTTAGCTGTGCAGGACGACGCTCACCTGCTTCGATCTGTTTTTGCTTGTCAGGTTGCTGTAGTCAAGCTGAAGGATGGAAGAGTACTTGACGCCGACATCGTCATCGTCGGAGTCGGTGGCAGGCCACTGACAGGCCTCTTCAAAGGCCAAGTTGATGAGGAGAAAGGTGGACTTAAGGTTAGCTCACTGTTATGTTGACAAAATATTATCCAACTGATTGACTCTACCGAATTAGCAACTGTAATCGTTATTTTTCTGTATCTTTGTGCACACTGTTCGTTCAGTTTCTTCTTGTAGCTGCCTTAAGGTTTGACAAGTTTTTCTGTCATGTGCTGTCACCCAGACTGACACATTCTTCGAGACGAGCGTCGCCGGTGTGTATGCCATTGGTGATGTGGCCAGCTTCCCCATGAAGCTCTATAACGAGCCCAGGAGAGTGGAGCACGTCGACCATGCACGGAAATCAGCCGAGCAGGCCGTAAAGGTGAGCAATCCTTTTTAGGCCCCGGTCAGAACGGGCATTTTCTCGAAACCTGCTAGGATGGAGCAGTTTGTTTCCAGTGATATTCATGGGGGTTCCAAACGGCAAATTATCTGTCACAGGCTTTTTTTTTCTTCGAGAGTACGCAATTGTGTACCTTACTTATATAGAAGGCAGAGTTTTGAGAGCTGTCATTGCTGTGAAAACAGCAAGACCACGACACAGTTACAAGATCTGTCACACGCTTGACATCAAAAGTGTTGGCCAATTTGCAGGCGATCAAGGCCAAGGAGTCCGGCGAGACTGTGGCAGAGTACGACTACCTCCCCTACTTCTACTCCAGGTCGTTCGACATCGCGTGGCAGTTCTACGGCGACAACGTCGGCGAGTCGGTGCTGTTCGGGGACAACGACCCGGCGGCGGCCAATGCCAAGTTTGGCACGTACTGGGTCAAGGACGGCAAGGTCATGGGCGTGTTTCTGGAGGGCGGGTCGGCCGACGAGAACCAGGCCATCGCCAAGGTCGCCAGGGCCCAGCCACCGGTGGCCGACCTGGAGGCGCTCGCCAAAGAAGGACTCGACTTCGCCGCCAAGATATGAAGATTTGTCTATCTACGTACGTCTGTAAATTTTGTGTCTGTGTTTCTTAGCTCAGCAATGAGGTTTGATTTTTGGAATTTGATGTTGCGAGTAATGACACCACTATGGCCTGTGATTATAATGCTGGTAGCATCGATTGTATTAATCTCGTCATTGCAGCAAAAGATACAACCGCTTCTACTCCCTCTGTTCCACAATGTAAACCTGTTTAGCATTACATGTGAAGACAAGCAATCAAAACACACGTCGTTCATTTCTGGCCCTTTGTTGGCACACGCGGATGTTAGGAGGCGAGCGTCTATTGGTTCCTTGATGTGGTTCTTTTTTCGAGAACAAGCAGGAGAACTATTTTAAGCTTGAAAAGAGAAACAACCCCATAGTGGATATAACAACACTCTCGGCCCAAGACAACGTCTTTCGGCTCACAACGCACTCCTACAGCTAGACAAGGAAGGTCGCCTTGCCCAACCTTCGGGCAAAAAAGGCGAGGAGACATGACACATAGACTCAACACGAACACCGTTATAGCATGACCATGACTTTAAAGGGCCTAAGGCTGCCCGACCAACGTACCCCTACTCATGCGCCTAAACGAATTGACAAGTGGATGGTAGGATCAAGCCCGACATGAAGAAGGCAAACCGGACCTATGTTGGCCTGTCTTGCCAGCACGTGAGTGCTCTGGGTGAAATCTCTACATGACCTTTCGCAGTGTCGCCATCTACGGCGTCCTCGAGCATCGTTTCTTCCTTGTTGGTCTTGTCGTTTATCCTTTATTCGCTTCTATCCCTTGTGGTCAATTCCCTGAGTGAAAAACTAGATCTAGATTTCTGAATGAGATGACAACAACGTCGCTCGCTCCCTAGATCGAGGCGTTGTTCTTGGTGGTTTGACTATAGGTTGGCATGCAAGTTAGTGGCACACGCCTTGACTCCAGATGGTAGATCCTAGGTGTGCCCACAACATACTCACTCCGTTCCTAAATATAAGATGTTTTAACCTTTTTAAGACTCACATGTATCTAGACACGTTTTAGTGTGTATGTTCACTCATTTCAGGCCGCATCTAGTCAACATGTGTATAACATTTAAAACATCTTATATTTAGGAACAAAGGGATTACTAGTGTAGAAACCATGCATAACATAGATAGCGGAGTGTGGAGGATCCCATGTCGTCTTGGTCACATGGGGAAAATTGAGGGATTTTTATTGACTGTTGTAGGAGAATGTTGCGATGGGAAAGGGATACAATGTGGTGGTGCAACGTTCAGAATGAAGTGGTTTCAGGTGGTTCAACATCGGCCGCAGTGCGAGGCCGGCGGACCAGGCATTCTTCTACAAAGCAGAAGCAGATAAATTCTTCCTATTCGTTTCAGAGTTGGATTCTCTACTCATGTTTCGGGGAATTGTGACATGTGCGCTTGTGGGGATGGCATCTAGGACAGGCTTTGTTTGGTGGTATCTTTTGTAAGAGCATCTCCAAGAGATTACCTATAATTTGGTTATCCAAAATAGTTTTGGGTAGAGAAGAGAGATGATATGGGTAAGCCAAAAAATTTGCTCTCTGAGAGTTTACCCAAAAACTGGATGGCTAAAACTAGATTCCACGTGGAGCTCACTTCTTGTCAGTGGGTCTTGTTTTTCTCTCCTTTTTTTCTCCCTTTAGTTTCTTTCTCCTTCCCCTCTCTTCTTGCTCTTGCGACCGGAGCGTCGGGCGGGAGTTAGGGAGGCGGGCAGAGCATTGTGCATCGCAGGAGGGCACGACGACGCCTCGATCGGAGTTGGGGAGGCTGTCGCCTCGGCTTGGTCGCATGTTGCGACGCTCTCATCACCTAGGTCATGCGCGGCGGCGGCGACTCAATTTAGCACCGGCGGACGAATCGGCGAGGCGGGCGGTTGCGGGGAGGTGGTGAAGAGGCCCTTGGCGGTCAATTTTTTTTCGTCGGCAGTGCTCCGATGTGAGCGGCCACTTGGCCTTGATTTCGGCCGAGGGAGGTGGTGCGCCCCTCGGGAAGAGGTAGACGGGGGCGACGGGGTTGGCGGAGGGGCGCCGGTTGGCGGGCGGGTGCTCGCCGGCGACAAGAAGCGCTGAAGATGGCGACGGAGTGGTCAGTCCACACGCGTATGAACTTTCCGTGCGAGGCGGTTGGCCCCCCGGGCCTTTTTTGCTGACATGACATTGACCCAAACAATATGGGTATTAGAGGTGGTCTTACAAATAAACAATCAAAATCTAGTCGACTATCACCCTTTGTGTGATAATGGTGCTATGGCTGGGGCTAGACAGGAAAAAAATCCAATATTTTTAGGATTGGAGCCACTTGGAATTGCAGACGTGGGTGAACACGAAAAAGATGAGTTTTACTTGCAAAATTTGATGAGGAAACAGACTCTTCTGATTTTTTTGGTCCTTCAAAGAAATACTAGAAGGACAAGACGCGCGTTCCCGCGTCCGTTCTAATACAACCGATAATAAATAAGTATTTTTTTAGCGAAACATATATATATCAGTAAAATAATGGTAAAAATAGTACCAGGCTCACTCTTTTACAACACAATAATTTTGACCTTCTCACATAAATATAGAGAAGTAGAGAAGAAAACACAATTATATCAGTTGTATCAAGGTTAAAAGTACACCGCTCAACAAAAAGAACACATGACCCCCAAAAAGGTTAAACTCTCAAATACTTAGTTTGACGATCATGATGTGACTATAATTATGAAATGTCATTAAAATTAAATTATGTACATGGTTATATGAAGATTTTCACAAAATAATTGAACACACTTTCGATAATCTATAGACACACGATATATATGATGAACATTGCAGACTCAAGAGATAGATTAGTCAAGACTTTATTAACCATCGAGAACTCAAGTTCAATTATTTATTGTAATGAAATCAGGTAGACTTTGCTGACATCAATTATTCCAAAATCCGTAATTCTTGGCATAATTATGTCCCGAAAAGTTACATCAATTGGATCTAATACAATCGATATTATGTAAACAGAATAATATTCCACCGCTAGATACTAAATAGTGCACCAAAAAATAGAGCAAAGTGAGATTTTAAATGGTTTATGCCATCTTAATCTGTGAATCAGATCCAGATTATATAAAATAAAGTATAAATAAAAATAAATGTCATGAACACCACTATTTTTTAATATATATCTAAGTGTAGGAATGCTCATCTCTAGTTGTCATGTTCGCCAAACGTTTAACAAGACAAGCTATTTTATCATTTTACACTCATGAGTCGTGACTTTTCTGCACTCTAATTACTGCAGCGGAGGCTAGACGCTCATAGGTCTTTTTCAGTGTATGCATCCAACCATCTACCAAATACATACACGTAGTTGCTTGCATAATCTATCTCGTTCTCTTAATATAAGTGAGAGATTAGTAAATATAGAGAAAACGTTTATGGATAGATACACACATCATCTTTCATTAATAATTAGGTGGCATCCAACAACGAGGTATCTAACTTATCCTTTCACCCCCTTTCAGCATCAAGTTTTTGCTCATGGTCTGAACCGCGGGTTCCACCACCACCGAGTCGAGCAGCACTAACAGCAACGGCGACATCGGCGGCCGATGCGAGAGATGACATGGGTATCACATGCAACTGGTGCGAGAGATGTAGGAAGTCTTCCAGCCCACAACTTTGTGTGACCACCAGAATATGCACCGACGGGGAGCGCACGTGGCTTGGAAGTTGACAATAGACTTGAGACGCGACATCGGGGACCGAGGTGCCCTGTATTCCTAGGGGCTTGACAGGGCCAAAAGTGTGTGTGGAGAGACGTGAAAAATTTGCAGTGGAACGACTATTGTTGATAGAATACGGCTCGAGGGAAGCGGATGGAGAGAAATGGTGTCGCACATAGGCCGCGTGATGCTATGGTGGGCGCTGGCGGCAGAGAAAGGATAAGGGGAGAGCTTTAAAGTCTTTATCTCTTTTTTTACATATATCGAAACGATATATCCAGATTTCAGATTTGGCAAATAAAGCATACAACTAATGTACCTATTGTACGTGCTCTATAAGTTTTGTAAAAATAATATTTTTTATTTTAAGCTACACAAAAAAAGAAATTTTTGAGTGGGAAATGGAGCTATTTTTCCTTTTCACACCATAATTTTCTTTTTTGTGTAGTTGGAAATACCAATTTTTTCACCGAAAAATTGGCAAATATATTCAAAACATGTGTATGTATCCAACAATTTTATTTTTTTTCTAGGTGTGAACTATAAAGAGTTGTGTATGTATCCAACAATATTTTTATAAGGTGTGAACTATAAAATGAGATATGAGTGGGGTCCATCATGTGGTGTGGTGTCACTACCCTATTGGAGGAGATGAGAAGCAAGGAGAGGGCAAGGATTCTAGGGAGATTATGCTCCAGATTCATTCTGGATTTTTTTACTCTGAATAAATTTTATGTTATGTTTCCTTTTCTGTTTTATTGAACCGTACGATGTGTTTCATGTTGCTATCTATATCTACCAAATTTTATTTGTTTGCTCTTGTGTTCTCACTTATTTTCCGGACTTGGTAACGTGAGATCCTAGAGATTTAATATTTAGTTTATATCATGAAATGAATAGTACGAACGGGGGAGCAGGAGCTCCTTGATTCAAAAATAAATCCCTTAATTATAAGCATAATTGGGAGCATGTATATCTCTATCAGAGGGAGGTTTTCTTGGTATAACTCGATCCACAATGATAGTTGTGTGTCCAACTACAAAATACCACTTTTTACCCAATATGAACCCTTTGAGAAACCACTACCCATATATATAGGTAAGCCCACTTCCTCAAAGGGACCATACAACAAACCCTAACCCTCACTCTGCACTCCAATTTTCTATATAAGAAAGCAAACCCTTGCCCCACTCCCCACTCCGCACGCTACCCCACTCTCCACTAGTCACTCCCACTCTCCATGCCGAATCCTATATCGCAACACTCCCCTCCCTTTCTACTAGCCAAACTGCCCATTCCCCGCTTTCCCTTGGGTCCCCACTATCTCCATGTGTAGAATCTCGCACGCCCCATGAAGCCTGGCCAGAGCCCTCCATCCGCGTTCTCGGCCCGCAGATATGTTCTTCGTCCTTTCTATACATTGTGTTTCATCTTGTTATTCTTTCTCTTTAATGACCTTAACCTCTCTTTATGATCCGCGTATCCACGGTGAGGTCGTCATTAGCGCATGGCATATAGTGAGGTCATTAGTCGATTTTGTTTAACAACTCGCTCCTTGATCCATTGCGCATGGCCCCGTGTACACGTTAGCGGATTTTATAGGCTTGACTGATTTAGGATCAAAATCGATTCACTGCAACAACTTGAGGGTAATGATGCAGTTCTCAAGTTCAAGTACTAAATAAAGTCAATCACGCTAGTATATGGACCGTAGATGCATTTTACTCGTTAGGAACTACTGATGGGCCTAGCCCAATAATTCTTACAGGGTGGGAGGTATACTTGTCGGATCTGAAAAATATATATCAAATTGCTATTTACGCAATTTTTTGTTAATTCATACGTATAAATTCAACAATAACATATTTGTCCTTATTTACAAACACTGAAAATTAAAATGGACATTTGTTTCTTCATACGGTGCAATATCATGTTTCATCAATTATTATGAACATATTACGGTGGACATAATGGTGATCAAATAAGAGCTGCAAAATTATGAATTCACCTACAAAGAAAAGAGAATTACATATGATTTAAAATCCATCGAGAATTATATGCAAAGTGAGAAGTGAGTGGGAACCAAAAGTGAGCTTTCTTCCATGGTGATTAGTTTCTCAGTAATATTTTTGTTTAATATTTTGGTTACTTATTTCCATCTTTTGATTTATTTAATGGGTGGGGCTACAGGGATCGCCCTTCGGATTTTTTTCCTTTTTATTATTTTGGAGGCCCTACTTATTACAGCCTAACCCATTGAATGAACGAGAACAAATGTGCAATGTATCTATTTAATTCTAAATGGCACTTAGCCTGCGTCCAAAGTAACGTGAGTAAAAAAAATAGAGCAACAGGCTCACGCCCGACGTAAGTACAAAGTGCTTGTCATATTGTCATGATTGCACATTGCAGGCAAGACATCCATGCAGACACATACTCATGTAACGTGAGTACAAAATGCTAATATTATATTGTCATGAATGAGGGTGAGATTTTCTAAAAATTTCTTTAAAGTGTTTATAAATGCAGGCGGGTTTGTGATCACAAATTCCAGTAGTACTTTAAGATAGTGAAGTTAAAGTTGTATATCTCGGTTCATTACATTACTAGAGACGAAAATGACAACAGTACTCGACGAGGATTTGGAGCTTAGCAAACTCTGGCAGATACCTAGTTAATTTCTTGTTCGGTTGTGCAAAGAACAGTGACCGTTAGTTGGTTTTGTCCGGAGCAAAAATGACCGGACGACAGAGTTCGCAGCGTTCGCAAGCAAAAACCAAAGAAGCTTTGTTGGTTTTTTGTTGAGAAACAACCGGACAGCAGGGCTCGCAGCCTTGGCTAGAAAAGACCAGAGAACCTTGTTGGTTTTATCTGACGGAATGACCGAACGATAGTGCTTGATTTGCATGCTTTGCTATTGGGATACGCGCATACTTTGTTTCTGCATGCCCCGTTATTTTTTTTATTCAATCACAACCGTTCATTTCGTTCTCGTAGTCCAAAGTAACGTGAGTACAAAAAAATAGAGCAACAGGTTCACGCCCGACATGAGTGCAATGCTTGTCTATTGTCATGAATGCAGGCAAGACATCCATTCAGACACATACTACTCTGTACTGTAGTATGTTCCAGATTAACGTGAGTACAAAATGCTATTATATCACTAACTATAGGAAAGACATTTGTCATGAATGGGGGTGAGATTTTTTGGAAATTTCCTTAAAGTGCATAAATGCAGGTGTGTTTGTGACAGCAAATTCCAGTAGTCTCGGTTCATTACATTACAAGATACGAAAGATGACAGCACTACTCGACGAGGATTTGGAGTTTGGCAAACACTGGCATATACCCAGTTAATACTCATGTTCGGTTGTGCAAAAGAACACCGACCCTTAATGTTGGTTCTGTCTTAAGCAAATGACCGGACAGGAGAGTTAGCAGCCTTCGCAAGCAAAGACCAAAGAAACTTGTTGGTTTTGTGTTGAGAAACAACCGGACAGCAGAGCTCGCAGCCTTGGCTAGAAAAGACCAGAGCACCAAAACCCCTATCCTTCTAAATAAAACAAACAAATAAATAAGAAAATAAGGGAAATCCACAAGTGGGCCTGTGCCCGTTTTGGTCTAGCACCAACGCTGATTTCACCTGAGATGATGGACTAGAACGAAATAAGCGCTGGTCGTTGAATGAGCAATTACGAGGCATGAAGAAACAAAATAGGCGTGTATCCCGATAGAAAAGCATGATATAATTTTAGACGGATTAAACCAGGGTTTTGGTTTGGCACCAGCGCTCGTGCACCTGACTACCTGAGAGAACGAAATGAACAGTTGTTGTTGAATGAACAATAACGGGGCATGCAGAAACAAAAGATGCATGCATCCCAATAGCAAAGCATGCAAATTAAGCACTGTCGTCCGGTCGTTCTGTCAGATAAAACCAAAAAACCAGAGAACCAAAACCTTCCATCCTTCTAAATATAACAAACAAATAAATAAGAAAATAAGGGAAAATCCACAAGTGGGCCTATCCGTTTTGGTCTGGCACCAGCGCTGATTTAATGGACTAGAACGAAATGAGCGGTTGTTGTTGAATGAACAATTACGAGGCATGAAAAAACAAAATAGGCGTGTATCCCAATAGCAAAGCGTGATATAATTTTAGACGGATTGAACCAGGGTTTTGGTCTGGCACCAGCGCTCATGCACCTGACTACCTAAGAGAACGAAATGAACGGTTGTGGTTGAATGAACAATAACGGGGCATGCAGAAACAAAAGATGCGTGTATCCCAATAGCAAAGCATGTAAATTAAGCACTGTCGTCCGGTCGTTCCGTCAGATAAAACCAAAAAACCAGAGAACCAAAACCCCCATCCTTCTAAATATAACAAACAAATAAATAATAAAATAAGGGAAAATCCACAAGTGGGCCTACCCGTTTTGGTATGGCACCAGCGCTGATTTAATGGACTAGAACGAAATGAGCTGTTGTTGTTGAATGAACAATTACGAGGCATGAAAAAACAAAATAGGCATGTATCCCGATAGCAAAACGTGATATAAGTTTAGACGGATTGAACCAGGGTTCTGGTCTGGCACCAGCGCTCATGCACCTGACTACATGAGAGAACGAAATGAAGGGTTGTGGTTGAATGAACAATAATGGGGCATGCATAAACAAAAGATACGTGTATCCCAATAGCAAAGCATGTAAATTAAGCACTGTCGTCCAGTTCGTTCTGTCAGATAAAATCAACAAGGTTCTCTGGTCTTTTCTAGCCAAGGTTGCGAGTCCTGTTGTCCGGTTGTTTCTCAACACAAAACCAACAAAGCTTTTTTGGTTTTTACTTGCGAACGCTGCGAACTCTGTCATCCGGTCATTTTTGCTCCGGACAAAACCAACTAACGGTCGCTGTACTTTGCACAACCGAAGAAGAAATTAACTGGGTATCTGCCAGAGTTTGCCAAGCTCCAAATCCTCGTCGAGTACTGTTGTCATTTTCGTTTCTAGGAATGTAATGAACCGAGATATACAACTTTAACTTCACTATCTTAAAGTACTACTAGAATTTGTGACACAAACCCGCCTGCATTTATAAACACTTTAAAGAAATTTTTAGAAAATCTCACGCCCATTCATGCCCATTCATGACAACATAATAGCATTTTGTACTCACGTTAATCTGGAACATAGTACTCACTCCATTCCATTTTAATTGACTCACATATATCATTCATATATATGTGAGTCAATTAAAATGAAACGGAGGGAGTACATGAGTATGTGTCTGCATGGATTTCTTGCGTGCATTCATGACAATATGACAAGCACTTTGTACTTATGTCGGGCATGAACCTCGTTCCTCTATTTTTTTTGTACTCACGTTACTTTGGACGCAGGCTAAGTGCCATTTGGAATTAAATAGATACATTGCACATTTGTGCTCGTTCATTCAATGGGTTAGACTCCAAAAATAAATAAAAAAGAAATTCGGAAGGGCGATCCCTATAGCTCCCCACCCATCAAATAAATTAAAAGGTAAAGAAAATTAACCAGAAAGGTAAAAGAAAGTATTTGTACTGAGAAACTAAAGAGAGATTTTCACCATGGAAGAAAGCTCACTTTTAGTTCCCATTCACTTCTCTCTTGCCATATAATTGTTGATTGATTTGAAATCATATATAATTCTCTTTTCTTTGTTAGGTGAATTCATATTTTTGCACGTCTTAATTATTTGATCACCATGATGTCCACCATTATACGTTCATAATGATGGATGCAACATGATATTCCACCTATTATGAGGAACAAATTCCATTTTTTTTGCAGTGTTTGTAAATAAGGACAAATATGTTATTGTTAAATTTAAACATATAAATTAATTAGAAAATTTGCGTAAACATGTTAATGAGAAAAATGCTCTTGGGTGTATAGACATTGGACGGTTAGATATTGTATAACCATTTCAATTTGTCGCTTATGCCGTACGACTATTGTCGTATTTGCAAAAGTAACCAATACCACAATGATCTAACTACATTGTTATTGATCGAACAATCTTCACCCCTCAGATGTCATGCACCGGATCGGCTAATTACTATTATCCAAAAAACATCACATGTCATGTATCAATTGGCACTTCAACATAAATATTATTCATGTTTTTTGTATATATTAATATTTTTAGAAAATAAATACCAGGCTATGATTTCTTAAATAAACTATATAAGGGAGAAATCCATCCACAAGTATAAAATACTTAATATTTCCTGTAATCCGAACCTCATTTTCTCTTGTGCTTAGAAATATAGATAATTAAATGATGATGTTAATGAGGAGGTGGATCTTATTTTAGATGTGATGTAAACATATTCTTTTGCGTGAAACAATAACCACTTGTTTAATAAAAACATATAAGGTATACACTATCCCTAAATCCAACCGCTTAAACTAAGTAGAAAACTAAATTGTAAAACACAAACAAAATAGTTGATAATATAAATTTAAAAGGAGAAAGGAAACTAGAAGACACCCAACTAAACTATGCCTACATACTACAGATAAAACTATGCAAAAACTGACGTGATCTACAAATACCAATTGATTTTTGGTCAAATCATACTATTACAACTTTAACCATGCATACATGTGTATCAAAAATTTCTACTTGTGCACACTATCCCTTAAGGCTTAAGCTAAAAAGTAGCATATCAAAATAAAATGTTTAAAATAAAGGTTATCCAACTAATTTTACCATCCACGTAGCTTCACTAAAGCATATAAATATAAAATATGAAATCACCGCAAGAAAAATCAACTTTAAATTAAACCTTTATTTGCAAGTGAGAACAAAAGAATAAAATAAAATCCAAAGATTCCATGATGCGAATTATTATTTCTCTTTCACATTTATTTTTGGAAAATTCCATTGATTCTTGATTTGTGTGATTCCATTGGGTCTCCCCGTACTAAGTTCATACATATCTATGCCATGAATGCTTTTTATACAAAAAATAAGTTTATTAGTTTTCTAGTGCTTGCACATGTTATCAAATGTGTTGTTCCAAGCTGGTAATGTATTGAAACATCCATATGGAAAAGGTTTCCTATAGAGTAGTGGATATTGCACGACTGTATTAACTTCACTAGTATGAAACTTCTTATAGAAGAAAGCATACCAGTGGCGGGCCACCATTGATCCACGCCACTGTATTCTGGGACCAGGTTTTTGAACTGTATTCAGAACTGTCAAAAGACAGACATGATAGTCCTTCATCCATATTACTAGAACGATACCCCGTGCGTTGCAGCGGGTAACTCTTAAGTAACCTAGTAAAACATATAAACTCCTGAAGTTGACTATAGAAAAGCAAAATGTAGTTGATCATAACAGTTGAGGCTAAATTTTATTTAATATACATGAAATGTATGAGTATTTTATATTTTAAAGTTTGTTATGGTTTAGGGGTGTACCTGATTGATGTAGATAAAGTGAAATTAGCGGGTTGAAGAAACTGGTGATGCGTATGGCTTGCATGAAGATGCCATGCAAATTGCCGCATAATGTGTCTAAATTTTTTTTGAGCAGTTACATGTAGAAGATCACATAATCTCGAACAATAGTTCTATGATTTTCATTATTGAAATCTTAGCAAAAAATCACTTGATTGTCGTAACCGATTCCGGTGTTCCACTTGTACATTATTTAATTATGGAATTACATACCGGGATGATGCGATTTTATCGTTTGAATGGTAAAAAAAGATAATATGATGCAAACAACTTGATGGGCAAAGAAAAGGATGATGTGGATGCTTGCATGTAGATATAGACAATAAGTAATGATGTGGACAATTGATTGGCTAAGAGAGAAAGTGATGTGGATGGCTTGCATGTTGAGATAGAAAAATATTAATTGCACTTAGTGGGGTTTTGCTTTATAAGAAGTATAGATTAGCTATAGTTTATGTTACAATTTTTTGCCACAATATACTAGTAGATGATTCTTCATTCGGAAACAAGTTATAGGAGAGCCATCGATATATGCTAATAACTACTCCCTCGGTTCCATAATATAAGATGTTTTAGGCCTTTTCCACATTTACATGTATACACATGTATCTAGACATGTTTTAGTATATATGTCCACTCCTTTTAGTCCGAATCTAGACAAGATGTGAAACATCTAAAACATATTATATTATGGAACGAAGGGAGTAACCACTAACAAATTTTTTTTTTGGACATTTATGACAGTAGGGAAGGCCCCTACTGCCTCTATATAAGAACACCCACAAAGGGGCAACAGGCAAAGTTACATATTTACAGAGAGGTTCAAAAAATCAAAGAGTGCTAACTATAGAATTAATGAAAGTATGTTTGCTGTCCTTGGTCCTATGGACAAGGAGTCTAAAGTCCTCTTTGAAACGAGCAGCCCAGGCTGAGGTAGAAGGTGTAATTCCGTTAAAGTAGTAGTTGTTCCTCTCCTTCCAAATACTCCAAGCAGCAGTAGAGAAAACGTCCATGAACATCTGCTTCGTCCAGCGAGACCTGGAGAAAGAGATCAACTCAAGTCTGGTGGACATCACATTTGGAGATATAGGGAAGTTCAGTTTCCCCCAGCAATCCTTGCTGAAATCACAGTGGAAGAAGAGGTGTTCCACTGTTTCCTCAACCCCAGCGTTACACATCGTGCAAATGAAGTTGTTGCCCACATTATAGTGGCGTCTGCGCAGCATGTTCCTTGTGTTCAATCTGTCAGATAACAGTAACCAGCAGAAGAATTTGATTCTTGGGATGCTTTTGCTTTTCCAGATCCAATTAAAAGACTCATGAGGAACAAGATCTCTGAAGTAAAACTTGTAATACTGGCTAGAAGAATATTGATCAGAGCCCCAAAGATATGACCACTTATCATTGGAGGAGTTGTCCAGCACAATGTGGGCAGTGTCTTCCTGAGCATGTCGCAGTTCCTGGATAGCTTGTGAAGAAAGTGGTAAATGGAAATTAGCACCAAGTGTATCTGCCGAGAGAAAATCTGTGGCTGAGACATCTTCATCCAGAGCAAAGGAGAATGCTCTAGGATAGGATTCTGAAGCAAGCTGGTCCTTCCAAGGATCCTTCCAGAATAAAATGGTGTCTCCTTTAACAATGGTACACTTGGAGATCCCTCTGTAAATTGGTGATAATTTGCACACATCTCTCCACCAGAAAGAGCCACAGAGGTCAAGAGCATGAGGCACCTTGTTGCTATAGTGAGTATTCCATATTAGAGTGACCCAAGGTGTATCCATTTTATTGTAGAATTTATGAAGGTATTTAAGCAAAAGCCCTTCATTCTGAATTTTTAAATTTAAAACCCCAGCACCACCCTTATTCTTGGGTCTGCACACTTTGTCCCATGCAATCAGAGAGTTGCAATGTTCACCATCTTCAGTTTTCTTGTTCCACAGGCAGTGCCTTCTGATCTTATCAACATGTTCTATGATTTTGGGGTGTATCTTAATGGCACACATTGTAAAAGTGGCAATTGAAGTGAGCAATGTGTTGATTACTGTAACTCTCCCACTGTATGTCATCATCATGAAATTGGCAGTCATTGCCCTCTCAATTCTGTCCACAAGAGGCATTAGATCATAGACAGTGGGCTTTGTTGTTCCTAGAGGAAGGCCAAGGTATGTAAATGGCATAGTGCCAACAACACAACCAAAGATGGCTGCAATATCAGAGGCCTGCTGCTGTGAGATGTTAATGGGAATCATGATTGATTTATGGTAATTGATATGTAAACCTGTGGACTGAGCATAAGTGTCCAGAATCTCCTTCATCTTTTCCACTTGATCAGAGCAAGCAGGCATGATCACAATAGTGTCATCGGCATACTGAACCACAGGGTAGTCCATTCCATAGTCAGGGGAGAAAGGAGCATGAAGCAAGTTATCTCTGAAGGCCTTGTTAATAGCAGACTGTAGCAGATCAGCTGCTAAAACGAAGATAAGAGGTGAAAGAGGGTCCCCCTGTCGAACACCTCTTTTACAATGAAACTGCCTGCCAGGGACACCATTCAGCAAAACACTTGACATCCCAGAGCTGAAAATTGATTTAATCCACTGTAACCACTTTGAATCAAAACCCATTTGTTTCATTATTTTTAGCATAGCAGTGTGATCGATGGTATCAAAGGCCTTTGCAAAATCTAATTTTAGGAGAATTATCTCTTTCTTGGATGCCTCACACTGGTGGATAAACTCAAAAGCCCAGGCAATACAGTCTTGGATTGTCCTACCTTTTAGAAACCCATATTGGTTTTTGTGAACAATTTTGAGAACAATTTTCTGTAGCCTGTTTGCTAGCAATTTGGTAATTAGCTTGAGACAGCTGTTGAGAAGAGTGATGGGTCTGAAATCATTAACTGTTGCAGGAGATCCAATTTTGGGAATGAGAGTGATGTATCCTGTGTTAATGCTTTCCAAATTAAGATTACCATCATGGAATTCCTGACATAGAAGATAAATATCCTCTTTAATTATATGCCAACAGGACTTCAAGAACTGCCCATTAAAACCATCTGGTCCGGGAGCTTTATCTGCAGGCATCTCTCTAACCACGGCATCAATTTCCTCATGAGAAAAGGGGCAGACAAACAATCCAGTCCCTCAATTGGTTCAATCAGGTTTTCTAGGTCAAAGCCCATCACAGTGTTCTGACAGGTGCCAAGTCTATCCTTAAAGGATTCATAGATGAGCTTCTCTTTGTCAGCATGTGATGTAACCTGAGTTCCATCAGGTAAATCAAGCTGAGCAATAGAGCTTCTCCTAAACCTGTCAGTGGCCAGCATGGAAGAATTTTGTATTTTCATCGCCAAATTTAGTCCATCTTACTGTACATCTCTTCTTCCAGTACTGCCTCTGATATTCTAAAAGTTTCAGCATGGTCTTTTAGGATTCTTCTGAAATTGGTTTCAGGCACCGTAAGCCCTCTCCTGTCTTCCAAATTATCTAGCTCCAGGAGTGCTTTATTGCAGTTTTCTATGCAGATTTTCAGTCTGGATATACCTTTGCTCCAGAACTTCAGGTCATACCTTAAACGTTTTAGCTTAGCATTAAGGTTAGCAGCACTGTTTTTTTGAAGGTTGGTTTGCTCCAGCTAGTGGCAACAGTCTGCAAAAAACCACTGTGTGCCGTCCAGAAACTTTCAAATCTGAACAGTTTGCAAGCTGGGATGGAAGTCTGAATAGAAGCGACACATGGAGTATGGTCAGACGTAGGCTTCCCTTGTGGATTGACCACAGTATTTGGGTATGAAATTGACCAGTGCAAAGAAGTGAAAAACCAATCAAGCTGCTCAAGCAGAGGATCCTGTTGCATATTACTCCAGGTAAAGCTTCTTCCTTTAATTGGGATTTCTGTCAGGTTTTGAGATCTGATTAAATCATTGAACAGAAGCATGTCATCAACATCTCCCCCAGGTTTGTTTCTATTATCGATTGATCGAATGAAATTAAAATCGCCACAGATTAACCAGTCCTCTTCATCAGGAATATTTAGATTATAAAACCAGTTAACAAAATCATCTCTCAAATCACCAGAACAAGGGCCATATATGTTCAATAAAGTCCAGGAGAAATTATCTTGCTTTGAGGTGAAATAAACTGACAGAGCAAAGGGTTCACAATGCATGACCATGCCAGAAAACACAGAACTTTTCCAGATAATAATGAGCCCACCAGAAGCTCCATTGGAGGGAACATAAACAAATTCATCAAAATCATTGGGGCAGCAAGATTTAATAAAAGCCAAATCAAAGTGGGATTTCTTTGTCTCTTGCAAGCACACAATAGCACAACCACTTAATTTAATAGCATTCAGCAAGGCAAGCTGCTTAGTCTTTGCATTTAAGCCCCTAATATTCCAGCATAACACAAACCACTTCCTTAGATAATTCATTACAAAATATAAAAGAGGGATAACTGAAACAACAGCAGCAGGAACTAGTCCTTGTTGTTCTCCTTGTCCTTCAGGCTGGCTAGCAGCTTCACAGGTGAAAGATCATCAGGAGGCACTCCACACAGCTGAACTCCAATGCACTGAAGTGTGGAAATAGGTGTGGGGGTGGAATATCAGCATCAGGAGCAACAGATGGCTTCACAATTGCTTTAACCTTCGACTTCCTGGCTTTAACATCCTTGACTGCAGTGTTCTTAAACCCATCATACTTGTTGGCCCTAGGGCTTCTCCTCACAACAGCAGTAGTCAGTGGCGTGTAAGAGGTACCAGGAGAGCAAGAGAGAGCATTGTCAGCTGCCAGAAGGGCATTGGACAGTCCACTGCAGTGCACAACAGAGGAGGAGCTGTCAGGTTCTTCATCCACTACCTCAATAATTCTGGCCACTTTCTTTGGCGGTTGGGGGAACAGAGAGAGGGCCTCCATTGTTCTTTTGCCAGCAATAACTGAAATGAAAGAGAACTCCTGGGCAGGCCTCAAGTGCAGGTAAAAAGGAGATGGCAAACAAGCCTTTTTGGCACACAAACTGACAATAGAAACCTGGGTGATGGAATCAGCAGTAAATGGAGTGAGGCCAAGCACCATTGCCTGGGCAAAGTGTAAGCTGTCAACCTGAGCAGCTGAGTATGTCTTCTTGGTCAAAAACCTGAACTAAAGCTGTGCAGAGCAGCAGTATTAGCAGCAGACAAGTCAAATTCAGAAGTGAGCACTGTCTGAATAACTATTTCTTCAGGTTCTGCTTCAGGGCTGCTGATGGAGTCTGTCCAGGCTTGCATTGGGCTATCAACAGCATTGGTAGCTGGAGGAGGCATACCAATATGCATAGCCACCCCTTGAGCTCCAAGGATGGCAGTGAAATTCACCAGGGGAGGATCGATTAGCATCTGAACTGGTTCTTGCTCAATGCCCATTGCAGGCTGTTCATTAACAGGCTCAGGGGCCTGAATCACAGGAGGCAAATTCTGCAGGCCTGGCCCATTATGCTGGTGTCCAATATTGTTGTACTGAGCATTGTGGTTCAGATTTAACTGAAGCCAATTGGCTAGCTGGTTCTGGTATATCTGCTCAGCTGAAGCATCAGCTCCATACAGTGGATGTGGGTTACCATCTTCAGGCTCTGGGTCCTCTGGGGGAGGAGGAACATCATGCATATGAGCATTCCAATCTGAGCTGCGAAGCAAAAAGACTGGGACAGTCCAGCTGTGCCTGGCACCACCAAGCTGAGTGACAACAATGCTCTTGGGGACAAACTTGGGGTGAACCAGCCATACCTTTGCAAGAACAGAGTGCATGTTCCCCCTGGGCTGGTGCCAAACAGAGAGAAGGCCAAAATCTTCCACAGCCCTGTTGAGATAGAAGCTGGTTTGATAATCCAGAGGAAAACCTAGGAACAGCAACCAAGTTTCCCTACCAAAGGATGTCAGTCTCATGTTCTTGGCCTGGTCATGGCGCACAAAGGTCACCGTGGTAATCTCGTCAGCTTCAAACGTGAGGCCAATCGCAGTATCGGCATGCAGGGTGTCTGTCAGCTTAAAAACCCCCAAACCAAACGGATGATCATCCCAATCCACTACGGCGCACCCAGATTCAATCAGAAAAGCTCTCACATCGTCGCGCATCTGCTCCCTCAGCTGAATCGGAACGAACCTGCTGGTTTCAGCGATGATGACGCGGTCATTGTGCAGCGGAGGCACCGCCGGCACGACCATCCTGGTACGGACCACCCTGTCCGCGGGGCCTTGATCGATCGTCATCCCATCGGGGATGAACGCCAAGGGTTGACGGTGAAGTTCGCCATTGCCGCAGCGTCGACGGCGGCGGCGTCGATGTCGTCGAGAACGTCGCCGACCAAGGGTTGTACTGTAGCTAGGGGAACCGAAACGGCCAGGCAGGAGTTCCTATTACTGTGGGGTAAATCCTCTTTTTCCTTATCAGTTTGGATTTGCCGTTTGGGTACCCAGATTCTTCGGACCGAAACAGGATTCGTCGTTCTAGATTTGTTCTTGGGCCTCCAGACGAGCTTTCGTCCGCACGACGAGCGGCTATGGCCCAACTCCTTGCAAGCCCAACAACGAATCTGTTTTTTCTTTCCAGAGCAAGCATCACACTTACGGCCCAAGGCCTGACAACTTCGACAGACGCCAGGGCAGGCAGGCCGGAGATGATCCTTCAAACTGCAGCGGGAGCAACGGCCCAATAATTCAAAAACCCGAGCATTAGGCGGGAGAATCGGTAGATCTAACGACTCCATAATCACCTTCTCCGAATAATTAGCAGATCGCAGATCAATTATGTGCTCGAGTAAATCCTGGAGATATTTGGGAAGAATCTTTCAGCAAAATTAGGGCCAACAAAGGATTTTTGAATTTCGAAATCTGGACCACTAAAACCGGATCAGCAAAGCTTCCAAAAATAATACCATTACCGGTGATCGCTGGAGAAGAAGAGGATGCCGGAGGGGTTGTCGATGCTGGCTCAAAAGAACCAAACTGAATGGGTTTAACCACTGTTGAGCACTGATCCTTCCGAAAACCAAATTTTGATAATTCCAGGGCAGAGGAAGATGGATCACTTGCGGCACTCTTGGATAGAAAATTAAGATTTGGCCGAAACAACGTTGGACTTCTCTGTGCCACCACCAGATCTTGAGTAGAAGAAAACCATGAACCCTGATTCAATAGAGGCCTCACCTCGCCTCTGTAAAGAGTGAAGTGACATACAAAGTCCGGCCAAACACGGTCCTTCAAACCAAAGATAAAATGTCCAACTTTGCTAGAAGCTAGGGAAAACCGAAAACGTCGATCACTCAGTTTGAAAACCTTGAAACCCAGATTATCACCACCAATGCAACATTGAAGAGCCAAACCAACGGAGTCTTCAGAGAGGGGGAAGGAAGCCGACGTGAAGGAGACCACCAGAAGAATTCCTTTGCGCCGGAGGAGGGAGAGAAGTGTACCGTGGAGCCGAACCTTTGCCGAACCTGGTTAGCCACGGCCAAGCCCGGCGAGAAGTCCCAATGCAGAAGCGCCTCCATGGATCGATCGGTCTAGAGGACATGGCTAGGGGCGAGGGTGCTGGCGGTGGAGGAGGTGGCGGCGCCGTGGGTGGGAGGGGTGGGAGGTGGAAGCGCCATCAGGTAGAGAGTACAATGATCCTATAATTCCTGCCGCTTCGTTTTGTCTCCGATCAATGTGTTCAACTTCCACTAACAATATTTAGCGTGTATATTTTCTTCATGTGCATATTACTACAGATAATCATGTGAACACATTTTGAGAGGTGGATTTGTGTTCTTCAGATTTAAATGCACAATAAATTTTCCTTATTGATGGATAAAGCTGGTACACAAGAGGTATCCAAGGAAAGTATAACTAGACGTATCCAATAAAATTTAGTAATCCAAATTAAAATAAAATGTATCCAATAAAACTATCACAACATTACAACAACAAAATCAAGTAGAAACTTTTAATGATCTATAAACAATCGAAGAGGTTTAAGGTTTATGGTCTTAAATGAGATTCTTCCTACGTCCTATCTATCATATTAAACGATCTATAAACAACCGACGCGGTTTAGAACTTAAAAGGAATGAAATTAAACTCTATGAATAATCGCGGTTGTTTAAGCCTTAAAATGTATGAAATGATAACTATTCTACATCCCACCAATCATATTAAGCAATCAACGCGGTTTAAGGCTTAAAAGGTATGGAATGAAACTCTTCTCGCGTCCCATCAATCATATTAAACTATCTCTAAACAATGGACGAGAACCGTTCCATCGCCGTCACTGCGTAAATATATATATTCTAAGATTAGAAAGGTAAATAAAAGGTATCCAAAGAAATATACCTACATTCAACCAGTTAATTAGACTCCTAAATGGTTTAGAAATTAATCCAAAAATAAATCAAAATTTGGCATCCTCATATAAGAAAAGATTTTTTCATGTATTTTTTTGTTTTGAAAATGAACAATAAGATAAATGGGAGCAATAAAGAGCAGTTAAGAGCGTAGCAAGTCTAGCCGTCCAGTTCCAACTTCGATGGGCGGCTTGGGAATCCAATTCCCCTATATATACCGCACCCACCCACCACCCAGTCCCAATCACCATCAATTCCTACTACTTCCATTACCGCATCGGCCTCCTCTGTCCTCTCCTCGCTTAGCTTCCTTGCTCGCTAGCTCCAGTCCTCGCTCCCGGTAGCCATGGCGGCCGCGATGCAGCTCAACACCCTCATGTCCAACATGTTCGCCACGGTGAGCGCCTTACTATTTCGGTGCCATTTGTGCGGAATTTTAGTTTCTCCTGAGGTGGATGTGTAACTCGATATTGTTGGGGAATTTTGCCTTGCGCTTATTTGGGGGGTTAGGGTTTGCTGGACGATCAGTTCCAGCAGCTGCAGATGCTCCAGGACGGGAGCGCCCCGGACTTCGTTGCAGAGGTCGTCACGCTCTTCTGCGAGGACGGCGAGCGGATCATCGGCGAGCTCGCCAAGCTGCTGTAAGTGTGCTTCCTCTGCTCGGTCGCTTGTAATGTTCTGCGCGATCAGTTATCTGATTCCTTGCTTGGATTCGGTTGCTGTGTGTGTGCAGGGAAAAGCCATGTGTGGACTTCGACAAGGTGGATGCTTTTGTGCATCAGCTCAAAGGGAGCAGTGCAAGGTGAGGCTCTTTTCTTCTTTTTATGTTCTGCTCATATGTGTTTCTGCAGTAGCATAGGGACGATGGTTGTTGTTGGTGGCCCAAATATGGGCATTTGATCCCCATAGAATGGAAGGAGGTAGATTCGTTGTTAGGCGTCCGGTCATTTTGGGGGAGAATTATCGTCCGTTTGATCTTTGTAGTGTTTTATGAAGTAGATCCGGTGAACGCGATCCATTTCCCGCGTTGATCGGATGGCCCAAAGAGTATAGATTGACATTGTTCCATTTCAATATGGGGAGCGTTAAGTTCCGTACACATCGGTGGCATTTTCCAATCAATTTGGGGAGATGTTGAGATCCATTTGGCCGTTGTACTGTTTCATGTTTTAGATCCAACAAATCATTTTGTTGTTTTACTGTTTTATGATTTAGATCCGACAAACCATTTGGCCGTTGTAGATCCGGCAAACGGTTTGGCCGTTTTACCTTGATTTAGATCCAAAAATCATTTTGTCGTTGTCCTTTTTATTACTTAGATCCTACAAATTGTTTGGTCGTTGTAGACCCGACAGACCATTTGGCCATTTTAGTGTTTTATGCTCTAGATCTGAGAAATATGAGCCGCTTCACACAAGTTGGATGGCTCAAGGAGTAGCACTCAGATTCTTCCATGTTAAGTGGTTCTTCTAATTAATTTCTTTGGGGTTGACATCGGTTCCGCTATTGTAGTGTGTTAAACTTGGATAGTTTTGCATGCCCCGCCTTTGTTTCGGACCATAAACAGAAAATACTTTTTGTGTTTGGGGGCATGTTGTAATGATATTGATTTACAAACCATGGATTTGTAGCTTTATGCAAAAGATTTGCTAGAGTTAAACATTAAATATTAGGAAAATAAAATTATTATGGAAACTATTGTTTATGCTTAGAAACTAATATTATTGTGCTTAGAAACTAATATTATGATTCACGAACCCTCCATTGCCTAATCAAATTAGATTCATGTTATTTGTGGTAACCATGTGATTTTTATGGAATCAAAGTTTGTAAGCCAATATGTCTACATGTGTTTGCTTACATTGGGCTTTCTTAATTGTATTTAATTGACTTGTTAACTCATATATGGATAATCATGGTTTATATTTGTATTTGATTGAGATGCAGCAGTGAAGGGAAATAACTACTATTTTTCCTTCTTATTTATTAAAGCAACTTGGTGCTACTTTCCTGATTGTAATGTATTGCATGTTGCAGTGTTGGTGCTCAGAGAGTGAAGAACACCTGCATGCAGTTCCGTGAGTTTTGTCAGGAGAAGAGCAGAGATGGGTAAGTATGTTGTACCATTATGTCAGAGTATTGTACTTTCTATCATTGTTTTATTGAAATCTTCATACTGAATGTGGCCTAGTGTGATTTGACTCATCTAATTTAACATATCTCCTTATTATAAATGTATCAGAGTATTTATCGATGCAATTGCATGTTCATCACTTTTGTAACTGAAAATTGTATTCAGTCTTTACAGACAGAAAGCTTTGGCTGACTCTATTGAGCTTGTTGGGTTAGGATGTAACTGTTCCAGTACAGTTTCCTACTCAACTGTATAATTTAAGAATGTTATATTAAGTGTAGGAACTATTCCACACATGTTTAAATTACAATTGAAAGAAAACACCTGGCTCTTCTTTACAGCACTGGCAGTATGCCCAGAAGTCATTATAGCATTCAGATCCTTGAAAGGAAACATAAGTTTCACCATCTTCTCTGAATATTGCACAACTATCCAGTAAATGAACCTACAACTTTTTGATGTTTCAGTCTGCCAATTGATGTTACTTTCAGAACAGAGGTGTTGTCTTTTGTAACAGTTACCCCTCGAATCTCTTAGATAATTTTCAGTGGACCCCTCAGCAACTGTTAAGATAATCCTGGTAGTGCAAAATTTGTTTTTATGGAGTCAAACTGTAGCGGCCATGATCATTTTTCAGTAATTATTAACATGTTCCTTCCGTGAGCTGCTAATGGAAAGGGACTTCACAACTTACTGAAGTGTTTTGCATGTCAGGTGCGTGAAGACGCTGGATGCTGTGAGGAATGATTTCTATGATCTGCGCAGCAAGTTTCAGACCATGCTTCAGGTAGTAACCTTATTTTTTCTAAAACTTTGGTCAAACTTCCAGGAGAATTTTAGTGAACTGGAGTAGCCATCTTCGAAGGAAATATTTTTATTCCAAATTTTGCTTGGTATGCAAAATATTAAACCGGACAGAAAATATGCTAATGAAATGGATTCGGTTAGTTTGCTACAGAACGACAAACAAAAAGCATGTTAATGAAATGAATGCAGTTAGTTTGTCTGACAGACATTAAAATTACTAGCAATAAGTGTGGAAGATAAACAAACATGGACATGCCATCTTCATTTATTTGTATGTAAATCTCGTTGGCATTTTCAGTGCTAACTGTGAATTGTACTTAGAGGCACCACTTGGTGTCTAGAGCAGTATTTAGGACTACTTGAAATCTGAGTCGAAAACCTTTGTGGACTGATAGCTATTTGGGGTTTATGTGATGTCTGAATCTTAGGTTCATGTTTCTTGAAAAGGTCACTAGTGTGGTCTCTCAACTTTTCACAGCATTGATAGACTTCATGTTTTAAGCTCATGTTCTTATGATGCAAGCTTTTGTTAATGGTTTACAGAACTGACATGTTCTGTTTTCCAATGCAGCTGGAGCAGCAGGTCCAGGCCTTCTATCCTAAGCAGTAAGCTGGAGCAACAGAGTGGGAGCCGCATGTTCTGGTGGCACTGCTGCTTTTGAAGTCGTAGAGCATGCTCAGCTTAGCTTTTCTGTTGGAGTCAGTTTGCTTCTGTGAGGTCGTATGTAGCTGCTTAGCAGCAAGCTGGTCATTTAGTGTCGTTCGATGTCTCTGTTACTGTCGGAAGTGTCGTTTCTGAATTCTCAGTGGTCAAATAACAGTCATCCGCCATTGTTTTGCGGACCTTCAGTGGTATATCTGGTTGCTCAGTTCTAACCAGTTTCTAGGTCGTAGGAATGCAGAAGCAGTGTAATCTCAACAGAGTCGTGCCTTGTCGGTCGGTCGGTGGATCGATGGTGGTTGTATGTTGTGGGGAGCATTGTGATGATATTCTGATATCAAGTTATGTTTGTTGTTGGAAACAATGTGCGTACCCTGATATAGCTATACAATTCTCAGCAACTTTATGTCCAACCAAACAAGAAATCGGGGAGATTGTAAAGGTGGAATGATTTCTGTACAATGTTTTCTAGTCCTCGGTTTCTTCAGCTCATTCTATTTGATTCTCCATCCTCTTGTATGGCTCTGACACATTTTGAAAGCCAGGAAAGTTTTTGAGATTCAGAGATGCTCAAGTTGTCCTCCACTCATAAGATGAACACTGAACAAAGAACCATGAACGTTCTCCGGAGCATAGTTTGCAGGTAAGTGATGGACATGCTGGAAGGCCGAGATCAATTTCAGGAAGCTTGTTATTGTTATTGTTGAAGTGTGTTATGTGGATTGTACTAGCCTTTTCCATCAGCGGACTCCATTAGGTCAAACCCAACTAGCCAAAATTGCTCGTCCCCATCCTCCAGTCACACTCCCTGCCTCCCTCCGCTCCCCTAGGACGTCCCTCAGTCGTTGGCAAGCATTGCCTCCTCCGTCGGTAACCGCTAACGTGTTTCACGCTGACAACTCTCTGGTGACGAGTTGGACCATACAGGGTGCGACGGAGCAAGATTTTACCGACCATCTATTTAAAAAAAAATATCAGCACCTCCCATGCAACCTTCCTATGAGAAATCCTATTGAAACATCGATTTTATTTATCGGTAGAGTTAAACTCTCAGATGAAACAGTAACGCTTGATTTAATTACTATTTTTTCCGAGGTTATGTAATAATGTCTTCATATTTGATAAACTTGTCAAAATCATTTGTTCATTACTCGAGTTCTGACTATCAATTTCTGTGCGCGCTAATTTCCCGTTAGCGTTGGCCGGATAGGACTAGCTAAAGGGTTCCCTTTCAAAAGCGCACATGAACATCGTGCGTGTGCCACGTGGTGGACCAGTAGAGGTGGCAAAATCGAATTTTGTTACCGCCTCATGCTGCCGGCCGCTTGCATGCATACATCGATCGTTCGTGTCTAGTCCAGGGCAAGCAAGCCAAGCCCCGCGTACACACCTGGGCGTGCTGGTCCCGTCGCGCGTATATCCTGCCGGTGGTACGAAGCATCCCGCGTCTGCCGAAGCACGTACGTGCATGAAAAGAAAAAAATCTCCGTTGTACATGTTGCTTTAAACAAACGTACAAAGTATGCACTCCATCGTATATGTTGCTTTCGTACATATTTTCGTACTTCGCTCGAAAAGTGAAAGAGCAACATATACGATGGAGTGCATACTTTGTACGTTTGTTTAAAGCAACATGTACAACGGAGATTTTTTTTCTTTTCATGCACGTACGTGCTTCGGCCGACGCGGGATGCTTCGTACCACCGGCAGGATATACGCGCGACGGGACCAGCACGCCCAGGTGTGTACGCGGGGCTTGGCTTGCTTGCCCTGGACTAGACACGAACGATCGATGTATGCATGCAAGCGGCCGGCAGCATGAGGCGGTAACAAAATTCGATTTTGCCACCTCTACTGGTCCACCACGTGGCACACGTACGACGTTCATGTGCGCTTTTGAAAGGGAGCCCTTTAGCTAGTCCTACCCGGCCAAAAGATATGGTGGAAAAGTTGGTCCTGCTTATATAATTGGGCCGTCATGTGCCGATGCGCTAAAGATTTTTGTCATAAGGTGGCTCGACATACGAGGCTTAAATGGGCCGTCGAGAACTACTTCAGAAGCGCTATAGAGATGTTATGTTTTGGGCCAGATCTTGATTTCGCTACCTTTATAGAGCCAAAATAGGCTAAATATAAAAGCAGTTCGTATATAATCTGAAATAGTATCGGGCTGCTGATGGGCCATAGCGGAACCGGACAGAAATATTTTCTGAATCTTTCTGAGACTCTCACGAGCCAAATCCTATATATCGCCTAGCAGCGACGCTAGATAGCCGCGCCGCCTGAAGCGCGCCGGGCCGGCCCATTTCGCGTTTTTCCTTCTCTGTTTTTTTTTCATTTTCTGTTTCTGTTTTTCTTTTTCTTCTGTTTTCTTTTTGTTTCTTATTTTATTTCGAAAAATTCAAATTCAAGAATTGTTCAAACTTGAAATTTTTTCAAATTCGGAATTTGTACATTTTTAAAAAATTGTTTAAATTCAAAAATTGTTCAAATTTGAAAAAAAATATTTTCAAAAATTGTTCAAATTCAAAAATTGTTTATTTTTTTTAAAAAATCAAAATTCAAATTTGTTCATTTTTAAAAATTGTTCAAGTTCAAAATTTGGTCATTTTCGAAATCTGTTCAAAATCGAAAATTGTTCATTTTGAAAAAATTGAAATAAAAGAAAATGAAAAAACATAAGAGAAAAGGAAAAAAAATGAAGACTCGCCGAATGGGTCGGCCTGTTAGCGGGCGCCCTTCAAGCGGCGCCAGCGCGGAGCGCCGCATGCGGGCGATATATAGGCGCACCCCTTTCACGAGGGGCAGATTAATGCCGGGCCATATCATTATTTTTATGACTATGCTTTCTTCATGTAAGATGGGCCGGCCCGTTTAAATTGAATGGGTCTTATGCCTAGTATTCACCACACATTATAAGTGTGGCAAATAGGATAATGCCGTGACATTGAACTAAACGGCGTTTGTCATGTGGCAATTATGTCATCTATCACGGAAGCTATTTCTATAATTCATGCGAACACATCTACAACAGATTTTGTTGAACGGTGGTTGATTACGCTCGTTCAACCATGGTTTACTTTGTGTGATAAAAAAACGTGTGGCAATGAAAAAAGCCCCGTCGACAACAGAAACAAGCCGTGGTAGAAGGTAATTTTTCTTATAGTGCGGGATCGGCATCAGAGGATGATGCGTTTTAGGAACTATATGGATCGCATGGTTGTTTGAACATTTCAACAAAACTTATATAATCCAGTTGCAATAAGTTTATACCGATCGAATCACGTGGCTTTGGTCTGGGTCCAGCAGTGATTTTACCCTGGAGATAATGAGCAAGAACAAAATTCAAAATAATAATAATGAGCTAGAACGAAATGAGTGGTTGTTGTTATATGACAACAATGAGGCATGCAGGAACAAAAAATGCACGTACCTGACGACAATCGAATAGACAAGCAAATGACCTAATAGCAAAGAAAAGGCTGTCAGCTCTGTGTTGTCCGGTTGTTGCGTCAGACAAAACAAACAAGGGTCTCTGGCCTTTGCTAGCCAAGGTTGCGAGCTCTGCCGTCCGATCGTTGCTTCAGACAAATAAGACAAAACAAACAAGGGTCTCTAGCCTTTGCTAGCCAAGGGGCCTAGCTCTGCTGTCCGATCATTGCTTGAGACAAAGTTAACAAGGGTGTCCCTGGCCTTTGCGCAACTAGACAAGACTATTAACTAGAGTATATGCCAGTGATTGCCAGGCTCCAGATCCTCATCAAGTACTGCTGTAATTTTCTGGTCTCTAGTAATGTAATGTGACGATTACACCGAGATATATGTATGGTTTTAACTTCACAGAAATTTCTAAATGAACTTACAAGTACGCCCATGACAACAGACAAGTATTTTGTATTCACCTGAATCTGGAACAAACGTGAGTAATGTGCATGCAAGGTGCATTCATGACAGCAGACACACGTATTTGTACTCACGTCATTTTAGACGCAGGCTAGGTGCCATTCGATTTAGGTAGATACTAGTTGAAATTAGCGTGGCGTCACGCCACGACTTGGTGATTTTTTGTGTACAACATATATTTTTTTGTTCACAAAAATGTTAGCCAAATTGGAATGTTAAAACATGTTTTTATTTTGTTACGGATAGGTAGCATTTTTTGTGTGAGTAGTTTTTGAAATATTGTGTAGATTTTTCTATTTTTTTTGTGGATTGAAATGTTCAAACATGTTTGTATTTCGATGTCAATATTTAATTGAAATCAGAGAAATTCATTTGAATTTGATTCGACATGTGGGGAAAGTTTATTTGTATGCTGTAGAAATATTGGCTGAATTGAAATGTTCACATATATTTGTATTTTGCTCTAAGTATGTAGTTTTTTTTTGAGTATTTTCAATATATTTTATGGAATGTCGGAATATTTTTCCAAATGTTGGCCAAATTGGAATTTGGAAATATGTTTTTTATTTTGTTATGAGTAGGTAGCATTTTTTGTGAGGAGGTGTCACGTCGCATTTGTGCCAGTTTGTATTTTTTTGTAAATTTGAATTGTTTAAATATGTTTGTATTTTGACATTAATAAGTATCATTTTTTTTGTGAGCATGTCGATACATTTTGTAGTAGCTCTAATATTCTAGCAATCTGAAATATCCAAATATACTTCTAATTTCCAAATAATATTTGATTTAAGTACGTAGTCAGTGCTAATGCATATTTTTTGATTCGAGGCCACAATTCGCGAAAGTTTATTTATGTTGTATTTAAATATTAACTATTTTGAGTTGTCTAAATTTGTTTTGGGTTTTGGCATACATATTTAGCGTTGATTTTTTCTGAGCATTTGTTATATAGTTTAGAGAATATCGAAATATGTAGCAAATTGGAATATTCAAATATGTTTGTATGTTGCTATGAATTGTTAACTGGAATTAGAGGAAATGTATTTAAATTGTATCCAAATGTTGTCCAAATTAATTTTTTTGAAAATGGTAGGGTATTTTGGAATAGTTTGCAAATTTAAATGTTTGATTATGTTTGTATGTTGGCATAAATAATTGTTTTAGCTTTGTAATTAGAAGATGTGCATTATATGAGCATTTAGTTAAGTGAATATATAATTTGAGGAATCGCATATGAATTTCATATTTCAATATATAATTTGAGGAATTGCATCTGAATTTCATAAGTAGAATTTTGTTTTGTGCCAATATTTTGCTTAATTGAGATATTGAATTAGAGTCTATAATTGAAGGGAATATGTAGTGTGAGTATTTGTTAAATTCAACTCTACATAATTATAGATGGTCTTTTTTTAGCTTGTTGATATATTTTGCAATATCTCCAATGTTTAAGCATTTTGAAATGTTAAAAAATTATTAATTTTAAATGTAAGTCCATAATGGGTGGAGATGCACATTTATTCATTTGGATTCCATAGCTAGAGAATTGTTTTTAAATACAGCTCCATATAATTGGAGCGTGTATATAGTTTTTTTTAAACAATTTGACATATGTAAATATGTTTTTATTTTGGGATAATTTATTATCATTTATTTGGTGATGTTTGTGATGTCTGTGATCAAATAGAATTTAAAACTGTTTAATTTAGAATTTATTCAAATTTGAATTATTTTGGTGTGTACCGAATGATTAGGTTTGAAAGTCATATGAAATTTTGGAATGTTAAAAATTTATAATTTGAGTTGGAATGTTGTAATATGAGTGTTTTTTCCTAAAATTATCGTAATCTAGGCCTATTTGAATTAGTCAAACTTATTTGGTTTTTGTAAAAAAAATAACATTTTGTTTCCCTAACAGTTCGATATATTTTGAATATTTTGTTGATGGGCATTTATAGAATTTTTCCTGTTTATGTTTCTGTTTTTTTTAGGGAAAAAATTGGCATCTGAATATGAAAAATGGCGGTTCTAAAGTTGTCTAAGTTTGGGAATCATTGAATTTGAAAAATGTTTTTGGTTTAAAAATGGTTGGATTTTGGAGATTGCTCGAATTTGGAAATTATTGTAATTCAATTTCAAATGTATTTGTTTTTGTGTGGAAATACTCTGAAATAGTTAGTATTTTTTTTGTTGAGTGTCTTCACGCATTTTAGAGTACCGTTAAGTGTTTAGCAAGTTGGAATGGTTATATATGTTTGTATTTTGTTGAAATATTTGTTTGAGTTTCATAATTGGAGGAAGTACAGTACATGAGCATTTGTTAAAGTCAGTCCATAATTAGAGAAAATTCATTTGGATCTTGTACTAACATTCATCAAGTGTGTTGCATGTATTTCTTGTGAGAATTATGATATATTTTATTGTAGAAGAAGCAATTTGTCGTACAAAATTTGGAGTGTTTGGATATTTGTGAAATATATCATAAACATTTGTTTCAACTCCATAGTTAGGGGGAATGCAATTTGTGTGCTAATATGTAAGATATATATATTTTGGAGTATTTTTTTAGCAAATTGAAATTTTCAAGTGTGTTGCATGTATTTTTTTTTGTAAGGACTCTCGTATATTTTATCGTAATTCAAAATATTTAGCAAATTGGAAATGTGAGCATGCTGATATATTTTAGGGATGTTGAAATGTTTTTTATTTATTTCGTAAACAATTTGAAATGTTCAAATTTTTATTGTGTACTAATGCTAACCAAATTGAAGTAGTCAAATGCCATAAATATTTATTTGAACTCCATAATGAGGGAGAGTGCAATATGTGAGATATTTTGTGAGGTATATGTATTTTAGAGTATCTCTAATTTTTTTTAGTAAGCTGAATTATATATTGCGTTGTATGTATTTTTTGTGAGAATTTTGGTATGTTTTATCGTAATATTTAGCAAATTGGAATTGTGAGCATGTTGCTATATTTTAGAGTTTTTTGAATGTTTTTTTTATTTCGTAAGCAATTGCAAATGTTCAAATCTACTTCATATTTTTTTATTTCGTGCATTTTGATGTATTCTAATGTATTTGTAAATAAGTAGTACAAATAAGTAGTTCATTTAATTTTTGAAATGTGTTTGTATACGAAGGTACTGAAAACATTTGCCAATTTTTTGTATTTGAAAAGGTGTAAAAAAAATTTGCGGGAAAAGAAAATTAGAAAAAAGAAGAGGAGAAAAAAAATAAAAGGGCCGAGCCAGCTGCACAGCAGCCAGCCCAGGTCCGGTATAACGTCATGCTGATGTCACGCAGGAGCGGGCTGCGCTGCGGCGGCGTCGAGCTCGCCGGAGCCGCAACAGATCGCTCCGGAGCGGGTGGCTGGGCGGGGCGGCTGCGCGTGCACGCGCGGTACCTAAAAGCGGCGGCGCCGCTCCCTTTCCGTCGCCGTAGCTTCGCCGGCGGCGAGAAAACGCGGTGGAGGAGAGAAGGTACGGCGGTGACAAATCCGGCGATCTCTGGGCGTTCCGGCAGGCGAGAGCGGGCGAGGAGGAAGAGGGTGCGGAGGCGGAGCACACCGTGTCCGGTGATTGGAGCGGGGAGGAGCAGGACGCCGGCGGGTGCGAGTTACCTCCCCTCCGCTTCGTCTCCTCTTCTTCTATTGTCACGCTGGGCACCCCTGCCTCGCCCTTGTTTCCCGAGTGCAACGTGAGCGAGGTCATCGCTGTTCCCGCGTCCGATGATACCCATCCGTCTTGCGAGCTCACCGAGACGGACGTTGCTCTGCCCCTGATCTTTCCGGCTAGCGCTGAAGAGCACGAGAACGTGACGCGCAAGCAGCGTGTCCGCCGCAAACGCACCATCGACTCAGCTCACCGTGTCGCCCGCACTGCGGCTCCCGCTCGTCGGAGCGATCGCCTCGCGGCCAAGAACAATGGCAAGTTCGTCGACGCGGTGACTAAGGCCTCCGTGTGCGCCGGATGTTTTGACACCTCCGACGGATCCTCCAGCCTTCAGGCCACCGCGGCCACTGTCGGGTTCGATGACGGCGTTCCGGGCGCCATTCCTCTTCACCTCCTTCAGGACCTCGGCGCCTTTTGCGGTGTTAGCGCAGATGCGCTGGCTGCTGTGGACTTGGTGACCGTCGTGTCCCCATGATCGATCTCTCCTTCCTGCTTGAATCTTGGAATGTGCGAGGTCTCGGTGATGCTGTGAAGTGTTCAGCCGTTTACGCTGACATTCTCGCCACCCACCCTCACTTTGTTGCGCTCCAAGAAACTAAACTTGCTAACCCTGATGCGTCCAAAATCAACTCGTTCCTCCCTCCTAACCTTCGCGCTTGCGAAACTATCCTTGCGATAGGAACTTCTGGAGGCATCCTCTCCGCCTGGGACCCAAATTTCTTCTCCCTCACGCTCGCCACCCCCTCGCCTCACATCCTTTCGACTGACCTTTCAATTATCTCCGACGGATCTCGCCTTCGAGTCACCAACGTTTATGCTCCTTGCACCCATGCTGAAAAACAAGCCTTCCTCCAATCTCTTTCTACCCATGACCCGGGGACTCCACCCCTCGGCTAATTGCTGGCGATTTCAACCTTTATCGTGATCCCATCGACCGCAACAACGACAACTTTAACCGTGCCGAAGCTAATCTCTTTAATGAGGTCATCAGTGATCTCTCCCTCATCGAGCTCCCCCTTCGTGATGGCCGATACACGTGGACCAACGGCAGGGAGGTTTCCACGCTGGTCAGACTTGACAGGATTTTCATCAACACTGCCTGGTACCGCACCGATGCCACTGCTCATTTGGTTGGCCGCCTGACCTAACCTAACCTAACCTCCCTCTCTCGTGATCTCTCTGACCATGTCCCGCTTACAGTCACGATTTCCACCTGTATCCCTCGCTCCAACATCTTTCGCTATGATCCTTCTTGGAGCTTTTCCAACTCCTTCGTTGCACGTATTCCCTCCATTTGGAACTCCGCTTACCGCACCGATGCCACTGCTCGTTTGGTTGCCCACCTAAGCTCCTGTCGGGCTTTCTGCAAAAACTGGAAGAAAACTCGCCCTCGGGCCTCTATTCGGGAAAAAGACTGTCGTGTCCTGATCAAGCTCCTCGACGTTCTTGAAGAAAATCACCCCCTCTTCCCGCTTGAGGCTTGTCTCCATTCCCTCACCATCGACGCTCTTCACGCCTCCATCCGGGAGCAGACAGTCTACTGGAAAACCCGCGCTAAAATCCATCACGCCATTGAGAGTGATGAAAACACAACCTTCTTCCATGCCTCTGCCACTACTCGCCACAGGAGAAACTCAATCCCCAGCCTCGACTCTAATGGGGCTTCTTTCTCCTCCCACGACGACAAAGCTGCGATCCTTCATTCCTTCTTCTCTGCCCTGTTGGGGTCGGCCCAACCCTGTTCCTGGAACTTTGACATTAATGATCTCTACAGAGATCAGCCATCTCCAGGAGCAGAACTCTCTGCCCCTTTTTCCTCAGATGAAATTAAAAATGCCTTTCACGACATGAACTCGAACTCTAGCCCTGGACCTGATGGTTTTGGCCCAGCTCTCTTTGTCAAGTTTTGGCCCCTTGTAAGCTCTAATATCATCCCCATGTTCTCTGAAATTTTTAACCACTCCATCGACCTCACCCGCATCAACCGCGCCTTCCTCGTTCTCCTCCCAAAGGTGGATACATCCACTTCCCCCAACGACTTCCTCCCCATCTCTCTCCAGAACTGCCTCATGAAAGCTATCGCTAAAGTTCTTACCAGTAGACTCCAACGCACCATCCACTCCCTGGTCGACGCTGATCAGACTGACTTCCTCCAAGGCAGGCGTATCTCTGAAAACATCATCTATGCGGCTAACCTGGTACGTTGCTGCCATCTCCGCAAGACACCTACGGTGGTTTTTAAGATTGACTTTCGCAAAGCCTTTGATTCTATCAACTGGGACAATCTCATCATGATCCTTCGGGCCCGGGAGTTCGATGACCGCTGGTGCCGCTGGATGACGGATATCTTCACCTCTAGCCATACCTCCATTATCCTTAATGGGGTGCCCGATAACTGGATTCGATGTCGTAATGGACTAAGACAGGGGGATGCGCTGTCACCCTACCTGTTTATCCTCGCCGCTGATGTCCTCCCCCAATTAATCCATCGAGCCTTCCACACTCACGCCCTCTCCCACCCTCTAGACCCCTCCAGCTCCTGTCCGGTTCTGCAATATGCAGACGACACCCTCATCCTTTGTCGTGGTGACACCGAGTCCATCTCCTGTCTTAAGCGGGTTCTCGATGACTTCGCGGCTGCCACCGGCCTTTCCATTAACTTCCACAAATCTTGCTTCATTCCCATGCATGTCAGTCCTCTTCTCGCTAATGATATGGCCTCTGTTCTGGGGTGCCCTATCTCGTCCTTCCCCCAACCTTATCTTGATCTCCCCCTCTCCCCTCTCAAATTGCCCTCCTCCGCCTTTGCCCCACTCCTCTCTTCTATCGACAAACGGCTCTCGGGGTGGCGGGCGTCACTCCTCAGGTGGACGTCTTGTCCTCTTTAATTCTGTCCTAAACAACCTCCCCACCTATTTCATGTGCTCCTTCCTCTTACCCGTTGGTGTGATCGAGTGCATTGACAAAAGACGTCGTGCGTTCTTCTAGACAGGAAAGGACTCGGTTTCTGGTGCCCTTTGTCTAATTGCTTGGGATAAAGTTGTTTTGTCTACGCAGGTCGGTGGCTTTGGGATTCGAGATCTATGAAGGCAAAACTTGTGCTTACTCCTTCACTTCGTGGACCGTCTGCACCAACCTGGTGAGCTACCGTGGAAAACATGGTTTTTTCGCCGGTTAGCTCGGGACCTCGGCGACACCTCTCCTAAACCCTCCTTCCTCGACAAAATTGTGGCCTCATGCCTTCCAGTTTACCGTGCTCTAACCCGTGTCTTATTGCGAGATGGCCGACGTTGTGCCTTCTGGATGGACAGGTGGACACCCGGCGGGGTGCTGTACCTGCGGTTCCCCGCGCTCTTCTCCCACTGCACTCGTCCTCATGCGACGGTTGCCACTGTCATCGGGTCTGGCTTGGAGCTGCAGCCCCACCTGACTGCCGAGCCCGCGGCTGAGCTTGTGGACATTCAGTCCATCATCGACGCCACCTTCCTCTCCGACGGTGCCGACATTCGCTTCATGGCCTCCGGCGGTGACGGGTATCCGCCCTTCACGTCGCGTGCTGCCTACCGCCTGCTCGCTCCTCCTCGAGCCCTGGATTCCGATGCCTGCACCAGTTGGGCCCTCCGAGTCCCCACAAAGATCAAGATATTCTCCTACCTCGCCGCCATTGACAGGTTAAGCAACTGAGCCAACCTGTTTCACAAAATCTGCGCTCCTTCGGCTTCATGCGAGACCTGCGGGGAAGATGAGACGGGGTATCACCTCCTCTTTGCGTGTCACGCGGCCACGAACGTGTGGCGCAAACTCCAGGTGCAGCCCCCTGCAGCTGGCAGCTCTCTCTGGTCTGCTGTCGCCCCTACCACGACTCTTCTGCATATTTGGCATGCCGGGCTTGCTGCTGTTCTATGGCAAATTTGGAAGGCAAGGAACGACCTCGTCTTCAACGCCAAGATTCTTTCTCTGACTGAGATCATCCGTCGTGCAGCTGATGACCTTCTACTTTGGTCCGGGCGTTTCTGTGCTGCAGATCGCCCTCTGCTTGAGCGCCTTCGTGCGTTCCTTGTAAACAATAGTGTGTAAACCATAATTTGTCTCTCTCCCCCCCCCCCCCCAATGTTTTTCTCTGCATCACATTTGTAAGGGCAGCCAAGCCCTCTTTCGAGTTATATATATACCGGTGGGGAGCAATCCCCCCGTCTTCCTCGAAAAAAAATTAAAAGAACGAAATCGAAGGGTCATCCCTATAGCCCGACCCATCAAATTAATTTCATGAAGTTGCTGTGGAAGAAAGGCTTACCTTTAGTACATCCACTTCTCGCTTGGCAGGATCGTATTATTCTTGATTGGTTTGAAATCACATCTAAATCTTTTTTTTTGTGAGGTGAATTTGTATATTTGTAGCTTTTATTTGGTCACCATGATGGCTACCATATTCATGATGATATATGACCATTATACCTCGAAACAGGCTAGCCACGCGTTACAAATAAATCCAACGACCGACAAATACAAAGTGGTGAGTAAACGCTCTTACAAAGCAGACCAAAGATAAGAAACAAGTACATGAGAAGCCACACCATGCAAGGCTGCAAGTCACACCCAAGACCACCGACTAGAGGTGTAACCATGTCTTCTTGTGAAACCGCCGGACATCGTCACCTCATACCCACCAAATTGTCGTCGGAGAAGGCCACCTGTCCTCTCGCTCCAATCCGTGGAGCAGCCGATCCCAACCGAGTCACGTGTATAGGATAGGAGACCGCCAAGAAGTCCTGACACGTGACTCGGTTGCCGGTGCAGTGAGGTTGCCAACCGGTTTTTTCCCGTACTTTTGAACCATTATACCTATCGCGAAGAGAAAATTTCCACATAATTTTGCATTTTTTGTAAATAATGACACATATGTAAATGCTGAATTTAAACGTATGAATAAATTTGAAAAAGTGCTCTGTACCTGTACGGTTAGATATTTTATGGTTATTTCAATTTGTCGCTAATGTCATATGGCTACTGTGGTATTTGCAATAGGAACCGATGATATCCCACAATGATCTATCACGCACAGAGTCGGCTAATTACAGTTATTCAGAAAATATCACATGACATGCACTGATTGGCACCTCGACATAAATATTGTTTCTCATATACATTAATATTTTTACGAAAAAGACCAGGTTACGATTTATTAAAGAAAATATAACAGTGAATTCCATCTACAAATATCTTGTGCTTAATATTGCCCATTATTTGAAACTCTTTTACCCTTGTGTTTATTACTATATAGATAATTATGTGTTCATGTTAATGAGTTGCGACCGATTTTAGATTTGATGTAAACAAAAAAGTATACTTAAACGACCACTTATTTATGTGGTAATATAATTACAAGCTAAAATCATAAGGTATACATTGAGACTATCTTTAGATCGAACAAAAAGAACTAAGTAAAAAACTAAATGATAAAATACAAACAAAATACTCCCTCAGATCCAAATAAGTGTAACAGTTTTGAACCGTGGTTCAAAACTGTGACACTTATTTGGATCTGAGGAAGTAGTAGATAACTTTAATTTCAAAGGAGAAAGGATATTAGAAGATGTCCAATTAAAATATGTCTACATACTACAGATAAAATTACGCCAAACTAAAGTGATCTTAAAATACCAATTCATTTTCTTTTCAAAACATACCATTACAACTTTAACCATGCCTACATTTATCAAAACTTTTCTAATTGTCCGTGCCATCACTGGAGCTTAGAAGTAGCACGCAAAAAAAAAACGATCGCCGCGGTTTAAGGCATAAAAGGAATGAAATGAAACTCTTCCTACGTCGTATCAATCATATTTCGTAAGATTTAATGATCTCACACAAATAAAAGTTAACATTCTTAAAATTAGAAAGGAGAATAAAAGGTATTCAATGAAACTATATACATACAGCAAGCCAAATAGGTAAGGGCCTAAATAAATCAAGGGTAAATTTACAGCTGGGCATTTTTAGATGAGAACAACGTTTATTATGACAAAAGGAAAATAAATGGGAGCAATAAAGAGCAGGAAGAGGGTAGCCGCCCACTTCCAACTTGGGGGGGGGGGGGGGGGGGGGGGGCTTGGGAGTCCGAGGCCCCTATAAATATCGCACCCACCTACGGATGGCACCCGCCGGGTTTGGCATCCCCATACCCGCACCTGGCCCCTCCACCCGCACCCGCCACCCGCCCCATACCCGCCGGCGGGTCAAGATCTCTACCATACCCGCAACCCGGCGGGTACGCGAGATCCGCCCCGTACCCGCCAAGCATTGCAGCAGCACAGAAAATGGGGAGAGAGTGGCTGGGTTAGGTGAGAGTTAGAGTGTGAGGCAATGACATGTGGGCCACTCCTCAGACATAGCGGGTATGCGGGTCTGCGGGTATGGGTTTGGCACCCCCATACCCGCCGACGGGTCTAGGTTTTTACCAGTAAGCACACCCGTGGGTATTTTTCTACACCATACCCGCCCGATTTAAGGCGGGTACCCGTCGGGTATCGGGTTTGCGGGTACCCATTGCCATCCGTACACCCACCCAGTCCCAAACACCATCCATCCCTACTCATATTTTTGCACCGCCCCACCCCCCTGCTTAACTTCTTCCTCGCTAGCTCAAGTCCTTGCTTCGGGTAGCCATGGCGGCAGCGATGCAGCTCAACGCCTTCGTGTCCAACATGTTCGCCACGGTGAGCACTTTACCTTTTTGGTCCCATTTGTGTGGAATTTAAGTTTCTCCTTGAGGTGGACGACTAACTCGACCTTGTTGGGGAATTTGATTTTTTTTTGCTTTTCTTTTATATCGTGGGTTAGGGTTTCCTGGACGATCAGTTCCAGCAGGTGCGGATGCTCCCGAACTTCATTCCAGAGGTCGTCACGCTCTTCCAGAGGATGACGAGCGGATCATTGGCGAGCTCGCTGAACTGCTGTAAGTGTGTTTCCTCTGCTCGCTCGTTTGTAATGTTACTGTGATGAGATGTTTGATTCCTTGCTTGGGGATTCGGTTGCTGTGTGTGCAGGGACAAGCCATGTGTGGACTTTGACAAGGTGAACGCTTTTGTGCATCAGCTCAAGGGGAGCAGTGCAAGGTGAGGCTCTTTTTTTTTATGTCTTGTTCATATGTGTTTCTGCAGTAGCATATATAGGAGAGATGGTTGTTGTTGGTGGCCCAAATCGGGTATTGGATCCCCATATAATGGAAGGAGGTCGATTCACTGTAAGGTGTCCAGTCATCTTGGGGGAAATTATTGTCCATTTGATCTTTGTAGTGTTTTATGAAGTAGATCCAGCGAACGTGATCCATTTGCCATCTTGATCGGATGGCCCAAAAAGTAAGATCGGCATCGTTCCATGACGAGTGGCGCTTCCGATCAATATGGGAAGCGATGTGTTCCGTACACATCGGTGGCATTTTCCAATTAATTTGTGGAGATGATGAGATCCGTTTGGCTGACTGTTTCCTGATTTAGATCCGATAAATATTTTGTCATTGTACCATTCTATGATCTAGATCCGACAAACCGTTTCGCCGTTGTAGATCGGGCAAACCGTTTGGCCGTTTTACTATTGATTTAGATCCGACAAATCATTTTATCGTTGTCCTGTTTAATTTCCCGCTTAGATCGTACGGCCAAAAGAGTATAGATTGGAATTGTTCCATTACGAGTGGCGCTTCCAATCAATATGGAAGGGATGAGATCCAGTTTACCTTGTAGTTAAGGATGGCAATTTACCCATGGGTACGGTACCCGTACCCGCATAGGTAGGGTATGGGCATAATTTTATACCCATGGGTAGTACCCATACCCTACACGTTAAGTCGTGGGTAGGGCACGGGTATAGCCTCATATCCATGGGTATACCCATACCCTACCCGTTATATAGACATGTGGATATTAACGCTAAAGCTCCAACATACAACATATGCAGCCCCTTATTGAGCTGAGATAATTTTCTTGTATTAATCTATCTGTTATTTAGTTCAGATAAATGTTTTTTTTGTCAAATGTGTTATCGATGAGTGTAAAAATGTGAATAATTTGCATACTATTTGATCTACCCAATGGTATGGGTACCCGTCGGGTATTGGTACGGGTAAAGTTACCCCGCGGGTACAGGTATGGGTAAAATTTATACCCATTGACTATACGGGTATGGGCCGGGTATGGTATTGCTCTACCCGCCCCATACCCTACCCATTGCCATCCTTACGTGTAGTGCTTTATTATGTACATACGACAAACTTGGTCCATTCCGTACACATCGGGTGGCATCTTTCAGTTAATTTGGGGAGAGGTTGAGATCCTATTGGCCATTGTACAGCTTTATGATTTAGATATTACAAATCATTTTGTCGTTTTACTGTTGGAGATTTTGACCCGACAAACAGCTTGGTCGTTGTACTGTTTTATGGTTTAGATCCGACAAACAGTTTGGTCATTGTACTAGTTTAAGCTTTGGATGTGACAAGCATGAGCCGCTTCACACAAATATGACTGCTCAAGGAGTAGAACTCTATATTCTCCCATGTTATGTGGTTCTTCCAATTAAGTTTTGAGGGGTCGACATTGCTTATGCCATCATAGTGTTTTAAACTAGCTAGGGTTGTTTTGCATGCTCTACCTTTGTTTAGGACCAAAAATAGCAAGTCTATTTGGGGTTTGGGTCTTTTTTATGATGGTATAGGTTCACAAATCATGGTATTTATAGGTTAATACAGAATATTTGCTAGAGTTAAAAGTTAAATACTTATGGAAATAAAACTGTTATATAAACTAATTTTATTATGCTTACAATCTAATATTATTGTGCTTCAGAACTACGATTATGTGCACAAACTATCCAATTTCCTAATCAATTTTGTTTTAGTTATGTTTGTGGTATCCATGTGTTTTTATGGACTCAAAGTTTGTAAGCCAATCAGTCTACATGTCTTTGCTTACCTGAGATTTCTCAGTTGCATTTAATTGATTTGTTAACTCATATGTGGAGAATCAGTGTGCTATATTTGCATTTGATTGGGAGGAAGTGAAGAGGAATCAATGCTCATTTTCATTCATTAAAGAAAGTTTAGTTGTACTTTCCTCATAGCATAGTATTGCATGGTTGCAGTGTTGGTGCTCGGAGAGTGAAGAACACCTGCACTCAGTTCAGTGAATTTTATCAGGAGAAGAGCAGAGATGGGTTAGTACCTTGTATCATTATGTCACATTATTGTATTTTCTATCATTGTGATCTAATCATCTGATGTAACACATCCTCTTATTAGTAATGTTATCAGATGCAATTGCACTTATGTAAACTACTAAATTTATTCAGTCTTTACGGATAGAAAGATTTGGCTGGCTACTGAGCTTGTTTGTACACTTTAAGAATGTTATATTAGATGTAGGAAGCTACTCCATGCATGTTTACAAATTACAATCGAAACAAAGCAGCTGAGTCTTATTTACAACACCCGCATTATGCCCCGCCTATTATAGCATTTAGATCTTTCAAAGGGTAACTAAGTTTCGCCGTCTTCTCTGAATATTGCGCAGCTGTCCAGTGAAAGAACTTAAAAATTATCGATGTTTCCATCTGCCAATTGATGCTACCTTTTCAAATGTTATTATCAAAACAGAGGTGTTTTCTTCTGTTATAGTTATGCCTCGACCCTGTTAGATTATTTTCAGTGGACCCAAGTGTATGTTTTGTTAGGAAGTACTCCCTCCGTTTTTAAATATAAAATGTTTTAGATATTACACATGTTGACTATATGCGGACAAAATGAGAGAACAAATACACTAAAACGTCTCTAGATACATGTAGATACATGTGAATATGGAAAAAGCTAAAACATCTTACATTTAGAAACAGAGTGAGTATATGGTGAAACTCATGAGGGTCCCCCTCAGCAACTCTTAAGATATTCCTGCAGTGATTTTTTTTCTTATATGTAGCGGCCATCAGCATTTTTCAATAATTATTAACATGCTCCTTTCGTGACCTGCTAATAGAATGGGGCTTCACAACTTACTGAACTGTATTCCTTGTCAGGTGCCTGAAGACACTGGATGCTCTGAGGAATGATTTCTATGATCTTTGCAGTATGTTTCAGATCATGATTCAGGTATTACCTTTTTTTTTTCTAAAACTCATGTCTCGGTACCATATACAAATAAAATATGTATATTCCAAAGTTTGCTTGATATGCAAAATCATAAACTAGACAGAAGATGAGATGCTAATGGATTGGATTCAGTTAGTTTGTGGCATATGAACAGACGAAAAGCATATATGAAACGAGTTTTGATAGTTTGCCTGTCAGACATTATATTACTAGTACTTTGTATGGAAATCTCTGTGGCATTTGCAATGCTAAATTGTGAATTGTACTTAGAGCAGTATTTTTTTTAGAAATGGGTACCCGGCCTCTGCATCATGGTGATGCACACAGCCTTTATATTAATAAAACGTCTCAAAGAGTATCATTCAGTTATTACAGCTCATGGGTCAGCCAAAGTGGCGACATGAATCAACCAGCGAAACAAAGCTCTCAAAAAAAGACTACTCATTGAAGTCTTCTAGTATGTTGCCACCCATGCTGGCAGCAAATAGCTCGGACTACCGCCATAATACGGGTACATCCAGATTCCATAGGAGCCCGTTGCTCCAATGGCAGAAGAAAGGACCAAAGCCGGATCCAGTAAATTGCGCGATGAACAACCTGCAAAAAATGAGAATCTCTAATCTTGTTAAAAACCACATCATTACGACAGTTCCAAATTGCCCACAAAAAAGCACATACACCAATGCGAATTCGTGCCTTAGTATTTATATCAACTCCATTGAGCCAATGCCCAAATAGATTTGCAACACTCGTTGGCGGAGTAATATTGAACGTAAAATGGAACAATCTCCAAATGTGCGTAACAAAAGGGCAGGAAATAAATAAGTGTTCAACGGACTCCTCCGCTGGACAAAAAGCACACTTTTTACACCCACTCCAATTTCTTTTAATTAGGTTGTCTTTAGTTAGTATCACTTTACGTCTTAAGAACCACATAAATATCTTTATCTTAAGTGGAACTTTCAATTTCCACAAATATTTATGTAGGAAAGGGGTGTGGCCATGCATCATATCCGAATACATTGAGCTAACCGTGAACACTCCATTGGTGGTCAAATTCCATTTAAACCGATCAGCTACATTTGATAGAGAGACTTGCATTAATCGTTCTACTAATCTAATCCAAGATAACCACTTGTTACCTGTTAATGATCTCCTAAACTCAATGTTTAGAGGGTTATTAGACAACACATGCGCCACAAGCACATTTTGTGCCTAACAATATTGAAAAGAGAGGGGTATTGAGCAGCCAGCGGTTTGTTCCCAAGCCATGTGTCTTCCCAAAATCTTGTTTGTAGGCCATTACCCACAACAAAAGAACCTCTCTTAAAAAAATCTGATTTTGTTGCCATGATACCTTTCCAAAAAGGAGAATCACTAGGTCTCGGTTCACATTGAGAAAGTGTTTTGTCCTTCAGGTATTTATTGCACAAAAGTTCCTGCCACACCCTTTTCATTTATGATCTTATATAGCCATTTGCTAAGAAGACATGTATTCTTAATATCTAACACCGCAATGCCCAAACCACCCTGGTCTTTTGGACGGCAAATAATATTCCATCTAGATAGGCGGTACTTTCTCTTATGTTGGTCACTCTGCCAAAAAAACCTAGAGCGAAAATAATCCAACCTCTTCCTCACTCCCACTGGAATTTGGAAAAAGAAAGTAAAAACATTGGAAGACTAGTGAGTACTGAGTTAATCAACACAAGACGGTCTCCATATGATAACATCTTGCCTGCCCAACATCCTAGCTTTTTCTCGAACCTATCTTCAATTATTTTCCATTCTTTATTGAGCAACCGACGGTAGTGTATGGGAATGCCTAAATATTTAAACGGCAATTCACCCACACCACAACCAAAATATTACAGTACTCATTCTGTACCTCTTTAGCCTTGCCAAAACATAAAGATCGCTTTTATGAAAATTTATCTTGAGACCAGAAAGTTGTTCAAACATTGATAAGATTAACTTCATATTAACAGCTTTGTCTAGATCATGTTCTAGAAACAAAATTGTGTCGTCTGCATATTGAAGTATGGATACTCCCCCATCAACAAGATCAGGTATGAGAGCACCAACTTGGCCGTCATCTTTGGCACGTCCAATGAGAACAGCCAGCATATCAACTACGATATTGAACAAAATTGGGGAGAGGGGATCCCCTTGTCTTAAACCTTTTAACGTCTGAAAGTAATGACCAATGTCATCGTTTACTCGTATACCTACACTTCCTCCTTGCACAAACCGAGCTACCCAATCACACCATTTCGAATTAAATCCTTTCATACGCAAAGCTTGTTGTAAAAAGACCACTTAACTTTATCATATGCTTTTTCAAAATCAATTTTGAAAAGAACACCATCTAGTTTTTTCCTCTTTATTTCATGTAGAGTCTCATGTAAGACAACCACTCCCTCAAGAATATTTCTTCCCGGCATAAAGATGTTTGTGTTGGTCTTATTACCTTGTGAGCAATTAACGACACACGATTCGTACCCACTTTTGTAAAAATCTTGAAGCTCACATTCAGTAAACAATTGGCCTATATTGCTCTATTCTACTCGCATCCTCTTTCTTAGGTAATAAAGTAATTACCCCAAAATTTATTTTAAAAAGAGGTAGATCACCATTTTGAAGTTGTGTAAACATAGCCATCAAATCGACTTTAATTACACTCCAAAATCTTTGATAAAATTCAGCAGGGAACCCATCCGGTCCCGGCGCTTTATTGTGCTCCATTTGCGAGATGGCCTCAAACACTTCTTTTTCAGTAAAAATAGATGTTAGAATGCTATTCTCTTGTGGTGATATCTGCGGTAGATCATTGGTAAAAGATTCATCCAACGAAACATTGCAAGGATCGGGCGCCAAATAAGCGTTTATAATATTCTGAGATGAACACCTTCAAATTGTTCTGTCCCACAATAGTCCCCTCGTCCTGTTCTAATTGGAAAATCCTCTTCTTTCGATGTTTGCCATTAGCAATGAGGTGAAAATATCTAGTGTTATTACCCCCTTCTTGCACGTGTTTAACTTTAGCTCGCTGAGCCCATTTGGTCTCTTCATCGCGTCTAAGTTTGGCCAAGCACTCGTCCGCCTCTCTCTTAGCCGCACTCTCAGTTACAGACAAAGGAGCGGTTTCAGCTTTGATGTCCAATGCATCAATTAAAAGTGTTAGCTTTTCTTTCAGCTTTTTATACTCTCCACTAATATTTTTTGCCCACCCCCTAAGATATTGACGCAAGTGTCTTATCTTATTCTGCCACCTTTCAATTGGTGTCGAACCAGAATTTGTGGAGGACCATTCCTTGCAAACCATCTCGTAAAAGCCCTCCTTGCGCAACCAAGAGAGCTCAAATGAGAAGGCCGATTTGTTACCTATGTGGCCTGTTCTCCCGAATCAATAATTAACGGTGTGTGATCAGAACCCGAACGTGTCATCGCATGACCGTGACAAGAGGAAATTTTTGCTCCCAAGTAACACTCGCCAAAAAACGATCCAACTTCTCGTATGTTGGAACATCCCGTCTACTGGCCCAAGTATATTGCCTTCCGGAAAGCTCAAGTTCCCTTAGGCTAAGACTTTCTATTATCGCATTAAATATGAACGGCCATCTTGCATTGAAATTTGAATTATTTTTCTCCTCTTGTCTTCTAATAATGTTGAAATCACCCCCCACCAACATGGGTAGTGTTTCGTTTTCACAAATCCGAACAAGTTCCGCGAGAAACTCAGATTTTTGAGCCTCTTGTGCAGCCCCATACCACTACAAGAGACCATAAGAAACCATCTTGTTTTGACTTAAGTTGGAATTTAACACAATAGTCACCCGCAACAACATCTTGTATTGATAATGACAAATTATTAAATCCCCCAAGAATCCCCCCGGATCGACCATGAGGTGGTAAACAGTACCACGAGTAGTCCAAACCTCCAGCTAGTTGTTTAAGAAAAGGGGCTGCAAAATTAGAGCGGCCAGTCTCCAACAAAGCAACAAAATCTAGTTTTTTCTCTCTCACTGTTTCTTGTATTAAATGGTGTTTAGCCGAATCCCCTAACCCATCACTGTTCCATATCATGCCTTTCATTTTACTTTTTATTGTTTAGCTTTTCAATTCTAGCACTTCGTCTCTTAATAGAAAGGCCATTGCCTTTTCTAGACTGCCTCTTACGGCCTATATTAATTCCTTCAAACCCAATTGGTCTAAGGATTTATCTTCTTCTTCATTTTCCAGATCCTCCGAAATATTAGATGCATGCTTCAAAACCATACTTTCATTTTTTTCGCTCTATATATTTCAAGTTATTCGCAAGAAAAGTGACCGCCCTTTCTTTCTCAATATTTTTGATTAAATTAACCGCACTATCAATTTGAGATGGGGAAGAACCCAAAGAAATCCCAAGCCTAGACGCTCTAGAACTATAACCTCATTAGGTAAAGCTATAAAAGATAACTTAGGCTGAGAAGTTGTACCTGAGCCCCATAGGAGATCTCGTGACTCCGCCAATGACATTGCCTTCTCCATTTGAGGTGCATCTGCATTGGGTGTCATCTTCAATCTATCACTTGATCGAAGACCATTTGCCTCCGGACTCTTGATACCACCGTACCATATTATGGCCTCCATTGTTGGATTCGCCTTTGATTGAGAGATAGGAGTGTGCAGACCAGCTCCTAACATTTCTTTCTCAATCTATAGATTGGCGTTATCACATGTAAGAGCAATTACAGATGAAGTTGACTCAGAAACATGTACCAATTCACCTGATGGCACCATCTCAGTTTTAGAGCATACCTCCATCTCAGAGTTGGTCAGTGGTACATCCATTGAACCAACAGCGCCTTCAAAAGAACCAAACGACTTGGGCAATATTACTTTCGTATTCTGAAAGTTGGCGAGATCACATGTAAGAGGATTGACAACTGAAATTGACTCAGCTATACGTAACATTTCACCTGATGGCACCATCTCAGTTTTAGAGCATACCTCCATCTCAGAGTTGGTCAGTGGTACATCCATTGAACCAGCAACGCCTTCAGCTGAACCATCATTATCCATGTCCTTGCCAACAAACTGTGCAGCATCAACTTTAGCCTCAGCCGCCAACACCTCTTTGTTAGCACCATGTAGCTCCACCAAGCTCTCGTCAGGCAGTACCATTGTACTGGCCATGAAAACCTGTCCATGCACAGATACAGAAGGTGGTATATTAACCACACGATTAACATGATCCATCATTAAATTATCCACTTCAGAAGGATCAAATACCTTAGGACCGGATTCATCTGTAGCATGAACAGACATCAACATTGAAGAAGCAACATGCGACTCCTGTGTTTGTGAAGCAATTAGAAACTCACTATTAAGATTTTTGGAGCAATCAGGAAAACATGAATAATTAACACATACCGTTGGAGAAACAATTTTCTCCTCGACCGTGTCCTTCGAGTTGCTTCCTTTTCCATATGACTTGGGGCTCACCACCCGCTGGCTTGCCGTTTTCACAGGGCGCTCAAATGATGCAAAAGCATTGGGTGCAAAGACCACCCCCGGCTTGAGCTGCTGCACCGAGCCAGCCCCACTCCCACTTGCCAAATGCACGTCGGTGTTAGAGCTTGTAGTTGTTGCTGCTTTACCCTTCGAGCGTTCTAAAGATGCAAAAGCATTGGGTGAAATGACCACCCCTAGCTTGAGCTGCTGCTGAGGAACCGAGCCAGCCCCACTCCCACTTGCCATATGCACGTCGGTGTTAGAGCTAGTATTTGTTGCTGCTTTATCATTCGATTTTTCTGTTTCCTCAGATGGTTCTTTTGGCTTCTTGCTTTCATCATCCAAGTCATCATCATCTCCATCCATACTCACATCCTCACCCACATCAAAAAAGGCATCTCCACCTCAAAGGTAAGATTTTAAAAGCCATCCATCATGAGAATAGGAAGGCTTTTGGGTATCTTCGTCTGATCAATACATCCAATCAAAATTCGAAGGATGCCATGTTGCCTTGTGAACTGCATATCAACTTTAAAAGTCTTTCCAAATAAGTATCCTAAGGTCCAGAGAGCCAGGAAATCTCCTTGGCGAATGGGTGGAATACCAGACATCCTTACCCAAACCTGTGGCAACTTGGCTACTGGTTCACAGAGTGCATACCAATAGTCCACCACCAGAATGGTAGTGGTGTTCGGGACCCTGAACTCTCCAAAAACCTTGAGACGATCTAGCTCTGCCTTTGATGGGAACAGAACTTTAAAAACATTGTGACCAACCTGGTCAACTTCCCAGCGATATTGTTCTTGAGGTATCAGCCGCTGCAGCTGTCTAGTAACCTGGGGAATGCTCATCTCCCCATCTTGACTGTAACCATCCCTAGGCGAGTGTTCTGCGTCTTTGGACGGTAGGTAGCTGTGATCGGTGTTCCAAAAAACATGAGATCATCATGGGCATACCCATAAACCTCCAATTGCGGCTTTGGTGCTGATAGAAGAGGACACTCCCCTTCAGTGTGCTGCATCTCCTCACATATATCGCAGAGCACCTCCTTACAGTCAGATAGAACGTGTCCCCCAAGTCCACACCTGAAGCACCTCGGTTTGTCATTTTTCTTTCCTTTCTTGGCAATACCATCATCCTCCGCCTGAACCTGATGTTTGGGAGCTATGTTTTCAGCCAGATGCTGAGCAATGGGAATAAGAGCCTCCGCCGCGGCTGAGACTTGCGCTGCTGCAGGAATCAGATATGCAGTCGCACCTCTGTTGCGGTCTCCATTTGTCACCGCATGGTTGACAGGTTGATAGTTCCCACGGACACCACCATTGCTTCTACCAAAGTGTCCACGCACTCCACGACCCGCCGTGCCCCGTCCATTGTACCGACCATGGAAGCCACCAGCAAAACTCCCACGGTGAACATTGTTGTTAAACCCTGATCCGGCGTTGAACTGATACGCCTGTCCACCATTAAAATTATTCTGTCTAGGGTTGTTGAAGCCCTCACCTTGACGATGGCCATTGCCACCCCCACCAAGCTGTTGTCCGCGATCCTGTCCCGCTGTTCCGCTAGGTCCACCAACGTCGAAGTTGTTGAACCCAGCGAAGCCGTTGTTGTTGTTGCCATTGCCGTGACCCTGGTTTCCTCTTCCTTGCCCGCCTCCTCGCTGCCCACCAGCTCTGCCACGATCGGCCATGGCCGCAACCCAAGGTGCTGGTGAGAACGATCTTTGCGAGAGAAACCCTAGCCGCCTTTTGTTTCTGGTACGATACGAGAATCGTAGTTTCGGTTCATATACCCCATCGTCCGCAGCTCGTGGATTACATGTACGAATTTCGCCCGAGCCCATTGGCTTACAAGCAGAGTCAGGGCCCATTGGCCCAAGAACACTCCGTTTTTTGAAAATTGAACCAGGATCCACCGATCCGAGTTTGTCGCGCGTGATCATCGGTCGCCCCAACGGACGCCTGCACGCCGATCGCTCCAACAAGCAAGCGCCGCCGTTGTCTCCATTGGCAGCTGAGCACAAAGCTCGTCGGCGTCTAATCACTGTCCATCCAGACATATCTGAATCATCTAACCAATGAACCGACGGAGACAGCACAGGCAACTTGAGTTCACGACCGTCAGCACTAGCCATTAACACCATCGGTGCCGTTCCCCGATGACCCATAGAATGAGAAGATGGACTTACCTCCGGTGATGGTGTTGGCGCGAGATGTCGTGCCGCCCAGCTTTGCCATCGCCGCTTCTCAGCTTTCTTGAAACTCCTCGAGTCCTTCAAATCTCTATTTGGCAGACTCGCCGGTGTCCGGCACCGGTACAAGTACCCCGACGGTGAGGACTGCATGGAAACCTCACCTTCATCCTCGGAATCCGAGGCGAGAGCCCAGAACCTGCCACCGGGAGCACCCGCCGGTAGATCTGGATCGCCACCGGAGTCGCCTCCCGAGTCGCTCGGAGCGCCCGTCATGTTTTCCAAAAACACTCCATCTCCAACGGAGACTAGTAGCTAGTCTTCGTCTCTTCGGGCAAACCACTCATGTTTTTTACTGAGTTTTTCCTCCTGCTCTGTCCCCGTTGCTGCGGCGTTGTCTCCGGCGTCATGGTAGAGCATAGAGGATTCGTCCAAGAGTACGTGCAGACGGTCACTTAGAGCAGTATTTAGGACTACTGGAAATCTGAGTTGAAAACCTTTGTTCACTCATACCTATTTTGGGTGTATATGAATCTTAGCTTCATGTTGCTCGAAAAGGTCACTAGAATTTCGGACTCTGAGCCTGTCACATCATTGATAAACTTAATCCAACTGACCTGTTGTTTTGTTTTCGAATGCAGTTGGAGCAGCAGGTCCGGGCCTCTCCTAAGCAGTAAGCTGGAGCAACAGAGTGCTGCAGAACATGCTCAGCTTAGCTTAATGTTGCTTGCTTCTGTGAGGTCGTCTGTAGCTGCTTAGCAGCAAGCTCGTCATTTAGCGTCGTTCGTTTCGAATTCTCAGTGGTCAAATAACAATCATCCGCCATGGTTTTGCGGATCGTCAGTGGTTAAACTGGTTGCTCAGTTCTAGCCAGTTTCTAGGTCGTAGGAATGCAGAAGCAGTGTAATCGCAACAGAGTCGTGCCTCGTCGGAAAGTGGGTCGACGTTGGTTGTATGTTGTGGAGAGCATTGTGATGATATTCTAATACCATGTTATGTTTGTTGTTGGAAACAATGTGTGTGCCGTGATATACAATTCTCAACAACTTGTGGCCAAGCAAACGAGAAATCGGGGTGACTAGAAAGGCGGGATGCTTTCTTTATTTCTACTCCTCAGTTTCTTCATCTCATTATATCTGATTCTCCATCATCTCATGTGGCTCTGAAACATTGGGAAAGCCACGAGTTTTTCTGAGATTCAAAGATACTCAAGTTGCCCTCCACTCTTAAGATGAACACTGAACAACGAGCCCTGTACGTTTTTCTGCAGACCATAGTTTGCAGGTAAGTTATGGACATACTGGAAGGCCGAGATCAATTTTAGGAAGCTCCTTATCTCTCTCTCATCGAAACTCTGAAGCTACACTCTCCTTCGCCATCCCAGCTGCAGTCTGCAAATGTTGAATTCCTAGCTTCGCATGTTTCCTTTTTGTTCAAAACATAGCAGGAGAGCTGCTATTTTTATTCATAACAGAAGAGTGATTGCAAAAACCAGAGCCAAAAGTTCAAATGAAAATAACTTCGAGGGGCAGTCATCTCCTGCTCAACATTATTAGAATCCTACCTTATTCAAGAAAAAGGTAGATGGCTACTGTCGCGTGCTCCAGCAAACCTCAGAATTCAGGAAGGAACTCACTGTAAAGCCTATTCCGTTTGAGAAGCGATCCGTCGTTCGACCAAGTTGTAGCGCCCCGACCCGACTGCTATACAGTGATGCTGTGTGTAGCCGGTTAAGCGATACAACCGGAGGTTACGGGTTTACCAATCCCCGGCCAAAACCTTTGGCAGCCGTTGCTCGGAATTGATCATCGGCAACGCAACACCCCGTTTGATGCCTTAACACAGGCACAACTATCAATGCATAATAGAGAGATCAAGACTTGTGGAACAACTGACACTTCACAGACTCTACGACACAAAGCATTATAGTTCAACTCTTATAATAGAGAAAGATAGCAAATTACATCCAGAGGTCACAGGCCCAACATTACAACATGCGGAAGCGAATTAGGTTATTCTAAACAATAAGAACCAAATTATGGTCTAAGAGGCCTACAGATAAACATCCAAGCGCCAGTTGCCCCGGGATGTCCCAAGCTGCCACCTGGGAACCCCAGACTACTCGTCGACATCCACGAAGAACCCACCTTTGAGGTCGGTGAAGTCCTCCTCTGAAACAAAACAAACGACGTTGAGTTCGACTCACAAGATTAAATATAGAGCTTTAGCTCGATGAGGCCTTCAGAGTTTTATGGCTATTTTACATAAAGCAGATTTTATTTATAGAAACATAACTCCATGGCATCGACTATCAGAACATTTTCAAAGAGGGGTAAGAAGTAACTCTTTTCCTTTGATCACTTTTCTCATCAACAACCATCATCAACCACTGTACCTGTTCTACAAAGGCATCTCCCCGAATCACCCTCGAGGAAGTCAACCTTGCATTCTTGAGTGGTACCTTTAGTACCCAGGTTTTAATCATTCCGTTCAAGTTATTCTATGGTCTCTGAATCTGTCACCAAGTCGTCGATAACCACGGACACGGCTTTTCGAAAAGATTTATCCCTGCAGGGGTGTACAATGTGAAAGTCGCCAGGCTCCCGAGGGCCCTCCCAGCTTCTTATCCATGCGTACCGTCCGGCCCATTGCCTAGCTCTTAGCTCTATTCCGGGGAAAGCCGACTGGGTGGGAGCGGCTACAACCTTTACCTCGCTTAAGACTAACCCAGGATCATCAGTGGCGGTAGGACAGGTTCAGTGCCTCCAACACCCTGTCCCGCGGCCACTTATTTTCCTAGACACCACAATCCTCAGCACAGTCTTGGCCACCATCTCAACGCACGCGCAAATGGAAAGCCAAACTAGAGGACCCTCGGCTAGTCCGCCACAAGTTAGTCGGTCGACGAGATTCCATATGCCCATGCATGGTTGCACGCTCAACTTGGCTCGTAGGCGAGAACTCGCATCTAGGCGGCGAGAACGAGACAAAGCACCACAACCACAGTGGCCTCTCATCCCCACCTTTAAGCATTTTATTACCTGTCACCACAATTTCTCCACCATCAGCCGGGCATCTCATCACCTGTTTCCAACATGAAGTATCCATCGTACAGCTAGACATTTAACTAAGCATGGCTAAGCATCAACATAGCATAGTTAAGTATCTCAGGCCAACAATACAAACCTATGGATAATAGGAGGGAAACAGGTATTGGCATCGGAAACTTAATGCAACTATAGGATACTCTAATCCAATAAAATTGACATTTGGAACCGCATGCAATATTATAGTGGAGACAATATTTGCGGAAAATAGGATAAGACATGCTCAGAGGGGGATTACGCTTGCCTTGTTGATACGGCTGGTAATAGGGATCGTCACGGTACGGTGGTGGCACTTCAACTCCTTGATCTACCGATGCACAAACAACACCGGAAAGGAACTAATAAATACCACGAACACAAAAGGTGCAATGCACAAACATGATGACATGACATTTTAATGTACCGAACTTAACATCAGATATCTAGCAATTTTAAGTGGGGTACGGCAGTACCTACTTTGACTAGGGAAGAGAGGTACCCCACATTTTACTTAATGATCCTAATACTTCTGAAAGTACCGTATTGTAATTGTGATCAAGTATGCATGATGATGATGCTTCTGGATAGTTCACATTGTTCTGAGCATTATGGTATATTACACACAATTTTCTGACGAACCGATAAAAAGTTATTACATTTTATAATTTCCTCTTTCAAATAAGCCCTGGTTATAAGTTATTTTCAACACAGTACAATTATTTATCCAAATTAGAAAGAAAAAGTTGAAACTGGATAAATTTTGGTACTGGACAATTTCGGAATTTCCGATTTTGGGCTAGCTCGGAATATCCGATCGCCACAGATGGATGAAAATCCACTAAGGACTGAGAGTATCTTCGTACTGGAGGTCTTCGGAAAATCCGAATTTTTCAGCTTCGGATTATCCGATCACCACCGATATCTGGAATTTCGCTAAGGACTGGAAGCTAAACGTACTGGTGTTGATCGGATACTCCAATTGTACTCGAGTCGGAATATCCGAGCGAAGGACAACGGCGGCGAGCTACGGTGATCTGCAGCGCAAAATCGAACTACGACTCACGATCGAACGCGAGGAGGGCACAGGGAGGTGCGCTTGCTCACCCGGGTCTCGGGGAAGCTCGCAGCGGTGACGGGGAGGTCGGGAGCGGCGGCAATCTCTCGGCGAAGCTCGGACGTGGTCGGAGAGAAAACGAACGGTGCGGTCGATTCCGGGCTCCCCGGCTCGATTCCTTCGGCGGAGAAGGCGAAGACGGCGCGGCGGAGCTGGTGGTGGTCTTCGATTTGTACGGGGCGAACTCAATCAACGGCAGAAAGCTCGGCCATGGCGCGGCGGTGTGGAGCTCGTGGGGAGAAAATGGGGAGCGAGGGAGCAGGTGAGCGAGTGAGGGGTGGGGGAGCAGTGCGGCCTCGGGGTGCTCTTCCCCATCATGGCGCGGCAGGAGGGGCACGTGCCCAGTGGCGAACTCGCCACTGGCGCCATGCCGTGGCCCTGGGAGCTACAGGAGGAAGGAGATGACCTATTTGTGGAAAACCCCCTGGAGAAACTTTTCCCATCACAGATTGGTCCTTTCCTATTTCCTTTTTAAAACCCAGTATTGATGTAGGTATTTAATTGGGGCACTAAAACATTTTATTAAAAACTGGAAAAATTTGTGTTGCTTCCCCATACCATGAAGAAGCTCCACAAAACTTGGTGTCTCAAAATAAAATAGTTTGGACAACATTTGTTCATAGGGTTCGATTAGGGCATTTTGCTAAATTCAAAATGTTGCTCCTTTAGTAATTTTTAGAGATAGTGCAAAATAATATTTTTGAACGCTTGAAACTTCCTTGACAAATATGTTAACTTGATAACTTCATTGTGTCAACTCAACAACAATTCCCTAACCCAATAACAATTCCCTAACCAAGAGTTAAAGATCCCAAGTGATACACATTGATGCATGGATGCCATGATGCATGAGAAAGGAAAAGCGAAAAATTTATTCACATTTTGCAATACCAAAAGTGGGCTGTTACACAAGTAATGCTTAACCATATAAGAGCATCTTCAACAGACGCGGCAAATGGAGCGCGCGGGCCATATAACGGCCTTTTCCCGCGCGCGGGGCCATTTCGCGCGCTCAGAAAATGGCAGCGCGCGCTGGCCAAAGCGCTACGTTCCGCGTTAAATACACCGCCCTGCGGCACGCGCGCTCTCAATCCACGCGTCTCCTCCACTTTCCCCCAACCGCTTTTCCTCTCTCCCCCACCGCTCGCGCAACCGCACGGAATCCGCACCGCCAGCCGCCAGCTGCGCCGCGCGCCGTCGCCACCATGCCTCCGCGCCGCAGGAACCAGTCTGGCTACCGCGGCGTGCGCGCGCGGCCGAACGGCTCGTTCTACGCGGAGATCCGCTCCGGCGACGAGCGGATCTCCCTCGGGACGTTCGAGATGGCGCATGAGGCCGCACGCGCCTACGACGCGGCAGCATGGCGCCTCGGCCGGAGCCGGCGCCAGATGAACTTCACGGACGTCCACACCGTCCAGCAGGCGATGGATCTGGCGCCTCCGCCGCGCCTCGTCACCGCCGAAGAGCGAACCACCCACCGCCAGCTCCAGGCCCGCCTTCTTATCGCGGACAGGGACGCGCAGCTGGTGGCGGACTATCGCCGGAGTCACCCGCAAGAAGCCGCCGCCGAGGCGCAGCTCTTGGCTACGTACGCGTCTGAGCGGGCGGAGCAGAAGTACGAGCGGGCGGAGCTCCGGGCCCAGTGGCACCGGCGCAAGGCCGAGGCGGAGGCGCAGCTCAACCACACCACCTGGCACGACGAAGACCCCAGGTGGGAGCATCTGTTTTCCGACATCTCCGATACGTCGGAGAGCTTGGACTCCGACTTTGATGTCTAGTAGCTTGTTTATTTAGTTTATGGAGTCTGTTAGTTTAATGTAGTCTGTTAGTTTAATCGAGTATGTTAGTTCTATGTTTTAGTCAACGAATGTTCGTCTGTTCGTTCTAATAAAAAAATTTCATTTTCAGTCCATCTTTTGATTCGGTTGTATATATGTTTGATGTAAAATGTTGTTTGTGCTGCGCGCGCGCTGGAATTTTAGCGCCGCTGCTGGAGCAAAAATTTTAAGCGCCACGCCACGCTAAATATATCACTTCTGCTAAAGCAAAACAGACGCTCCACGCGCTAAAACGTACTTTTGGCACTGCAAAAAAAAATTAGCGCGCCGGTTGGAGATGCTCTAAGTGCAGGACATTTTGCTAGGAAGAGAGTGATATTCCCTAAGTCAGACACCCTTTTGCTAGGATTACATTGGACCATTTACACCATCAAATGGGAATACCCATATTCTTGTTGTTGTTGATTATGTTACCAAATGGGTAAAGGAGATAATATTCCCCAGGTTTAGAGTTTCTAGATTTTTTAATTACTGATGGTGGATCTCACTTTATGAAAGGAACTTTCTGGAGAATTTTACACAAATACGGAGTCTGTTGAACATCGAGTGGCATCGCCTTATCATCCCCAGACAAGTGGACAAGTGGAGCTATCTAATAGGGAGATTAAAACCATCTTACAAAATACAGTTCGTAGATCCAGAAAAGATTGGGCACTCCAACTCAACGAGACTCTGCTTATAAAAATCCAGTGGTTATGTCTCCATACAAGATGGTTTACGGTAAATCCTGCAACTTACCTCTAGAATTAGAACATAAAACTTTTTGGGCTATAAAGAATCTAAGTTATGATCTTAAAACTGCTGGGGAGAAACGAATGTCAGACATTCATGCATTAGATGAATTTAGAAATGAAGCATATGAAAGTGCTAGTTTATTACAGAAAAGGTTAAATTTTGGCATGACAAGAAGATTCACAAATGAGAATTTAACATAGGGGACGAAGTACTCCTATAAAATTCTTGTTTTAAGTTATTTCCAAGGAAGCTGCGATCAAAATTGGAAGGTCCTATGTTATTGAGGAAGTATTCAACTCAGGAGCCATACAATTGGAAGAATAAGATCGAATAAAGAGCCATCGACTGTGAATGAACAACGCCTCAAGCCTTACCTTGCTTCTGAAAGTAAGAAGATTGAAGAATTACATACTATCACACCTGAGGAAGCAATAGCCCGAGAAGGTAAAAGTAAGACCGTTGGTTTTGACAGCAATTGGAGTTTCTTACAGTTTTTCTTAGTTTCTCGGCTTTTATGCGAACGACCATACCGCTGGTCTTTAAGAATTACTTTAGCACAGCTAAAAAACTATTGTCTAGTACGGTGGGTGGTACGATATTCCTTGATCGTACCGCCACTCGTTAAGCTCTCTGAATGTTTCGGTAAGAAAAAGTGGCAGCAGTATGGTGCGTGGTACTATGGACGTGGACCGTACCGCTGGTCGTTATAAAATAGTAATATTGTAGCTCGCCCGTTTGCATGCTTTAAAAAAACTATTACGTCGGTACCGTACCGGTGGTCGTTAAAAGCTTACCCGAGGTTCTTTTATTTCCCAAACTTTCTCTTTGTTATTCTAATTCGGTTTAGGGTTTTCCTTTAGATTCATCATGTCTTCCCCAGCTGTGCAGCCGCCTCATCCCAAACAGATTTGGGTGATCAAGAAGGACAAGGAAGCTCCTTAGTTGAAGATCGGAGAAGGAAGCATATCGGGAGCACACATGAAGAAGGTTGTCCCTCTGCCAAATTGGAGGGAGAGAATTCCCAAGGAGATACTGAGACACGTCAGCACCAAAAAGAAGGATGGAACAGACCCGGTCAACCCATATAGGTACAATCTTATGTCATCTTTTCAAAAATCTCGGAAACAACGCTTTTTCCACACACTTACTTGTTTTGGATCAAACTAACTTGCAGGTACAATTCTCTGATAACCAAAGGAGAAACCATAAACCATTTCCTTCAGCTCCCTGTGGTTTGATAATTCTTATTTCGAAACTAGCTACAACAACCTCTGCACCTGCAGGCATCAGCAGCGCCCACAGACGCCATCATCATCGGCCTAGATCGCATATGAGCACATCTTTCACCGACCATCTTGCCATTTCAAACCACGCAGACCAATTCGCGGATCTTGGCCAGAAGCACGACATGCCCAGTTGAACACGCCTGGCCCTAGCTGGCTTCCCTACACAGCCGTGACCGACCCCCACCCTCTCGGGGCCGTCACCACGAAGTCTGATCTCTCCCACGCACGCATCCAACGTCCAGGGTTGCTTTCACGCTTTGGCCGGAGGTCTCCCATCGCAAGAATTGACCAGGAGACAAGATCCCGCCGTCCATCGGGGAGGCTTTGCCCGCCGGTTTCCTCCGACTGTGGCTGGGAGATGGGCTGGAGGAGGGGTGGGAGCAGCGGCGGCTAGAGTTTCACCCGCCCCCCCCCCCCCCCCCCGGGAGCGATGCGGAGACCTCCTACATGAATTATCTTGGCCTTGGATACACATACATGGGGTGATCTGCCCAGAAGCTTTGGGATGTGAACATTGCTCGACAAAGAAATAGCCGTTGAAATAGAAATACTTTTGGAACAAGAGGAGCTCTGATAGGCTTAACGGAGCCGAATTAATTGGTTCCAGTTGGGTGACAAGAATACTGGTTATTTTCATAATTTTGCTAGTATGAGAAGGCAGCAGAAGAGAATTAAGAAGCTAAAAAATAAACGTGAAAATTGGGTGGAAGGGACAGCATATCATAACACAATTTTTGATTATTTCTCGGGATTATTCTTGGAGAAAGTGTATGATATTGATTCCGACCTTCTAGCTAAGGTGGTGCCGAGCGTTACTACATAAATGAATGATTTCTTGCAAAAGCCATACTCAACTGAGGATGTTAAAAAACACTATTTTCCATTAGTGATATGAAGGCTCTAGGTACGGACAGTTTGCATGATATTTTCTTCAAAAACAATTGGCATATACTTGAGGATGTGTTAACGGGGGAGGTTTTGGCTGCAACAAATAATAAGTCTATTCCAGATGGATGGAATGACATAGTTATAGTACTAATTCCGAAAGTTGAAAAGGTAGCAGTAATGTATAAGTCGCCCCTGGTATCAAAGGGTCTTCGAGAATGTCCTGGACCCAGATGGTAGGTATCGACATTGTTCTGGACCTAGATGATAGGTCTCGACATTTTTTTCCTCGTCATGAAAAGGTAGCAGTAATGTACTCCTTTGGGACCTTTTTTTTTTGAACGCAGGAGAGGCCCCGAAGGGCCTGGATGCTTCACTCATTCAGAGCGGTGCAGGTACAACTTACAGAAGGGACCTCCAAGAAATAAACAATTACAGATAAGTCCCTACATCTTATAGAGCAGACCCTAAACAAAGTTTTGAAAAAGCAATTAGGTCCTCTACCTCCGCCATGGAACTGCAAGCTCAAGCTTTGGCCACTCTTGCTGGAATCGGGGACAAAACCACTTGATACCAGGAGAATGATGAACGCCAACGCGAACTTGGTGAAGGGCCTCCACATGGAGGTTGAAATAACACCGGCAATTATCTCCATCGCCGGAATCAGTGACCACCAGATGGTCTCCATAGTCGGCTGCCAAGTATGAGGGCGCCGAGAGTGTCTTCCATTATCCTGCAGCATCACAACTCCATCACAGGTGAAGAATGGCTCGCGCAGCTCCGCACTCCGCTTCTCCCCATCGCCACCATGGCGTTCCGGAGAAGAGAGAAAAGCTCCACACTAGCCAAATCCCCAGCTGCGAAACCAGGCTTTCGGCCGCCGCACTGTGATAGCCAATCCGCCATCATACTCCGAGCTCCCGCCACGAGTCGGAGGAGGCATATGTGAAGAAGAGTCGCAACAAGAAAACCCAGAGGTCGAACCTTATTCAGGAAGCCGCAAGATGCCTTTGCCGTCGCTGCTTTTGCTCCCTCCATGGAAGCTCCGCCGCCGAGAGAAGAACGACCTTGCAAAGCTAGGCTTGGTCCGGGAAACCCAGCTTCAGAGCTTCGGTGCAGGCCTTATTCTGAGAGATGCGTGATTCCCTCGGACTCACATGCGCCACCGCCTGCCACAAGCGATGTGCAGCTCGATAGTGGAAGCCCACGACGCCATGGATCTGGCCGCGAAGATCCACGAACCTACTCTCATTCGGCACGGAGCCAGACACAGCAAAAGCTAAAGCTAAGCCTAAATAGCTAATATATACAACCTGCGCTACGCATCCTCATCCACGCCGGCCGGCAGCGCCGCCGGAGAGGAGAGGCGAGTGAGCCGGGGAAGAAGACTGGAAGCGGCGGCTGACTCTCAAGGGAAGCGGTGGGGCGGAGAAGGAGAACTCGGAGACAACTCGCAACTTATTCTACCTTTGGGACCTAAGGAGGTCTTTTCACGGAGGGGAGTCTCTTGCATGTTGTGCCTCTGACCTGATGGATTAGCGACTTAGCGTGTCCTTTGAGGACCGTTAGACCAGATATGGTCCTTGGTGCTCTCCACGACATGAGTACGTAGCTACGAGTAGGCCTTCCCAGACTTGGTTAAAAGCAAGACTTGTGAAGGCAAAATGCTTTTCTAGGACATGAGTAGGTCGTCTCGGGGATGAGGCATTCCCGTATTGGTGGTGCGCATGATTTGAATTTGAATATGCTCTTCTAGGAAATGAGTAGGGCCCCTTCTTTTCAGCTTATTTTCCAGATTCTCCCAGAAGCTACCCTCCATCAGCTTCTCCCAGAATCTCGTTCCCAAGACAAATTTAGAAGTTTAAACAAATTTAAAAAATGAGATTCTGGGAGAAGCTGATGGAGGGTAGCTTCTGCGAGAATCTGGAAAATAAGCTGAAAAGAAGGGGCCTAGGTTGGTCTCGGGGATAAGCAATTTCCTTGTAGTGACTTTGGCGATATTTGAATCTGAATTGGCACGTGACATGAAAGGTCGTTGATGTGTGGGAATCAGTTCTTTCCATTTAAAGTAGGATCGCTGTCGTAGAATCCGCACGCGATTGATCAGGTAATGGGTGGGGAGTTGTCACACGTAACCAAGAGTCTTGTCGACGAGTTGGCCTGGGAGAGTGGGGAGTTGTCGCACGTCTCAAGGGCTGCAAAAAAAAATCCATGACGAGACTACAGAACAACTTCAAGCCCTTGCCAATGAAAGATGAGGCTCCGGAGGAGCTTTCCATCTGTTCGGGGAGATCTTAGACAGTATTTTCGGTAGAACTTATGAGCAAAACAATAAAAAAAATAGTTCTGACAATTTGTCGAACACATGACAGCGAGGTGTATATCCGACGGAGTAAAACATACCGAGGCGCATCGTACTAAGGTGGGAACCATGTCCGGTGGCGGCGAAGTCTGAAGAGAGTTTGGGTCATGCACTGCGGGTTTGGGGCGACGACGGAGGTAGGGTGGAAACAACGGGGAAATTTGACAAAATGGAGGACGGACATGGGCGAGGGTTTGGCCTTTTTTAGTGTGATTTGGGGGTGGATCCAGCCTATCAGATCCGACAAAACGGTCGTATCCGGACACGTTCGGGCAGCACCATTTTTTTCCGATGGATATGAGCGTTGCCGGACAACCGTAGATTTGGGCTAGCTATGGGGGGCCTGTCCGGGCTGTCCACCTTGGTATATAGGGAAAAAGTGGGTTCCGATTGAAGATGCTCCGAGACAGCATAGTTGTGCAGGCTCTTCTCTTCTGAGTTTCTTCACCTTATTCACATTGCTAAAGCTAAAAAATCAACGGAAATGTCTTTTGGGTCATATGAGCATATGCTCCCACTACGCATAATTTGTATTTTAAAATGTCAAAAAATTCAAAAAATATATACATCCGGACATTCTATGTACGTACATAAGGTTTTGCGAGAAAAAGACATTTTTTGTACCCAGTGTAAAAAAAACAAATCAAGTGTTTCAAAATGACTTTGTACGAGACATTTTTTTTGTCTTTTAACATAGGCCACAAAAAATGTCTTTTTTCGCGAAATTTTGTGTACGAACATAAAATGCGTGATGTTCATCCGAATTTTTTGTTTATATATTTTTATTTTTAAAAATGTATTTAAAAATATTTTATATAACGGGTACATCTAGTCCTACGACCCAAAACACAATCAAGCACTTTGATAAATGACATCAGAAGATTCGGCATCAGAACAGCGTGTGGTGTACGTTCTTCAGTTGTCGGCAAGCAGTTGGTATGGGTATGAATTCTGTTTCCGGGCACGTCCAATTAATTGCCGGCAGCCCGGCACCATACACGCACTGTGTGCATTGCATGCCGACTTAATGGAGCTCCAGAAAAGATATGGAAAGAGTGATGTGGTTCTCCGTAGATCGACCAATTTTCAGACAGAAATCGATCAATGGATCTGTATCCGGAAGAAAAAATACGATATAAATTAGTTGTCCTCTTTCTGTCTCTGTCCCTTCATGCAGAACTCTACCTTTGTGATTTATCCTTCACTATAAAGATTAGCACATCAGTGTGAAAAGTGTGCAGTACTTACTAATTTTTTTCCAAAAAGAGAAATTACCCCCAGAACAAACGAACAGTAATATAGGAATGAATTAAAGAGCTGTAACTTCTTCCTTCTGGGTAAGAAGATTAGACCTGCACAGTAGATCCCTTCGCTGCTTTTCACAGCCTCGCAGAAACCTCCATTTTTAAACTCTGAACTGAAGTTCAGAACGTAAGATCAGCAGCTGTTTTTCACCTCAAGGATTGTCGCACACACAAAGGATGGTTTTGCATCATAACTAAAAACTATGCATGTAGATCAGTTCTTTTTTTACCTCAAAGGTGTCGAGTATGAGTTCCTTATTGGTTGCTCTAGATATCTAATTAACCCCCCCCCCCCCCCCCCCCCCCCCCCCCCCCCCCCCCCCCCCGCCCCTATATCCTTCAAAGGGGGTTTATGATCAGGACTGTTCATGATGGACCTTTTCGATGAGTCCTACCATGCAAGTGTGGTAGTAAGTAATTCTAACGTGCCGAACAGATCACGCTGCATGGCACTGCTGCTACTTAATTTTGATTTATGCCGCTGACCAACCTCCATGGCAGTAGCATGCTCCCTCTGTGAACTTGCAGGGGAACCACAAACGTCGCCAACAACCAACACTGCATATGCATATGCAGTGATGATCACAACCTCACTCCCACGTCGTTGCGAGCCAATCCTTGATCAATAAAGAAGCCATCATCAGGCCCTTGCTTCTCATATAAGAAACAATTAATTGCACCTATCAAATTATTTGCTTCAAAGACTATGACGAAAAATATGATGATTGCCTATACTTTTCTCGCTTCCATCTTCTTCTTCTTTTTTGAAAAGGAAGGTGATACTCCTAGCCCCTGCGTCCTAAATGCAAACATCCATCATTATCAAATAAGAGCAAGGCAATAAGGCCAAAACACCTTATAAAAGCAGAGTTATTACAAAATGTGTCAAAAAACACCTACGAATAAGTTGCCATCTTCCGCAATAAACGCCTTCAAGAAAAGATTAGTCACTTGTGTCGATGTTGTCGAATCCACCCTGAAAGGTCAGGACAAGGATTTTCATCATGGGTGCCGCGTGCAACAAGTTAAGGCGAGGTTTTCACCCCGGGTATTGATTGGTGTTCGAGTTGCCATCTTGATGATGGATCTTCCAATGGCTACCCCAATATTATTCTGTAAGAATCCATAGTTGGATCGTAGACGTTCACCTCAGTCACTCCCATAGCTCTGTGCACCGTCTCAGCCAAGATCATCTCCAATCACCACATCACTAGCCATCCACCTCGTGTGACAGGCCTCCACTTATGAGTTATGAGCAAATGGGAGAGGGAGACGCAATGAGAGAGCACCAAGATTTGATGATCCGGTTTTCACTCATAGGCAAAATGTACGCATGCCCGCAAGAACACAAAAACACCACACAAGACAGAGAGCCACTGCCCCTATCACCTCCAATGGAGGAATGCCCCAAACTTTTGCGTCGCCATCGGATCAGGAGGACTACCGCCAAAACACCTCCGTGTAAATATGATCATTAGAATTTGAACTTCTATTTTCACGGGAACACAAGATTTTAACCTTGGTACTAAATGAAGTCACGCCTCGTAGCTTCACTATTCAGTAGCCACCTAGCGGATTTAATAATAAAAATCTTTAAATTTGACACCGATGCTCTAACGGTACGTCCTAGTATAATTATTTCGGAGCAGAGGGAGTGTCCAACTTCCTCATTGATTTTCTTACGTATTGCTGCAGTGGTACAAGTATACCTGCGTAGGCATTCTTAGGCTTTTAGCAGATTCTTAATTAGGCTTCAATTTAGCCCACTGGACTAATGAAGCTGGTACTTGCTTGTTGAGTTGAAGAAGAAATAGGATTTCCCCCGCTTTATAAATAAAGCCCAACGGCCGAACCGATACATGGTGATGAGGTGAACCTCTTACAAAGCAGATCAAAGATAGAAAAAGAAAAACACGGAGATCCGAACTTGCCACCGAGGTCACCGGAACGAACCCGAGGGCCGGGCTCCACGATGACGCCCCCAAGAGGGTAACGACGTAGCACGTCGCCGACATCGAGAGCAGAGGTCAAAGGTTTTCACCCGGAATACTAACGTGGTGAAGGTAGCCACAATGATGCCCCAAGAGGGTAACGGTACCCACAGGCATCGCCGCCATTGGCGCCGGAGCGCAGAGCTTTCGCTCGAAAAAACCTTCACACAACGTCCGCATCGACGAATCGTCCATTAGCCCCGAGTAGGATCTCCTGACCACGATCTGGGAGTTGCTGCCACCAACGCCAGGCACCCCCGCCGCCCGCTCCTCGCCATCCACACGGTCCAAGGTGAGAGCCATCACCGCTGTCACGTCGCTTGCCGCAAAGACGCCCGTGCAGACCGCCTTCAGGGCCGCCGCCCCGACATCCGCATCCTCAACCAAAGGAGCCACCAAGTCGTGGGATCAACTAGGCGGTAAAGTGAGGCGGGCGAAGGTTCCAGGCCCGCAAAGTCAACACCAGCAACCCTTAGGAGGAGATCAGCCGTCCTCCACCGCCCGAGGCGGTCGCCGACCAGACGCAGCAGCAGTGCCGGTCAGGCCCAGATCAGCCCAGCAGGCCCAGATCAGGTCCAACTAGCTCCGCCGCCGCGCTGCAGCGCCAAGGTCGCTAATGTCATCCTGCGGAGAGGCTCATGGACGTGCGCACCGGCCGTGGCCCGTAGAACCCAGATCGGGCCCAAACGGGCCTAGATCTGGGCCGAGCAGCACCTGCCACGGCCATGTCCCGAGCCCACCCATCACCGCCGCGCGTGCTATCCTTGCTGCCGCCCTCGTAGCTCCACGCCGCCAGGAACGCCGTCCTCCACGGAGGACGCCGCCATGGCCTTGAAGACCGCCCCCAGACGAAGATGTTGCGCTGCCCGAGTGACCACCGCCGCCGAGATGCGCCGCCGCCACCCGAACACGCACGGAACCCGCCAGCCACCACACCGCCGCCGGAGCGGCCGTGCCACCGCGCCCCGAGCTCAACGCGGCGCCCCTGCCGAAGTCCTCGACCCGCGCCAAGAACCCCGTGCGAGGGAGTAGGAGTTGCCCCACCGCCGCCAACGCCTGGCCTTTGGCCGGCGACGCCGTCCGGCGGCGGCGAGGAGAGGGAGGGGACGGGTGAGGGGCTGGAGAGTGGTGGCGCCTAGGGGCTGTTGAGTTGAAGGCAACGGGTGTTAACTAGTTTGATGTGCTTAAGATCTTATGCGGACATAAGGATGGCACAATGCAATGTACTGCTAGCTGTTGCTAGCTAATGCTCCATGTACTCTGGCCAGAGGTCGACCAGAGGCCAGAGCTATAGCTTGGTGCCGCACACGCTTAATTTCGTTCACACTCCGTGCGCGCCTTGCTTGCATGCCCTATCTAGCTAATTGCCTAACTGCATAAATATGGATGGTGTGCACCTGCAGTCACCGGTCACTCCCTCACTGGCTCACTACTAATACTCCTAGCCTGCAGCTACTAGCAGTCTCTCACTCTCTCCCTCTGTTCATCTCTCTCTCTCTCTCTCTCTCCCATTCTCTCGGAGGAAAGGAGAGGAGGAGGAGGAGGGAGGAGAATTCCTTGATCATGGTGATGATGGATGGCAGCTTGGACGCGGAGAAGATCGCGGGGTACTTCAAGGGCAAGAGCATCCTCGTCACCGGCGCCACTGGCTTCCTCGGAAAGAGTAAGTACACACACCAAAGTTTAGTTTAGGAACTAATGTACACTGCCCAATTGAATTTCCCATGCAAGTTGCGTGATGCATGTGTGGCTGATGAGATGATCGGCGGTGGCTTGTCCGATCGATCTTTCTACCCTTTGTGTTGATCCATATGCATGTCATGCAGTTCTTGTGGAGAAGATACTCCGGGTGCAGCCAGAGGTGAGGAGGATCTACCTGCTCGTGCGTGCCATCGACGCCCAGTCCGCAAAGCAACGCGTCGAAGCAGAGGTTCTAACTAACTCCAACTTACACTGTTTAATCCTATAATTATATACTGCAACCAAGTTCAGATGACATGCATATGTAAATATGGTCATGACTCATATGGACACAAGCATGTTGTATTTTCGCAACAACAAAAAAAGCATGTTGTAGATTTCACAGGAAAACTCGCATGTGATCAATTATGATCTCGCGATCCAAGTGTTGCATGCTTGCAGCAGCACATGGATTCATCAATTCTTGCATGTTAATTGACGTTTACGTCCAGCCGTCCAGTCAGCATCGTCCAACTCTGTCCGTGTGAATTGAGAGTTTGAGACTAGCTACTCCCTCCGTTTAGGTGTGTTAGGCCCTACGAAAAGATTCTGCAACCAAGGCGGCTGATTATTGGCTACTAACGTCTCGTATATCCTCCAATCAACGATTAAGTAAACTGGTTTTGCATGCAGGACAATTAAATAGCGCAGCCCAAAAGACGTCTTGGCCCAACCAAGAGGAGTAAATCGTACATGCATGGGTCAAGTGCATGCAAACCGAGCATAAAAGAGAGATAATTAATAGGGCCCTAATTAATAGCACCTCTTAATTGCAAAACGGGGCCTTATTTCTGTATAGTTTCCAAACAAATAGTAGATTTTGGTGAGGGGCCTAACACACCTAATCGGAGGGAGTAGTATGCTGCCATGTAGCTCTACTATGAGATCGAGACAAGGAGAGAGATGTACCACTCTGCGCGTAACATGGAGCACTGTATCTACCTAGCTTAAATTTGTGCCGCAACGTACAATTGAACGCATTTGATCTAACATGCAGCAAGCCGTCAATGTGTGTGTTCGGTCCATGCATATGCCTAGTCACGTCCTGTACCAGAGACCGATCTAGTAGCACTAATTGTTCGTCATGGCAGCACCTACCTCATGTCTCTTGCATATATTCAACGGCAGAGAAACGTTCAATATATATGATTGGTACGTTCAGTTTGTGACCAAAATTAACCCTACTAATTTTTTGGTCTTGATTGCATAGTTGACAAAATTTTGGCATGGATAAGTCATTTTCCAGTCCAACATAGACCAAAACATTGACAAAGAAAACCATAGCCAAAACATCAACTATCTATTTTTTTGAATCCCGGTTGGCTTCGACTCGGACGAAACAGACAAAAAGTTAGTTAATTCGGCCATCTCTTTAAGTCTGAGTCAGCATGTCGTGGTAAGTCGATAAGCTTAATATAGAAACGCGCAGATCTCCTGCGGATTCTCGAAAAAAAAATGTCGTGGTAAGTATAAAAAATCGGTTTCTACATCCACGCCTAGAGTCGGCTCTAATCGAGAGTGAGGTGCTCATTGTACTATTTGCCACAGACTCCAAGTAGTTAATTGTCCTCTCTGTTTCAAAGTAGTTTTTTTGTTTTTACTTTGCGCCATTATCTTTTTTTTAATTTGTGCAAGTACTGAGTAAAAAGGTTATAGATTTCCTATATTACTAACTATATGAAAGACGAGCGGTTTCGCGAGCTCTCAGTGGTCGTGCACTGTTCTCCGCTTTTTGCAGAAAAGTCCCCGTGTTTTCCAAAAATTGTAAATCGGTCCTCCGGAATAAGCCATCCTTCGTCGTTCCGTACGTTGGAGGGACTTATTTCAAAATTTTGGACAATCCAGGGACCTTCTCGCAACGACGCGGTCATCTCCGTAATCAACAGCAGCAAGTGACGTCATTGTGGGCCCCAGCCGTCAGAATTGTATTCATTTTGATAAATAATTTCAGTAATTATTAAAACCCTACCATGTGGGTCCCGTTATCAGAATTTTAAACATTTCCAGAAATTTCAGAAAAATGTCCAAAATTGTATAATCTATAACTTCTGATCTGCAATTCAGAAAAATGTGTTCAATATATCAAAATGTTCAGAAAAATTAAATCTGTCTACTGGTATCAAAATTCATGCATATTTAACAATTTTTAACCATGCTTATTTAGGAGAACAAAATAACTAATTTATGGATAGGCCGATTTATTGGTTTGAACGACGCGGATTTTTCTCCCGTTGCAAGGCACGGGTTACAAGAAAAATACAAGTAATATACCAAAATGTTCAGAAAATTGTAACTTATATGTTTATGTCAAATTCATGCATGCTTATCCCCTCTCCATTTCCGTCAAGTCTCGCGTGCTGGGACGCTCGAGGCACGCCGGAATCGCCGCCGCCGTGAGCTTCCTCCGGCACGGCCTCCCAGTTTTTTTCTTTTTAAAATTTTTTTTCACAAAATTGAAGTATTTCTACAAATACCCATCGGAAAAATATGAAAAATACATTAAAATGCTCAGAAAAATAAATGCTAACTATTTATATAAAAAAACAAACATGTTCAGATATTTTGAATTGGTGAATATTTAGACAAAAAACAAATGCACTTCCTCTAATTATGTGGAGCTAAATTTATTAAATGCTCACATAATGCACTTCCTCTGATTATGGACTTAAATTGAACATTTCAATTTGGTAAATATTTGGATGTAATCTAGATGAACTTTCCCTAAATATGGATTTCAACTCAATAAATGTGAATCAAACATGTTTAGATATTTTGAATTGGTGAATATTTGGACAAAAAACAACTGCACTTCCTCTAATTCTGTGGAGTTAAATTTATTAAATGCTCACATAATGCACTTCCTCTAATTATGAACTTAAATTGAACATTTCAATTTGGTAAATATTTGGATGTAATCTAGACGAACTTTCCCTAAATATGGAATTCAATTCAATAAATGTGCATCAAACATGTCTAAATATTTTGAATTGGTGAATATTTGGACAAAAAACAAATGCACTTCCTCTAATTATGTGGAGTTAAATTTATTAAATGCTCACATAATGCACTTCCTCTAATAATGGACTTAAATTGAACATTTCAACTTGGTAAATATTTGGATGTAATCTAGATGAACTTTCTCTAAATATGGAATTCAGTTCAATAAATGTGTGTTTTCACTCATTATGGACTTAAATTAAATATTACTAAAAAATAGAAACATATTTGAACATTTCAACTTGCTAAAAAAAATTGGAGATACTCTAAAATATATCAACATGCTCACAAAAATATATGCTAACTACTTATGGCATAATGCAAACATATTTGAACATTCCAATTTGGTGAATATTTAGATACAATCTAAATGAACTTTATCTAACTATGAAGTTCAAATTAATAAATGATCATATCATGCATTCTCTAACTATGGTGTTAAATTAAAAAATTATGACAAAATACAAGCATATTTGAACATTTTAATTCACTAAGTATTTAGACGTACTCTAGACGACAAATTCCGACGGATTTCAACATTTTGTATTACAACGGGTGCGGCGTGCCGCCGCGCCAAATTCAACTAGTATTTGCATATTGTGGAACAATTTTCCATGGCAAATCTTATGGTACAATTCACCTAACCTATACTTGTGAAAATGAAGAAGTTTGAAAGTAAACTTTCTAAACCGTGGTATATTTGGAAGACTGAGAGGCTGTGCCATCAATATGGAGAGGAGTTTGATTTATGTTGTGTCCTTGTCACAACTAATGAGCCTAGTAGGCACACCCAATGAATGAGCCATATTGAGGGTTGGTTGAGTCGTGGAAATGGAGTCGATGCATAAATGTGTACCCTACACACACTATGCACCACCAATAATTCAGCCCAAAGAGGGGTAAAAGTAGGAATAGATCCCATAGCAGTGGTACTACGGCTAGTAGTAGTGTGATCCACCATATATACGACATGTCCATGTTGATAGTTATTACTATGGGGGCATGTGCATGTTCATATGCCCAGAACATCTCCAAGATCTTTGATTATGGTCTTTTGTGACAACTAGTAGTACAATACGTGTAGAATGCATTTTACTAAAAAAATGATGCAAATCTAGTTATCCGAAAATGTGGAGAAATATTTACTTTATGGATGATGATGATGCAGGTGACAGACGCCGAGATCTTCTGCCTCCTGAGAGAGAAGCATGGCAAAGGAGGATTCGAGCTGTTTGTGGAGGAGAAGATTGTCCCTTTAGCGGGCGACGTTATCTTCGAGAACATGGGGCTAGATGCTCCCATGTTGGAGGAGCTGGCCAAGGAGGTCGACATCATCGTAAATGGAGCTGCAACCACAAACTTCTACGAAAGGTGCCATGCACAGATAGTACTGTATTATTTTGTTTTTGTGAAGGAAAATCATAAATTACATAGGATATAAGAAGACACATAATACGTATTAATAATCTTAGGTATGATGTTGCGCTGGATGTGAATGTTACGGGGGTGAAATACCTGTGCCAGTTCGCCAAGAAGTGTGCCAATCTGAAGATGCTCCTACATGTCTCCACCGGTCAGTACTTTTTTTTTTGTCTCCGCGATTGCATCATCTGCATGTGGAATGTAGCTTTGACGACTGTTCTAATACAAACCTTAACCAGACTTACTGACAAAAATGTTGGAGCTTTGCAGCCTTTGCAGCCGGCGACAGGGAAGGGCTGATCATGGAGAAGCCGTTCAGGAAGGGGGAGACGCTGAGGGAAGGCACCTACCTGGACATCGACGCCGAGCTGCGGCTGGTCGGCGACGTCAAGAAGGGGCTGCTGCTGGACGGGGCCGGCGACCTGGACAAGACGGAGCGGAAGGCCATGAAGGAGCTGGGCCTGCAGCGGTCCCGGCATTTCGGGTGGTCCAACACGTACGTGTTCACCAAGGCCATGGGCGAGATGCTTCTGGGACAGCTCCACGGCGCCATCCCGGTGGTCATCATGCGGCCCAGCATCATCACCAGCATCCTCAGGGACCCGGTCCCCGGGTGGATGCAGGGGACGAGGACGATCGACACGATCATCATCGGGTACGCGAAGCAGAACCTGTCGTGCTTCCTGGCGGACCTGGAGCTGACCATGGACGTCATCCCGGGGGACATGGTGGCCAACGCCATGATGGCGGCCATCGTGGCGCACTCGGAGGAGGAAGGCGCGGAGGTGATGTACCACACCACCTCGTCGCTGCGCAACCCGGCGCCCTACAGCGTGCTCTACGAGTCCGGCCGCCGCCACTTCTACGAGAACCCGCGGCTCGGCAAGGACGGCCGGGTCATCCCCACCAAGGAGATGCATTTCTTCAAGACCATCGCCAGCTTCCACCTCTACATGCTAATCAAGTACAAGCTGCCACTTGAGATCCTGCACCTGGTGAACCTGCTACTATGCGGCCTCTTTTCGGCGCTCTACGAAGATCTCAGCCGGAAATACAAGTTCGTCGTCCATCTCGTCGACGTCTACGGACCCTTCGCCTTCTTCAGAGGATGGTAGGTTAATACAGCTGATATACTATACCCCAAGATGATTTACATCAACAACTAACTGAATCTTCCGTTCTCTTCTTCTTAGCTTCGACGACATGAACTTGGAGCGGCTGAGGTTGACAATGCCAGCGATGAGCCCCGAAGACAATATGTTCAATTTTGACCCCAAGACCGTCGACTGGAACGAGTACTTCTACAAGATCCACATTCCTGGTATCCTCAAATATGTGCTCAAGTAAAGCTTAGGAGAAAAAAAAAAAAAGCCATGTCTCGCGTCAGAAACATCAAATCGACATGTTCTTCTTGTATGGGGATGTGATAAAAGAAACTTTTCAGATGTCTACTAGACTATTGTACTATTGTGTTGGAGAAGCTGATAAAATCATGTCTTTGTGTGGTGTATGTTCAAGTCTATGTAATTTGTCCATGTCATGAAAATGAGATGTAATAACAATCTCTATGTATCAAGATCATGTGTAAGCATGCGATCCAACAAGGCTTAATAGAAAAACACTTCTAAACAGGAACTAGTGCCAACTAGTAATCAAGCACGTGCACATGCACGTTATAATTCTATGATGTACATAAACGTAGTTGTAAAAATTATAAAGGAAAAAATCAGCTTAAACTAAACTGGCGAATCATTATCAATTTGCTATGAAAAAATATACACAAATATTCATTTTTCTCTCTGAAATGGAATAGAAAAATTTCATCAAATATGAAATGTAGATCCATCAATTTTATTACATAACCTGGTGTTCACTGTGAACCAAAAATGCACCAACAACTCGTGGGCAACTATGTTGCAGTAGACTCCAGCTGACTAAAGACTGAAAAATGGAAAGTGCATAGGCCGAGGCGCCGAGCATGTCTAGAAAATCTCCCATACGAGATCGAAATTCTGAGATTGCAATATGCAAATCAGAACCAAATGTCTACCATGCCATCTTTCTATTAAAGCAGATAATATCTTAATCTTGTACTTCTGTAAGCAGACTCAAGCTATGGCGTTTCTAGCCATTTCATAAATATAAGTATTGTAACAAATTCTGTATGCATGCGTTATTAATCTTACTGGTCCCGTAAGCTCAGCATATGAAAAAGGAAAATATAATAGCATGGGCGAAAATTTAGTACATGAGTTGGCTCATGGCCTCATGGGGTAATCCATGGTATCGTGTATCCTCTGATTTGTTCTTTTTGGTGGTTTGGTTCGACGCGTGCTCCTCATAGTGCTTTCTTTATCTGCACATATTGGGTACACATGAGATAAGTCAACCATTTGCAACCAGTTACATGTTGTAGCATCTAGCATGCATAAATGTATTTTAAAACGCTGAGTACAAATAGTACCTTCAACACAGAGCGTATCGCCCCTGCCCTTGCTCGCCCGTGCGCCAGCCGGGCGCCGCCGCCGCGGCCCGAGCGGCTGCTCGCGCCCCTGCTGGCCGGCCGAAGCGCCGGCCGCGCCTCTGCTTGCGCCCCGGCGCCGCCCCTACTGCCGCCACCGCGGCCCTGCTCTGCGCGGGCGCCGCCGCCTACAATTTTTTTCCAATATGGCTGTCCTAGTATTGCACGGGGATTTTTCTGCAAAGTTTCCATCAAAACCAGATAACGTATCCGTTTTTGACCAATATGCACCCAAAGTTCGTATGACCAAATAATCCGGTTTTTCAGAAGTGTGACTTAAGTGTACATGACCGACGAGTTATGTGACCGCCAGTGCAATTTACTCCCGACAGAGGCAGGAGACGTCATGTCACTTGGTTCATGAATGAATTAAATGATTATCGTAAACATATGATATTCTGCAATTCTGCCATTGGGATTACAGCTGGTCCATGATAGTTCTAAATTGTAAGCAGCAGTATTATTTTCTAAAAAAATACATGGAAAGCTAACTTTGATTATATTTTCAAAGTTGTGCTGGAGTTCAACTTCAGTTCTTTTCGAACATCAGCAACCATACCGACTTTGGGACAAAGTAAAGGATAAAATGCTGGCTGAGCAGTGGTGTGCTAGGCGAAATAAATAAATAAAACCCAAATTTTGACTCAGAAGTCATTGCAAGATAACTAATCACTCGACTACAGTAATTGAAACTTGGAGCATGTGAGCATGGTAGATGTCAAGGTACTGCATACAAAACTGTTGGTCTATTCAGATAATTCAAGAGATGAAACACGTAATAGGGATAAGAAACACATATGGCACTTATGTCCAATCAAAATTCTATAAAAAGTGGTGCAGCAAAACAAAAGTGATCACTGCTGACCAAGGGCCAAGGCTATTTGCAGTGCAAATCGTTGGGATGATGTCTGCAGTACATAAAAGCAATACCTAATAGAACTAACCTCCAATGAATAGCACAATAAGTGGTCAAGCAACACAAATATAAAAATAGCACACAATAGCATGTAGATCTGCTGGAGACAGCAGGTCAAGCGGAGCCGTGGTGGTCTGCCGGTAAAAAATAAAATCAATAATCAGTATACCTGAGTGGCTGGGAGCCTTAAACTGAATGAAAGAAATGGCTCTGGGGTAACACATGGCAACACAGTAAACTTTATTCTGCTTAGCTGAATCAGAACTTCAGAAGAGGCATCAAGAGCACAGGTAAAACTGAACAGCAAAAAATATAGTGGACTTAGAACAAATCAGAACAAATACATATTTTCTGTTCAGCAAAAATACAGTGTTCACTTTTGTACATAATACGAAGGAAGTATAGTTCCAGGAAGTAAGTAAAAGTTCACTGTAGTGAGTTCAAATAAACAGCAATAAAGTGCATAGTAGGATACAGTAGCCATTCATCTTGAATCACCAAAAATTGACTCGAGCTTACATAAATGTACCCCACTGTGTTGCTAACTGGCTAAACCATGTAAACGATTAAGTGGAAAAAGCTTGGCGAGGCGTTCATCTGAAACCTTCTACGACTCATGGGTGTACATTAAAAAAATTAATTATTATTATTTATTTTTATCGGGAGAGGAGCGGAGGCATACGCTTTACACACGGAGGCGGGGATAGCGGGTCACGGCAACGCCGGCGAAGAGAGCCGTGGGGATGGTGTATGGCGCCGGTGGCGGTAGCGGAGGCGTCGGTGTACGGCAGCGCGGTGTACGGCCGCGGTGGCGGAGGCGTCGGTGTACGGCGGCTGCTGAAGAGATGCCCTGTTTGTGTCGATGGATTTTTTTGGAACGATGCGTTACGGGAGCATCTCTAGCGGATAGAAAATTTCAGCCGATATATGGGTTGGGTTGTTTTTACGGTACCAACAGATACCGCATATTTGCCCGGCCCAGAAAAAATTATCTGGGCCTCCGGATAAGCGACGCGTCTGTCAGTATATCACCTGTACCGGGTCATTTACCCTCGTAGTTAGGGTCTAGTGCTCCGGCGGCGATCGTGCTCGCCGTGAGATTTCCTGCGGTTCCCCGGCAATTTACCTCGATCGTGGTTGGATTCGGGTTGACAAAGGGGATAGCTTGCCTATCTACCTAGCCTTGATCTTGTCACTGATCGGGTTTCTGGATGGGGACCGAACAACCCTAATTTTGGGGCTTTTTTCGATCTGAGTCATGGAGGACCAGTCAGCGTCGGAGGATTTAGGATCAATATCTCGTGGAGGCAGAGAGATTGAGGATGTGTTCCAACATCTCCAACTCAATGACGATGAGTTAGATGATGTGATCGTGGGGGAGGAGGAGATCAAGGAGTAAAAAAAGAGGCGAGATGGCTGGCAATTGGGAAGGTCCTGACAACACGCTCGTTCAGTGGTAAGGCGCTTTTCGAAAAGATGAAGAGTATATGGAATTTGGCCCGTGAGCCAGGTTTTCGTGAGGCGGGGGAGAACCTCTTTGTTTTCCAGATGCATTGCTTAGGGGATTGGAAGAAGGTCGTCCATCAAGGACCCTGGACTTTTCGTGGTTGGGGGGTTATGTTGGAAGATTATGATGGATTGGAGGATCCAGAGAAGGTGATCTTTGGAGGTCTGACTGTGTGGGCGCAGATTCATGGAATCCCTGAGCTGTTTTGGAAGAACGATGTTGTAGACGGGTTATCTCGACGAGTGGCAAGCTGCTGCCAGTGAAGTTCAAATGAACCCAAAGCTGTTTTTTGAAGGAAATTATGTGAGAATTAGTGTAAGAATTGATGTTAACAAAGCTTTGGCAAGAGTGGTCTTGCTAGCACTGCCGGAGGGTAGAAAGCTGCTGCCTGTGAAGTATGAGAAAGTTCCCTTTTTTTGCAAGCAGTGTGGACTCATGGGGCATGATCATGAAGAGTGTGGAGATGGGGCGTGGGAGGAAGATAAGTTCCAATATGGTACGTGGATGTTGGCGAAGCGCAGGGCAGTGCAACTGGTGGAGGAACTGTAACATCCCAGGTTTTCAAAAATTTGAAAATTCCGAAAAATCAAAAACTTTTTGAAAACTATATATATTTTGATTTGCAAATTCAAAATCATGCATTCATTCATCATCTTCTTGCATTGTTTGCATTTAAAAATTTCAAAAGTTGGAAATATAATTCCACTTGAAAACATATTTAAGAAAATGTATTAAAAGGGCAAGTTATGCCCTATATATTGTTTTTGAATACTATGGTTTTATTTGTTATGTCTAATGTTTGGTTGTTATTTGATTGTACTTATTTGGAAAATAAATTATTTTCAAATATTTACATATGTGGTATTTTATTTGTTTTTATTAAACCACAAATGATTTTATTCAAAGCCCTAGTTTAAATTTGGCATAAAATGTCAATTAAGCAATTACGCAATATTTCAAATTTATATTTATGAAAAGTAATTGAAAAGTGTGTTTGACTATTTAAAATGATAAAGTTTATTTTTACAAATTTTACCAAGTTGGTTTGAATTCATTTGGAGTCACATTTTAAAAGATAGAAAAACATTTCAGAAAATAGAAAAGGAAAAGAGTTCAAAAAAAAATAGAGACTAGCTAACTGGGCCAAAGCCCAGCAGCTAACCGCGTGCGCGAAACCCAGCAACAGCCCGCGGCCTCCCTCTCTCCCTTCTCTCACTGCCATGTGGGTCCCACCCATGACGCAAGCGACGACGTCATCGCCTTCAACCTCCCCTGCGGAAAATCCTCCCCGAAACCCTAGTCTATCTCTGATCAAATTCGTTGAGATTTAAACGCGATTCTTCCGTGCCCTCTTGCTCCATATAAACCTCAACACCCCCGCATTATTTCTCCCCAAAAACCCTAGCTAAATCGCCCCCAGGCTGCCCACACTCGAGCTCGCCGTCCCGCCATTGCCGCCGCCATTTTTCTCGAACCCCGGTGAGCACCATCGACCCCGAGTCCTTCAATCTATCCTATCTTCTTCGTTGCTCTCTCGCGCATCTCCTTGATTTTTCCGTGAATTATTTGTGCACCAGAACGCCGATGCCGTCCTCGAACCGACGCGATCGTCCGCATCTCTGACTCCGGCGAGCAATCCAGGGAGGAGAAGAGCACCGCGACGCCGTCCACCCCACCATCAACATCGCCTCCGCGTGCTGCATCTCGTGGTATGAAAACCCCCTTCCCTCTCCTTCTCCTCGCCTCGGAACGCGCCGTGCCGCTTGCCGCCAGCAATGGAACCACCGCCACCGGAGCTTCTCCGGCCGGCCGTGCCGCTCGCTTCTGGTCAACGACCCCAGAACCGTCCGATCTGTAATCAACGCGCTAGATTAGATCACCTACGCGAAGCGGTATCAGCCAATCAGATCCGGCCACGTCGACGCCTCGTCAGCGCTCCGTCAGCAGCATCATCAGCGCCACGTCAAGCCCAGTCAGATCCAGTCAACGCCTCATCAGCGCCAGCGTGGAGAAGATTTTTCTGTTTTATTTTTATTTTGCGGTTTTGCAGAAAAGTCCCTGGGACTTAGATCTATCATTAATTTTTACTGGCTTGGCCAAAAATTGCAAATTTTATATTTTTGGAAAGCTCTCGACGTGTAGAATCTTTTGGCTGTATTAGTTTTATGTTTTGCCATGTTTAAAATATTCAAATTTCAAATGAGTGATTTGAGTATTTTTTACATAACTTTTGTTTAAAAATAGCTTTTTGAGTAATTCCAATTGCTACAGCTTTGTTTAGTTATCCCCTGGTCGTAGGAACACCCCTTTTATTTTTGTATATTAATTTTGGCGCAGTATTATTTAATTTGTAGTTATTCCCTTTTTAGGTGGTATTTTATTTATAAATAATATAAAAAATTATTTTTATTTGCATTTTCGACTCATGCATGACTTAGTGATGATTAGAAGAGTTGAGGTGTGCTTAGAAGTACTTAGAATTTTTTTGCATCTCATACTTGCCATCTTTTCCTTAGAAATTTTTTGCATCTCATGATTGTCATCTTTCCTTAGAAATCTTTGCATATCATGCATGTCATGTTTTTCCTTAGAATTGTTGGTATGCTTGTATGTTTATTGTGCCTTGTTTGACTTGTTAGAAATTTCGGAGGGAAACGAGGACTTTTGCAACTGCTACTACTGCTCTCCTTGTTGCCAAGGCAAGTGGCACACCCCATAAATTTTTCCTAAGTATTTTTGTCTATGCATGACTTAGAATATTTTCTATAAGCATGTGTTGGATAGTATTGCTATGCTAAGACTAGACTATCTCCCTTACTAGTTGTCTAGAATCCTATTATAACTTAGTAGAAATATTGATGCTATGCAAAAGTTGTTTTTATTGAAAAGCTAAATTTACTAAGTTAATGAATCACCTGGGTGGAATTGGTATTGCTTGGTTTATGTTGAGTGGCTACTCAGGACCATGTTCATGGGGGTTTTCACCTAAGGTAGTTTCCACTATACTTAGGACCATGGTATGTGGGGTTTTTTACCTGAGAGCGCACTTGTGGATGGCCACCCAGGGACAAAGGGATTTGAAGAACTCCAAGTGAAGATTGCTTCCAGTGCAGCCATTGGTCATATGGGCTCTGTCTTGATCGAATAAGTTGCGTGGACTCACCCCGGCTTGACAGGTGGTGGTAGAGGTTTGTAGGTTGGAGCGCGTCAGGCCGGTATGGGGTGAGAAAATGCTTCCGAAGGATCTCGTCTTAACCTTCTTATTTTCCCCTGTCACTATTGGAGTGTGGGGATAGTTTGGGTTGGCTGTCTAATGGTGAAAGTGTACAACCTCTCGAGAGTGTAAAACTAAGTACTTAGCCATGTCCCCGGTTACGGACAATTCTGAGCAGCTGATCAAGGACGTCAACGGAGGATCCCAACATTCCAATTTCTCAAGTAAAATATGAAGAGTGAACAAGGGTAGATGTGACAGTGGTTTTCATACCATGGATGTCTCGATTAGAAGAAAAGTGTTTTACAAAGGGTTAGGAAAAAATTGGCTTTATGCAAAATAGGCTTGAACTCCACCAGCCAAATATGCATATAGGTTATTAGAGTTATTCCACTAAGTGTCCACATAGTGTCACTTGCCAGTTCCATTTTTAATGGTTCTGACCCACTCTGTTGCAAAATTTTATTTGTTGCAGATTGTTCTGACGACGAGTGAGTTTACGTTAAGGGTTTCGAGTCTGCAACCAACATGTTCGCCTGTGGCGCATGAAGATGATGGAGACTCCATGAAGAATAATTTTCCGCTGCTTTACTCTTTCAAAGCTAGCTTCAAGCTGTGCACCTTGTAATGAATATTTATAAATTCTGGATCATTCGTGTAATAAATTGATACAATGTTATGGTATTCATCGTAAACTGTGTGTGCTAGCGATTCGATCTAGGCACTAGCACTATACACAGGGACTCGGCCAATTTTTAAGTGCAGGTCCGCTACAGGAACCTAGGAGGTTTGTGCCCTCATCTCGGGGCCGTGGCAGGATGGGCCATGGCGGCGCATCTCACACGACGCGCAAGAGATCCTCAAATGATGCAGATTTGGATGAGGATACAGAGGATACAGCTCAAAGTTCTCTAAAAAAGGTGGATGAAATGAAGGAGGATGAAACAGAGAAGGCGGATGTGCATAGCACTTCCCGGCGCAAGCTGGCTATGGATGACCTGGAGCTGGAAAAGGAAAAGGGCACAATAGCTGGACTAGAGGGGGAGGCGAGTCATGAGACTCCACTTGGACCGCCGCAGTATGTATCACCTCGGGAGCGTACTAAGCAGAGGAAGTTGAATGAATCAGGCAAGGTTTTGGGAACCGCGGCGACCTCCGAGTGGAGGGTCGCCGAACCCAATGAGTACCATGGGCTGGAACAGCCACGGTTTGGGCGACCCCGCGACTGTTCATGAGCTGCGCGATCTCGCGCGAATACATTCGCCTGCAATTATGTGTGTCATGGAAACACAGATTGCGAAATATAGAGTGGAAGGTTTGGCAAACACGTTGGGCTTTGACAGTGCTTATGGTGTGGGCAGCACTGGTCGAAGCGGAGGCTTGTGTATTTACTGGAAGAGTCCTATGCAGTTAAGCCTTCGAAACTTCTCCAAATACCACATTGACATGGAAGTAAGGGAGGATGGGAAGGATCCATGGCGCTTAACAGCTTGGTATGGGGAAGCAAACAGAAGTCTGAGGTACAGGACTTGGGATATGATGAGGTTCTTAAAAGCGGACAGTGATCTACCATGGGTTTGTATAGGTGATTTTAATGAAGTGTTGAGGAGAGAAGAGCAAATGGGACCAAATGATCGTGAGATGTGGCAGATTAATCAATTTCGTGAAGTGGTTGATGCTTGTCAGCTGTGTGACATAGGGTATATAGGACTTGATTGGACGTTTGAGCGAAAACTGCCAAATAACGAGTACTGTCGAGTCCGTCTGGATCGGGTTTTAGCCTCGAGTGAGTGGTGTGCAAGTTTTCCTTTTGCGACAGTACACCATCTTCATGCAGTCAAGTCGGACCACTCGCCGATCCTCCTAATAAATGATATGGAAGCTCAGAATCAGCGCATCGCAAATGTGAAGCCGTTCCGTTATGAGATCATGTGGGAACGCCACGAGGAGTTCAAGCACACACTGGAATCCGCGTGGGGAACAGCGCCGGCATGCAATGAGGCACAACTCCGACAGAAACTACTAGCCACGTCAAGCGCACTAGCTGGGTGGGGAAGACCACCTTCGGAGCTGTTCGCAAGGAGCTGCGCGATCTGCGCAAGCGACTCCAAGAGCTGAGATCAGACCCACTTAGAGTGGGACCTAGTTATGAGGAAAAGAAAATTGAAATAAGGATGGCCGAACTATGCTATAGGGAAGAGATCATGTGGAAACAACGGGCCAGGGTTCAATGGCTGGCAGAAGGAGACCGGAACACTCGGTTTTTCACCAAAAGGCGAGTAACAGAAAGAGGAAGAATAAAGTAACTCGCCTAGTGAGATCTGGATGGTACGATTTGCATGAACCCCACTGAACTTGAGACGATGGCACGTGATTTCTATGAAGACTTGTATCACTGATACGATTGGCATTGAAGAGGTGTTATCACACGTGCCTCGAAAAGTTACAGATGACATGAATGCTATGCTTGATGCAGCCTACACGGCAGAGGAGGTCAAAACTGCTTTGTTTCAAATGTTCCCAACAAAAGCACCCGGGCTGATGGATACCCGGCACACTTTTTCCAAAAACATTGGAATTTGTGTGGGGATGAGATAACACAGGTGGTTATTCGGTTACTTAAAGGTGAGGATCCTTTGGAAGAGATCAACAGGACGTTCATTGTAATTATCCCTAAGGTACAAAACCCAACATCTCTTTCTCAGTTCAGACCTATAAGTTTGTGCAACGTGATGTTTAAAATTGCATCCAAGGTTGTGGCAAACAGGTTGAAGAAGATTCTTCCCGAGATAGTTTCTGAAGAACAATCTGCATTTGTCCCTGGACGTCTGATCACGGACAATGTTATCACGGCATACGAGTGCTTGCATTTTATGAAAGGCAATAAGAGTAAGAGGAATTCCCATTGTGCTCTCAAACTGGATATGCGTAAAGCTTACGATCGGCTAGAGTGGAATTACCTAGAGGCGATCATGAAGAAAATTGGGCTCTCTGACCAATTTGTGCAGACAGTGATGAGAGGTGTCCGCTCGGTGTCCTTTTCCGTTTTGTTCAATGGGATATGCACAGATGAGTTTAAACCTAGCAGAGGGATCCGCCAAGGTGACCCAATATCTCCGTATCTCTTTATTTTGGCGGCTGAAGGTTTATCATGTTTGCTTAAAGATGCGATGTCCATGGGCGAGATAGAGGGTATCCAGGTTGCTGCCTCGGCACCTAGAGTTAGTCACCTTTTATTTGCAGATGACTGCATATTGTTTGGCAAGGCATCGTTGGCTGAAGCGGGTAAACTCAGAGAGCTTCTGGTTTCTTATTGTGAAGCCTCGGGACAACGGATCAACAATGACAAGTCCTCCATTTATTTTGGTAAGGGATGTTCTGAAAACTCGAGAGCTGAGATCAAAGCACTACTTGAAGTTGACAATGAATCGCTCAATGAAAAGTACCTTGGGCTTCCGTCAGATGTGGGCAGATCAAAAAACGGAGCTTTTGGTTACTTAAAGGACAGGGTTTGGAAACGCCTTCTAGGCTGGATGGAGAGGACCCTCTCGATGGGTGGGAAGGAGATACTGATTAAGTCTGTGGTTCAGGCCATTCCCACTTATTCGATGGCGCTTTTAAATTACCGAGGGGTTTATGCGAGCATATCACATCGATGATCAGAAAATTCTGGTGGGGTAGTAAGAAGGGAGAAAGGAAGACTGCATGGGTGGCCTGGGATGATCTAACCATGCCGAAGTACAGAGGAGGTCTTGGCTTTCGAGACATTGAGATTTTTAATCTAGCATTGCTTGCTCGTCAGGTCTGGAGGATCTGACGGATCCAAATACACTGAGTGCTCGTGTTCTCAAAGCTATCTATTTCCCTCTTCTTGTATCCTGGAAGCTGAGCTAGGATCGAGGCCATCACAGATCTGGAGGTCGCTGTGCGAGGGTAGGGATATTCTCAAACAGGGCCTCATAAGGCGGATCGGGGACGGAAAGTCTACTGATGCTTGGACTATGAATTGGATCCCGAGAGAACGAGGTCTACGTCCCTATGCAAGCAAAACTAATAACCCTCCACCAAGGGTTGCTGATTTTATGTGCCCTGTAACGAGGACATGGGACATGCAGAAACTGGAGCTACACCTCCTGCCAATGGACGTGGAGGCAATTAAGCAAATCCTATCAGCTATGTCAATCAGCCGGATTTCTGGGCCTGGTTTTACGAGAAAAATGGGGTCTTCTCTGTCCGTTCTGCATATCGGATGGTTATGGAGACTAAGCACTCGCGGGAGAGCTATCTTGAAGGTGCAGCCGAAGCCTCAAATACTGATGATGATAAGCTCAAGTGGCAGAAGTTGTGGAAGGTAAAGGTGCCCTCGAAACTACGTATTTTTGCATGGAGGCTTGCGCGCTCTTCGCTTCCAACGGGAGAGGTGCGAGCCCAGCGCCATATGGCCAATACACCTCTGTGCACGGTATGCAGTGCAGCCACGGATACTTGGCGCCACTCTCTTCTAGATTGCAACATGGCGAGAGCTGTCTGGGCAATGAAGGAGGATGATATTGAACTCCCTGTTTTTGGCGATGAAACTAGCGACCCCAAGCTCTGGTTATTTACTCTCAGCAGTACTTTGAGCCGGGAAAAATTTATAGAAGTCCTTACAACCTTGTGGGCGATTTGGTGGGCTCGAGGAAGTTGATTCATGAGGAGGAGTACCAATCCCCGCTCTCGACGCACTTGTTCATTACCAGGTATATGCCGACTTGGCCTCTGTCAGGGATGTGGTTCCTGGTGACTGCTTGGATTCCACCACCAAGAGGACTGATCAAAATCCATGTCGACGGTGCAGTCGCAAAGACCGAGAGCAAAGGAGCGTACAGTGCAGTATGCCGTGATGACCAGGGTCGCTACTTGGGAGCATCGTCAGTAACTCGTGATGGCATCACTGATCCTGAAATACTGGAGTCACTCGCTTGCGTTGAGGCATTGTGTTTGGCAAAAGATCTGAACGCCACAAGGGTACAGGTTTCCTCTGACTGTGCAAATGTGATCAAGGAACTCACAGAAGGGCTTATGAGAGGGCCAAACTACATGATTTTGAAGGAATTTCTTGACAGAAAAGCTGAGTTTCAGGAGGTCGTGGCACGTCATGAACGGCGGGAAGCTAATGGAGAGGCACATCGCCTAGCAAGGCTAGCAACATCTTTAAATATAGGTAGGCATGTGTGGTTTACTGGTCCACCTGAAGGGGTGAACATCCCTGTAAACGCTCTGTCATTGATCATTAAAACCTGCCGTCACACTCCAAATTTTTTTTTGTACCGGTCATTTAGGGTTGAACCCCGGATAACTCCGTCACGATTCCTCCCCTCCCTCATCCGTCGCTAGCTCCCACGAGCAATTACTCGTGTTCCGAACCAGATCCAGCCACTGTTCCGGTAGCTTGGTGGCGGGCTCCACCATGCGCGGCAGTGGCGGGCACGGGGGGGGGGGGGGGGGGGGGGGGGAGGGAGGAGGGAGGGCGTTGGCCTCCGGGCGAGGAAGAGGAGCGGCGACGCCCGTTGGGCCGCTGCCCCCATCCTCGCACGACGCGGAGGTAGGTAGCTCAAGCGTGGTGCCGGTCGAGGTGCCAACGAGGAGCCGGAGGACCTCGTGGTGGTCTCCGTCGGCGGCGGGTGAACCGGGTCGTGCACCTAGGACGTGCTCGTTGAGCACGTGATGTCGGTCTTCAAGCGTACTGAGGCCGCCGCCGACGAGCTCAAGGCGGCTATGGCCACGGTGGAGGAAAGCGAGGAAGGTGCGGCGGCCCACCTCTAAGCCGCAGTGGACGAGCACAAACTCGCGTGGGCGCTGCGCGTGATGGCGACCAAGGAGCACCTCGGCTTCAAATAGATCTACCGATGAAGAAGACCTCTAGTTTTTTATTTCCTAGTTTTTAGTTCTATCTACATGTAAAGCTCGGTGTGATGAACTTGTGATGACTAGTTTGAACTTCCAGTACAAATATGTGGCATCTATTCTTCTCGACTAACTTGCATTCTGGAAAATCAGTTTGTGGGAACCGGACGAAATTATCCGGGATCTGCTAGAAATGCTTTTAGCGGGATTAGCTTCAGGCGCTCAACGCGCTGAGGTACTCAACATTGGACGGTTTTGGATGGTTGGATGCCATGAGTGAACGGCTCAGATTGATTGGATATGCCTCTCTATCTCTTTTTATATTAGTGGTGATTCATGTTCAGTTCTACATCTTGTCGGCTGCTCAGATTAAGTCCAAAGCACGCGGAATCAGTCTTTCTCATTGGGTAAACGTGCAAAGACAGAAACACGAAACAAAAAAAAAGACTCGGAGACAGGTAGAGAGTAATGAGGCGTACAGGGAGTTTTTTTTTCCAAATTTGAAATATTCTTGGTATAAATGTTTGAAATCAATGTGTTACAATGCTGTTTGTCATATGCAGAATTTACCCCCATTGTTTGTTTCCACTAGGAAGCTTCCTTTCCTTCCTATGCTTGCTTCTAAAAACAGAAGAGATTTTTTCGACCACAGAGAGTTGATCTGAACCGTGACACTTCAGCTCAAACAGTCAGAACAAATCTCTTGTTCTCAGAGGACATTGTTAAATTGTCGTTGTCATCAGCAGCTTCTTCACGTATGCAAGGACCTTTGGGAGATCGACTGTCCATGCCACTGAAATCGGTGCGTAACCTGACCATGGATTTTCTGAATTCCACCTGCAGTGTAGAGAACATATGTAACAAAAACTGAATATACTGCAACATAATGATGTCCTGGTTTAGACCAGTGGGTTAAATTATCATATGGATATGTGTGTAAGAATCTCAAAACATTAGGTAGCTATAGCAGATGTTATTTACTCATAAATAGCATGATACATACTTTTTCAATCCATGATCCATCAAAGTATGTCCGGTGCAAATGCCCTGGGTCTCAACTCTCACGACACCCTTCTTAAATGTGAAGTACTCAGGATGAACCAAGGCTGTAAAGCTCACGGGATCATGGAGGAAAATCCCTGAATAAGACGGCATAATCAGTTGAAACTGGCTTTGCAGATTCAGTGGCAACTTTAGCAAAAGCATACAAAAAAGATAGGGCTACTATATACTACCATGGAAGCCATCAGACTCGGCATGCCAATCTCTGTAGAACTTGCACATGTCACACAAGAATTGTGCATGCTTCCCTTTTGAGTTTCTGAGCTCCAAGAGATCCTCATCTGCATAAAAGAAATTCACACGGTGGGCTAGAAATTAAACCCCTGTCCTCACAACTTGAACTGTGGAAATGATTCTGATATAAAGGGACAAACCTAGCAAGCAGACTTGAGTTGTTATGTTAATGCCAACCACATCAATATCTGCTCCTGAGGTAAAAACTACGTCCGCTGCATCCGGATCTCCATATATCTGTAGAATTGCGCATTCAAGGTTTAATATGTGTGTTTCTGTTTTCTTGCTCATAATTAATGCAGTAGCGCAGCGTGTAAAGCACATGAGTACATTTGCTTCAGCAGCCGGGTTGACATTTCCAGCCGCGAAGAAAGCTCCACCCAGTACAACTATTTTCTTGACCTTGCTTGCAAAGGAAGAGTCCTTTTGGATGGCCTAAGAAATAATAAACTCTACCTCTTAGCACAAGGCACGTCATACAAACTGGTTAATAGGTATATCCAGTAGCTGTAAGCATACCAAAGCTACGTTTGTCAGGGGTCCCAAGGCGAGTACAGAGATCTCTCCAGGAAACTGGGAGACCTTATTAACCATGAACTCGGCAGCACTTTCCTCGACCTTCTTAGTAGTAGGTGCAGGAAGAAACAAATTTCCTAGGCCATCGGATCCATGAACAAAGTCAGCAACACGTGGCGTTCCTCCCTAAATACAGAAGGCATATCAAGAATCATTCAGGTGACCAACTGAAACTGTGCTATAGCATACTAAATAGGTAGCATAGTATTATTGGAAGTCCCATCTACCGTATAAAATATGGTGCTGATGTAACATGCCAGATTACCGACTACTGAATATCAACAAGCATATAATTCAACATGTAGTACAAATAGAAAATAAACAAATATCTTAGCCATATCACCCACTAGTACAAAAATGAAAAAACTAATGCATCTTGTACTTCCATCTGACAGTAGCAAAAATGCTATTGATGGATGCTAGTAAAGTACGAACTCAGAGTCATTTTAAATTGATGACATAAATTACGCACTTGCCGCAACTAAACAGGAAATATCACGTTGCAACGCCATCGTGGAGTTTGAAATGTGCAAAATTACAATATGTGCATTGTACCTTGAGAGGCTCAGGGCTGCCCTCTGCTACTGGAACCTCAGGATGCCCTACTCTCTCACACTGCCCTTGGAAGAATTAAAAAAGTTAGCAAGCCCAAGAAACAGAAGACAACAAAATTCAGCAGTGTCCAATGCTCACCAGCAAGAGCGCATTGCGCGTAGCATACTCTGTAGTGACATTGCCAAATATGGTTGTCAGCCCGATGATATCCACACTTGGTTCTTCAAAAGCCATTAGGATCGTCATGCTATCATCTAGAAACCAGATTGCAGAGAGAGCAGGCAGTAAGAAGTGAGAAAGCGAATTCAACTTCTTAAAAATCAGGTAATTTTTTTCCAAAACAATTTTTCCAAGAAAATGCAAAAGCATTATGTACAAGGCCGAAACCGGAGTAACACCCCCGAGATTACAACGCTACATGCCTAAGAGCTAAACAACCTCCTGTAGCAGAGCGTTTAGGCCAACCGCCTCCGCTTTCGCCCACAAACAGGCCAGCGATCTCTGGCTGTGCGTTGTTGAAGACCGCTGCTTCCGGGTCCACCAATCTGTGCCTTTGGACATTATTAAAGGGAGTGTAGCATTTGCAAATAATGTACAACGGTGACTTGAAGGGAGCGGGAGCTTAGCTGCAAGCCCATAGGAATAGTCTGAAGATACAACTCTCATACTACTGAATTGTTCAGCCTGCTGCTTGAGTAATCCACCTAACTCTCATAGTAAGATTCAGTTACGGTGCTGTTAACTTCTCCCTCCGTTCCAATTTAACTGAAGTTCTAGGTTTTGTCTAAAGTCAAACTATCATAAGTTTGACCAAGTTTGCCGAAAATAAAATGAAACCGCTACCGCACCAATTTAGTTCTATTTGGTTCATCATACAATATACTTTCTTATTATATAGATTTGAAGTTATAGATACTGCACATTTTCTTATAATTTTGGTCCAACGTAAAGACGTTTGACTTAGGACAAACACATAGAACTTCAATTATTTTGAAACGGGGGAAGTAGTTTTACGCAAGTTACTACTGAATTGGTCAGCCTGCTGCTTGGGTAATCCACCCAACCGAAGAAAAAACAGGCAGTATGGCGTCTTTTGTACTCGGCTAGAGAAGATGACAAACCGCCGTGATCATGGCGTTGGTGGCCCGGCGCCGTCGTTTTCATCTGCAGGCTGGGTTGGAACGGCACTAGCTAACCAACCACGTGCGAGCAAAGTCGTGCCAGCTCTAAGTAAATTGGCAATCTTCTAGTTACGGGCAGACGTAAACGAATGAAGATACTTTGAATTGGAGTACAAGGTGAGTAAGGGAAGAAAAAACAGGGAAACTGAAGCGAAAGAAACAATGGAGAGAGGGAGGGAGAGAGGAATCGCACCGATGCCGGGATCCGTGTCGATGATGACCCTGTCGCGGCGGATCTGCCCGTCCTGCCCCATGCCCCTGGCCGGATGGACGGATCCCTTTTCCTCCGATCGGAATCGGAATCTACAAGACAGGAGGAGCAGGCGCGCCGGCCAGAGAGGAGCCAAGTGGATGAGAGTGAGATGAGCGGGACGCAACCTCCTTCCTCTCTCTTTCTCCTCCCAACTGCCTTGTACCAAACCAGCTTATATAGACGAGGCGATGATGGTGACGAAGACGACGACGACATGAACAGGAAAGGTGAAACTTTTTTTTTTTTGAATTTTTCATACTTGTATTCATATATAAAAAGGAAGGATTACAAAGCCGGATACAAGCAAAGAAACAAACGAGAAGGATACAAAGATCAACGCTACTGCAGCACGCCGTCTTCACCGCCGAGAAACTCCAGCACGCGCAACCCCCGCCGCCGGAGACGACGAAGGCAGCAACCGCCCGGAATCCTCCTCCCTGGAACAGAAGAGCTTCTAGTCCAAAGACGTTGAAGGGCCGCAATATCCACCAGCTCCGACGAACTGGATCTGTAGACGGAGAAGAAACATCGGCCGGGGACACGCCCCGAGCACCTTCCGGCCCTGATCTGGGGCCAGCGCCACCCCACCTCACCGGAGATGGCCAGATCAACCGCCAACACGCCGCACACCCCCACAGCAGCCGTCCCGCACCTCCTCCTCCGGCTTCCAAACCACTCACCACCAACTGCCGCCAACACCGGAGAGAAGAGCAGCAGAAGGGTGGCTCACCTGCAGCTTGGCCGCGCCGTCGACGACGACGCCGGAGAGGGGAAGCCACAGCGCACCAAAAGGCCGACGCCGACGACCCCGCCACGCCAGCGCCGCCCAAAAGGCTCTATTTACATCGCCGGAGCGCAGATCCGGGGATTCCCCACCCTCTCGCCGCCGTAGCGGCCGGCGGAGGGAGAGGAATCCGCGGATACGCCGGCGACCGCCGGGAAAACCCGAGTCGCGCTCGAGATCGCCTCTGGGTACTGTAGATAGGGGAGGGTCCAGAAATATCGGGTGAGTGAGCTATGCACAGTCTTGGTGAAAGGTGAAACTAGGTTGGGGAAGAGTCCAGTGAGTTCGTTCGTTCGTTGCTGGTGGGGCAAAACGACATAAAGATGAGATCTTGGCCATCGGACCAGGATTGCGAGGGGATAGAGCAGCTGGAGGAGTCGCGATGGACAAGAATAAGGATGGGACGCAAACGGACACGTGTTTGGTCTGTGTTTGGTCCGTTTGTGTCGGGGAATGGACGCGCGTCCGGCCCATGTCCGCCCCTTTCCGGCCACTGGACCCAACGAGCCGACGCATTGAGTCCGCCCGGCTAGGGTTTTTGATCATTTTCGGTCAGGATTTTTGATCACATTGCAAGCAAAATAATACATTACAACAAAACATATACCAGTCCAAATACTACAATACAAATAATACAATCCAAATAGTTCATCAAATAGTTATTACAATCCAAATAGTTCTTCAAATAATACAAATTGTTTCACAAATTGTTTCACAAATGCATAGTCTTACAAACCAAATAGTTCTAGCTTCACCTATGACCTCTCACTGCGGGCGGCGATCACTTCTGAGTTAATTCTGAAACTTGACCAGGCTATGGAGAAGAGACAGCTCTCTGAGGGTGAGCGGCAGTTTCGAGCCATGCTTAAGGTCAATGGGCTTGGTATTGCTGCCTTACAGAGAACGATGTGGCGCCAACGATCCAGGATAACTTGGTTGCGAGAGGGAGATGCCAGTACACGGTTCTTTCACTCAAAAGCCACCTCGCGCCGGAGGAAGAATTTCATTCACCGTGTGGAGGTTGATGGAGTTGCCTTTACTGAACAAGAGGGCAAGATGGAGGCGTTCTGGAACTTCTTCAGTGACCTACTAGGCTCCCACCACGCTCGCCCCCACTCCCTGGACTTCACCAAACTGGGCATTAACCAGAGGGATCTTAACAACCTTGATGCCCCAATTCTTTTGGAGGAGGTGCGTAGCGCCATTATGGATCTGGACTCTAACAAGGCGCCGGGGCCGGACGGTTTCACTGCTCTTTTTTTCAAGAAGACTTGGGATTTGGTCTATTTTGATTTCATGCGTGCTCTGGCTGCGTTTGAATCCTGTTGTACTGATAAGCTGCAGCTGCTAAACTCTGCTACCATGATATTACTGCCGAAACATGCTGATGCTGCACACCCTAAGGATTTCCGGCCAATTAGCCTTGTTGTATTCTTTGCTAAACTGGTTAACAAGATCTTGGCAAAGCGTCTATCCCCACATATGCAGACTATCATCAGTCCTTGTCAAAGTGCCTTCATAAAGAATAGGTCGATCCATGATAACTTCATCTATGTACAAAGCCAATCCAGATGGTTCAAACAGCACAAGACCCCTGCCCTTTTGCTCAAGCTAGACATTCAGAAGGCTTTTGACACTATTTCCTGGGAATTTTTGTTAAATATTATGCGAGCTTGGGGATTCAGTGTGCAGTGGTGTGATAGAATTGCAGCCCTTCTGCGTACCAGATCCACCAGGATTTTAGTGAACGGTGAGCTGACGGAGAAAATTATTCACTGTCGTGGACTCAAACAGGGTGATCCTCTGTCCCCATTGCTGTTTGACATTGTCATGGATTCTCTTGCACGCCTGTTTGAGTTCGCTGACCAGCATGGAATTCTTACTCAGTTCCACAACTTCAAGCTACCCCACAGGATTTCTCTTTATGCCGACGATGCCGCTGTATTCATCAGTCCTACCGAAGCTGATATTGAGAATACTCTACACCTGCTTCAGATTTTTGGTGGTGCTACCGGGTTGTTTACCAACCGTGCCAAAAGTACTATCACTCCAATCGCATGTCAGCAGCACAATGTCGATCACCTAGCCTCTTTATTTGGCTGCCCTATTCAGCAATTCCCTTTCACATACCTTGGCATGCCTTTGTCTGACAGACGGCTGCGCAAGGCCGAGTTGCAGCCAGTGGTTGACAAACTAAGAAACAAGGTGCATGGATGGATACCTGGCCACTTCTCAATTGATGCAAGACTGATTCTTGTAAAGCATATCCTCTCTGCAATGCCTGTTTTCCAGTTAATTGCTGTGATTTATCCCAAGTGGCTCACCAAATTAATTGACAAGCTCAGACGTGGTTTCTTTTGGGCGGATGATGAGATTGCTCCTGGAGGTAAATGCTTAGTCAATTGGAAAGCGGTTTGCCGCCCCATTGAATTTGGTGGTCTTGGCATCCCCGATCTTCAAGCTAAGAGCATCGCTCTTCGGCTGCGCTGGCTGTGGCAATCCTGGACACATCCATCTAAACCCTGGCATGGCCTGCCCCTGCCCGTGGACGATCGTGTTTGGAGCCTTTTTCTAGCCTCGGTTCGGTTCCATCTTGGCAGCGGCCAGCGGATCAAATTCTGGACTGAACCTTGGCTCGGACATGGAGTTTGCATCAGCTCCATGGCACATGATCTCTACGCAGCATGTACAAGGAAGAATCTAACGGTGGCACAAGCCCTTGCTGACCACCGTTGGATGTGTCACCTGAAAAGCGATCTCCCATTGTCAGCTGTCACCCAAGCCATCGATCTGTGGGAGCAAACACATGACATTTCCCTGCAGCAAGATGTTACAGACTCCGTAACATGGCAACTCACTGCAAATGGCTCATACTCGGCAACTTCAGCTTACAAAATTCAATTTGAAGGTTCTATCCGCCGGGATTTCAAAACAACCATTTGGGGGAGCGACGCGCCATTGCGCTGCCGCATTTTTGCATGGCTTGCTATTCAGGGCCGTTGTCTCACCGCGGATGTTCTTGCCAGGAGAGGATGGCCTCACAATGATGTCTGCTCCTTTTGCCTAACTGAACGAGAATCGGCTCTGCACCTCTTGGGCACCTGCCCTTTCATCATCCAGCTGTGGTGTGTCATCCTGCAGACTGCCCAACTTCCACCCTGCTTTGTGCCTCACAACACTACTGCCCTGCTGCCCTGGTTAGCTGACACCCACTCAATGACGCCAAAACCTCTCAAGAAGTGTTGGAATGCACTGGTTCACCTTGTCTGGTGGTCTACTTGGAAGGAGCGCAATGCTCGTATCTTCCAGCAGCGTGCTGCTACAATGGCTGACATCAAAGTAGAGATCATGCAAGTTGCCAATCTTTGGCGTCAGGCCGGCCGTTGCAACCCGAGCTACCTGCTACACAGACCCAGGGAACCGGACTGATCTCCCTTAGAGTACTCTCTTAACACTGTTATAGCAGCTGTTGTATTTGTATCCTGCCTTCCTTAGCGTGTCACGCTACCTTGTACTCCGTACAAACCTTCTATAATAAAGAAAAAGCAGCTCCGACTGTAGTTTCGTCAAAAACAATACTTCATCAAATGGAACTACTGGTTACCGTAGTGCTGTCAGACATTTCCACCAAATCACTTTGGAGCTGAAGATGAGACGACTTCTCACGAACATCACGGTGGAAGTCGAGGAACTGAGCAAATGTGGACGGTCCCTGGGACTCAACCAACTGACCCTGAAACTGCCATGCTTGATCATGCATGCCCTCGTCGCGTTCATCCTCCACGATCATGTTGTGCATGATCACACACGTTGTCATCACCTCCCATAGTTGGTCCTTGTCCCATGTCCTAGCAGAGTGGCGAACAATAGCCCATCGTGACTGGAGGGCACCGAACGCACGCTCCACATCCTTTCTAGCACTCTCTTGTTCCTTGGCGAACCTCTTCTTCTCATCAGTGGGATTGGAGATGGTCTTGACAAATGTAGTCCATGTAGGGTAAATCCCATCAGCAAGATAGTAAGGCTTGTCATACTCGTGACCATTGATCTCATAGGTCACCTGGGGTGCCATGCCATTGGAGAGCCTGTTGAACACCGGAGACCGCTGCAGCACATTGAGGTCATTGTGGGAGCCGGCCATGCCAAAAAACGAGTGCCAAATCCATAAATCTTGTGATGCCACGGCCTCAAGCACGACCGTACACGCCCCAACATGGCCCTTCTACTGCCCCTGCCAAGCAAATGGGCAGTTCCTCCACTCCCAGTGCATACAATCTATGCTGCCAATCATCCCAGGGAACCCTCTGGCCTCGTTGATGGCCAAAAGTCGGGTCATGTCCGCAGCATTGGGCTCCCTCAAGTACTCCGGGCCGAACACCTGCACCACAGCTCTGCAAAACTTGTACATTGCTTCTAGGCACGTGGACTCACTCAACCGCACGTACTCGTCCACAAGATCACCGACAATTCCATATGCAAGCATACGAACGGCGGCGATGCACTTCTGGTACGACGAGAAGCCGAGGGTACCAGATGCATCGGGCTTGCATATGAAATAGTCATCAAAATGCATCACCCCCAACCGGATACGGTTGAACAAAGATCTTCTCATCCGGAAACGGCACCGAAAAACCTTGGGAGGATACGTGGGTTTATGGGGACGAAAGTAGTCCCCATATAGCTGGATTTGGCCAGCTCTCCGGTTCCGGTCCAGAGCAGGAGAACGGCCCGGCAACGACCCTAGGAACACCGGCCGCATCCTCTCTATGTACTCGTTGACAATGAGGGTGGCAACCAGGTCGTCACTCTCATCATCGGAGGAATCGTCCGATGATGACTGGTTGTACAGGATGTAGTTCTTGTAGTACCACTCATCCGAGCTATCCATTGCCGAGTTCGTACCTGAGTTCTTGCCGGGGCGAGCGGCCGAACACCTTGTGGGCGGCGTGTGTGTCGTGGGCGCTGCGAGGAGAGATGGCCGCAAGATTCACCGGCCGTGGCGGTGAGGAAGCTGCTCCGGTGACGGCGGGGAAGAGGAGCAGCAGACGACGTCCCCGGAATGGCCTGCAGTGCCAAATCGAGGGAGCGGCGGCGCTGTGGCGGCGAGAGGGGCGAGAGAGGAGGAGGAGGGGTGGGGAATGGACTGATTTGCGAGCCAGGGGCGGACTAGGGCAGGACACAAAAGCGCTCCGCCGCGCGTCCGGGGCCGACGCATCGGTGACCCAAATTTGGGCCAGGAATGCGTCGGGGCGGACCAAAAAACGGACCGCGGTCCGTTTGCGTCGCCCCGTTGGGCGGTGTTTTTGGCCCCCGCGGACAGGAACGGAGGCGCGCAGACTCGATGCGTCGCCCCGTTGGAGTCATCCTAACGAACCAACAATGGCCGAAAGTTTGTACTACTGTACCACTTTTTTTTGGTAAATGATTGGTTAACGTATATTCTGCGAAATTCAGTGTGTCTTCCTCTCTCCTTGTAATTCTACCTTGACAACACTACAACTATGCAAGTATGCATAGCCACAGAGAGCTCTATTTCTTGCTTCCACGCCTCATGGTCTCAACTAAAACTTCCCCGCAAAACTAAAACTAAAGTACATCCCAAATATATATGGCAAATTGGACTATCGAGCTCTGTGTCCACGGATAGTGTAATGCAATTCGGCGGTCTTGTTACCCATTCTCGCATACATGTGTCACATGTGTCACGTCCTTACTTGTAATACCGGAACTACAAATTTGGAGGTTACAACAGGATTTGGCATACAATGATGTTGTAACAACTAATTCCTCAATTGTGTTCATTGACATCTATTGGTGGTTTCCCTTTTATCCCTTCTTCCTTCCCTCACTCTGTACAATACCTCCCTACTGCCAGGGCAGAGGCAGAAAAATTGTATGAAGAGGGCCAATGAAAGTTTTATCCCTTTTGCAAACTTTTGGGGACGATCAAAGTGCTAAATTGCGAAACAAAAAATTAAAGGGCTTTTAACACATAAATTAGGAGCCCTGCTGGTTTTGACAACCCCTCCTTTTGTCTTAGTAGAAAGTCTTTTAGTGGCATTCACTTCACCAAGGGCATGAGTTGAAGTGATGGTCTCTGTGTCTCTGGCACTGCCTATTGCCTAGTTGGGATTGGCTCCAACTTTCTCTTGAGATGATTCTTGGTTTGCCTGCTACCAGGGAAGGGTCGGGTCATGACATGCCCCACACTTTGATAACTGATTTGTGAGAGCATCTCCACCGGGGGCCTCCAAGTGACCCCCCCAAAGGCCCATTGGGGGTCCGGACGGCCGAAAACGCCACCAGCGGCACCCCCCAAAGGGTCACCCCGAGCAAAACACATGTCCGGCACCCCGAAGAGGCCTCCAAATTTGGAGGCCCTCTCGGGGGTGCCGGACATGGGGGCGGACATGCGTCTGACAGGGGAGACCCGCCCGTCATAGAGACAGCGCGGCGCGCCCAAATTCCCCTTCGTCTACATTGCCGCCCCCGGCGCCAAAATTCTCAATCTTCCCTCCATTTCCAAAACCCTTGCGCCGCCGCCGCCGCGAGCTCCTCGCCTTCTGCCACCATGCCGCCAAAGCCCGTCGGCCTCACGAAACCCAAGGGGGGTCGCAAGCCGCCGGCGTCGTCGCAGCCGAAGAAGAAGTCGATGAAGCGGGAGCCGTAGGAGTATTTGGTGCCACTGAGCCAGGGCGTCATGCGCTCTGCCGCCTCCCACCTTCGGCAGATGTGGCAACTGAAGGCGAAGGACAAGGCGGCTGGTGAGACCGCCGAGATGAATGGAATCATTGCCGGTGATACAACTTATGTCCACGCCGACACAGATCAGTTCGGCCAGGGCGACGAACAGGATGGCGACCACGGCCAGGACCAGGAAGGGGAGGGTGACGAAGAGGACGGCGACGACGACGAAGATGGCGGCAAGAAGGCAGGTTACAGAGGCCGGACTTGGACCGACACGGAGGACGTGTTGTTGTGCGAGGCGTGGATGAATGTGAGCATGTGCACCACGAAGGGCGCCAACCAAAAGAGGGATGCATATTGGGCACGCATCCATAAGGACTACACCGAAAGAAGGTCGTATCCACCTAATGATGATTTGCCCGACCGCAATGTCAAATCGGTTGAGAGCCGTTCAGGCGTCATCGCGGCTCTCACTAGCAAGTTTCATGGTTGCCATGAGCAAATCATGAATAGAGATGAGAGTGGCAAGAATGACGCCGACAAGGTCAGCTTGTCATCTTAACTTGCGGCTTACTTGTAACCGGCCATGTTTGTTGACTTGTTTTTTGTTCAATACAGTTGAAGGATGCCAAGTACATGTACCTCGACTTGGAGATGGATAAAAAGAAGCCATACAAGCTTATGCATTGCTGGGAGAAGCTTTGTGACTGCCCGAAGTGGAAGCGCCATGTCAAGGATAACGCTAACGCCGAGGGAGATGAAAGAAGCCTGCCGCCTGCCAGCGCGGACCGTCTAGAGATGGGAGTCAAGGCGTGGAAGGCGGCGGCCAGGGCTGGCAAGAAGCCGGCGGCGTCGGGCAGCATCCAAGAGACGTTGAAGATCTTCGTTGCCGAGTCGACTGCCGAGAAGAAGAAGATGCAAGAAGCGTCCGACAAGAAGTGGGTGCTCTACTTCAAGATGCAAAAGAACAAGCTCAAGCCCCACGAGAAGAAGGAGGAGCGTCTGTTCATGGCCACCAACACGAGCGACATGAGCCCCAACCAGAAGGCCTACTTTGTGGCCGAACGGAGGCGCATTCAGGCTGAGAAGACGGCAGCCGAAGCGGCGGCGCTCGATCAGTCCGAAGAGGAAGGCGAGGAAGGCGAGGAGGAGGAAGCCGACGCGTGATCGCGTGATCGGCATGCACCATTGCGTCGGGGGGCGCCCTTTTGATGGCCGGCATTGGAGACTAGTTCTTCGGCGCGGTCGACCCTTTTTTGATGGCCGGCGTTGGAGACTTGTTCTCCAGCGCGGTCGAAACTATGTCATGGTCGTGATTTGGTACTTCAAATCCGGCGCGGCTGAACAGTTTGATTGCCGGACGAGTTCGACACTTTTATTAATGCATGAAACTACTTATTTGCATATCATTACAACTAGAAATTCCGAAAAACTACTCCTCGTCGTTGGAGTCAGCATTGGGCGGCGGTGTTCCTGGCTCGTCGTCCGTCGGCGCCGCTTCTGGAGGTCCCTGCTCCCACTCCGGTGCCACCGCTGCCTGGGGGAGGCCGGTTCTGCATGTGCACCAGCCGCACGGGACGGCCACGGGGACCAAGGCTCCCACGGTGAGTACGCAGGGCATGCTGGTGATGGAGTTGCGGGCTCGGCCTCCTGCTCCTGATCGGCCACGGCGTCCACGGCCTCCTTGTCCTGCTCCTGATCGGCCACCACGGGCTCCTTCTCAGGCGACGACATGGCGAGCGAGTTTTGGACGGTGGTGCGTGGAGAGATTGTGACGGCGTGGATATATCGCTGCGAAACCACGTGAACGCAACCCCGAAGAGACGCGCTGGCGGTTGCATGTCCACACCAAACCGCCGTGTTCCAAAGCGATGCGAAGGTGAACCGGCGACGGTTCGTGCGCCCGCAAGGTGTTCGGTCTATTGCTCAAAACTAGGGTCATTTGGGGGGTGGGCCTTTGGGGTGCGCCGCTGTGGGCGGGGTCCAAAACATGGGCGGACACATGTCTGGCACCCCCTAATTGGGCCTCCATTGGGGGTGCCGGACACGAATTTGGAGACCCCCGGTGGAGATGCTCTGAGTGAATCCAAAAAACATGACGACAAGACAAAGGCTCCTCCCATGTAGTTTGTTGGTGGTGACGAGATATCCTAGCTAGGTGACTTGGACTTGTGGCACCACAACATCTCCACGCCGATTGGAGCGGGTCACAAGAATCTTCATGGGCTACGATGAAGGAGTCGGAAACATTACAATATTTGCATGATTGCTCACCGGCATGGTCACTTGCCCGTCAGAAGCGCCAACTTGTATGAAACTTGTCCCCCTTGCAGCGGGTAATCTGGTACGGTCCGCAGGATTTGAATGCTTGTTTTTCGCGTGTTGCAGCGAGCAATCGATGCCTAAATGTACGATTGTTCGATCTCCCACCTGGAATGACCGCTCTTGTCGACTCATGTGTTTCTTTCGAGAGAAGTGCATATTTCAACCCTGAACTTACACCGGAGTTTAACTTACAACCCTGAAATTCAAAACCGGTTAGGACACACCCCCCAACTCTTAAAACCGGTCAGGATTCAACCCTCCCGTCCCAGTTGACCGGTTTTGAACAGTAAACCAGCCAGTCAGCAAGCCCAAATCTACTCCTGGTGAACAGTAAAATCATTAAAAATAGCAAACAAATTCAAAAAAATTCAAATTTTTTTGTGGTGAAAGATGCTTTAGTGCATGATGCCCATGCCAAATTTGGTGAAGTTTGGACATTCGAGGAGCCCGTGGCAAAAAAGACAAAATGACCTCCGAACAGTGCGAAATTTCAAAATTTCTAACAGGCCCGAATTTAATTTTACTTATTTTAAAAAAAAATGTTACATAATTTTTTTTACAGTTTTTTGAAACATTTTTTTCGATTTTTTATGGATATTTTGAATTTTTTTTATGACTGGCTGGTTTACTGTACAAAACCGGTCAACTGGCAGGGGAGGGTTGAATCCTGACCGGTTTCAAGAGTTGGGGGGTGTGTCTTAACCGGTTTTGAACTTCAGGGTTGTAAGTTAAACTCCAGTGTAAGTTCAGGGTTGTAATATGCACTTCTCTCGTTTCTTTCGCTCTCAACAGTTGATGTTGCAGAAGCACTATCGTGTTTTTTTTTGAACCTCCAGGCAAAAGCTTTGCCCGTTCCATTTATTAAGAAGAGAGGTGTCCGGTTAATTATGGAAAACCAGGCGAAAACCGTTCTATCGTGGTTTGTCGCTCTTGTATCTGGTGTTCCAAGTCTGGAGTAGTGGCTATAGATGGAGTACGGGTACTAAAATGGCGAGAAATATGACCATAAAGAGTTTCAAACAAAGAACATTGAAAAGCAGAGTACTAGGAGGTATTCTAACAATACTCCGTGAGGCAGACATTCGGACCATTGGGTAGTAGTTGCGTGCGAAGAGCAACAAAAAACAATTTGAAATACTTGGTTGGGCCGCTTTGTTAGGCTTTGTGGATGGTACACCGAGCTCATCAACATTTGAGTATTTGTGAGTTTGAACAATTCTTACCATAGCGTGATGGTGAAAATCTCTGACTTTGGAAGTCCATGTAACAATGGAGTCCGACCTACAAATAGGTCTTTATTTTGCAAAATTCAAAAATCATATTTCGAAGTACCAAAAAAATCCTTTAAAACATTCTTGATGTAGACAATAGTGCATCATACTAACATGCAAAATAAACTCAAAATAATTCATATTTTCAGCTACACAAAATAACAAAATCTGACAGACTTACAAACAACGCGACAGATTCTGTCATTAAGCTCACCCACCAAACCAAACTAACCAGCCGACCAAGTACGTACCAGCTATTGTTTTCTGAGCATGCTTTCCATGCATCCACACGCGGCCTCGTCACCAGAGCTATCCCCTCGAAACAAACTGACGACGAGTATTTCTCTCTCCTTTTCCGATGACAAACACTATTGGTTACTGGTTAATTAAGTCAGGCATATTCTTCACGTTATGTAGCAGAGTAATGTAGGAGACGTAATTCAATCATATCGATATTTTTGGAGCATTCTTTTTTTTGTCCGTCCACAGGAATTTTTTACGCTCAAACAGTGCGACAAAGCCTTTCTGTGTATTCTTTTATTAATTAATAATTAAATAATTTATCAATGTAAATGATGTACACATTTATAAGTATAAATAAAGATGTAAAGGAAAACGAGGAGGAAAATTATACGTTAAGCTATGTCCACTCCTGTAACTTTTGAGTTGTTCCTTGTTTTATACTCCCTCCGTCTGAAATTAACAGTCGAGTGACAAGAAATTTGAATTGAACACCATTTTGCAATTACACCTTTTATGTTTCAAACAGTAACGATTTCAGTCCCTAACGATCAGCTCGCGATCACCTCCTCCCTCGCGGGTTCATCTCCGTTGCCGCCTCCACAGCTTGCTGCCCCACCACCGCCTCTAGCAGGTCGCCGTTCCACGTGTCGCCGCCCCGCCACCGCCCTCGCAGCTCATCGGACCCAAAAGATCGACGCCCAACAACTCCTCAACATATCGCCGCCCCAGGTCCCAGATCCCCATCACATCGCCGCCCCCAGGCCCTCCCAGATCGCCCGCCCTGCGGAGCTTCCTCCCCTAATCGTGCTGGACATCGTTGCGGAGCTCGACCTTGCCCAGACTACCCTTTTCCAGGCGAGCTCCCTCATAGACCGTTGTCTTCTCCTCCAAGGAGCTCCAGTCGTCGTCCCTCTGCTCCAGGAGAGCTTCAGGCCGCCGACCTCTACTCCAGGCCAGTGTAACCTATAAATTCATTCTTGACACCCTAAACCTTAACCCACCTCCGGAGGAGCAGATAGAGGGGAAGAGAACTGGCGGTCTCGCTGACACCTGTGGTTTGTACTTGGTGGCTAGGTTTCTTCGGAAGAGAGAAAGAGCCGCGTCGTCCTGTCGGGTGCATGTATGCCACCTATCAGTTGCAGTTACACTGTTTAAAATGTGGTCAACTGTAAAAAAAATTAGAGCAACCATCGAGCTTCATTATGTTAAAATGTTATTTGGGATACAAAGACCATCAAGGGGTTGTAAGAACCAAACCTGGCGTCCAACACTACTAGAAGTTGCAAATCTTGCTAGTCTATGGGCTTCCGAGTTCGAAGCTCGATTCTCATGCTTGAACGATGCTTCCAGCATCAGGGTTTGATGTGGCCTTTGTTTCTTGAAGTGTCATGCTATAGCTTCGAGTGTATGGCCTCACCAAGTCGCCAAGCAGTCAGTAGCCACCGTGATCCGCTGTAGCATCAGGTATTGCGCCAACGCCAGGGCTTTCCTGCAAGACAGGGTCTCCATCACCGCCAAATCCGTGACGCCACTCAGGGACAGATTCGAGGCGCCAAAGAAAGCTCCTGTTTCGCTCCTGCACACCACGCCCACGGCACTGATTGATTACGTGGATCACACGTTCGTTGGGAGACCCCAAGAGGAAGGTATGAAGCAGTGTAGCAGCAGTTTCCTCAGTATGAAACCAAGGTTTAATCGAACCAGTAGGAGCAAGAAATCACTTCTGAAGGTTGTCAGTGGCGCGCTGACGTGGAACCTGCACACAACACAATCAAACTACTTTGCCCCAACGAAACAGTGAGGTTGTCAATCTCACCGGCTTGCTGAAAACAAAGGATTAAACGTATGGTGTGGAAAACAGTAGTAAATTGCAGAGAATGAAAAGGAACAATGTTTGCAGTTGGTTGTATTATCAGTGTAAAAGAATGGACCGGGGTCCACAGTTCACTAGTGGTGTCTCTCCATAAAAGATAACTAACATGCTGGGTGAACAAATTACAGCTGGGCAATTGACAAAATATTGAGCGCATGACAATGCATATATATGACATGATGATTACTATGATATTCATGTGGGCATTACGACAAAATACATAGACCGTTATCCAACAGCGTCTATGACTAATAATCCACCGCCAGGTTGTCATCCGAGTTCCCCGTTGGTATTAAGTTGCAAGCAACGGATAATTGCATTAAGTAATGTGCGTAATGTAAACAAATGCATTAGACCTAACGGCGCACCCTTAAGCTAAGCATCGGTTATTTTATCCCTAGTGGCAACAGCACATCCACAATCTTAGAAGTTATTGTCACTCTCCCAGATTACCGGAGGCATGAACCCACTATCTAGCATAAATACTCACTCTTGGAGTTACAAGCATCTACTTGGCCAAAGCATCTACTAGTAACGGAAAGCATGCAAGATCATAAATAACATATAAGATAGATTGATAATCAACTTGACATAGTATTCAATATTCATCGGATCCCAGCAAACACAACATGTAGCATTACAATAAGATGATCTTGATCATGATAGGCAGCTCACAAGATCTAAACATGATAGCATAAAGTGGAGAGACAACCATCTAGCTACTGCCATGGACCCGTAGTCCAAGGATGAACTACTCACGCATCACTCCGGAGGCAGGCATGGTGATGTAGAGCCCTCCGGTGATGATTCCCCTCTCCGGCAGGGTGCCGGGAAGAGCTTCTGAACCCTCCCGAGCTAGGGTTGACGGCGGCGGCGTCTCTGGAACTTTTCGTGGATAATGGCTCGGGTATTTAGGGTTTTCGCGTCGGGAGGAATAAATAGGCGAAAGGGCGGCGGCTGGAGACCACGTGGGCCCCACACCACCCCACGGCGCGGCAGGGGGGCCGCGCGGCCCCATGGTGTGGCTGCCTCGTGGCTCCCCTCCGTCTCTCCTTTGGACTCCGTGTACGTGTTGGAAAAATAGGAGGTTCTGTCCAAGTTTCGTCCAATTCCGAGAATATTTCCAGACTAGCTTTTCTGGAATACAAAAACAGCAGAAAACAGGAACTGGCACTGTGGCATCTTGTTAATAGGTTAGTCCCAGAAAATGCATAAAAATGCTATGAAGTGTATATAAAACATGTAACAATTGGTATAATATCAACATGGAACATCAGAAATTATAGATACGTTTGAGACGTATCAAGCATCCCCAAGCTTAGTTCTACTCGTCCTCGAGTAGGTAAAACGATAAAAACAAAATAATTTCTGAGGTGACATGCTACAATCATAATCTTGATCAAATAGTATTGTAAAGCACATGTTATGAATGAAGTGATCCAGGTCAATGGTCTATAGTTTGCTAGCAAGTAGATAATGAGCAAACAACTGAATCATATAAGCAAAAACTTTTCATGAATAGTACTTTCGAGACAAGCATCAAAGAGTTTTGCATAAGAGTTAACTCATAAAGCAATAGATTCTAAGTAAAAGGTATTTAACCAACACAAAGGAAGATTTAAGCTTCAGCAATTGCTTTCAACTTTCAACATATATATCTCATGGATATTTGTCAACACAAAGCAATATAATAAGTGCAATATACAAGCATATAAAAATTGTTGCACCAAAGTTGACACTAGTGTTTGCTTCTAAGATAGAAAGAAGTAGGAAAACTGACTCAACATAAAAGTAAAAGAAAGGCCCTTCGCAGAGGGAAGCAGGGATTAAATCATGTGCTAGAGCTTTTTAAGTTTTTGAAATCATATAGAGAGTAAAAATAAGTTTTGAGAGGTGTTTGTTAATTGTCAACGAATCAGAAAATGGAAAGTACAATATGACCCCTGCCAACCAGACTTTTAAGAGCGGCTCCCATGAAGGACGTTATTTCTACCAGCAAGGCAGATCATCCCTCTTTCTCTTTTGTTTACACATGCAGATATTTCACTGTTTGTCATTGCTTGACTGATAAATCAGGGCAAAAATGTGAAGAGAATTAAGCGGTTAAAGTTGTAATTAATTGGGACTGGGCACCCCATTTGCCAGCTCTTTTTGCAAAATTAATGGATAAGCGGATGTATATGCCGCTAGTCCGGTGGTAAAGTCTGTTTGACAGTTGACATAAAGACATCCACCCCGTCCTCATGAGCTTGGTAAACATTGACACAAAATAGGAGTAATAAGTTTGAATAGTTTAAAGGTAGCACATGAAAAATTTACTTGGAATGGCAAGGAAATACCACATATAGGTAGTTATGGTGGACACAGATGGCATGGATTTTGGCTCAAGGTTTTGGATGCACGAGAAGCATTCCCTCTCAGTACAGAGTTTAGGCTAGCAAGGTTATTTGAAGCAAACACAGGATATCAACCGACACAGCAAGACTTATATGAAAACATATTGCAAGCATTATAAGACTCTACACTGTCTTCCTTGTTAACCAAACCCTTTTACTAGAAAATATCTAGACCTTAGAGATACCAATCATGCAAACCAAATTTCAACGAGCTTTACGGTAGTTCTTCATTAATAGGTTTTAACTACATGATACAAAAGCTTAAACATGAACTACTTGATAACTCAAAACAATTGACAAGTATCAAATTATCCAATACAGTGATCTACAAGAATATGTAAGCTTTTTCCATTATACCATCTACCACATGCAACATTTTCTGTTCCAACCAAACACCAATCAATTTATTTCAACATAAACTCTCCAAACAATTATAAGTGAAGCAAGAGAGTACTTTCTTTAAAAGAACTAACAGCTCTGAATAAGAGATGCATGCAAAACAGGAGCTAAAAGCATAGCAATAGCTAGATAAGAATACTCAACAAGTATAAGTGAAGAATAGGAGTATTCATATGAAAAAGCGGAGCGTGTCTCTCTCCCAATCAAGAATGCTGGGGTCCAATCAAGTTGACCATAAGAAAAATAAAATACTGAAAATAAAAGCACACAGACGCTCCAAGTAAAGCACATATGATGTGAAAGAATTAAAATATAGTTTCACTAGAGATGACCTGATAAGTTGCTGATGAAGAAGGGGATGCCTTGGGCATCCCCAAGCTTAGACGCTTGAGTCTTCTTGAAATATGCTGGGGTGATCCATGGGAGCATCCCCAAGCTTAAGCTCTTCACTCTTCTTGATCACATTATATCATCCTTCTCTCTTGACCCTTGAAAACTTCCGCCACACCAAACTCAAGTAATTCTCATTAGAGGGTTAGTGCACAATCAAAAACTCACATGTTCTATAAGGACACAAACATGACCGTTACTTTTAACATTACTACTGCCACTGATGTTATGTGAAGCTCTTCACCCTAAAAAAGAATTCCACTCAACACTAGTAAAAGAGAGAATGCGAAAAATAAAAGACAGAATCTGTCTAAACAGAACAGTCCGTAAAGACGAATTTTTTCGAGGCACTTACGTTGCTCAGATCGAAAAACTTTAAACTAACGAAAGATGCGTACATATCTGAGGATCACGCACAAAAATTTGCAGATTTAAATAATTTTTCTGTGATTTTACAGAATTAAAACGGTGAACAGCAGAAATCTGTTCCTGCGCAGAAATCCAAATCTAGCATCATCTTCCTATTAGAGGCAATACTTGGCACAACAATGCGATAAAATAAAGATACAAAGGAATTGTTACAGAAGTAAACAACTCCTTGACTCAAAAAGAAAAAAAAATTGCAGAAATAAAATAATGGGTTGTCTCCCATAAGCGCTTTTCTTTAACGCCTTTCAGCTAGGCGCAGAAAGTAAGAATCAAGTGGTGATGAAGCATCAATAGAAAGGTTGGAAGTTTTCTCAACAATGCATTGTATCTTATCTATATAAGTTTCAGAAACTCCTCTTTCATTACTTTTAGGCACACTATCCTCATCAAATAAATTTTCAGGAACAATCCAATCAAAATTCTTTTCTAGTGCCTCATGCATTCCTACAAGCTTAAAAGGTATTGGTATTTTGACTTCTCCCTCATAATTGGGTTCATTAGTGTACTTAAGCCTATCTTTTTCAAGCTTCTCAAGTGTATTAGCAATATCAATAAAATAGCCAAGCATCTTATAACGAATGAAAACTTTTCTAGCCTCCCCAGCAACATCACCAAATTCTTTAAGAAGAGTTTCTAAAACAAAATCTTTCTTTTCACCCTCTTTCATATCATGAAGTTTAAGAAACATTTGCTGCATTATAGGATTAAGATTAACAAACCTAGCTTCCAACATGTGAACCAAAGAGGCAGCAGCAATTTCATAATTAGGGGCAAGTTCTACCAAGGATCTGTCTTCAAAATCTTTAAGTCTACTAACATGACTAAAGAATTCTTCAATGTTATCTCTCCAATGATAGACCCACTTCCCACCGGTATATCTTTTAAAGTAAACTTAGGGAGAAGCATGATGAAATAAAAAGAAAGTAAACCGAAATAAGGTAAATGCAAGTAACTAATTTTTTGTGTTTTTGATAAATAAAGCAAACAAGACTAGATAAAAATAAACTAAGCAAGACAATAACAAAGTAAAGAGATTGGAAGCGTGAAACTCCCCTTGCAGAAATCCTCTTGCTCCCGGCAACGGCGCCAGAAAAAGCTTGATTGATTACGTGGATCACATTCGTTGGGAGACCCCAAGAGGAAGGTATGAAGCAGTGTAGCAGCAGTTTCCCTCAGTATGAAACCAAGGTTTAATCGAACCAGTAGGAGCAAGAAATCACTTCTGAAGGTTGTCAGTGGCGCGCTGACGTGGAACCTGCACACAACACAATCAAACTACTTTGCCCCAACGAAACAGTGAGGTTGTCAATCTCACCGGCTTGCTGAAAACAAAGGATTAAACGTATGGTGTGGAAAACAGTAGTAAATTGCAGAGAATGAAAAGGAACAATGATTGCAGTTGGTTGTATTATCAGTGTAAAAGAATGGACCGGGGTCCACAGTTCACTAGTGGTGTCTCTCCATAAAAGATAACTAACATGCTGGGTGAACAAATTACAGCTGGGCAATTGACAAAATATTGAGCGCATGATGATGCATGTAAAATGCATACATGAACTTTGCATTATATTACTTATATTTCAATCATATTTGCATCATATAAGGGTTATATCATTGTTTTATATTGATTTTGGGAATATTTCATAGTTTCCCTATTTTTCTGGAATTAACCCTGCACAAGCAGAAAACCCTATTTTCTATATTTTGATGTTTCAGGGACCCAAACGACGTCCAAATGACCTGGAAATTTACGAGCATCAGTTTTTGGAAGGAACAAAGCGTGGGAGCGAAGGAAGCGAACAAGCGGAGGCCTGAGGGCCAAGTTGAGTGGGCCCACGCGGCCAGATTCCTTGGCCGCGTGGGACCCATCAACTGGGGCCTCGTGGCTCCGTTGCCGTCGATCTTTTTTCCCGAGCCTCCGTCTTGACCTAAAAACGACTATAAAAATAGTCCCCGACGCACTTCGGAAAGGAGCGCCGCAGAAACACAGAAACCACGAAACAGAGACCTGGAGTTGCAGATTGGAGGGGAAAACTCCGGCGGGGCGCTGCCGGTGTGGTCTCCACCTCCTCCAACGACTTGTCTACCGTCTCCATGATGAAGAGGGAGTAGTCCACCCTGGATTATGGGTTTGTGGAAGTAACTTATGTATCTCTCCTCTCTTTGAGCTTCACTAATTAGTACCGTATGAGCTGCTGAACATGATTACGGTCATCTATGTAATACCTTAGTGCTGGATCTTCATATGAGTTAATATATGTTTGAGATTGCAATAGTTTTGTTTCAGTTATGAAAGTAGATGCATATTATGTACCCGTTCTTGTTTACTTGTTTTGATCAAGCATGTTTATGAGAGCGTGTGAGGGGGAACGTGTGCATTAGATGGAGTAACGGGGAGTGGCTAGTGCGGTGAACGTGAGAGAAAGTTCCGCGATCCACTTGGGTGTTTACCTTACTTTGTTGCCTCACTAGGGATAAAGAAAAATACCTTGCTACCGGAGATGTGGGTGTGACCATTGCCACTACTCCATGACTAGATCTAGCATGTTTTTATTTTAACTTCATGTCATGAAACTTAATGCTATGCTCTGATTTATCTTAATTACTAAGGTGTTATGATTTAGTTCGCATCTTGGTGGAGTATAAGAGAGATTAATAAACAAAAGATCTCTATGTTAGGACGTGATGCCCATATAATTAGTAACTTGTCGAACCTTTTTGTTGCAATCTCATATGTTAATTCTAGTGTTCCATTGTCTACCACTTTATTAAAGAGAGAATACATTTATGAAACCATGAACCCCGTTCCATTTTTAATCATAAGAAACACCTTTCCAACAACTTTTATCCACTTTACATTTTCTGCCATTATTAAATCTGAAAATACAAAAACACTTTTACATCTTGCATTCACATTATAAAACCTAAAAATATCATTTATCATTGTTTCCACCATCCTTGCATATTTATTTACCATCATTGCATATTTATTTACTGTTTTGCATTTACCTTTATCATATCATTCTCACACCTTGTGCTTGATAACCACTTGGTGAGGTTGAGGGCACAAAACAATTTACTTTGTTTGCAGGTTCTCAAGAGAAGGATAAGAAGATAAAACCTACACTACTGGTTCACCGAGAGTTCGATATTAAACCCTCGAGTCACCCCTCGTGGGGAAAACTGTCTTTCCTATACTATACACTCTACACTTAGAGTCTCAACCTAACCCATATTCTTTTAACGCAGGTAACTACGTTAAGGGCCATCACATGACAATGCATATATATGACATGATGATTACTATGATATTCATGTGGGCATTACGACAAATACATAGACCGTTATCCAACAGCGTCTATGACTAATAATCCACCGCCAGGTTGTCATCCGAGTTCCCCGTTGGTATTAAGTTGCAAGCAACGGATAATCGCATTAAGTAATGTGTGTAATGTAAACAAATGTATTAGACCTAACGGCGCACCCTTAAGCTAAGCATCGGTTATTTTATCCCTAGTGGCAACAACACATCCACAATCTAGCATAAATACTCACTCTTGGAGTTACAAGCATCTACTTGGCCAAAGCATCTACTAGTAACGGAAAGCATGCAAGATCATAAATAACATATAAGATAGATTGATAATCAACTTGACATAGTATTCAATATTCATCGGATCCCAGCAAACACAACATGTAGCTTTACAATAAGATGATCTTGATCATGATAGGCAGCTCACAAGATCTAAACATGATAGCATAAAGTGGAGAGACAACCATCTAGCTACTGCCATGGACCGTAGTCCAAGGATGAACTACTCACGCATCACTCCGGAGGCAGGCATGGTGATGTAGAGCCCTCCGGTGATGATTCCCCTCTCCGACAGAGTGCCGGGAAGAGCTTCTGAACCGTCCCGAGCTAGGGTTGACGGCGGCGGCGTCTCTAGAACTTTTCGTGGATAATGACTCGGATATTTAGGGTTTTCGCGTCGGGAGAAATAAATAGGCGAGAGGGCGGCGGCTGGAGACGCACGTGGGACCCACACCACCCCACGGCGCGGCGGGGGGGCCGCGTGGCCTCATGGTGTGGCTGCCTCGTGGCTCCCCTCCGTCTCTCCTTTGGACTCCGTGTACGTGTTGGAAAAATAGGAGGTTCTGTCCAAGTTTCGTCCAATTCCGAGAATATTTCCAGACTAGGTTTTCTGGAATACAAAAACAGCAGAAAACAGGAACTGGCACTGTGGCATCTTGTTAATAGGTTAGTCCTAGAAAATGCATAAAAATGCTATGAAGTGTATATAAAACATGTAACAATTGGTATAATATCAACATGGAACATCAGAAATTATAGATACGTTTGAGACGTATCAGGCACCTCCAGATCCAGTCTTCACCATGGCAGCATCGACATTGAGCTTAGCACATCCCCTCACCAGAGGTATCCACTTCGGGTGAGCTGGTTTAGGGCTCCCCCCTCATGTAGTTCGAATTGTCCCTGCAATCGAGAGGTCCCTGAGGTAGCTCTCGATGAATAGTTGCGTGGACAACAAACTTTGGTACTCCTCTTCATGGATGATCTTCGGTCGTGCGAACCAGATGGCCCACGGAGTGACCACCACCCTTGCAAAGTCATCACGAGACAAGGTGTCCATCATGAAAAACAACTATTGCTTAGCCGAGGATGCGTCTGTAAAATTTTCTTGGAAAACGAAGTTACTACGGAGTAAAAGAAGTGCATGAAACTGAACAGTAACAGGTAACGCATAACCTTTGAAACCACTAGCTAAATGCCCGTGCGTTGCTACGGAGTACGAATATTTTATTAGATTTATTTATGATTGTGTACCCATCATCCGTACATTCGTTAAATTTTTTGTGAGCTTCAAATCACCGTGATTTAATATAGATGTCGATTCTTTCTTAAATATAAGAGATAGCTAAATACCGTGTGCTGATTCATCTTAATATGATGACCACATTTGAAAAGCTAAAGACAAGTCATACAAGAGATGAAGAAAGATAAATGGTTTCGTTTGATATTTGAAGAGGTGATGAAGAAAGATAAATGGTTTCGTTTGATATTTGAAGAGGTATTTCGAAAAATACCCATATTAATCACTAATTGAACCTTAAGAGGAAGCTGAGCAAGTTCATCTATCTACGTGGTAAAATCTATTATATATTAAAAGTAAATTATGGGCTAACCAAAAATTAGAGAATTACCCTAGAAATTACCACAATAATCTGAAACATCTGGCCATTAATTAGACATATGAGAAAATCACAACCATTAATCTTGAACGCGCAAGTAATTACCCACCTATGCCATTATGAAAAACCTTTCATATATCACAGAAAAAGCCCACCCGTTCCCGATCCCTCCTATGCAGTTTATTTAGGCAACATGTGCTGATGGCGGCCGTCCGCAATCCTCAACATCGGCAGATTGGATGGGTTCCAATCTCGGCAGCGTCGGGCAAGAAGCTGCCACCATGCATGCATGACCCGACGCCCCACGAAGACATGCAGCCGAAGACTCGCCAGGTAGTACGTGCCCAAGGTGTACTTGCATGTCCAGGATTTTGCCCATTAGTGCCCTAATCAGGAGGATTTGCATGCAGGCAATTGTATCCCGGCACATGGATTTGGCGTTCACTTGATAGTAATTCCTTTATGCCTTCGCCCGGCCGGCCGAGCTTTCTGCAAGATGCATATCGATCGATTTGGATCATGTTTGCCGATGCATGCACCAGAGCACCAGTGCACACGCGGGGGCTTGACCTCACAAAAACAGCCAAGAAAGAAATAGGTGAGCTGGAAACAATCTGTTTATTTGATGATTTCCTTGGTATAGTTACGGTAAGATTAAGGTCAATGGAGAGAGGAGAGCGTTAGAAGTGAAGATGGGGAGGATGGCCTCCAAGCCTACGACCCTCAGAGCATCAGCGTCAGGTAAATATAGATTCACTCCATGCCCTCCGTTCTGTATGTACGTCATCAGCGATCGATCGGCCAAGGCCGCCTGTCCAGCTGATCAATCCAGGCACTACGGTACATACATAACGACAACCACCTATCCATTTAATTGCATCAGCTATTTCTCTATATAGTAAATCATACGAATCTCCTTTTTGTGAGCTAATTGTAGATTTGATGTGTGCGGCTCTTAAAAGCTATCCTCATGCGATGCTAGCTTGGTACATAATTTACATGATGCTTATGATGCAACTCAATTAGCGAGGGCAAAGATTGAGCTAGCTTCTCTATGGCAGACTCGCCCGACAAGCAATCGATCAACTTCGTAACGCATGTCGGCGAGATACACCATCGACAACCAGATCAGACCAGCTCCAGCACTCTTTTGACTCCTCGCTGCGGCCGGCAAGAGCGAAATCGGTGGTTGAGAATAGCCTATAATTTTGGTCAGGTCGTTGTTGAGGTAGGCGATCAGATGTCTCGACTTGGGATATGCTCCAATCCTTGTCGATTTGGAGATTATGTCTCATTTTTCACAATCTCTATTGAAGTCTTCTAATCTGAAAGTGTATGCATAATTACAAGTTACATCTGTGCAACAAAGACCAGCTGTATAGACAACAAAATTATGCAACTGTAAAAGGATAATATTGATCCTAGAAATTTATGAACATGTAATGCTTGGGGTACATGCTGATGCAAACTTTTTTTGGCAGGTTTTCAGTAGAGAAAGGACAAGAATACAAGATCTCCAAGCACACGTTTTTGCTACTTTGGTTTTCTTGGTAAATGATTCTATGTTCAAAACAGTGTTTGTGCTACATCCCAGCATGCCCGAGCAGCCAAAATTTCATTCGGAAACAACACGATTAATTACGAGTTGCTTAGGGCAAGCCGTGCCTAAATTTTGACGAGTCTCGACAACTAGGCTAGCACTGCCACTGGTAACAAAGGTAATCTTCAGCAGGTATAGCATAATACGGTTGACGTTATCACATTATCTTGCTATTTTCTAGCATTTGATTATATATTAAACCACTGCAAATTTAGTCAGGATAAACTATATTATCCTTTCAAATTGCAGCAGCTCATATGGAACGAGAGCCATATATTTGCTGATTTTGACTTATCATGATAAATTTAGCCATTAACCACGGTCATCAGGAAGTAAGAAAAAAGGTGCCACTCAAAGGGGCCATCCATTATAAGGCGTTGCATATTTTCATCTGGTTGCAAAGTGCCCAGACAGGGAAGTGATCGAGACCTGCCGCACTGATCTCTTGAAGGACCGATATCAATCAAGCCCAGCCAACCAGAACCAAAACTTGGCATGTTAAGAAGGTGTAAGACCATTCAATGCATTCAGTGGTTTCTTTCAGATCAATATATTCCATATTTATTCCAACTTATATTTCTCATGTCACTAGCTCCATTCCCTTCTTCTTGGGTTAAGGTAGTTCAGTCCATGTAATGAGCTCACCGAGACGAAAATGATATAAGGCGAAAAGGGCCGATGGTTTTGGAAGTAGTATTGACGTATTTATTCTGTAAATGCTTTGGGGTACATGCTGATGCATACTTTTTTGGGCAGGTTTTCAGTAGAGAAAGGACAAGAATACAAGATCTCCAAGCACACGTTGTTATCCTACTTTAGTTTTCTTGGTAAATGATTTTTGGTATTAAAAAAAAGTGTTTGTACTACAGCCCAGCATGCCCGAGCAGCCGAAATTCCATTCAGAAACAACACGCTTAACTAAGAGTTGCTTAGGGCAAGCTGTTCCTAAATGTTGCCGATGCTCGACAATTAGGCTACCACTGCCACTGATAACAAAGGTAATCTTCAACAGGTACAGCATAATACGGTTGATGTTATCACATTATCTTGCTATTTTCGAGCATTTAATTATATATATTAAAGCACTACAAATTTAGTCAGAATAAATTATATTATCATTTCAAATGGCAGCAGCTTATATGGAACGGGAGACATGTATTTACTGATTTTTACTTATCAAGTTATCATGATAAATTGAGCCATTCAATGGTCATATGGTTGTTACTTTGAGAATGAGCTTCCGTACAACCAGGCTTTTTTAGCTGAACTCATCAGCCTGCAGAGAAGGATGATCATCGGGAAGTAAGAACAAGGGGTGCCACTCAAAGGGGCCATAAATTAGAAGGCCTTGTATATTTTCAATCATGTGGTTGCAAAGAGCTCAGACAAGGAAGTGACCGAGACTTTGCCGCACTGATCTCTCAAAGGACCGACAGCAATCGAGCCCATCCAACCAAAACTAAAACTTGGCATCTTAAGAAGGTGTAAGACCATTCAATTCATTTGGTGGTTTCTTCCAGATGAATATATTCTATATTTATTCCAACTTATATTTCTCATGTCACTAGCTCCATTCCTTTTTTTGCTTAAAGTAGTTCAGTCCACGTAATGAGCTCACTGGGAGAAAAATGAGATCATGCAAAAAGGACCGATGGTTTTGGAAGTAGTATTGAAGTATATGTTCTGTAAAATAACCTGATTTGGTGGACAGATAATTAATTGTCTTAAGGAGCCATATTTGATACTCAAGTATGCGCCAACACCACTAAATTTGTAATGGTTTAATATTTTCTGAAGGAGCCATATTTAAAACTCAAGTATGCAACGACCGATTAAACCACATTTGCGCTTGGGATTGGTTAAATTTTCCATGTAAAAATTACACATAATGGTCCTAATTTGTTTGAATGTTCACTGAGATAAACATTGTTGGTAATTATATTTGTTTTTATTTCCTAATTGATTTAAGCCTTAGGTTTTGCTATGCACTGGTATATTACTATATATACTATACTGCAGATTACTGAAAGAAAATTATGGCTTGAAGTCAACCTGGTACTAATCCACCAATAGAAGGTATGCGAGATGTATACATGTCTATGCTTACAACTTTACAAGATGTATGGCTTACTTCAATCTATCCACGGTCTAAGAAATGGCCATGTGTATCTCAAGGACGTAATTCTGACAAAATCTATCTCATATGACAACCATAGTGCTAATTAGATAAGCAAAGACAACTGACATGAACGTCGCTATAAAATCATTGGTGTGTGACCTGTGTAAACATGCGCACTTTGGACTGCACATAAAGCCAAAACCAACTGAAAGAGAAATTTTCAACACCCAAACAGGAAACAATGGGAAAGTATATGAACTTAAAATCTCAATAAGGCTGGAATCATGCTGGTAGCCATTCAAACCTCTGACAGGAAATGGTAATATTCTAGCTGACCAAATAGTTCAACCTAGGCATTAGAAAGCTGACCAAATAGTTCGACCTAGGCATTAGAAAATCAAAGAAAGCTGAGAGCACCTTAATCTCATCCAAGTAGAGGCCTCACAGTATGCAGGCCGCACGGATGCAAAAATGCAGGACCAACCTAAAGCTTGCGTCCGTATGCAAGGTGCCTGGCCGCACACCCTCCGACGAATTGCATTTTCCTCCAATAGCAGCACCTAAAACTACAGTTGTGGGCGAGGGAGAAAAGCGAGAGCGGCGGCGATTTAGTTTTGGGGGGCGGCGGCAGCAAGCAGATATAGTGACGAGCCGAAGAAAAAAAAACTTGAAAGAGGAACAGTGAGCACTGGGGAAGTTAGAGATAAAAAGTAACGCTCTTTATCTAATGCGTGCAGCAAGTCTTTTTAGTCACAGCTCTGCTGACTCGATAGTGTTACCCGTCCTTGATTAGTTATGTACACTGTGACGTATACATAGAAAAATACTAAGCATGTATTTCTCCTTCATAATCGAAGGTAAAAATAAGTGCAAAAATATTCATGTGGACAGAATGTTTGGACGAAAGATTTTAACATCTTTCATTCAACTAGCTAATTATACATCTACAAACAAAACTCGCTATAATCAAAGAAAATTTCAATTTTTAAATATAGCTAAAAGTTAAAACACAAAAAAATGAAAATTATAAGAAAGTGACTACAGACGGTATTCCTCAGAGCAGTAAATATAGTCAATCAAGAAGACTTACTGTAACCGTATTCCTCAGAGCAGTAATTTACCAAAAATAAGTATCAGCACGAGAGCCCCATATGCATAATCTTTGGGCAAAAATGCAATTTAACGAATTGAAATCGTAAAAAAAAACTTAACGATTGACCATTAAATTGAAAAACTAGATAACATTAAAAGCAATAGTACAAGATCAAATGAGCAAAAAATTGACCTATATTGAGTTGGATAAATTCAAAGAATTACAATTAACCAAAAATATTATTAAATAGTTACTTATTTTTAAACAAAGATATTTCAAAAATGAATACAAATAAATTTAAAAACCAAATTCCCTACTATGATTTAGTTGCATATCGAATTTGTATTAGATTCTCTGGAATTTTTCCCATGGATCAGATAAGAAATTTAAAGGACCATCAAGGTGTTGCCCGCGCATGTGCGCGGGCCACTATACTAGTTTATAAAATGGTAAGACTATACTAAGTAACCTATCAGATTTATACCGATCCAGAAACTGTCCGTGTTAAATAAATAATTAATATCTACCTCTTTTATTCGCCATGTTAAACAAAGGTATGTACAAAGTTTTAAAACTTAAAGAACAACCCTCAATATAAACCATTTTTCTGAATTAAGGACCATTTCATCCCCCATTTCATTTCACAATGATACTGTACCATACCAACACACATCACACATATTATCAGCGAGTGGAAACAACCGGTCACTCCGACCCCGTTACAGAAGAAAGCAAAGTTACAACAGGGAGACGCTCAACAATAAAGTATATACAGTGCTGAACAAACTACTGTTTTGAACCCATAGGACTCCGCCCAGCAAGCCCGTGAGAGAAAGTCCTATTCTGCATATATTAGCTCCATACAGAACATTCTGTCATACAAGGAGAACATCAGTTTGTTTGAGCTTTATGATTGTTACTACTCCTGACTCTGGGCTCATCAAATACCAACCTGACCTGCATTCAAGTTTCACATAGCACAATGAAGTAGTATTTTCAGAGGGAAAATGTGATCGTAGGTAATATGTATCTGTTGGTGAGCTCCACCTGAGCACATCTATGTCTCTTATGTCTAGAAGATCACTAACAAAATGAAAATATCAACTGGTAAATTATATTTAGCACTATGTCAGCCGACAATAGCACGCCGAGAAGTAACCATAGGCATATGCCTATGTAGTATGGAGATGACCGTACAGATGAATTTTTTGCCTCCTAAATAGAATTGGTGACAATAAGGTAAGTTCTCGGTTGGTGCCAGGAGCTCATATTCATTAGGAGCCTGCACCCGTTAGTCGTTGATCACTCCATACTAATATAGAAAACAAAATGGTGGACAAAATGTTCATGGAATACCTTTAGTGGACAATTGATCAGGGTCGCAATGGAGTACTTCTCCTGCTGGCCACTGCCCAACTTCTTCAATTGCCACACAGCTAGCAGCGTCGCGGCAGCCATGGCCGAGCAAAGCCTCACCTTGCAGTATAACCAATGTGGTGTACTGTGAAGCAAGGTGAATGCAACTCACATGGAGCGCAGTCACATCTTCGTGGACCTCGTCATGCCGGTGTCCCAAACGGCAGCATGGACATCGGAGTAGCCCACCATGTCCAACACACGTGCCCAGAACGGCTTACACGCGTCCTTATGCGGTATCCTGCCCTCCAATCCCGCCTCCACCGGCACCGCCAATGCGCAAGGAGTTCCCGCAGCAGAGCCGCTGAAACCGCGCGTCGAACGCGGCCTTGTGGATCCGGATGAACAGCGCCGCGCCGTCTGCTGCAAAATTGAAGGAGCTTAAAAATAATTGAGATAAGCGAGTCAGAATAAACATGATATACGTGAAATGATGATTTTTTAAGTAATCAGAAAGGTTTACAGAAGATGCACATGATAACAGAAGATACACATCTTTGATAGCTTCTCTTGATGTACAAAACGGAAATAACAGATTATAATAGAAGGACCGCACTACTTATATGGTGAACTTGTTTCTATAAATATCTCATGTATTACTTGTATCATCGTTCTTGAGAAAAAGCTATAATTGGAGTCTCTCTAAGATATTGCTGATTATTTTCCTTAGCTGTCAGAACTCATTCACCAAACAGATGAAAGTGATAATGTTGTTATGGAACATCAAGTTACATTGCAGATTGACTGTCATGGACGTGAGCGATTGGATAATGCTAGTTATGATATACCAGATATATAGGCAGGAAAGGGGATTAGGTACATGAGTTCATACCTAGGTTATCTTCTGAAGATTTCAACTCCTCCGTGATGTCTTGTGCACATATGTTGAGCCTCGACTTTGCACTTTCAAAGTTCAGTTTGCGAAAGCCTGGAGATGCAGAAGTTAGAAGCACTGCTATAGCATCATTTTCACTGATAAATCAGTACATACATACTTAATAACCAGAAATCAAGAAAATCTCAGTACTACAGTAGTACTAAATCAGATTAGAGCATGCATGTTTCATCATCTAAAAATTATAAAATACGTACATTAGCAAAACCAGGAAATCAGAGGTGCACAAATCAGGTACATGAGCAAGAGATTAGTTGTGCAATGCAGCATCTTACTTAGAGCACTGATACACAAATAATAACGCTAACCTGGATCATATCAGGTCGAAGGGAAGAAAGATCCGGTGCAGCTCACTTTGGCAGGGGATTGAGGCAACCAAAGAGCTTTCGATGGAACTCTGCAGATGTATGTTTTCCGTGATAAGTTGAACAATTGTGAGTTTGTTAATTTTCCTGTCAATGGAAATCCTACCGATGAACATGAATTGTAGAGTCATGCTCATCAAACGTCCTCTAGCATATCTGACCAAATTGCAAAAAAAGATAAAACAAAATAGAGAAAGGACACACGGGAACCTCACCTCCATACCTAGCAGTATGTTGCAGTGCGTCTAGAAGAGGGGCACGGCCCGCTGGGAGGAAACCTACGGCGTGGTTGAGGTCTGGAGGAGCTCGTTCTGGCGAGGAGGCTCTCCGACTTATGGAGGAACTCGGGCTGGAGGCGAAGCTCGTGCAGTAGGATGAGCTCGGGATAGAGGCGGTAGTGCGAAGAGGCTCGGGCTGACGGAGGACGGTGGCGAAGCTCAAGATAGACGACCGCGTGTAACTACGTTGGCGGGGTGGAGTGGCGACACGGGAAGCGGAGGCGGAGGGGATAAGGTGTGCTCGTGGAGGGGATGGACGGGGAACACTTCCCCACTGTCGCCGCGAGTCGATAGCCGCCGCCGCTCACAGGAGAGACGAAGAGGGAGGGGATCAGGGATCCGGTGGAGTGGAGAAAATTGCACATAACACCAACCTTTGGTGCAAAAGTTGCACAAAACATAGAAATCAAACACCTTTTGTAGCTAGCCCCAGTTTTTCGTCTAATAAGTTGCATCTAGCCCAAAACATTGATTTAGTGTCTTAACAGGTATCTGACATGTGGACCCATGATCATTGTACTGTACTTTTATACCATGTATTATAATTATACGACAATCCATATCATCTACAGTATATTATTTACATGTTTGGATGTAAAATTATGGCTAAGATTTAACAAGACAATTATAGTTATGCCACGATTAATTTGTAATACTCCCAACAAATAAGACGGTACGTACATAGTAATCACGTATGCGAATACATTCTTTTTTTACCAGCGATCCGTCTTATTTGTCTTAGACTCCCATGTATTTCCCTAAAAAAACTCCCATGTTTGATCGGACGTGAAAAGAGTGTAAAGATATTAAACTCGCATGTCAAGATATTATCTCTATTATATATAGTTGGGTCTATTAGTAGAAAATAACTGAAATAGGGAGGGATGTATGTGCGCGAAGCTGTCCAATCTGATTAGCTTACGTGTGGGTATGTGTCACGACACGATAGTACATGTAAAAAAAATCGTGGCCAGAAAACATATAAATAGATGTTGGGTAACTTTTTTTATTTTGTGTCGTACCATAATTAACTGTCTTTTTAAAACTGTCGTATAATTATGATATGCGGTATAAAAATACGGTATAATGGTCATGGGCGCACATGTTAGATACTGTTTAGCCCCTAAATCAATGTTTTGGGCTAGATGCAACTTATTAGACGAAGAACTGGGGCTAGCTGCAAAAGATTTTTGAATTCTGTGTTCTGTGCAACTTTTGCACCAAAGGTTGGTGTTGTGTGCAATTTTCTCGGTGGAGTGTGTAGGGTTGGACTGCGGGTTATTTGCCCAGTTTTGGAGGGGCTAAATTGCAAACAGAAGACATAGGTGGTACTGTGAGACGAAGAATTGGACGAAAAAACCATACGCAGACTAAGGAAACAAAATTTTCTTTTTAGATTTGTTTTTTGAGAGGATCTTTTTAGATAGGAGAGATTGGCACCACTACAGAGCACAACAGGCCCATCTCCATGCGTACTCTTCAACTAACCAACACGGCCTACATTGCAGCCCATATGTATCTGAGTTCAATCCTCCGGCGTTTGGACCCAATAAGGCCCAGATCGTCCAGAACCACATCGAACGGCCGCGATCACTCCACGTGAGCCCATCCGAATCGCTAGGGTTTTCGCTTGGCCCTCCCGTCACCACTAGGCGAGGTGAAGTATAAAGCTGGAGCCGCCGTGCCCATCCACTTTCTGTTCGTTTCTCCCCCCTTCGACCGCCGCCGCACCCTCGACGAAATCCGTAAGGTCTCCGGCGCGACCATTCCTCCTCGATTCGTAGACTTATCAGTTCTAATCGTCCGTCGTTTTGTCCCATTTTGCCGTAGATCTCGCTTAATCTCACTGTTTTCGTGGTTTTTTTTGTCCTGCAGGGCGTCGACTGATCGGCGGCAGCCATGAGGTACTTCCTAGCTTCCTTCCTTTCGTCGCATCACATCCCGTCTTGTTCGTTTTAACGGTTGAATCAGGCGAGATAAAACTGTCCAATGCTTTCTGTGGTAGTCCTGTCGAACACTTTGTAGTGTTTTAGGATATGTCAGTTGCTTGTCATTGTGCTGCTGCAAGTTATATTAGTCGTCAGATCTTATGCTCGACGTTGAATCACAGACTGATCTAGCCTGGGATCAGTAGATTGACGAGTCAGGGTCTAGATCTTTTGCTTACGGAAGTGGTTCTATTGTTTCAAGTTACTAGAATTGACATCTTGTGCACCGAAGAGTGATTCCATAGCTTTGTATTTAGAGTTACCAACTGGTTAGAGTGGTTGAATGTAGTTTTTAGTAAAGTCAACTTGCTAGAATGTATGGCATATACCTATGCTACCAAGGTTTTGCACTTTCCTAACTAAGTGCAGCAAATAAGTTATTATGAAGAAACTACACATCATGCTAGAGCAGGGTGGTTCAATCACTATAATATACAATATATTCTTACAACGCTGAGATTTTGTGTTGTTTAACCCATCGCAGTAAGCTTTCAAGCGAGGCGGTCAAGGACGCCATCACCCAGATTGTTGGGGAGGCCAGAGAAAAGAAGCGCAAGTTCAATGAGACTATTGAGCTTCAGATTGGTCTCAAGAACTACGACCCACAAAAGGACAAGCGTTTCAGCGGCTCTGTTAAGCTGCCCCATATCCCCCGCCCAAAGATGAAGGTGTGCATGCTTGGGGATGCTCAGCATGTCGACCAGGTAACTATACCCCCTCAGTAGCTTGTATGCTTTGCATTTTCTGATCAATGTTTGATCATCGTAGTTCTGTCTGTATACTATTGCAAAAATTTGGCGGTGATTGTGCCATTTCTCTGTTGCATTTAAGTGTTGTATGATACCCTTATAACCCTTTTTCTGTGCTTTATAGAAAATTCAAATTGCAAACTACAATTTAGAATTGCCATTTTATGCTGCATATGTAGATTATTTCATACTGACTTCTGATATGTCCATAGGCTGAGAAATTGGGGCTTGACTACATGGATGTTGAAACTCTTAAAAAGATGAACAAGAACAAGAAGCTTGTTAAGAAACTAGCTAAGAAGTTCCATGCTTTCTTAGCATCAGAGGCCATCATCAAGCAGATCCCCCGTCTCCTTGGTCCTGGTCTCAACAAGGCAGGCAAGTACTCCATTTCCTTGCGTGCTAGTGCTCTTCTCTTTTCATGTGATATCTCTTATGCATAGCAAGTGCTGTGCTGGTTCATAGGCATGATACCTCGTCACATGTTCTGATTTTTAAAATTGTTTCTATGTGCATAGCATTCAGCATCTTGCACAAAAAAGCTATTGAGCTATATTTTTAAAATTGTCTATTAATGTTTGCTGATTATGTTGGTTTTGCTCATGCCCTGTTTTAATTGAATCATGTTGATGCCACTGCAGGTAAGTTCCCCACACTGGTTAGTCACCAGGAATCTCTTGAAGCCAAGGTCAACGAGACAAAAGCTACAGTCAAGTTCCAGCTGAAGAAGGTTCTCTGCATGGGTGTTGCCGTGGGTAACATGTCTATGGACGAGAAGCAGATCCAACAGAACCTCCAAATGAGCGTCAACTTCCTGGTGTCCCTTCTGAAGAAGAACTGGCAGAATGTGAGTCCTGATCTGCATTCTCTTTTCAACTAACTTTACATTTTTGTGTTTCTGGTTGTTTCTATGAAATGGACGCACATCATACAGATCTGATATCTTTGAATTGTGTTCTGCAGGTGAGGTGCTTGTACGTGAAGAGCACCATGGGAAAGCGTGTGCGGGTGTTCTAAGTGGACGTGCTTAAGATAGTGGGCTGTCCTGTCGACCCGACTTGTCTTTGAATTAGATCTGTTTCACTGAATACCAATTTTGTGTTTATCTAAGCGAATATCAACCAAGTATTTTGTCTGGTGGTAGTCTTTTCTTGGAGTTTATGGGAGAAATGGAACCGTGTTTATGTTATGATTTTGAAGGTTTATGTTTTGTTTTCTCGGTGTTCTGCTATCTTGGTTTTGGCTATGCTGCCAACAATTTGTCATGAATGGAGTAGTAAATACAACTTCCATTCATGAGATGAAAATTCTAAGTTGAAAGCCAGTAATGGTTGATGAAAATTTGAAGTTGAAAGCCAATTGTCTTACACATAGACAGCTTACATGCCTCTTTCGTCTACAAATACTTGAAATCAAACCTTCAAATCTACAGTTTTGATTTGTCTAGCAGTCACAGAAGATACTAAGGTACTATAAAAGGGATGACCATCGACAAGAAGCTGTCATAACTGAGAGCCGCCGAGCCAGTGTAGCGCGTGTCATTCTCCTTGAACTTTTCAGTCAAACCCTACACATAACAGAATGCCGAGAATATATCATTAAATATTTAAAACTCTGCTTACATGGTAAAGTATAGTTGATGCTTGATAGTCCACATACCTTAACAACCATTCCGCATCTTCAAGACCAAAACCCAAGAGGCAAAAAAAAAGGAGAAGTTAATTAGTTCTATCTGTTTAGAGGTATGGTTCAATGAGATTATTGTAAGACACATACTCAGGACATTATATACTTACTCCACAAAGTTGTCGAAGTCTAGTGCGCCGCATCGGGCCACACCATTGTTGTAGTTTGCTATGAGAACATCAATGACTGAAGGCGGAACCGCGTATCCCAAGCCGCGAAGAGCTTCACTCAATTCGCCGGAGTCGATTTTTCCACTGCGGTCCCTATTGTATCGGTCGAAAATGCCCTAGATGGTGCCATGAAGAACAGAAATAAGCCCCATAGCTGATGATACATAGGTGGAGAAAATAACACATCAAACGAGATAAGAACAACATATCATTGACTTTTGGCAAATACTATTTCCCCCTTTTGACTTTGCAAATTAAGTTGGCATTAGATGGGTAATAATTCCAACATCATTGCAACATGATTGGGGAACCAGCTGTGCCACACAGATTAACAGGGTATCCACTCTCGACTTGCACTACTTGATTAAAAAATATATGCACTTGGATTATTCAGCAGATTCCTATAAGACGAAGATAAGTTGGATGATGTTGATGTATAATTTGGTGCTCGAATTGCAAGCAATTTAAAGATATATTTAGGGAGAAAAGGGAGAGGATCAGAAACTGAAGCTGCACATTCTGTTTCACAACCAAATATAATTTCGTTCAAAGCTATAAGTAGCAAGGAAACTGAAAATTGACAGCACCCACCCGCCATTGTCCTAGGCAGTTCCACAGTGACACGAACTCTGCTGGCCCTGCAGCAGAAAAATGAGACAGCTCAGTACATATGTTTGGATGGGATGAACATAATCGGTTAAACTGAGACGATCGAGCAGCATCTAACAAGGAACAAATCAACAAGCAGATCAAAAGAGCAACCTTTCTATCGATCGGGAGAACACCATCTAATTAGTCAACATGAATGATCAAGAAGAGGTCGGGAGCACCCCTGTTTTCTAAACCGTATCGAGAGAGAAGCAAACTGATTCATGGAGCCTGGGAGATGCGGTGCTTAGTGGTTAGTGCTTACCCATCCGGGATGGCGAGGAGGCGCGGGTGTTGTTGAAGAGGAACATGAGGAGGCGTACGGTTCGGATGCTGAAGCGGTGGTACGCGTCGGAGAGCGCGGCTTGCAGCTCTCGCTCGTCGACGCTGCCGCTGCCGTCGCGGTCGACGGCCCGGAACGCGCGCTCCACGTCCGGGTGAGTCCCCGGCGGGAACACGACGGCCCCTCCTCCTCCGAAACCCCCCATCGGCGGCGGGTAGCCTCCTCCTTGGCCGTAGCCATACGGCGACGACGAAGAGGGCGCGGAGGGCTTGTAGCCGTAGCCATGGCCGTATCCTTGGCCGTGGCCGTAGCGGTTGTAGTCGGCCATGGTATCCAGGCGAGGCCGGAGGTCTGTGGAGTGGAGGCCGAGGAAGGCAAGGTCCGGTCTCCGGTGGTTACCGAACTGAGGGCGTTGACGTACAAGACCTAGTACCTGTCTTGTGCTATGCTTCTGCTGGTTCGATCTCCCGAGTTTTGTACGTTGCGGAATCTACTACTGTATCTATATTTTGGTGCTGAATGCTGACGCGAGGCTTCCTTCCTGGAGCTTCTTCTATGTCTGCACGCAGGACGATGACGAGTTGATGAACCAGGTTCAGTGTCTAGCCTCCCTCTTGGATCCTCGTCGCGTTGCTTTTGTTGTTGCCTACTTGCCTTTTGACCTGATCCAGATATATAGCGCGTGTAAGTTATTTCAGGTCGAACCGCCAAGATCGAAGCCAAGAACGGTTTGTCATCGTACGTACGCGGCACCATGCATGCACTAGACTGGAAATTTCTTATGGAGTAGTTAGCAGGGTGGAAGGAGAAGGCGTGTGCGACATGGCTAAGCAACCTGATCCGCGTGTTTGCCGATTAAGACGCGTACGTGCGCGCCTATCGTCAGCATCCATCCACACCTATCCATATCTAAAGGCAACAACACGTCGAGGCATTTGATCCGTTTCTATATATCCGTTTACAATCTATTAAGACATATAAATTCAACCATTGGCTTACCGCTTACGATTCTAGCGTCCTCGATATAAACACCCCGTAATACAATTACAAGTATTGGGAAATGGTTTTTTCTCATATCCGTGGACTAGTGGTAGCCGTGCATATGCGCATAAGGGCCAGGTCTCGGGTTCGAATCCTCACTTCTACCTTAATGACAAAGCCGGGGTGGAGTCCCCCCTCTGGTCTTGTTGTTTTTTTTTTTTCATATCCATCCTCCCCTCCTCTCTTTATTCTACTAAGGTGAAGTAAAGTGCAGTCAAGGGGGACACGGTGTTTTAGGTAGCTGGTCTAGATGCACCTGATATGTAAAATATTTTTAAAATGTCAACAAAATATAAACACAAAATTTGGATGAACATCAATACATTTTATGTCCGTACACAAAATTTCACGAAAAAAGACATTTTTGTGTGGCCTGTATAAAAAGACAAAAAAAAATTGTTTTTTTCATGTGAAACTTTATGAGCGAACATAGAATGTCCGGATATATATCCAAAACTTTTGTTTGGAATTTTTCGACATTTTAAAATACGAAATTTGCGTAGTGGGAGCATATGCTCGTATGAGCCAAAAGACATTTCCGAGTCAAGGTTTTTTTTTGCTCATGAATAACATTATTCTACATCTGGGATGTGTTTTCCATCCAACCAACACTAGATATGTGAATCTATGGGGAAGGGGGTGGGGGGGCAGTTGTTTTTCCAAACATTAGGATGTAGTTTTCCCTTTCATTTTTTTCTTGGTTTTTGGAAAAAAAATCTGCGTGTCCTTCTGATGCAGAACAACATCTTTTCTTTCTCCCCCTACCATGATATATGTAGATTATAGGTTTCTAATATGACGCTACTGATGCACGTGATACAGTGGAACTTTATTTTGCTAGAGGTCTATTTTCCTTCATATTTTTGGGCTAACTGAAGCAATGAAATGCAATAAGGTAAGACTTTGATGTACTGGCTTCAGGGCTGCACTTATCTCGGGGGGGGGGGGGGGGGGGGGGGGTACACCTTCCCTAGTCGTCATCCTAGCAGGTCTGGGTTTAGATGAGGATGGACTTATAGGGTTCCTTCTTGCTGTAGAAGGGGTGTCCGGGTATGGGCATACCGCATACGGAGATGGGCTGTTGTGGATTTGCGTCACGTACTCGCAAGCTTAACAAGGCGCACGCAAGTTTTCCTAGTCTAGCCTTTCTTTGCCTATCGAGTAGACCTCGTGTTAAGCTAATGCTAGGTCAACCTTGATGTAGGCATTTAGCTGCATCCTTTTCTAAACACCATGATAGGCTATCTAGACCATTTTTAATTTGTTTGTCAACTTTATCTTTTTTTTTGTTCTCCCAAATGGCAGAACGTAAAAATCTCAAACTTTTGCTCATGAATAAAATTATTCTACATATGGGATGTGTTTTCCATCCAACCAACACTAGATATATGTATGTGAATCTATGGGGACTGTTGTTTTTCCAAATATTAGGATGTACCTTTTCCCTTTCAATTTTTCTTGGTATTTTTTCGTGCGATCTACTGATGTAGAATAACATCTTTTCTTTCTCGCCTTACCACCGGATGTCCATGAAAAGTTTCTAATATGATGCTCTCGCAGGTTTTCCTTGCCTAGCCTTTCTTTGCCTATTCATGAAAAGGTCTAGATTCCAGAAAGAAAAGGACTAAGCCATCGGTTTTTTTTAAACATAGTAAGCCATTGGGCTGACCTCGCGTTAAGTTAATGCTAGGTCAACCTTGATGTAGCTGCATCATTTTCTAAACAACGTGATAGGCTATCTAGACCATCATTTTTTAATTTATCCTCAACTATCTCTTTTTTGTTCTCCCAAATTGCAGAACATAAAAATCTCAAACTTTGGAGGTCCAAATTTAGGAAAACACTAGGTTCAGTCGGCTATAGCAAAGCCTTGCTACAAGTCGCCTCAGGAGCCGTCCGATCCACTTAAGTGAAACGATCTCGCGCGTCCGATCTATGTAGCAAAAACGTTTTGCGTGTAGCATTTGTTTGTGTGTATGCAACATCTCATGTAGCAACAAATAATTCAGAAAATGTTGCGTCTGATGAATGTAGCAAAAAAAATTGACGCAACAATTTTTGTTTGCACATGTAACATGGGTGTGTAGCAAAAAAATCCGGATCGGTAAAATTGCAACATGTAGCAAAAAATGTTGTAGCATTTTAAACATAACCATGTAGCAAATACCAACAACATATCCAACAAATCCCAATTTAGTTGTAGCAAAACGCTACATCAGAGAAATCAGCGTAGCATGTGCGTTGAAATCAATGTAGCACTTTACCCATGTTTACACAACAAAAACGAGCTTCACATGTAGCAAAACAACACACCCCATGTAACATCAAACAAACCCCAAAACTAACGTCTATGTCATCACGAATGGAGGCACGCCCAGGGTCGATTCGAGCTCTCCACAAATGAATCCGCAACTCCAGAGGTACATGGAAGCTAGATCGAGCGAACCCCTGCCCAGTCCAGTCGAAGCCAGATCGTCAAACACGAATTCCCCGCGGCGGAGCTCCGTCAAAGTCAGATCGGATGAAACCCAGACCAATCCAATCACGAGGTCTCTTCTAATTCCAGCCTGGTGGTGTGTGGGAGAGTTCTGTCATGGCCATCTCTTCCTCCATGGATCCCGCGCTCCCTTGAAAAGCGGAGCCCGGAGAAGGAAGAGCAATGACGGGGTGCTGCAGGGGACCACGGGAATGGGATGCAAGGCTCATGGCCGTCGAGCTTGAGAGTAGCAGAGGAGGTTGCGTGGTCCGAGGCAGAAGCCAGCCCGGGGGCACGTCTGGCGACCGGGACGGAGGGAGCTGCAGGGGCGGCGCTGCGGGGCGCAAGAACGGAGGCGGAGCGAGCGGAATGAGTAGAAGACGACAAGCTAGGAGTCTGGCCGAGGAGCGCGAGGCCAGGAGCAGAGGAACGTCCTGAGATGAGAGAGAGGATGTACGCATCACGTGAGAGACGTGGTCAAACCGACTGATCCATCAGTCGGTTGATAGATAGAGTTTCCCCAAAATTTATTAGAACTATATATATATAAGGATTTTTATAGACCATACAGACTTAAAATAGAATTTATCCGTAAAATCCTACAGTATTTTAGACATCTTGGGTGAAAAAAATCTGAATTATTTTTTGAACATTGCAGTTTCAGTATATTGGCCGATTATTAAGCATAGCCACGTGGCCGGGGAACTGATCAATTATGCAGTGTCAACAAAAAAAAACGATGCACCCCGTAGGTGTAGCATTTCCGTCGAGACCTAGTCCTGATTCTTGAATCCCTGGTAGGTACGCAGTATCCCGTCCGCAACGTGATATACACCTGTCGCGCCTAATAGCCCGGGCATGGCGACCCCCCATTGGCCAGGCCCCGAGCCACCCTTGAGGCGCCACAGAGTGCCCGGCGTCCCTGAAACCACAGCCACGCGGCCTCGCGTCCATTACCGGGCAGCCACGCGTGTACCAACCCGCCCGTGGCCGATCGACACGATTCTCCGAGCACGTCGCCGGGGAGTATATGTACTCGGGCCGTGCCCCACCCGGCTCTATTGTCCTTCACCGCACATATATCAGTCCAGCTGAAAATTATTATAACCAACGAATAATGGCGCCGGAGATGGGAACGACGGTGGTCGGGAGGATGTCGCCGTTCATGGAGGCGGCGGAGCCCAAGACGCTCACCCTCGAGCAGCTCAACTACGCAAGGGTACGCAACGTAGCATACTGTACACGCTCTCTGTCGTCCACATGCGTAACTGTGCTTGGGGAAGTTTGGATCTATAATAATGGCGGGTTGTGTATGTATGTGCTAATTGCAGCAGGCGGCGCTGTACGTGCTGAAGACCAGGACGGCGGAGGAGGCCATCAGGATCTTCACCGACGGGCTCAAGCCCGTGCGGGGCGTCCGTAGAAGCTCGTCGTCGACGACGACGACGGACTCCTCGTCATCGGATGACGACGTCGAGCTCGACTCGTCTGAGGATTATTCCGCCCCGCGCGGCGGCCGGCACGGGCGACGGCGTGCCGTCAAGAGAGACATCGCCACTGCACCCTTTTAGTTAGATAGCTGCTTGCTTGTTAAACTGCTCCTTGAGCTTTAGCTAGCGGCCTAAAATTTTGGCGTCCTGGCCTAGAGACAGAGGCTACGAGAGACGTGGAGCTAACGCATAGTATATGGCTAGATGAGTGCTGCGTGCGTGTGTAAAAAAATATAAAGACCTGACACTCTTGGCATTAGGGCTTAAGAGCCTCTTCAACTTTCAACCCGACTGGGCAAATTTGGTCATCTATCTATCCGCGGAAACGTCAGGCGGACAGGCCACAACGTACACATTCATTGTTAATTGGTAATTGCAGACTAAGACATGACCTAGTGGTGGGAGGGCTGATGCTTTCTCTCCAATCCGAGTTCAAATCTTCATGCTTGCAGTTCCGGTGATGTTGCACCTCTCTTTTATCAAAAATACCGCGAGCCTTCACCCCTTAAGAAACCATTGTTAATTGGTAATTTGGTACTAATTTTAGACAAGATAACCTTGTTCTAGAACGATCGCCTAAAGGCACGGCACCATACTCACGCTTTACCTGGTTATGCAGCCACACAGCCCGACTAGTGGCAACTAGGCTGCTGCACCCTGCCCCTCGCCTAGCACCTCGCAGAACACTTTGAATTCACTTGAGTTTAGCCCGAATCAGTGAATGGCTTCAGCATATATGTAACCAACGAAAAGTTTTGCTTTGTTGCCCCGCTTGGATGGATTATTGCGTATGTTGTTTGATACATCGGGCTTCTGAAGTTGAGAGAACTAGTGGTTGCAATGAAGGTTCCATGACCTTGCCTTTGTATGGACAATTATTTTGAACTTAAAAGCTGAAAAAAAACATGAATGTAAGTCCTAGCTCGACACCCAAGACCAAAAGTGAAGGATGAATATTGTTGGTCCATATAGAAATAGAAGATCTTCAAATTTTGTTTGAGCCTTTGTGTCAGTTTTCGCATTCAGAATTTCAGAATGGATTGCTTTCATGTTCTTCTGAAACACAAGTGCATAATTCTTCTTAACGTTGATGTGTTGGGATTTCGCAGGAGGTTGCAAAGACATTCCGTGTTGAGGCGATGCCGACCTTTGTACTAGTGAAGGGCGGGCAGGTGGTGAGCTGCGTTGTTGGGGCTAAGAGCTTGACAGGAAAATCAAAGACATTCATCTCATCGGGCTAATTCTAGCTCAATAACTTGTGCTCCAATATTATTAGTGCCAGGTTCTGGCTTCTCCCGGTGGTAGGGTGCTCCTATGGTTTCCCCATGTTGTAGTGCCAATCCCCTTCTAAAATTTGGAATAAAGTGGTAATAAAGGTTATGAAACTTCAAATGGAAATGTGTAACTCTTAGAGCATCTCCACTCGTTCACCCCCCCCCCCCCCAGGCGCAAAAACGGTGCTATTTCGGCCCGCCTAGGGGGGGGGCTATTTCTCGCCCGGGGGCGCGCCGATTCCCACTCGTTCGGCCCCCCAGCCGATGATTCCCCCGAAAATGAAAAAAAAATCTACCAATGTGCAAATGAACACATAGTTCAACAAACAAATAGTTCAACATACACACATAGTTCAACATATAAATATGTCAATATACACACATAGTTCACAAATAGGTTTTGAAACACATCAAACTAGGCGTTGTCGTTGCCTTTGCGCCTCCACAAGTGGTCCACCAGATCGTTCTGCAGTTGTTGATGAGTCAGTGGGTCTCGAATCTCCTGACGCGTAGCCAGAAAGGCAACCCATGTTGCTGGCACCTGGTGATCGACATCTGCAAGAGGACCCTGTCGGTAATATGGTTTGGGGTCAAGCACCTGGGCTTTCTACTCGCTCTCAATGATCATGTTGTGCAAGATCACACAACAGTTCATCACCTCCCACATCTGATTTTTCGATCAAGTCAGGGCAGGGTACCGGACAATAGCAAATCGAGATTGGAGCGCACCAAATGCCCGCTCGACATCCTTCCTGCAAGACTCCTGACACTGAGAAAACCAAGATCTCGCGCTTCCTGGCACAGGGTTTGACATAGTCTTCACAAATGTTAATCATCTTGGATAGATACCATCTGCCAGGTAGTAGCCCTTGGTGTACTGGTGCTCATTGATCTCGTAGTTCACCGGAGGAGCATGTCCTTCAACAAGCTTGCCGAAAACGTTTGAGCACTGCAGAACGTTGATGTCATTGTGAAATCCCGCCATGCCAAAGAAGGAATGCCAAATCCGGAGATCCTGCGTAGCCACCGCCTCAAGTATCACACTGCAAACTCCTTTGTGGCCTTTGTACATCCCCTGCCAAGCAAATGGACAGTTCTTCCATGCCCAATGCATGCAGTTGATGCTTCCAAGTATCGCAGGAAATCCTCTTGCTTCATTCATGGCGAGGATCCGGGTAGTGTCTTCCGCATTGGGTGATCGCAAGTACTTTGGTCCAAACATTGCAACCACTGCCCTGCAGAACTTGTACATACACTGAATGGCGGTGGACTCGGCCATGCAGAGATAATCATCTTGCGTATCACCGGGAGCACAATATGCAAGCATTTTCATCGCCACCGTGCACTTATGGAGTGAAGTAAAGCCTACCATGCCGACACATTCCTTTTTGCATTTGAAGTAGGTGTCGAACTCCCGGTTGAATGCACAATCTTGAGGAAGACTTCCGGTTCATCCTGAAACGGCGCCGAAACACCGTCTCACCATGGCAGGGATCATCGGCGAAGTAGTCGGAGTACAAGAGGCAATAGCCTTCCAGCCGCTACCTCGGCCTGCTCTTGCGGCGTCCTGGCGCCGAGCCACCGCGCCGAGGCTTCGTCGCCTCTTTTGCGACCAGGCCAGCCAGACAGACGAGGGCCATCATGTGCTCTTCGTCGTCGGGATCGGCGTCGGCTTCGTCTTCCAGCAGGTGGCAAGCATCTCCTCGTCGTCGGAGTCCATTGGACGGCCAGGCAAAACGCCGAACACCTCGCGGGCGTGGTGGGCGCGAAGCTGCCCGAGGAGGTTGGATGCGGCGAGTAGGCTGCGGCGGTGAGAGGGGGTATCGGCAGCGGTGTGGCTGGTGGTGGCTCTGGTTCCTACCGGCTAGTTTGCGGCAGAGCGGTGAGTGGTGGTGCCGGCGTCGGGGAGAAAGGTGGTGCGGGAGGGCGAATCTGGGTGGGGAAAGTTGATGTGTTGCCGACTGAGCTGGCCCACGCGCGCTTTTTCTTCCGCCGACGCCCCCAATCGCCCCCAACCGGCGCTATTTGGACCCTGGGGGCCGAGTGGGAGAAAAAGGGCGCTATTTCGGCCGCCGGCGCCAAACAAAAGGGGCATGGGGGTGGGTGAAAGGATCGTATGACACCTAGAGGGGGGGGGGGGTGAATAGGTGCTACTTCCAATTTAGTACTTTTTCAAATTAGGCTTGACACAAAAGGTAAATTCTCTAGATATGCAACTACGGTGAATTCACCTATATGACAAGCTAGCAACTAAGCAAGATACACGAAGTAAAGACGGTAAACAAGGATAGAGGTAACCGAAGGTGAAAGCACGCAGAGACACGGATGTATTCCCGAGTTCCTCCTTTTTAGGGGAGTACGTCTCGTTGGAGGGGTGTGAGGCACCACAAAGGTCGATCTCAACGACACAAAGGCTCACCCTATTCTTCGATGAACCGCACCACAAAGGTTTGGTTCACCTTCCACTATCGAAAACCTTCAAGGCGGATTCTGGAGCCTTTACAACAATGATTCGGGCACAACCCACAATTGGATTGGGGGCTCCCGAACAGCTACAATCTGTCACAAAGACAATCAAGTAAGTACAACAATGAGCTAGGTTTTCCCAATGGAAACCCTAACAAAGGGGCCCTCAAGTGAATGAGGGGGAAATGTAAATCGGCTGGGTGAAGATGTAGATCCGGGCCTTCTCCTTCAATCCTCCAAATATCAACGAGTTTGGGTGGAGGGATTGGGAGATCTAGCAAATCTTGAGCTTGCAATAATGGTGTCTTCAAGTTTTGGGCGAGCTCAATGGCTGGAGGAAGGTGGAGGGGTTTTTATACCCCTCCTCGAAAAATGGCCGTTGGGAAATCTGGGAACCAGATAATCCGATTCAAGTTGGAACCGGATAATCCGACTAACCGGATTATCCGATTACATCAAGAAAATCCGATCAGAAATATCCGGCTCCCTCCAGTACCATCCGAGACTGGTCCTTAGCTGTTTTTCTCTTTGCTTCGCCAGAACCGGAATTTCTGATTAGGAAATATCTGGCTACCTCCAGTAGCTTCTGCGTTCTGATCCTTAGCCATTTTCTCACATCGCTTCGACTGAACCGGATAATCCGGTAGAGACCAGAATATCCGGCTACCAAAAATCCGGATGCTCTTTCCTTCTAACTTTTTGGTGTTGATGCACACAAGCTTTTATACATATGGCACCTGCATCACTTAGCACCTGATTAAGATCTCACTAGTGTTGTTAACTAACACACAAAACATAAGGGATCACGAAATGTCCTTTCAATGGGGGAGGGGCGTTGGGGGGCCGAGTGGAGATGCTCTTAATGCATGTTATATCATTATATGTCTGCTTAGAAGTGTCTGAGATGTAAAGTTTCCAAAAAAAAAGTAAACCCTTCCACAGAGTGACAGATGTGTTGACGGCGTGCTCAACATTTTCATAGCCAAAAAGCTGGAGTATTGTTTGAACTTGTCAGCATGTTTTCGACCTGATCCTTTCTTACTATAGTACTGAAATTAGAAGATGCAGCTGATGGTATTCGGCTACTGTTAGATACCTATCAGTCTACGACATTGATAAATAAATTTCTTAGTAAAATTCATTGCTGCAGCGACCAGCTGACTGTGTTCTACTTGCAGACGATCACTTGCGCAATAAAACACTAATAATAGATGGAAAACATAATAGCATTCAAGAACAAGAACAATGCTTCTTCCATCTGAAGTCGCGGGTTCACCGTTGCCTGTTGGTGGCTTAAAGTTGGAGCTGCGGCGGCGAGGCCCGTGCAGTGACTATGACAAGCGGCGGGTAGTCCGGCTCGGTGATCCTTCACGGCGCCAGTTTTGCATAGTTCTCCTTCGTAGCTCGTCCTCGGATCCGAGGTTGCACTGTCGTTGGCTTGTGGTCGGTTGTTTGGTGGTTCTTATGGCTTCTCGCACCTGTTGCGGTCAGCACGTCTCATGTGGAAGTCGATGGCGAAGTCGAGTTCACTTGCTCGCGGTGGAGCGACGACGATGACGCATGTGTGCTACCGCGGTGATGTTTCTGTGTCGCATCGTTGTTATGTGCCAGTTCAGCCGGCCTTTTGTACCGGTTTTCGCCCGGTGTTCCGATTATTAACAGGGCAACTCTCTTCTTGTTAATCAATGAAAATGGCAAGTCTTTTGACTTGTTTCACAAAACATTTTCATAGCCAAAAAGCTTATACGGAGTATTATTTAAACTTATCAGCATGTTTTCGACCTGATCCTTTCTTACTATAGTACTGAAATTAGAAGATGCAGCTGATGCTATCCGGCTACTGTTTAACTGTTAGATGCCTATCAGTCTACGGCATTGATAAATAAATTTCTCAGTAAAAGCCATTGCTGCCGCGATCAGCTGACTGTGTTCTGCTTGCAGACTCACTTGTGCAAAAAAAACACTAATAATAGATGGAAAACAGAATACCATTCAAGAACAAGAACAATGCTTCTTCCATCTAAAGTCAACGGAAACGATTTATTACTCTTTTTTTTACAATGTAAACGATTTACTACTCAGTAACTCACTAAAAGAGTGTGCAGCTAGCAGATAGCATAAAAAAGGATGAGATGTCGATGAACGTGTATAAAAAGTTATTGGACTTCAAATCACCACAGAATCCACATGGTCCTTCCGAACTCCAGCAAAGGGAATGGACCTCGGGAAGTCGTGGACCATCGCTAGCTGCCACCGTCCCGTCCGCGCCGACCGATCGTCGGGCCGGAAGACGTTGCCGCACCGGCTGCTCATCACGTAGGCTTGGACGGTGCGGAGACAGCGACGGCCGAGGTCGCGGTCGTCGTTCATGGGCACGGACCGGCCGTGGTGGCTGAAGGCGATCTGGCCGGGCTTCCCGCGCTGGCCATATAGGCTGTAGGCACTACTAGAAACGAGACCTTTAGTCTAGGGCCAATTTTGCCTCTAGTCCCGGATGGCTTACGACCCGGGACTAGAGGGGGGAACTAGTCCCGGGTCAAAAGATTTATATTGGTCCCGGGTCGTGCGGGAGCTCTAGTCCCGGGTCGTAATACGACCCGGGACGAAAGGTGCGTTGGCAGGGCTGCCGCAGTGCGTGGGCCACACGAGAACCTCTAGTCCCGGGTTGTAATACAACCCGGGACTAGAGGTTGATCTTTCGTCCTGGGTCGTGGTACAACCCGGGACAAATGCTATCACTATATCATCTTCCACCCCGAGAGCAGCCATCCATTTTTCAGCTCGAGTTCATCTCCATTTGCTCCATTGTTTCCTCTCTCTAGCTCAAGTTTATCCCCATTTTTTTTTCACGATTTGTCAAGATTAGCGAGAGCCATCTATCCAAGGGTTAGCAACTTGATCCTTTCATGCTCATTTTAGCTCATTTCCTTACTAGCTTAGCTCATTTCATTTTTGTAGTTTGGTAGGTGTTTGATGAAATGCCTAAGTTAGGGAGTTCATTTGTTTTATGTGCAATTTAAGCTAAATTAAAATATGATTTGTGTGTTCTAGTGTCGTGCTCACCGCCGTTGATCGCCCTGGTTGTCCCATCACCGGCACCACCTCGGTAAGCATCTTATTTGAAACTTTTATTTTAAGAAATCTTTGTTATATGATTTAGATGCATAATTATTATTTGTGTAATTGTCCTGGTCAGTTCTCTATTATGTTCGTTTACCGTAGTGGGTTTTAGCGGTGATTGCGTTTGACATACTTATATAATGCAGATGAGCCATCCATGGATGTACGCTGACCGACGCTCTAGAGAGTACATGCAGGGCGTGCAATCTTTTCTCAAAGTGGCTGAGGCAAACAAGCGGGATGGTTTTATGTTATGTCCATGCCTTAAATGTCAGAATGAGAAGGATTACCCTCGGTCACAAACCCTTCACATCCACCTGATAGAGCATGGTTTCATGCCCGGCTATAATTGTTGGACCAAGCACGGAGAAAGAGGGGTTATGATGGAAGACGACGAAGAAGAAGAGAACGATGACAACTACATGTACCCTGAATACGTGGTAATGCAACTGGGGAAGATGAAGATGAAGAGGTACCAGATGAGCCCATCATACATGATGAATTACGTGGGGTCATCGTTGATGCACAGAACGAAGTAGAAAGTGAAATTGAGAAGTTGAAGTTGGATCGCATGTTAGAGGATCACAAAAAAAAGTTGTACCCAACTTGCGAGATGACAACACAAAGCTCGGCACCACACTGGAATTGCTGCAATGGAAGGCGGAGAATGGCTTATTGACAAGGGATTTGGGAATTTACTGAAAATAATGAAGAAAAGCTTCCAACGGATAACGAATTGCCTGACAGTACGTATGAAGCAAAGAAGGTTATCTGCCCTCTAGGATTAGATGTGCAGAAGATACATGCATGCATTAATGACTGCATCCTCTACCGCGGTGAGCAGTACGAGAATATGAATGAATGCCCGGTATGCGGTGCATTGCGGTATAAGATCAGACAAGATGACCCTGGTGATGTTGAGGGCCAGACCCCCAGGAAGAGGGTTCCTGCCAAGGTGATGTGGTACGCTCCTATAATACCACGGTTGAAACGTTTGTTCAGAAACAAAGAGCATGCCAAGTTGTTGCGATGGCACAAAGAGGACCGCAAGAGCGACGAGATGTACAGACACCCGGCCGATGGGTCGCAGTGGAGAAAAATCGATACAGAGTTCAAGGAATTTGCACGTGACGCAAGGAACTTGAGGTTTGGTCTAAGTACGGATGGCTTTAATCCTTTTGGGGAGCAGAGCAGCAGTCATAGCACCTGGCCTGTGACTCTATGTATCTATAACCTTCCTCCTTGGTTGTGCATGAAGCGGAAGTTCATTATGATGCCAGTGCTCATCCAAGGCCCTAAGCAACCCGGCAACGACATTGATGTGTACTTGAGGCCATTAGTTGATGAACTTTTACAGTTGTGGAGTGATGAAGGGGTCGTGTGTGGGATGAGCACAAACTGGAGCTATTTGACCTACGAGCGTTGTTGTTTGTAACCATTAATGATTGGCCTGCTCTTAGTAACATTTCAGGACAGTCAAACAAGGGATACAATGCATGCACGCACTGTTTAGATAAGACTGAAAGTATATATTTACGTAACAAGAATGTGTACCTGGGGCATCGTCGATTTCTCACAAAGCAGCATCACGTAAGAAAGAGAGAGGCAAGCATTTCAAAGGTGAGGCAGATCACCGGACGAAGCCAACACTCCCAAATGGTGATGTTATACATGATATGGTCAAGGATTTAGAAGTAATCTTTGGAAAGGGTCCTGGCGGACAGTCTGTTCCGCATGACGCTCACGGACACGTACCCATGTGGAAGAAGAAGTCTATATTTTGGGATCTACCCTATTGGAAACTCCTAAAGGTCCGCTCTGCAATCGATGTGATGCACGTGACGAAGAATGTTTGCGTGAACCTGCTAGGCTTCCTGGGCGTGTATGGGAAGACAAAAGATACGCCGGAAGCAAGAGAGGACCAGCAACTTATGAAAGACCCAAACAACCTGCATCCAATGAAAACGGATAAAGGACGTCTAAGTCCTGCTAGCTACGCTCTTACAAAGAAGAGAAGGAGATATTTTTTGAAGCCTTGAGCAGTATAAAGGTCCCGTCTGGCTTCTCGTCGAATATAAAGGGAATAATAAATATGGCAGAGAAAAAGTTCCAGAACCTAAAGTCTCATGACTGCCACGTGCTTATGACCCAATTGCTTCCGGTTGCATTGCGGGGGCTTCTACCGGAAAATGTTCGACTACCCATTGTTCAGCTATGTGCGTTCCTCAATGCAATTTCGCAGAAGTCAATCAGTCCAGCCACTCTAGGAAGGTTACAGAAGGATGTGGCTCAATGTCTCGTTAGTTTTGAGTTGGTGTTCCCACCATCCTTCTTCACTATTATGACACATCTCCTAGTACACCTGGTCGACGAGATTCTCATTCTGGGTCCTGTATTTCTACACAATATGTTCCCCTTTGAGAGGTTCATGGGAGTCTTGAAGAAGTATGTTCATAACCGTGCTAGGCCAGAAGGAAGCATCTCCAAAGGCTATGGAACAGAGGAGGTCATTGAGTTTTGTGTTGACTTTATTCCTGGCATTAAGTCGATTGGTCTTCCTGAATCGCGACATGAGGGGAGACTGAGTGGAAAAGGCACTCTAGGAAGGAAATCAACAATATGTAGGGACGGGCATTCTTTCACACAAGCCCACTACACCGTTCTACATAATTCAACTTTGGTGGCTCCGTATATCCAGACACACAAGGATATTGTACGCTCCAACAACCCGGGAATGAATGACTCCTTATTGCAAAGGAACACATGGAGAATTTTGGCGGTTGGTTGGAAACACATTTGAACAATAACAACACAGTCTCAGATGAGCTGTACTTGTTGTCTAAGGGACCATCTTCGACTATTTGGACTTTCCAAGGGTACGAGATAAATGGGAATACATTTTACACGAACGCCCAAGATAAAAAGAGCACCAACCAAAACAGTGGTGTCCGCTTTGATGATTCAACAAACGTCAATGGGCGAAGTCACGGTCACATATTATGGTTACATAGAGCAGATATGGGAACTTGACTATGGACCTTTTTTGAAGGTCCCTTTGTTCTGGTGCAAATGGTTCAATCTGAAAGGCGGCGGGGTAAATGTAGACCCACTGTACGGAATGACTACAGTGGATCTCAAGAATCTTGCGTACGACACCGAACCATTCGTTCTAGCAAATGATGTGGCTCAGGTTTTCTATGTGAAGGACATGTCTACCAAACCCAAAAAAAGGAAAGATAAGCAAGCAGATACATCAGCCGATGAGCCAAAGCGCCACATAGTTCTTTCAGGGAAAAGAACCATCGTGGGAGTGGAGGACAAGACAGACATGTCAGAAGATTACAATAAGTTTCATGAAATTCCGCCCTTCAAAGTGAACACTGACCCAAGCCTGAAGTTAAATGATGAACCTTGTCCATGGTTACGGCGCAATCAGAAGAAAGGGACACACACGAAGAAAAAGTGAAGACTAGATAGGGATGTTGTTGGTGATGTGTAATAATGTATTAAACTTTTATGTAACTGTGTTCTGAAAACTCAGAAGAGAACTCTAATTAAACACTGATATTTGGTTCTAAAACGTTTGAAACAAAACACACGGTTTCCTCGTCATACAGCCCAACGGTGGCTCGTGAGTGCCTGCATATCAAATGCACCGTTGGACGTATGACGGAAATCCGAATGATTTGTATTCGGTCGATGAACTGAAGTATTTGGTAGATAGAACAAAACAGACGGTTTCCCGGGATGTTGTTAAAGATGTTTTTAAAATAAAGAGATGACTTTCAAATTTAAACAATATTAGTTTATCTGGATACTAGGCCATATAAAATAACACAACGCGAATGTTTTCCTTTTTTTTTGTTTTTTCTTGAATTAGTTATGCCAGTTTCAAGATGCGGTCATAACGGCGGGCATGACCCATCTTACTAGGAGTTGAATCAGGGGGGCTCTTAGAGGATATATGATTAAATAGTTACTTGTGAACGTAAAAATGAATTTTGAAAAAATCTTGAGCAAATTACGAAGAACTTGTAGTTCAAAGTTTGCAAATTCCAGCGGAATTGGCCGGAATTTGTCTTTTTCGTGAGAGGTGAGTGGGAAGCTTCCATATCAACCAATTGGTGATTTGTACCTATAATATGTTCAACCATTTTTGTAAAATATATTGGTGTGATTTTGCAACATATTTTGGTAGATGCTTCACAATGAGCTTTGTTTTTTGCACTCGGAAAATGAAAAATGATATTTTATTATAATAAAGTTGAAAACTTCGAGAGACAACATTTGTTTGTCATGCCAAGATGCACATGTGCGCAGAACTTGGGATCATTCAGACAAACTATAAACGCTTTAATGAGAAATGTACAAGTTCGCAAAGAAGTGCCTGCCAATCAGACAAGAGTACATGGCTACCCACGGATCGCCCAAAGAAGCAGACCGCAACCGTTCAGATGGCCTCCATCCAACGCCCCAAAATCACAGTGCCAGTTTCTCCCGCATCCGCCCCCCACCCCCACACAACGAAAAAGAGACCTCTTGTACCGGGTGGTGGCTCCACCCGGTACAAGAGGCTCTTTGCGCGCGCTGGGTGAAAAGACCTCTGGTCCCGGGTCGTGGCACCACCCGAGACCAAAGGGTGCCCTCTTGTCCCGGGCCGTGGCACCGCCCGGGACCAGAGCTCCTCTGGTATATAAGCCAGGGAGTTGACCCCGGGTCGAGCCACGACCCGGGAGAACTTCCTCCTCCAGCGCCCCAGCGCCGCCATCTCCGCTCGCACGCCGTCAGGCTGCCCGGCCGCCGCGCGCCGCCCTCCGCCTCCTCTGCGGCTGCGCCGTGTCGCCCTCCGCCTCCGCCACGCCGCCACGCCGCCGCGTCGCCCTCCGCCGTCGCTGGGGCCTTGATCTGCAGCCGCAGCACCGCCCTCCGCCCACGACGCCGTCCCCGCCCACTCCGCCGCCGGCGGCCGCCCTCCCCCGCACGGTGAGCTTTTTTCCCTAAGTTAGATTTTTTTCTAAGTTAGATTTTGCTAATTTATTTTGCTAAGTTAGTGTAGTGTAATTTGCTAAGTTAGTGTAGGTTAGTGTAAATTTTGGTAAGTTAGTGGAAATTATAGTTAGTTAGGTGTAAATTAGCTAAGTGTAATTTTGCTAAGTCTAGATCTTATAACGCGAAATCGGTCGGGAAATCGGAAGTTGGAACGGAAAATCGGAAAGTCGTGAAGTCGGGAAATCGGAAATCGGAATGGAAAGTCGTGAAGTCGGGAAAGTCGTGAAGTCGGGAAGTCGGAATGGAAAGTCGGAAAGTCGTGAAGTCGGAAAGTCGTGAAGTCGGGAAGTCGGAACGGAAAGTCATGAAAGCTTCCCGGCTTCCCGGTTTCACGTTTTCCTGGTAACACATACAATACACATGAAGTATCGCTCATGTTAGTTTAAATTTTGATATGGTATATTTGTAGATGTAATTTTGCTAAGTGTAAAGTTCCCTACATTGAATTATTCTGCTAATGCTATCATTGTTTTATTTTCTTTTGTAATAGTTAAGCAATGGACGATGGAGATGTTCCTCCCTTCCAAAACAGAGAAGGGGAAGATGTGTTGCTCGACTTTATCCGGCAACCCGCGGATGGTGATGAACACATTGGAGCAGAAGAAGATGGCTCCGAGTTTTTGAACGAGTCCGGTCCGGGAATGGAGGTGGAACGAAGCGTCCAAGGGCAAACTAGCACAGTTGGTGAACCCCGCAGTCCGGCGTGGTATATTAAGCTCTATTTGATCAGATGTAAAATTTTATTTGTATATATATATTAACAAATGTTTCTTCTTTTTAGACCTCCGCATCGACCCAAACTAGTAAACGAGGCCATGCCAAAGGGTTGGGAATAAAAGATCATTTCAGAATTGAGTCAGTCTCTTCAGATGGCAAACCGTTGGCGCCTCCGAAGAGCGCATCTAAGTTTGTGCATCAATGTGGAGTTGTTGTCAGGGACAATGTTCCGATCAGCCTTTCGGAATGGAATCAGATAAAAAACTTAGAGGGCAATTATTATGTCACCGAGAGAACTAAAGATATATGTTGGAAGAAGCTCATGGCACATTTCACTCTGCCGGTGTTGGATAGTCCCGAAAGGACAGAAGCCATGACGGACAAAGTCAAGCATTGGGCTCTGAAGAAGATGGCTGAACAATTCAATAAATGGAAGAACAGATTATACCGTGATTGGGTCGACAAAAAGAAAGTTCCAGATTTCACTGGGACACTAGAGAGGCAGCGGGCTCACTGGCCGGCATTTCTGCAATACAAGGATACAGAACTAGCCAAGGAAAGATCGGCAAAGAATAAGTTGAATGCAGCGAAGAAGATATATAACCATAAGTTGGGTGGAGGTGGCTACGTAACTGCCGAGCCTAAGTGGGATCGGATTGAGGCCACTATGCGCGAAAAAGGGATCATTCCAGTTACAGATATGTGGCCCCGTAGGGTCAGAAATTGGATACTTGCTCATGGGGGAGTATGACGCATCAGGCGATGTAATAGTTGATGAAACGAAAGAAACTCCTATACCCCGGCAAACAATTCTGGATGCAATCGCCGATGCTCGTGAGGGAAGGTTTTTTCCCGACAGAGAATACGACGAGCTGTGGAAGGCCCTCGGTACTAAAGAAAAAGGAGGATCTGTTCGAGGCAGGGGAGGTGTGACGTGGCATGAAGGGTTTCCTGAGGACCGTGACTCTTATAGAAGCCGAGAAAGAGCAAAGAGGAGGAAGGAGCAGGAGCAAAACGACCGGTTGAGCAAAGTGGAAAATATCAGCGAGCAACAAGCAACTAGAAGAATTGCGGCGCCGCGAGCTTCAAGGGGCAACTCATCAGCTGCAGCTGCAAGATAGTCAAGCAGGTGGTCCGTCTCAACGGAAAAGCAGCGTGGCTTCCACGACGGTCGGTGCTGATGAGGCATCGAACCAAACATACCCCGTGGATTCTATCACTGAGAAGAAAACTTGTGAGCTACATGAGGCAGTGAGAAACTTAACCATGAAGGCGGCGGACGGCTATGCTTTACCTTGTGAATCTACAACACTGTATCGTGGCAATGAGATTCCAGATGGCTATGCTCGTGTCGGCGTGGATCAAGTTTACCCCGGATTTGAATCACTCGAACTTCAAATCCCTGGAGGTGATGATGAGAGGACACTGGGAGATGTCCAGGGTGGACTCATTCTATGGCCCAAGAAATTGATCATGTTTCCAGGCTGGACACCGCCAAGGCCACCATCGCCTTCTCGATCTCCGTCGCCGCGTCAGCCGACTCCGTCGCCATGTGAGCCGACTCCTGAGCCGTCTCCACCGCCTCCGCCCACTAAGGCTAACGGTCGAAAGGGGATGAAGACCACCGCCATGGGTTCCCGACCCAAACCCCGACTTGAGCCCCTGCCAAAAGTACCGAAGGTTCCTCCCCCGAGACCTTACGACGTCGAGTGTACTCAAGAGGAAGCCAGGGTGTGGCTACAAACAGAATCGAGAAGACAGTTTGCAGAAATGGCTGAGAAAAGAAAACCTAAGCCAAAGGAAAAGTATTCGGAAGCTCAAACACAATTTGCTGTTAGTTTCTTACTCAGCCATCGCAAATTTCGATAAATAGGCCAGATGACTATGTACGGACTATGAGGAAAATTCCACCCGGCGGGAAAAGGAGAAGAGATGTTGCCCAGCTCGGACATCAGTCAAATCAGTCCATCTCCCCGCTCAAGGTGGCCACTGATATGGGCTCTGCGCTTGAGAACGATCGCGCTTACCGCGCGCAATTTGCTGCAGATATTGGTATTTCACTTTCTCAACTGGATGCAGATGATATCCCCCCCTTATGGGACCTACTAGATGGACCTGGGAATACGGGAAGGATCTAGTGTCACCTGATGAGCTCCAGAATCTACCAACACAAATGACAAGACTGCATAAATGGTACAAGAATGTCACAAGTGAAGGTCGAAAATTGATCCCGGTGAAAATTACAGATGAACATTTCAACGGTGCAGACGAGATAACTATACCTATTGAAGAAATCTATCAGTTATACCAGCTTGACGCCCTCGACTTGAGCATCCTCACTACCTATTGTCTGTAAGTGATTCAATTCATTTATTTTCTAAAATAAAGTCTATAGCTTAGCTCGGTCATTGCCTGTTCTAATTATGCTCACTACGGTATTATGCAGAATGAAGAGCGATGAATGTGACAGAAACCGAGTGTTTGAGATTGGGTTCATCGACCCAAGCCGAGTTAATGAAAAATTGCTACGTCTCCACCACGAGGAAACGGTGAACACCTTGTTTAGGTCCATCCGGGACCAAAATTATAAAGGGAAGATATTGTTTCCTTACCACTTCAGGTAAGAGTCTTACTGTCTTGTACACATTGGTTTTTGCTTTCTCGATGTTAAGTGTAACTGATTAGTTACTGACATATATAAACGTGCGCAGCGCCCATTACATTCTGTTAATCATTCAAATCGATAGAGCAGAAGTTGAAATCTTGGACTCATTGCACTGGCCCAAAGAGCGGCACGAATATATCCAAGGAGTGCTCAAACGGTAATTTCAATCTTTATCGTATTACATCGGTCTCTTTCCTTCCATTCCTGAGATATCAAGTAACTAATTAATAACTCATTTATTCAATTGTTTGATGGGCAGGGTTTGGGAAGCTTTCCGAAATGCTACACCTGGTCAATTTAAAGAGGAACTTACTTTTGTTTACCCCAAAGTAAGTAGTACGAGCTAGGTGTTCGCGCATCCCTTTTAATTCAAATTTCAATACCATCGTGATGCTTGATTATTATTTGATTGAAATCTATTCTCGTGTAGTACTTGGATAGGCAGCCTCCCGGGACCAATTTGTGTGGATATTACGTCTGCGAGTGGATTCGCACGATAGTCTCTGAGCGGAACCCAGGGACATTTATCGAAGTAAGTGAACAAATAAATTCACAATTTCATTTTATAACCATCAATTGTGTTGAGTGTCATTCATAATTTCTGTTATGATGATTGAAATTCATATTAATCTCCCTTCTTTTATAGATGGATCAAATGCGGAGGGACCTGCAACTAAAGGACCGCTTTCGACCAATTTGCGAGGAAATTGCGGGCTTTTTGATGAACTATGTCTTAGACATGAAGGGAAAATACAATGGCACCAGATCAAATTAGATGACGGGCTCTAGTAGTGGCTTCATGATCTCCATGTAATCGAATAGATGACGGTTCTAGTCCCTCTTATATATGATCTTTATATGTAAATTAATCCGGGAAACCGGGAAAACGTGAAAACGGGAAGTCGGGAAAACGTGATACCGGGATGCCGGGAAAACGTGAAACTGGGAAGCCGGGAAGCCTGGAAAACGTGAAACCGGGAAACCGGGAAGCCGTGAAAACGGGAAGCCGGGAAAACGTGAAACCAGGAAACTGGGAAGCCGTGAAAACGGGAAGCTGGGAAAACGTGAAACCGGGAAGCCGGGAAAACGTGAAACCGGTTGTGATATACATGCAATCAATTAAAAATGATCGAAATTCTCATAAAGCTTTCTCTTACGAATATTTTGATATGCTATATGTATTTTTCTGATTTACAAATAATGAACCGTATATTTTGCAAATTATTCATAATATACAACAACCAAAACGAAAAAAGCGACAGGCCGCCATGTGGGTGCATCTCTAGTCTCGGGTTGTATTGCAACCCGGGACTAGAGATCCTCTCGCACGCGCCATGCGCTGGCCCCGCGTGGAGCTCTCTGGTCCCGGGTCGTAGGACACCTGGGACTAGAGGGGGGGGCCTCTAGTCCCGGTTGGCATGTACCGGATGGACATCCGGTCCCAGAGGCCTCTACCTCCCGGGACTAAAGGCATGGTTTCCACTAGTGAGGCTTCGGCGAACCGGCTGCGCTCGACAAGATCGTCGCTGATCCCCATCTCATCGTCGACGAAGCAGACCCTGTTCTCTCTGATCATGTCATCTGAGTCTGAGGTCAGCGATGTGGCGGCGGGGAAGGAACCGGAGCAGGCGTCGCCGACGAGGAGTGCGTGACCGGCGATGGCCTTGACCCGCGCCCATGAGTCATCTGGCTCCAGCGTGTCAACGGCCTACCAACTACGACACTGACGGCTCTGCTACAACAACCGACACATCATCCTCTACGTCATGACGGCCAACCTGGAGATGGACTTGGCGACCCGCGGGCTCAAGCTACAGGGCCGAGACAGCCTAGACCTGCACGGAGTCGACGCACACCTGCTTGCCTGTCAAGCAGCGATTGGGCGAAGTGAGGGTATATGAGATTCCTGTTGTCATTCTTGTAAACTTCACTTGTAAGAAACGACTTACTGGACGAGCGGCGGTGCCGCGCCGTATGACTGAACCTTGCTCGAGGGAGGTGGGGTGGATCGAGCAATCCAATTCCAATTGATTTGCACCGGTTGTTGTTGATCGATTCGTGAGTTAGATCCGATACCTTTACACTTGGTATCAGAGCCTAACCGCGCTAGCTAGATCTGGAGATTCCACACCACAGACACCCAACGCGTTTCACGGTACGGCGGTGGGAGGAGGCGATGGATGCGCTGTCCCCAGATGCACGGGCGATCTATGATCTGCTCCAAGCAGACACGAAGGAGGCGTATGAGTAGCGGTTCCTCAATCACAATAAGGAGATTCTAGATGCGGTGAAGACCATGGTCGACGATGCGAAGAAGCATATCAAGGACCTTGGTACGTCGCTCGACTCGGTCAAGGACTCGATGAGCTCCGATCTGAATGCGGTGAAGGAGCTCATCGGCGACGACCTGGAAGGAGTCAAGACGGCTCTGAGCGCCGAGATCGCGCAGATCACGGCGGTCGTGGACCGTACTATTCGGTCGCCTCCGAGCGCAAATGCGGGAGGGGCACCGACGCCGCTCACCAGGCCGCCGGGGACAGTACAATCGGCCCCAATGGGCGCAGCGGGAAGAACGATTACGGGGGGCCGGCGTGCTCTTTGGGCACGCCACCTCCGGTCGGAGGTATGAACTTGGCCCAAACTTCTTATCTCTGCTTAATTCGGCGTGTGGTCAGCAATTTACTGATGCGTCTTCATCTGCATCTGCTCCGCGGGTCGAGCTGCCGTCGTTTGATGGAGCTAATTGGAGACTGTGGCAGTGACGCTGCGAAGAATACTTCCAGCGTTGGGGAACGCCGAGAATGTTGTGGGTGTCTTACTCGTTATCACAGTTCAATGGTACAGCAGCTACATGGCTCGAAGCTTTACTGACGAAGAAGTCGAATGCCACTTGGGAAGAATTTGTCCAAGCGGTGCAAGGGCGGTTCCTGCGTAATCAACATCAGGTGTTGCTGCGGCGGTTGTTGCATTTGTCGCAAACTGGAACAGTAGAGGAGTATGTGTAACATCCCAATATTTTGGAATGTTTAAAAATCACTAAAAATTGAAACTTTTGTTTTTATTAAAAGAAAATATTAAAATATTAATAGAAACTAAATAAGAAGACTTTGAGCATCTTCAAAAAGTTTAATAGTTTATTTCCAAGTAATCGTTAATTCAAAATTTGAGTTTTAGTTTAAATTCTTTTATGCAAAGTATTTCATAAACCCCAATATATTTGGCAAGGTGATTTAAAATTTTCAAAGACAACTTCATTTCATAAGAAGTCTTATTCCAAGTATTTGATTTTAAATATTTAACTTTGGCTAATTCTTTAAACCCTGAAATCTTATTTGCATAGTGGTTAAAATTATTATAAAATACCCAAAAGCATATTATGGATTTAAAATATTTCATAATTATTTAAAACATAAAATAAATTTGATGAATAAATTTGAACATGAAAATGAGTTTAAATGGTAAATCTTCAATACTAAAGTTTATATTATGTTTTCAAAATTTTATTAAAGACAAAAATAATTTAATAAAGCCTAAAACAATATTTATAAAGTGTTTTAATTTATTTAAAGCACGTTCTTATTTACAATCTTGTTTTGATTCAATTATATTTAATTAAATAAAATAAGTTTAAAATAGCTAACTTTCAATATTTACATTTGTGGTAATTTATTTGATTTTTAATAAGCCACAAATGATTTTATTAAAATCCTATTTTAAAAATTATCATAAAGTGTCAAATTTGCATTTAAAGATATTCTGGAATTTCAAATTTTAAAATGTGTTGGAAAAAGGTACTTGAATATTTTAAATGATAAATTTTGATTTTACAAATTATTAGAAATTGGTTTGACTTGATTTGGAGTTTTTAAACAAAAGATATAAAGGAAATAAGAAAAACAGAAAAGAAAAAGGAAAATACCTGACATGTGGGACCCATCGCCACGTCACCTCTTCTTCCTCCTCTGGCCGTTGACCACGGCATTTTCGGCCGAGATTTTCGCCGCGCGATTGCGGGCGATTAAGGCCATCAATCCTTGCCATTCTTGACCCTATAAGAAGCCCTGCCTCTCCTCTCCAATTCCCCTCTCACTTCCGTGCGGATCGTGCCTCCAGGCTGCCGCAATAGCTCACGGAGTCCGCCATTTCCGCCGGCCTTCGAGGTCGATTCCGGCGAGGCAAGCAAGCCCCCAGGTCCGAGACCTCCTCCATCCTACACGTCGTGCTTTCGCGCACCCTCCTAAGCCCTTGTTTGATTTTTCCCGCAGCTGTTTGATGCGCTCGTCCTCGACAGGAACTCACCGGCATTGCCGCACCTCCGTCTACACGTCTCGGCCGCTCCAGGAAGCGCAAAACACCGACGTCGCCACCATCTTCTTCGCCGTGCTGCGCCGCGCTCCGTTCCACCAACTACGCGTCCGGGGATCCACCGGAGCGTCGACGCCATCAACACCCGAGCCGCAGCACCGTCGCCTTTGTCTCCGGTGACCACAGCACCGCCTGGTAATGGTCAACGCCCCGTAGCCGTCCGATCCAACACCTATGGTCCAGATTAGATTGACCGCGAAGAGGTATCAAACGATCTGGAGCGTCCAATCCACATAAAGATCTACGGCCCCTGTTTATTCCAGATCCAGCCGATCAGAAGCCGCCACGTCGCCCTGTCTTTTCTGGTTTTATTTCCGAATAGAAATTAATTGGCAGTTTTGTAGAAAACCCCTTACAACTTCAAACCATCATAACTTTTTAACCACAACTCCAAATTTAGCAAACTTGGACTTTTTGAAAAGCTCCGGACTTGTAGAATCTTTTAGCACTGTCCAAATTTAAATTTGACAATATCAAATTGGTTCAAATTCAAATATGCTTGTTTGATGATTTTTGGCATAGTTTAAATTCTGTAATTCCAATTTTGGCAAACAAAATATTTTTGGAGACCTTAGGTCGTGTTCTAACAGTTCCCCATGTCCAAAATAATTTTTGGTTAAGTTTAAAAATTGTTTTAGAATTTTAGATGCTCTTTTGACTATTTTTTACTTAGTTTAATTTCTGACAATGTTTTCAATATGTTTTCTTTAGCAAAATTGTTTTAAGTACTAACTTTAGAACAGAGAGACCAAGGCCTAAGCCATTGGACACCATGAAACCAAGTCCATGTATGTTTTCCCTAGTTGACCCTCCCAGTTGAAAAACCACCAAGTTAGGACTTGTGAAAAACCATGAAGTGCAATGAAGGTGCCCCATTTGTCAACTTGGGATTTTCAACACGATGCTACTACAAGGGAGTTGAAGTTTCTTTGAAGACCAAACATGTGAAGACTTGGAGCAACCATACCACCTATTCAAGATGATTAGTATCAAGTTTAAGTATTTTGGATCCTAGCGGCATAGTGGGATGAAGCGGCCCGAAGACTAACCTTACATGTCCACGTACATGAGACTTGTTCCACATGCAAAAGTGGCCTAGTCGGGTGTCTGTCTCTCTCACTATAGTGAATATCCAATCTACAACGACTTGTTAATAATCTGTTGATCACAACATGGAAGGCCATTGAAGCACTTGGAGAAAAGGACTTAGACTTCACCACAACCAGAAGCAACTCAAGAAGATGGAAGAAGAACTTGAAGAAAAACACTCGACAGAAATAAATGAGACTAACCAATCTTGCTAATTTTTGATGTCCAACTTTTATCCTTGACCATCCCTTAACCACAAAAGGCTATCCTCTTTTACTGGCACTTAGTTTTATTTTGCACTTTTGGAACCTAGACTGGCCTTAACCAAAAATGGAGATCCCTACTACTTAGTCAAGGAAACTAAAAAGAAGATCAAGACTCAAGAAGATGTGACCAACACTCAAGAGGAGAAGTTCAAGGCACAAAATAAGAAGTTTCAGAAACAAGAGAAGAAGACCAAGGTGAAGCACAACAAATAGGGATCCACTAGAGTTTGATTTATTTTCAAACTTAAACCTTGACCAACCCATGCCCTAGTAGCTAACCATAAAACCTTTTTCCATAACTCTTTTGAGAGTTGAACATTGACCATTTTCTAACTAACTTGTTTAAAACTCGTTTGCTATGTTTGTTCTTTGAATGTTTTCTTCTTTTTGTTTGTATGATTGTTAGCATGCTTGTTTATATTATTGTTGTTGTGTTTTCAATGTATAGATTGTACGGAGAGCAACGTTCCATCTTGTGAAGAGTGTGATTCTTCACCAACTTCAAAGGCAAGTGGCACATTCATAAACTTCCTACTATTTTGTCTATGCATGTCTAGTGTATTTTTCCTTAAGCATGTGTAGGTGTTATTAGTATTGCTATGCTAAAACTGTTTAGAGTAGCACCCCTATATTAGTTGGTCTAGAATCCTATTATAACATGGTATACTTGCTTAGCTATGCAATTGATGAAAGTTTTACAAAATGTTAAGTGGCTTCTCAGGGCCATGTTCATGGGGGTTTTCACCTAAGATAGTTTTCACTATACTTAGGACCATGGTATGTGGTGGTTATCTCCTGAGGTAGTACACATCTACTAAGTTAATGAATCACCTGGGTGGAATTGGTATTGCTTGGTTTATGTTGAGTGGCTACTCAGGGCTGTGCTCATGGTTGTCTTCGCCTAAGGTAGTTTCTACTATACTTAGGGCCATGAGCATGGTGGTTTTCACCTGAGAGTGCACTTGTGGATGGCCACCCAGGAACAAAGGGATTTGAAGTTACTCCAAGTGAAGATTGCTTCCAGTGCAGCCATTGGTCATATGGGCTCTGTCTTGATGGATTAAGTTGCGTGGACTCATCCTGGCTTGACAAGCAGATGTAGAGATGTAGGTGGAATGGGTCAAGCCAGTATGGGGTGGGAAAATACAACAACAACAAAGCCTTTTTTCCCAAACAAGTTGGGGTAGGCAGTATGGGGTGGGAAAATGCTTCTGAAAAATCTCGTCTCAATCTTCTCCTTTTCCTTATCACTAATGGAGTGTGGAGGATAATTTGGGCTGATTGGGTCTAATGGTGAACGTGCACAACCTCTCGAGAGTGTCAAACTAAGTACTTAGCCGTGTCCCCGGTTACGGACAATTCTGAGCAGCTGATCAAGGACGTCAACGGAGGATCCCAACATTCTAATTTCTCAAGTAAAATTTGATGGGTGAACAAGGGTAGAAGAGACAGTGGTTTTCATGCCATGGATGTCTCGATTTGAAGAAAAATGTTTTTCCAAAAGTTAGGAAAAAGTTGGCTTTCTGCAAAATAGCCTTTGAACTCCACCAGCCAAATATGCATATAGGTTATTAGAGTTTTTCCACTAAGTGTCCACAGAGTGTCACTTGCCAGATCCATTATATATGGTTCTGACCCACCTTGTTGCAACATTTTTCCTGTTGCAGGATGTTCAGACGATGAGTGAGGTTTCGTATAAGGGTTTCGAGTCTACAACCAACATGTTTTCGCCTGTGGCACATGAAGATGATGGAGACTCACTGCTACTTTTATTCCGCTGTGCCGAACTTTGTAAAATGCTAGCCTTGAGCTATGCAATTTGTAATGAAAATTGTAAGTCTGGATCATGCGATGTAATAAAATTTGACGCATTTGCATGGTATTCATCTTAGACTGTGTGTGCAAATGAATCGATCCAGGAGTTTGCACTATACACAGGGATCTTGCCAATTTTTAAGTGCAGGTCCGCTACAGTATGTGAAGCAGTTCTCAGAATTGGTGGATCGATTGGCAGCCTTTGATCCTCATCCTGATGTGCTTGGGCACCTGACCAAGTTTTTAGATGGATTGAAGCCGACAGTCAGGGTATTGGTGGCGCTGCAACAACCAGATACTTTGGATTCAGCATACACAATGGCGTTATTATATGAAGAATTGGGAGAAGGTGGCAGTATCATGAATGTTCCGAGTCAAGCAAGTACAAACACCAGAAGAGGGCATCCATTGCCCTTACCACCATGGACGGAGCCAGGTCCTGAGCTCAGGGGGGCAGGATTAGCTTAAGAGTGTGTGTCATCTTGTTGAGGGGGGCGAATCAAGTTAAATTACACTAATCAAGCAGCCATTGTAGCTAATATTGCAAACAAAAGCTTGAGCATAGGGGGGCGTAGCCCCTGCTCGTCCCCCCTTGTCTCCGTCCCTGCTTACCACCACCACCATCGAGATGGGTGTCCAAATCAGTTGAAGAGAAGCGAATCGCAGAAGCTAGAAAACCGAGCAATGATGAAAAGTGGCAGAACCTTAAGGCATATAGAAGAGCCAAGGGCCTATGTTTTACTTGTGGTGAAAAATGGGGGCGTGAGCATCAGTGTAAAGGAAGCATTTCCTTGCATGTTGTTGAATGATGGAGTGTATGCAAGGTTTGGAATCTGATGAAGAGGAAGAGCAACAACAAACAGGGAGTGTTGCTAGAGCTCAGTCTATGATGATATCAGTGGCGTCAATAACCTTGTCGAGTCACCCAAGACAATGAAGTTAGATGTTCAAATCCAAGGAAAATAGTACCGGTCCCTTGTTGACTCTGGCAGTTCTACTTGTTTGTTGACATGAATCTGCTAAAGGAAGTGAGTGGGGGAAAACAACTGGAAAATTCATTACAAGTGCAAGTTGCGTGAGGGGCTTCTTGGGAAGTGATTGGTATTTTCTAGACCTACAATGGTCGGTTGGGCCACTAACATTCACTGATGATTTTAAGGTGTTGTTGTTGGGAAGTTACGATGGAATTATTGGTTGGGACTGGTTAGCAAAACATAGCCCGATGCTCAATCACTGGGAAGAAGGCTGGATGGCTATTAGACACCAAGGAGAGAATGTCATTTTACAAGGTGTGGCGTTGAATGGGAAAGAACAAGGAATGTTGATACTACACTTGATGACACCGCAAGGCAGTGCATTGTCGGATGGTGAACAGTTACCGTCAGAGGTGCAGGAAATTCTGGGAAAATTTTCAACTGTATTTGAGACACCCAAGGGCTACCACCACGACGTCAATACGATCACAAGATCCCTCTAGTACCAGGAGCTCGGCCAGTGTCTATACGGCCGTATCGAGTGGTGCCAGAATTAAAAACTGAGATTGAGAAACAGATAAAGGAGCTGTTGGAACAGGGTGTCATTGTTCATAGCAACAGTGCCTTCAGCTCACCAATTGTAGTGGTTAAGAAGGCAGAAAATTCATGGAGGTTGGTGAATGACTTTAGGCACCTTAATGCTTTAACTATCAAAGGAAAATATCTAGTACCAGTTATTGATGAACTCCTTGATGAGTTGTCTGGAGCTAAGTGGTTTTCGAAGCTGGACTTGAAGGCAGGATATCATAAGATCAGGCTGGCCCCTGGAGAGGAGCATCAAACTGCGTTTCAAACTCACACTGGGCACTATGAGTACAAGGTGATGGCCTTCGGGTGTAGGGATATGCGCGACAGAAAATCAAAATTTTCTCTCACATGCGGAAGCAACACCCAAAGATCTTATCTAAGGAGATGCAAGTAACGGGGAGGGTAATCAACATACCCTCGAAGAACACGAGCGTTGTACGTTAATCAAAACGCAGCTTGGTGTAGACCTTGATGCGGTTCACTCCGATCAGCACCACAACGAGCGGTGCCTCCGAGATTTACACACGTACGGCTCAGCAACGTCTCATCCTCTTGATCCAGCAAGCTTGAAGGAGAAGTAGATGGGATCCAAACCAGCAGCACGACGGTGTGGTGGTTCGGTGAGCTCTCACGCGGGCAGGGCTTCAGCAAGCCAAGACCACAAGAGAAAGGAGCAAGAGGAAGTGTACCAGCTTAGGAATCAATCCCATTCTTTCCCCAAATGGTACCCTCCTTATGTAGGATGTGGGGAGGAGCTGTGAGGCTTGCCTCCTGAGCTTCGCCAGGAAGGAACCAGCCTCCAAATCTTCCCCAGGAAGAAACCAGCCTCCAAATCTTCCCCAGGAAGGAACCAACCTCCAAGGCTTCCCCAGGAAGAAACCTAGCTGCCAAGACTTCTCAAGGAAGGAACTTGGCCGCCAAATATCCTAAGTGGGACGTTCGGGATAGTGGGCCCCACCATGGGACCCACCGGAACATTTTAGGAAAAACCCCGATACAATATCGGTTAATTCCTAAACCTTTCCGGAACCCAAAAACCACATTCCTATATATGAAACTTTATCTCCGGACTCTTCCGGAGCTCCTTGTGATATCCCGAATCCTATCTGGGACTCCAAACAACCTTCGGTCTCACCATTATAATTATCCCAAAGCTACTCTAGCGTTACCGAACTTTAAGTGTGTGACCTGGATGCGTTACCGAACAAGTGGACATGATCGAGACTCCTCTACGATCAATAACCATTAGCGGGACCTGGATGCCCATAATGACTCCCACAAGTTCAACGAAGATCGTTATCGGTGTGAACCCCAATGTCAACGTATTCCATTTCATTTGTCTCACGATATTTTACTTACCCGAGATCTGATCGGCGGTATCACCATACCTAGCTCAATCTCGTTACTAGTAAGTACTCTTTACTCGTTCCATAATACAACATTCCATGTGGCTAACACTTTAGTCACGTGCTTGCAAGCGATACCGAATGTGCATTACCGAGTGGGCCCAGAGTATATCTCTCCGTCAAACGGAGAGACAAATCCCAGTCTTGATACATGCAAATCAACAAGTACTTTCGGAGATACCTGTAAGACACCTTTATAGTCACCCAATTACGAAGTGATGTTTGAAGTCCCCAAGACGTATTCCTCAATACCCAGGATAGACATAATCTCATGGTCAAAGAAACAGGATACTTGACAATACAAGACATGGCAATATATACTTATTGATCCGATCAATATTGCTATGCTTGGTTGGGTCTGTCCATCACGTCATTCTCCAATGACATGACCTCGTTATTAATTGACAACTCATGTCCATGGTTAGGAAACCATAACCATCATTAATCAACGAGCTAGTCTAGTAGAGGCTTACTAGGGACTCTGTGTTGTTTACATAACCACACATGTATTAGGTTTTCGGTTAATACAATTATAGCATGGAGAATAAACATTACCATGAACATGGAAATATGATAATAACTCTTTATTATTGCCTCTAGGGCATATTTCCAACATCGGGTTAACAGGAGCACCTGCTACATTTCAACATGCTATGAATGCGGCATTGGAGCCAGTACTCAGAAAGTGTGATTTGGTGTTTTTTGATGACATCTGATCTATAGTGACAGTTATGAAGAACATCTGAAGCATTTGGAGCAAGTGTTGGAAATTCTTAGAAAAGATAAGTGGCAAGTGAAGTTGTCGAAGTGTGCATTTGCGCAGCAGAAGGTATCATACCTGGGACATGTCATATCAGCAGAAGGAGTAGCAACGGATCCGGAGAAGATAGCTACAGTGAGAGATTGGCCAACTCCATTGAATGTGAAAGATGTTAGAATTTTGTTGGGATTCTCTGGCTACTATCAAAATTTCATTGAGAGATATGCTATGATCTGCCAACCGTTGTCAGCTTTACTCAAAAAGGGCACGATATTCATGTGGACACCAGCTGCTGAACAAGCATTTCAATTGCTGAAAGCGGCATTGATTTCAACTCCTGTATTAGCCTTGCCAAATTTCAAGCTGCCGTTTACTATTGAGACTGATGCGAGTGACTCGGGAATAGGGGCAGTATTACAACAGAATGGACATCCTCTAGCTTTTGTGAGTAGAGCTTTGGGCCCTAGAAACAGAAGTTTGTCAGTTTATGAAAAAGAATACCTTGTGATTCTGTTGGCAGTGCAGCTATGGCGCCCTTACTTGCAGATGGGCGAGTTCATAATCAAAACCGACCACAAGAGTTTAGTGCATCTTACAGACCAATGGTTACATACCGATTGGCAACGCAAAGCACTAGCTAAGATGATGGGGCTGCAGTACAAGGTAATGTACAAGAAAGGGATACTTAACAGAGTAGCTGACGCTCTATCTAGAAAACATGCCTCCGATGGTGAATTGTTTGCGTTAACAACAGTGCAGCCGGTGTGGATGGAAGCAGTGCAATCTAGTTATGTTGGTGATAAGGTAGCTCCAGATTTGCTTCTGAAGTTAGCATTAGATCCGGACGCTTGTGATCATTTCAAGCTCAGTGGGGGCCTGTTACGATATGATGGAAGGATATGGGTGGGTCCTGACAGTAAACTTCAGAGACAGTTGTTATCTGCATTTCATGACAGTCCTCAAGGGAGGCATTCTGGATTTCCTGTCACTTATAGAAGGCTGCAAGCTCTTCTCAAATGGCTCAAAATGAAGAAAATGGCGAAAGAATATGTGAAGTGTTGCCACATTTGTCAGCAAGCTAAACCTGAACAGTTACCACCTGCGGGGTTGCTCCAGCCATTGCCAATACCGTCAGCACCTTGGGAGGTTGCTACAATGGATTTCATTGATGGACTGCTGCAATCTAAGCAATTTAATTGCATTTTGGTAGTGGTGGACAAGCTCACGAAATTTGCTCACTTCATACCAATTAAACACCCTTACACAGTAGAGTCTGTGGCTGACACATTTGTCAACAATATATATCGTTTGCATGGGATGCCAGCGGCGCTTGTGTCTGACCGAGACCTTGTTTTTACAAGTCATTTCTGGCAAGCTGTGTTTAAATCTACAGGAACTGAGTTGAGGATGAGCACAGCAAATCACCCGGAAACATATGGGCAGACGGAAAGGGTGAACCAATCTATTGAGTGCTATCTCAGGTGTTTTATTAGTGCACATCCGCAGTGGTGGTCGAAATGGTTGCCCTTGTGTGAATTCTGGTACAATACTAATTGGCATGCGTCATTAGGAAAAACTCCATTTGAAGTACTCTATGGTCGTCAGCCGAGGTACTTCGGGATAACAGCTTCAGACCACATTCCTATAACTGATGTGGAGAAATGGTTGGATGAGAGATCTTTAATGATTGCTTCAGTTCGTCAACATGTTTTGAGAATGCAGCAGAGAATGAAACATTTGGCGGACAAGCATTGAACTGAGCGATCATTTAATGTGGGGGACAAAGTGTTCTTGAAGCTCTAGCCCTATATTCGGCAAACCGTTGTGAGGAGGAATAATCAGAAGCTGGCTTTCAAATTTTTCGGCCCATACACGGTGCTTGAACGCATTGGAGCAGTGGCATATAAGTTGGCATTACCCGAGGCGAGCAGAGTGCATCCGGTGTTCCATGTGTCTCAACTCAAACCGTGCATTGGTCCTGGTGTGCAGGTACTCTCTGATCTTCCCAGTGCTGATTCTTCCTTCTCAGTACCTGAACAGGTGCTGCAATCAAGATTGCGTCGGGTGCACAACCGTGATGTTGCTCAAGTTTTGGGGAAATGGAGTGGTCAATCGATTGAGGAGGCGCAATGGGATGATTACGATACTCTTCGTCAACAATTCCCTCCAGCACCTGCTTGGGGACAAGCAGGTTTTGAAGCACCGGGGATTGTCAACGGCCTACCAACTACGACACCGACGTCTCTGCTACAACAACCGGCACGTCATCCTCTACGTCATGACGGCCAATCTGGAGATGGACTTGGCGACCCGCGGGCTCAAGCTACAGGGCCGAGACAGCCCAGACCTGCACATAGTTGACGCACACCTGCTTGGCTGTCAAGCAGCGATTGGGCGAAGTGAGGGTATATGAGGTTCATGTTGTCATTCTTATAAACTTGGCTTGTAAGAAACGACTTACTGGACGGCCGGCGGTGCCGCGCCGTATGACTGAACCTTGCTTGGGGGAGGTGGGGAGGATCGAGCAATCCAATTCCAATTGATTTGCACATGTTGTCATTGATCGATTCGTGAGTTAGATCCCATACCTTTACACAGCGCGTGGACCTCGATCATGGCAGTTTTGTCGTCCCCGAGGTACCTGATGACCATAAGGAGGCGCCCGTTGCACTCCACCAGGTACCGCCTCGACGAGACGTGAAACCTTCCGTCATCCCTCTTGGCAGCGGCGGGGAGCTGCTCCTCGTGCAGCCTCCACGGCTCGTGGCGGAGGAGGTCCAGCTCGCCATCGTTGAACACGACCAGCTGGTCGCATGACGTGAGAGCGTGCAGCCTCCCCTCGTGGAACGCGATGTCCTGCAGGTCTAACACAAGGGAGACCGACCACCAGACGCCCTCGCGTCCCTCTCCCGGCCGGCACGCGGCGATCCTCCTACGGCTCTCGCCGCAGTCGACCATGGCGGCGACCACGCAGCTCGAGTCCGGGGTAGACGACATGACGATCTTGCGAAACGGCTCATCCTTATCCAGCCACGGTGGCAGCGGGATCCTCACGGAGGAGAAGGGGTTCAGCAGGAAGGGGGCGGCGCCGCTGCCGGACGTCGCCAGCGGGACGAGCGTGAGCCAGTCCCCGAGCGAACCGATGCAGCGCATGTTGCGGGCGTCCTCGGGCAGGGTCGCGACGCGGTGGATGGTGCCGTCTGGTAGGCTGACACAGTGTCCCGAATGGGAGAGCCACGGTGCCGGCGGGTGTGGCAGGCGCCGCCAGGCGGCGTGCCACCCGCGGCAGACGGAGCGGAGGCGGGCGCGGTCGCCAAAGGACAGAAGACGCCGGAGGACGTCGCCCAGCATGTCCTCTGGGAGGTTGGCCCACAACCGTCGCCGGTTGCTTGTTTCCATCGCCATGGCGCGCATAGTGATCGATCTGATCCGCGTTACTCGCCAAGCTAGGGCTCTTGATGTGAAAAAAGGGGTCGAAGAAAATCGGGTCCTAGCAATACTCCAAAAAAACCTCTGTTTACCTGGAAAAAAATTGCTGCTATTCCATTCGCTCATCCCCAATTTTTTTTGCGAAACACAATAAAACGTAGACGCTCATATACACGCGTACACACTCAACGCACGCACGCACACCCTACCCCTATGAGCACCTCTGAGATATCGAGTCGGCGGGTCGAGTCTTGAGATTGACGAAGTCACCACGGGCGCCTCGCTGTCGATGGGAACGTCGCCTCCCACTGAAGAATATTCCGCCTGAAATGAGAAACACCAGCATCAAACCATTATGTTTCCCTCCCGCAACCATAAACCTCACTTTTTATCCTCGTCATCACAAACTTATCACATACAGTAGTCATTACAAATTCGGGAATGAATCAATCACCCCTTTTGTTAGCTATGGTGATTTCTTTGTCACTGGATTTGCCCTCCCCCTTGTCCTTTTTTGAAGCGAATATCACAATATGTTTCAATAATGGCTCAACTTTCATGACATTTTCTCAACTTGATTGTATAGAAGTTGGCCGAATCCACTGAGCAAATAAAAAAATCACTCAATATATGTAATAAGTGAAGTGAAAAACAAAAATGAAGCACATAAAACTTACAATGCCCGCTTGCGCATAATATCTGGAAAACTTATTAATGCAGTATGTGATGCATGCCCATCTATGGCAGCAAGATTGCTTGGTGCGCCTTGCTTCCGGATTTTCATTGAACATTATTCCCCAAAAATCTGAGGCGTTTGATTCATCATCACAATTGCTTTGGGCCAACCTAGCCTTGCATAACAATTCATCCTCATAAATGGGTAGGCATTCCGTCTTGACGGCTTGGGTTCTGGCATTCAACTAACAAGTATCACGGTTAAACTACTGTATTGAAAATTAGATCCTACAATTGTAAAGTAGATGCGGAGGGACACAACTATAGATGACTGGACACTAGGCCGGCTCCAGCGTCAGAGTTGCGCGACCCGCGGCTGCATTGACCCTGGCAACCCGGCGTGACTCTGTTGTCCTCCAACGAGCGGCGGTGAGCGAGCTCCTCATCGTCTGGCGCGGGGCTAGAAATCTCCTCCGCCACAAGCGCATCCCAATATAGGACGGCTTCGGATCCAGATCCGCAGTCAGAGCCAGCCATTGTCGAGCGGGGGCAGAGGGGAGAGGAGAGTGGAATGAAATATATCGGGGGAGTGGAATAGGGTTTGGTCCGTGATGGAAATGTAGTGGGGTCTGCCTGGGTCAGATCCAATGTGGCGGGCTGTCCGGGCAGCCCCGTTTCCTCCCCACATTGGTCTGAGTGTGAGGGTTGTCGTATAGTGGCCATTTGGGTTAGGTATGGGGGTCCGTTGGATGGGTATTTTCTGTACAGACCGTGTCCGGGCTGTCTGCCCTGGCGTATGGTGGGGAGAAGTGGGGGTCCATTGGGATATGCTCTTAGTTGGGCCCAAAAGTTCCGCGTCTTCTTCCGGGTGACGGGTGACGCGCGACAAAGCATCCAGAGTAATTTGTTCTCGGTATTACAGCTGAAATATAGGTGTATTAGAGACAACGGTTTAACCATAATTTAGGTATGCAAAGTGGTTTTCGGTGAAGAAGTGAGAAGTTATTGGTTAGCAAATAAATCGGCTTTTCCAGGTTACCATAATCAGGATACCCAAAACTGGATTGCCATATTGATGTCTACTACACGCTTCTATTCTTGTACACAGTGTTGGGCCTCCAAGTGCAGAGGTTTATAGGACAGCAGCAATTTCCCTTAAGTGAGTAACCCAAGATTTATCGAACTCAGGGAGGTAGAGGTCAAAGGCATCCCTCTCAAGCAACCCTGCAATTAAGATACAAGAAGTCTCTTGTGTCCCCAACACACCCAATACTCTTGTTAAATGTATAGGTGCACTAGTTCGGCGAAGAGATAGTAAAATACAAGTGATATGGATGCTAACAAGTGGTATTTGTAATCTGTAATAAAAATGACAACAATCAAACATGTAACAAAAGTGACTAAAAACGGTGTTCCGATGATTGGAAACAAGGCTTAAGGATCATAATTTCACTAGTGGTCTCTCTCAACACGTTAGCACAACTGAACGCAAGCAAGTGCTACTTGGAACTATTCTTGTTTTTGATAAAACAAGAGTACTATGTGTAGGGTTACAAAAGCACACCTCAAAGTCTGAGTAAACAAACACCACAATTCCACAAAGAATAATCAATGGTACGTATCCTTCTAATTTATTATACAAAGAGTCACACACGCCACCCACACTGTCACCAAGGCTTTGTGTTGTCAAAAGTAAGTCTGGAAATTATACTAGATAAACCAATTGAGTAGCATATACATCATATGAATTCAGTGATACTAACAATGCTCATGATCATATAAAGATCACACCATGGGAGAGAGAAATAACCACATAGATACAGCAAGAGACCTCAGTCTCGATGAAGAACTACTCCCTCCTCATCGTGGGAGGCAGCCACAGCGATGAAAATGACTCCGGGGGCAATTCCCCGTCTAGGCAGGTTCCGGAACAGGATCTTCTGTCCTCCGAATTAGGCTTTTTGGTGGAGGTGGAGCTTTGGAGCTTTTCTGGAGAAATCCTAAGGGAGTCGTCATTTTTAGGTCAGGATGGTATTTATAAACAAAGAGTCGATGCGAAGAGCTGCACGAGGCGGCCAGGTGACCCCCGGGCGCAGCCTAGGGTTTTCTCGAGCCCAGCCAACTTCTGGGGCAAGTGTGGGTCGCGTACGAACTCCGATTGGGACGAATTTTATGTCCAGATCGATTGGCGGAAAATTCCATGCAACTTTCGTGACTAGATGTTTTCCATTAGACGTCGTCTTCGGGGCGGTTCGGGGACATGTTTAAAAAATGTCTGGTAGGGACAGATTTCAGGAAATCAGAGTCTAGCTCCAACAAGGCTCTTTTTGCGTTCTTGTCAATTTCCAAGTAATTCCTACACATCAAAGTGTAAAACAAGAACATTGTGCACTTTTGCAACTATTAATAGGTTAGTCCAATAAATGTATAAACTGACATAAAACTATAATAGAAACATGTAGCATTTGATATAAAACAAACATGAAACATCAAAAATTATAGATACGTTTGAGACGTATCAGCATCCCCAAGCTTAATTCATGTTTGTCCTCGAGTAGGTAAATGATAACAAAATAATTTTTGAAGTGACATGCTACTAACACAATCTTAATCAAATAATAATATACTAGAAAACATGCCCGTGCGTTGCAACGGCATAATAAATATTCATATAATGCATAAGTTGAGAAAATACAAATTACAAACTCAAAAAGAACTTAAAAAAATAGGATGATAGATGAGAGAAGGGAGATCAATGCTCACTCATAAATTTAAAGTGTGAACATGTGTCTGATGAAGTGCTACACCATTTCTTAAATATTGAACAATTAATGTTTTATAAAAGCTAACCTTGATTGTTCTCCGTGAGTTTGGACGTGCAATAGTAGAGTTCCTCGGTTGCATAGCAAAATAATATTTAGGCAGTCTTTCCTAAAAAACCGAGAGGCACTGTCCTTCTCCACCACATTCTGCTATACTCTCTATTGCGAGCAGCCGGTGGGGGGAGGCGACCCCAAGGCCAGCAATGTGTGCCAGCCTAAAAAAACGTGTGCCGGCTGCCAATCGCATTTGTCGACAATATTATAGTCGGACGCTCTATTGGGAACACAGGTGGAGATGCTATCATATTCATCTAATAGGCGGGCACAACAAATATTCAAAACATTTGTGGAACCAACTTTAAATATAGTGGCCATTAAAGACATTTCCTTGTCATGCTTTGGAAAGAGAAAGATACTGAATGCCTCTTCGTTTTAACTAGTTCACCCGTACCTCAGATTCAAAGTAGAGAATCACACGATTTGAAAAGAAAGGTTCTCCAAAACACTTCTACTATCACATCATCATGTTAAAAGAAAAATAAGGCAAATAACACATAGTAACAATTGTACTTTGTGGCTGTTGACGAAATAGGCTGTATCCCCGCTTTATAAATAAAGCCTCAATGGCCGAACCGATACAATGTGATGAGGGAACCTCTTACACCTCGTACTTTGTGGTTGTTGACGGGGTGCACGTAGATAATCACACTATTTTAGGATTGGATGTACCATCTTAGATTCTTGGGTTGCCTCGGCCAAAACATATCAAAATTGGATGAAGCTAAGCTCGTTGATCTAGTTGCCGTTTTCCAGATCACCTTTCTACTATCTGTCACCTGGCTGCTACGGTAGGATGCAGCAACACGGGTCTGACCGGTCAAATTCCCCAAATTAATTCTCAACGCAGACGAAGTAGAGCTGCGCTAGTCGCCAGATCAGTCGACCATAATGCTGATGCGCTCGACCACGGCGGTGCTCGGCCGCATCCACGGCGCTTCACAGCTCGACCTCCGGCGCAGCCCCGACCTCCACGGTCCACGCCCCTGCTCCTTCCCGCGAGCTGAGCCGACTGTTCATTCTGGTATCTGATCGTTTGATTGCAGGAGCGGGTTGGGATGTGTTCTGCGTGGAGGACAGGGCCATCCTGTGCGCCGACTGCTACTATCCCATCCACAATGAACGAGCTCACCGTAAGTCTCTATCCATATTTCCCCTGTTTGCCAGGTGAGGCCGCGGAAGCTGGTGCTATCGTGCAGTGCGCCGGCCCAATTGGATGCTGGCTCCGCGGTGCCTAGGCGCGCATCCACGGTGAGACAACCAACATGGAAAACGAGGAGGAGAGATGGGGGCGACGGCGAGGAGAGGCAAGCGGCTGCCCCGCGCGTGGCCTTGGCCCAAGGCGAGGTGGTGGCGTGAGGTGATGAGGCCGACACGCGCGAGGAGAGATGCGATGCGATGGGCTGATGTCCTGCTGCTGACACGGACGGTAAAGCAAAGGCGACGAACGGTTATTTTAAGTAACGCGATGGCAATGGCTGGTTTGGTGGGAGGGCAAAACGGTTAAAAAGATAATCAAAACGTTTTTCTAACTTATGTGTGGTATAGGTGGGTAATTATGCATAATTTTATGGACAAATCCAATCCAATAACACACCAAACCGCGGAAGCCTTAGCGTTTTTATTATTAGGTAAAGAAAACATATGAACTGAATGAAGTGATCCAAGTCAATGGTCTATAGTTAACATAAAGTAAAACAATGATTAACCACGTGTAACATCTAAGTTAAAAAATCATGAATAATAATTTGGAGAATTGAAAATTATAAAACCTGTCATGCTTGATAACTCACAAAGCAACATTCTTTCGTCAAAGGTGTTTAACTAACATAAAGAAAGATTTAAGTTTTCAGCAAAAATTTCAACTTGTAACGTACTTATCACAAGATAATGTCAACACAAAGTTTTGACAGTTAAACGTAAAGATAAAATGTACTCCCTCCGTCCAATAATATCTGTCTCAAGTTTGATAAAAAGTGGATGTATCTACTAGATACATCCACTTTTTATCAAACTTGAGACGGTTATTATTGGACGGAGGGAGTAGTAAAATTGTACCAAAATTGATACTATGTGTTTGCTTGAGAGATAAAGATTAGAAAGGAAAATTGACTCAACATAAAAGTAAAAGAAAAGCCCTTCATAGAGGGAAGCAAAGATTAATCGTGTGCTAGAGCTTTTTAGTTTTTGAAAACATATAGAGACATAAAAGTAAATTTTGAGAGGTGCATACTATGGTCAACGAATGGTAATAGCGTTCTTGATAGCTTCCATACCAAACAAGTTTTAAGAGTGGCTCCCATGAGGAACGTTATTTCTGCAGCAAGCAGATCATTCCTCTATCTCCTTTGTTTACACATGCAGATGTTGTACTGAATTCTCAGGAACAAAATGTGAGGAGAGTTTCTGATGAAAGTTGTATTTTATCTTTTATGGGGCTGGGCACCCTGTTGACAGCTCTTTTTGCAAAATTATAGACAAGCAGATGAAGCATGCAAATCAAGATAAACTTATTTGGTATGGAAGATAACAAACCCAACTACAACGTCCTCGTGAGCTTGGACGCAGTGGCAGAAAATAGGAGTAGTGACATTTTGAATATTTTAAAGGTAGCACACGAAAAATTTGCTTGGAGTGGCAAGGAAATACCACATGTAGGTAGGTATGGTGGACACAAATGCCAAGGATATTTGACTCAAGAATTTGGATGCACGAGAAGCATTCCCTCTCAATACAGAGTTTTTGGCTTAGCAAGGTGTCAAGCAAACACATATCATCAACCCAATACACGAATAACCACAAGATGTGCATTAAGCATAACCATTAGACCCCATACTGTCTTCCTTGTTAACCAAACATACCTTTGCAAAAAAAGAATATCTAGACTTTGAGAGGTACCAACCATAACAAGCATCATAATTCAAAGCTTTACGGTATTTCTCCACTAATCCATTCTTAAGTAAATGATCCACAAGTTTAAGCATTAATCTACTTCATCTCTCAAAACGATTTAGGAGTATCAAATTATTCAAGATAATGATCCACAAGATTATGTAAGCTTCTTTTACCACTTCCTACATGATAGTTTCCTTTCAACCAAACACCAATCAACTTATTTGAACAAAACTCTCTAAGCAAGTACGCATGAAACACAAGAGAGTACGACCTAACTACAAGAAACTAATAGCTCTGAAGAAGAGATACATGAAAAACAAGAGGTAGAAACTAAAATAATAAAAAGCTAAACACTCTACACATATAAGTGAAGAACATGAGTGTTTTATGAAAAAGTGGAGCGTGTCTCTCTCCCACACAAGAATGCTAGGATCCAACATTGCAAAACCAGCAAACAAAACAAAACTGAAAGCAAAACACAAATGACGCTCCAAGAACAACACTTAATATGTAAAGGAATAAAAATAAAGAGTCATGGGATCGACCTGATAATTTGTTGATGAAGAAGGGATGCCTTGGGCATCCCCCCCCCCACTTTGCCCGTAATAGACGCAATGCAAAAACTAAGACAGAATCTGTCAAAAACAGAACAAAATGTAAAGATGATTGTTTTTTGGGATACTAAGACACCTCGAATAAGAAAACTTAAAACTAATGAAAGTTAGAGCAAACCCTGATGCTTGCTGTAAAAAAAATCAGAACCAGATCTCGTTCTGTGATTTTTTGAATTTTCGTACGGTAACGGACAAAAATCTGTTTCTGGGCAGCAACTCAAAATTTTAACCTTCTTCTCATTAGAGGCTATTCTTGGCACACAAAAAAACAAAACAAAAAGATACAAGGGAGTTGCTACAGAGGCAACAACTTCCAAACTCAACAAAGCAAAAAGAAACATAAAGTAAAATAAAATAAAATGGGTTGCCTCCCATGAGCGCTTTTCTTTGCATTTTAGCTAGGCATAAGTCTTTTTAATGATGCTCTCATAAGAATAAGAGTTGAAACATAAAAGAGAGCATCAAGAAGCAAATATCAAACACATTTAAGTCTAACCCTTTTCCTATGCGTAGGAATCTTGTAAGAAAATAGATGAATGAAACATAAAGTGACTAGCATAGGAAGGCAAAGCAAGTGCAACATTGCAAACTTCAACATGAAGAGAGGGAACTGAATATTATTGAGATATTTAGAACCATTTTTCCCTCTTTCATAAAAACTTTCAGTAGCATCATAAATAAAATCCACAATATAACCATCACATAAAGCATTCTTATCATGATCCACATGCATAAAGGTATTAATATTCTCCACATTAGCAAAATCTTTATTATTAGTAACAATGGGAGTAGGATCATCATAAAGAACTTGAACATGATAGACAAATTGTATATTAGAAGGATAGTTTTTGGTAGGGAAGTGATTCCCTTCATAATTATGACAAGTTCCATAAGGATGATTATAATTATTCTCTATGGCATAGTTATCATCACAATAATTATCAAAGACTGGAGGCATAATATCATCATAAACAAGGGGATAGTTATATTTCCAAGTATAAGTATTTGCAAATATGTCATCATCATTTTTAATAGCAGGAGAGGTTTCAAAAATATTATTATAAATAGCAAAAGGATTTTCAAACCCCTCATCCCCAAGCTTAGAGCTTTCAATATCATCATTAGAAACAACATGGATAGTACTAATAGTATAGCAATTACTAATGTCATCGTTTTCAAAATTGGTACCAAAAAGGTTTTCAAGATCATAAGTAGTGTTATTTTCCCAATCATGATCACTGCAATACGTAATAGGCATATAATCATCTTCAATAGTGCAAACAAATTTAGTTTCAAGTTAATAATGAGCGCAATCAAGTGAATCATCTTCAATAAATTTGATTTAGACTCACTAGGAACAACCATAAAAGGAGCAACATGCTTCGGGGAAGATACCATTTCCTCTCTCTTTTTCCTTCTTTTCTTCTCTTCTTCTTCTTCTTCTTTGCCACTTTAGGAGGGAGAGGTTTGAAAGGAAGCTTCACCACATAACCTGGTTTATCATTAGAAACAATAGGAGAAACTTGGGGAAATTTCTTCCTTTCATTAGTGGCAACATAAGAAACATTTTTCCTTTCATATTTCGGTAAAGTTCCATTCTTTTTAATTTTCTATATGTAAGCATTTTCGTGGCAATTCACAACGCAAAAGAGATGACATCCATGCAGAATGTTATTTATCCCAAAAGCACTCATATCTAACAAAGAAGTTTTTTCTGATAACTCATCACACCCCAAAAATAACACAAGTTCATCATAAAGATTAAAAGTGATCATTTCATCACAAAAGGGGCTTACAATTCTATCATCAAAATGCCAGCATTGGAAATTCAAATGACCCTGTTCATTGCAAAGTTCACAAATAGAAAGATAAAGGTCACAAACTTTTTTAGCAAAATCATTTAAATCCTTATTCCAAATGCTAGTTCTTTCATGCTTATGTTACTTACAATATTTCTCTTTTTCAATCTGAGTCTTTTCACAAGGTCTAAGGGCTACATAAATTAACATGCTTATATGAAATATTATTTTCAGAAATTTGAGCATGTCTATTGCAATCATTAGTAACAATTTCATTTCCTATGCAAACATCTTTGAAGGGTTCATGATACGTGTCCCACTTTTCTTTGGGAATATTAATATGAGAAGCAAAAGTTCAACAAAAATCAACACCAATTTGAGAATCAAGACCAAACTAAGCACTAAGCTTATTAAAACTATCTATTTCAACAAAGGACTTAATGCAATCGTACTCATAATTTATACCTGACTCTATACCTTTATCAATCTCCCAATCTTTGGCGTTATGTTGAATTCTTTCAAGAAGATCCCATTTAGCTTAAATCTTCTTACTTGTGAAAGAACCCTCAGAAGAAGCATCTAGAAAATCTTTGTAATGACCTGAAAGCATTGCATAAAATTAGTAATAATTATCTCCTTGGGAAGCTCATGGTTGGGACATTTGAGCATTAATGCTTTCTGGCTTCCCCAAGCTTGAGCAATACTTTCTCCGTCATGAGGCCAAAAATTATAAATGTAATTCCTATCTAGATGTATTTCATGAAGAGGATAAAATTTAAAGTAAAAGAGGGACTCAAGCTCTTTCCAATCCGAATCTTGAGGATTATCCAGTAGCCTATACCACTCCTTTGCTTTGTCTTTCAATGACAGTGGAAATAATTTCTTTATGACTTCTTCTCTTGAAACACCAACAGTCTTAAATAACTCACAAAGTTCTGTAAGACTCAACAAATGAGCACTTGGATGGATTGTCCCATCCCCTGCATATTGGTTACTCCTAACATGATCAAGAATTCCCATAGGTATATTAAACGAAACACTTTTAGTACGTGGAGGACCCCTTGCTGCCGCAAGAGCAGTGAAAAGGGTGTCTCCAAACATTAATTCAAATGTAGACGGCTCCATAATTAACTAAAGTAACAAACAAAATAAAAACAGCGCTAGCCTAACTAGTGAAATAAAAAAAGAAACAAAAAGATAAAATTGCAAGATCTAAAGGTGATACCTTCAAGTGCTCACCTCCCTGGCAACGGCGCCAGAAAAGAGCTTGATGTCTACTACACGCTTCTATTCTTGTAGACAGTGTTGGGCCTACAAGTGCAGAGGTTTGTAGGACAGCAACAATTTTCACTTAAGTGAGTAACCAAAGGTTTATCGAATGCAGGGAGGTAGAGGTCAAAGGCATCCTCTCAAGCAACCCTGCAATTAAGATACAAGAAGTCTCTTATGTCCCCAACACACCCAATACTCTTGTTAGATGTATAGGTGAACTAGTTCGACGAAGAGATAGTAAAATGCAAGTGATATGAATGGTAACAAGTGGTATATGTAATCTGTAATAAAAATGGCAGCAAGCAAACATGTACAAAAGTGACTAAAAACAGTGTTCCGATGATTGGAAACAAGGCCTAGGGATCATACTTTCACTAGTGGTCTCTCTCAACACGTTAGTACAACTGAACGCAAGCAAGTGCTACTCAGAACTATTCTTCTTCTTGATAAAACAAGAGTACTATGCGTAGGGCTACAAAAGCACACATCAAAGTCTGAGTAAACAAACACCACAATTTCACAAAGAATAAGCAATGGTATGTATCCTTCTAATCTATTATCCAAAGAGTCACATACGCCACCCACACTTTGACCAAGGCTTTGTGTTGTCAAAAGTAAGTCCGGAAATTATACTAGATAAACCAATTGAGTAGCATATACATCATATGAATTCAGCGATACTAACAATGCTCATGATCACATAAAGATCACACCATGGGAGAGAGAAATAACCACATAGCTATAGCAAGAGACCTCAGCCCCGATGAAGAATTACTCCATCCTCATCGTGGGAGGCAGCAACGGAGATGAAGATGACTCCGGGGGCGATTCCCCGTCCAGGCAGGGTTTCGGAACAGGACCTTCTGTGCCCCGAATTAGGCTTTTTGGTGGCGGCGGAGCTCTGGAGATTTTCTGGAGAAATCCTTCGGGGGTCGTCGTTTTTAGGTCAGGAGGGTCTTTATATGCGAAGAGGCGACGCGAGGAGATGCACGAGGCGGCTAGGAGACCCCCGGGCGCGGCCTAGGGTTTTCCCAAGTCCAGCCAACTTCTGGGGCAAATGTGGGTCGCGTCCGAACTCCGATTGAGACGAATTTCATGTCCAGATCGATTGGCGGAAAATTCCCTGCAACTTTCGCGACTAGATGTTTTCGATTAGACGTCGTCTTCGGGTCGGTTCGGGGACATGTTAAATCAGAGTCCACCTCCAACAAGGCTCGTTTTGCGTTCTTGTCAATTTCCAAGTGATTCCTACACATCAAAGTGTAAAATAAGAACATTGTGCATTTTTGCAACTATTAATAAGTTAGTCCAATAAATATATAAAATGACATAAAAATATAATAGAAACATGTAGCATTTGATATAAAACAAGCATGAAACATCAAAATTATAGATACGTTTGAGACGTATCACATATGCCTCTAGTTCTATTTGAACCGTAGCTCAAATTTTAGTCATCCCGACTCATTCTACACAAACATGTCAACAAATTAAGCTGCTTGCTTGTTAAACCTCTCTTTGAGCTTTAGGTAGCGGTCTAAAATTTTGGTGTCCTGGCCTAGACAGAGGTACAAGAGAAGTGGAGCTAGCAGATATATGGCCACATGTGTCTTCTTGCAACTCCTGATGAAAGCCCTTTCTCTTTGGATGAGTTTCGATCTAATGATATTCCTCAGATCTTGTCAGCTAAAATGGTATCGGCACTGCTCAATTTGTAGAGAAAATGGAGATAGAGGCCATGTTTCAAATAGAACCTAACAAAGGGTCACATCGTGGTGGAGCCCTGAATTCTAACAGAATTTTGAATTTTCTGGGAGGGTTCTAACTTCTAAGGATGTTGTCCAATTGTTTGAACTACTTTGCTTAAATCATTTTTATAAACCGATGCTAGAACATCTCTCTATGGCTTGTTAGTTAACCTCTTCTAGGGCTCTCACATTGCATAGTATCATGATCAATTTGCATGGCCTCTCACACTGCATAGTATCATGGTCAATTAGCGTAGGGCATGATACAGATTTAGTTATTACCTTCAAACCCGTAGTATCTTACACTAGCATCATATTGTTTCCGCATACATTCATTTATTTATAAAATCTCAATACAAAGTTATTGATATATTCTATTTCTTATTAAATTTCTTGTTTCATGACCTATGATACAATATTATAATATGATACTCGAATCGCTATCATCCTTTACTGCAATTACGCGCCAACTTTTTCTTTTTTTGTGAGAAGGAGGATATATTATAAAAGTACACCAGAAGTACAAAACATCCTAAACATAATAAAAACTATATCGAGGTCTTTGGACCACCTAATGACCACTACCATCGTCAGAGCGAGCCGTGGACGCGCCACAGTGATGACCCACAAGTATAGGGGATTGCAACAGTCTTCGAGGGAAGTAAAACCCAAATTTATTGATTCGACACAAGGGAGCCAAAGAATACTTATAAGTCTTAGCAGCTGAGTTGTCAGTTCAGCCACACCTCGAAAAGCACTAGTAACAGGGGTAATGTGAAAGCAGCAGTAATATGAGAGCAATAGTAGCAGTAACATAGAAGCGATGGCACCAGAAAATAGTTGCTGGCGTGAAGTTGACGGGAAAGCAATAATGATTTCAGATGGAGCGGGATTCTCAGCTATCTACACTAGAGGTAATTCTACAAACAAAGAACATGTGTTGGGTGAACAAATTACAGTTGGGCAATTGATAAAATTGTGAGGGCATGAAAATGCACGTTATGATAAGATAAAGTTCACTGTAGTATTTAATTGGGCATTACAACAATATATATAGACCGCTTACTAGCTGCATCTATGACTCATAATCCACTCACAGGATAGCTTTCGGGCCTCCCATGAGTATTAAGTTGCAAGCAACAGATTATAGCATTAAGCAAAGTGTGTAATGTAAACAAACGCATTAGACTTAACAGCAGTATCCTTAGCTAAGCATCAGTTATTTTATCCCTAATAGCAACAGCACATCTACAGCCTTAGTCGTTCTGTCAATCAAGCCCAGGCTTCTAGAGGCATGAACCCACTATCTAGCATAAATACCCTCTCTTGGAGATACAAGCAACTACTTGATCAAGGTAACTACAAGTACCGGAGAGCATGCAAGATCTTAAATAAAACATAAGTATGATAACAAGATGAACATACTGATCATAATTCCACAATTCATCGGATCCCAACAAACACAACACCAATTACATCAGATGGATCTCAATCATGTAAGACAGCTCATGAGATCATTGTATTGAAGTACATGGGAGAGAGCGTACCAACTAGCTACTGCTAGAACCCGTAGTCCATGGGGGAACTACTCACAAACCATCATGGAGGCGAAGTAGAGGCGACGTGGTTGATGGAGACGGCTCCGGGAGTCAATCCCCGTCCCGGCAGGGTGCCGAAACAGGAACTGCTGACCCCCGAAACTAGGGTTTGTGATGGCGGCGGAGCTCGGACGTGTTTCTGGAAATTTCCTCTGGTCGTCTGGGGTTTTTAGGTCACGAGTGAATCTATAGGCGAAGACTCGACGCGACGCGGTGCTCTGGTGGGGCAGGCGGGCCCACGACGTGGGTAGTACCTGGCCGTGCCCCTAGACCGCGTGCTGGCTGTGGGGCCCACCTCCAGGTGGTCTTCTGGCTCCGTGGCTTATTTGTGCTAGAAATAATTCAGGTAAATTTTCGTCCAATTCTGAGCACTATCATTTTTGGCCTTTTCTGCAATAAACAGACAAAACAGACAGAAACTGGCACTGGGCACTAGGTTAATAGGTTAGTCCAATAAATGTCATAAAATGATATAAACTTTAGAATAAACATGTGGCATTTGATATAAAACAAGCATGGAACATCAAAAATTATAGATACGTTTTAGACGTATCACGCTGTCGTCGCTCTTCTACCGGAGCCAGCTCGACTTTGTTGATGACAGCCGGGAAGTCTTCGTGCATGTGCCCCTAAGGACGAACGCAACAGCGCCCTAGAGTTGAAGTCGTCGCTATTGAAAAGCTGAATCAATCCAAATTTCCAGACACCGAACATGTAATACACGTAAAAAAACGAGTTCCACCACTCCAAGGGAGCAATGACCAGATGACTCTCCGCCCTCCTCAACACCACCGGGGAGATCGTCGCCGACGAGGTGGACAAGGAGACGAATAAACCTTATTCTTGTTCCGCATAACACCTCATAGCCACCATAACGTCGCTTCCGGTTGATCAAACTCTAAATTTCTGGATCTAAATATAACGTCGAGCGCATATCCGTGGTCTCCACTTCTTCCTACCGCCAGAGCTGCAATCAATGGAAGCGAAGACCCGCCGATTTTCGACTGAAACATAGAAAACGGGCGGCTGCTAGGGCCTTTTCTTGTTCTCATTGGTGTTGGCTATGTGGAGTTTTAGTTAAGAATCGCAGTTTTCCTTTTCTTTAGGTGTCATTGTATGGTACTCTTATGATAATTAAGAGAGGAGAGGTCTAATCCTTTGCAGAGAATTAGGATGAAACAATGGAGTATAACTGAGGTTTATTCTAGAGTCATAGTCTTCGTCATATGCCATTAGCAGAATTTGTAGCTAGGGGAGCCAACAAAACATCACGTATCAAAGAAGTGGGTCTAGCTGACTTTGTCAATGGAGTGAGTGTAAAGTTCCACCACGTAAGTCCAAATCTTTAGGCCTTGTTTAATAGTGGTGTATTTTGGGATTGGGGATGTGAAGTCATTTGGTGAAACCCATTATTTCACCCAATCCTCCCAAATCACTTCAAAAAAAATCATTCAAATACAGCGGTGTGTTATCTAGAAAAAATGAGGTAACTCATGTAAATATGTGAGGATTATCCTATCCAAAACCGGCTTAGTAAACGGAATATTGGGAATTTACTGGGATTCAGGGTAATCCCCTCCAATCCCGTAAACCTTAGGAGCGAATTTTAGTTAGTACTATGTACTATGTGGATCTCCCCTGCACTCTTGATAAAAGCACAACACACATCGGCACATGCCAAGAAAATATCCAGTGGAAACCAACTTCCAATAGAAATCGGCGAAAATCATGAAAAAGTGATGTTTAAAAATTCTCGAAAAAATACATTAGGTTGGAAAGGTAGAATTCTATAGACATATAAATTTGCAAGTTAAAACTCAAAATTGCTAAGGAGCTAGTCATTGCTAAATTTGGCATTTTCATACCTCGATTTTGAGTTTTAACTTGCAAATTTACATGTCTATCGGACTCTACCTTCCCAACGTCAGAGCACATTCCTGAAAACAAATGAAGCGTCAATCATCTGCTCGAGAGTGCACGACCATCGCGTTGCTGCCAAAGAGGGACAGCTGGCAGATCGCTCGGCTCGATCGCAAGCAAGCAAACAAAAAAGGGAAAGGGTTGTAATCATCCGGGGGACGGAACGTCTCGCGTCCCCCGCCTTGACAGCGCGCCACGCGTCCCCTTGAGACGTTGACATGGGGATAAAACCCGGGTACCCAAAGACCCACAGAAGATCCCGAGTGAAACGCAAATTCAGGTGCCGGCCGCCTCCAGCTGTCCGGCTAAGCCGAGGCCGCCTGCCCCGAGTGCAGTCGGATTCCGCCTAGCCAGTCGAAGCGCAGCCGAGCGGCGCGGGCAAGCGGAACTGCAGTTTCGTCATCAGCACAGCTCTTAGACAAACAGATCACGACCAGCATCGCCCGCCTTTTACGACCAAGGTCAACGGTGGCAGCCGGATTCGGTTGCTCGCCAGCCGGACGACCAGCTGCCGCGCTCCCACGACGAGCGGAAGACAAGGATCCGTGTTGGGCGGGTGTCGGGCCCGTGCTCGGTATGCCCTCCACGTCGCCTAGGCATGGGCTAAAGCGGAGCGTGGCCTGACGTCTCCCACAGTGCTCAGCAGCCCCGACAGGCGGGAGGCACGGAGCGCTGCCTCGCGCCCGACAAGATCCTAGGCACCGCCTACCCGGTCGAAGGGGTCCGGTATCGCAGCCGGTCAGCCCTCCACGATGACAAGCCTACCCCGACATCTCCTACGCGGCTATGGAGCTCAACTGTGCGGAGCGTAGCGCACTGTGCAGCGGACATGCAGCGTCACGAAGAAACCCCTCTGTAGCCGACACCGGCCGGCTGGCGCGGACCAGCCGGCCCCGCCTGTAAGCCGGACAGCCAGACCTATATAAGGTTGTCCAGTGCCCAAGTAGAAGGGGTCGATCGCCTCATTCTTCTTCCTCCCCACACCCGAATCATGGAACACTCGGACAGCTCAAGGAGCACCCCTATACTATGTCCACCTTTGATAGAGAGATCGAGCAGGAGTAGGAGTGTTACCTCCTCCGGGAGGGCTCCGAACCTGGGTACTTCCCGTGTCCGCGCTCTGGCGCAATCCCTGCGGGTGCCGCTGTTGCAGAACGCTGCCCCCATCCCGATCTTAGCCACCCCGTGGCATATGCCGTGCTCCATACCATGTCATTTGGCGCCCACCGTGGGGCAGATGGCAGCAGCCGGAGTCACATTCCGCCAGGGATCCCGCAGTTGTCTCAGCGAGCGAGTCGCCTCCGGCCTCGTCTCGACGTTCGGCTCCATCGACTTCATCAACGACAACGCGAACTGCTTTGCCGGCTTCGCCTTCCCCGAGGATGGCACTGTCCTGCACTTCGGCGAGCACCACGTCTACATCGCCCTCGCGCCCGCCTACCCCGCCAACATCCAGCGATGTGTCGACTGCTTCCCCGAGGAGTCGGCCGGCTGCGAGAGCAGCACAGAGACCCGCGTTTACGCGGAAGTGATGGTGTCCGACGTCGCGAGCACCCACCAGCACGCCCCCGTCGACTCCGTCCAGGCTATGCTCCAGGGCCTGGCCACACCCATCGCCGCCGACGCGGATCCCGCGCAGGCCGCCATCATCCTCGAGCAAGCACGCCAGCGCCTCCTCAGCAGCGCGCACGGCGTCGCAGCCACGCATCGCCGCATGGAAGCACAGGTCCGCGAGTACAACTTCGCCCACGGCTTCACCCCCATCGCCGTCGAGCCCAACCCGCGGGGAAACGTCAGGCGCAACCTCGCCAACGAGATGGCAGGAGGACCGGCTCCCGACGCCGAGCCGGCTGGACCAGCCGGAGCACCGCCTACTCGTCGACCCGTCTACAGCTCCCCCGAAGAACATGAAGGCAGCACGCGCCGCCGCCGCAGAACTGCCCAACCTGGAGGGGACGAGCTACGCGCGCAGCAACAGCGCGTCCAGGACCTCCTCGACACCGCCGACCACCAGTTTCGCCAGAACCAGGCCGCGTCCGCGATGAACTCGCCGTCCCTCCCACCGCCCCCGCCTGGAGCCCCTCCACCCGGCGCAACTCGAGGTGACCGCCAGGCGTCGTCGCCACAAGCCCCCCGGCCGGGTGGAAATCGCGCACGCAGCATCAACTCCAGACCAAGCCGCTTCAACGCGCCGGCTGCCGGTGGCGGCCAGAACTACAACGCGCCGGCTGCCGGCGAAGGCCAGTACAACTACCCCGACCCACCGGCTGCCCGCAGGGGAAGCGTCCACGACCGGCTGGGAGATCTAGGCCCGACGTTCGGCCCCGACGCCCGTGACCGCCTCGACGCCCTGGAGAGATCCCGCCGGCTCGAAGAAGAGGAGGGCGAGGTCCACCGGTGCTTCGGACCTCGCATCGCAAGAGAGCCTTTCCCGCGGAACTTCTCCCTCGCGCGCGACACGCCCAAGTACAACGGAAGCACGAAGCCAGAGGACTGGCTATCCGACTACGTCACCGCCGTCTCCATCGCAGGCGGCAACAAGCGCGTAGCGGTGCGCTACGTGTCACTCATGCTGAAGGACTCGGCTCGCACATGGCTCAACAGCCTGCCGGATGGATCGATCAACTCCTGGCTGGACTTCCAGCAGGTCTTCGTCAGGAACTTCTCCAGCACCTACAAGCGCCCGGCTCGCCCTCGCCAGCTAGCCAGCTGCACCCAGGGCAAACCGAGTCCGACCGCGACTACCTGACGAAATGGTCAACCCTGCGCAACACCTGCGAGGGAGTCCACGACATCCAGGCGGTCGGCTTCTTCATCAACGGCTGCCGGGAGGGCACGATGCTCAAGCACGCGCTGCTCCTAGACGAGCCAAAGTCCATGGCGGAGCTCATGACCATAGCAGACAAGTACGCCACGGCCGACTCCGCCATGAGAATCCCAATGCAAGTAGATGGAGCCGGCAGGCACAAGAAAAGCCGGCTGCGAGAGAGCCAGGCGGCCCCAGCAACGACAACCGAGGCAACCGCGACATCCGGGACAATGGAGGCAACCGCGACAACCGCGACCGCCGCGACGATCGAGATCGAGACAGCCGGAAGAGAAGCGGCGCGCCAGACGGGCGGTACGAGAACCGTGCCGTCAACGCAACCGAAGCCGGCCAACCGGCTGGCGACGACGGTGGGAACCGGAATCCCCGCCAGTGGAACAAGCCAGAAGGGCGATACGAGGACCGCCAGTGGGCGAAGCCAGCATACCTGTTCGAGGACATGATGAACGGCCCATGCCGTACCACAGCGTGACCGGGAAGCCGGCCAGCCACACGACGGCGCGCTGCAGCTGGACTCTCCGTCTGCAGCGCGGAGGTCCGCCGCCTCCAGCACCCGGCCCACCCCCTCCCCAAGGCGGCATCAACATAGGCAACAACCAGCGCAATGAGCGCCCAAGACAGCCGGCTGCCGCAGCCGGCACATCTCGCGACATGTACCCCAACAAGGACGCCGCGTACGTCATCTCCATCATCGAGCGCAACGACAAGCGCAGCCAGCGGCTGCGCGTCGCAGAGGTGAACGCAGTCGTCCCCGCCGTCCAGCAGCTGATGGACTGGGCAAACCAGCCCATCTCCTTCGGACCCGGCGACCACCCGGACATCATGCCAAATCCCGGGGCTACAGCTGCTCCTGGACCCCACCTTCGTCACCGAGCAAGAGTTCGCCGTCACCTTCTCCCGAGTGCTCATCGACGGAGGAAGCAGCATCAACATCCTGTACAAGGACACCGCCGACAAGCTGGGGATAACCGAGGCCCGGATGAACCGCAGCCGGACGATCTTCCACGGCATCGTGCCGGGGCAGTCCTGCACACCAATCGGCACCGTCCGGCTGGACGTCGTCTTCGGAGACAAGAAAAATTTTGCCGTGAAAGCATCTGTTTCGAGGTGGTGAACCACCGCAGCCCCTACCACGCCATCCTGGGCCGCCCGGCTCTCGCTCAATTCATGGCCGTACCCCACTACGGCTACCTGAAGATGAAGCTGCCGGGCCCGAGCGGCATCATCACCGTAGCCGGCGACTTCAAGCGCTCCATGGCATGCGCCTCGGCCGGCTCGAAGCTCGCCGAGTCGCTGGTAGCGGCTGAAGAGTTCAAGGAGATCAGGCGCGCCGTAGCGGAGAGCACCCGCAGTACCGGCTGCAAAGAAGCAGTCGGGCGAGACGCAGTTTCAAGCCAAGAAAGACAGCAAGCAGGTTCCGCTTGACGCAAGCAAGCCGGACGGGAAGTTCCTCACCATCGGCAACACCCTCAGCGACAAATAGGAAGGCGAGCTCATCGAATTCCTCCGTGAGAATCGGGACATCTTCGCATGGTCTCCAAAAGACATGCCAGGTGTACCGACGGAGTTCGCTGAGCACTCTTTACACGTCAAGCCGGATGCTAGACCGGTGAAGCAACCTCTCCGCCGCTTCGGAGAGGAGAAGAGAAGAGCAATCGGAGAAGAAATCGCCCGGCTACTCGACGCGGGCTTCATCATGGAAGTGTACCACCCGGACTGGCTGCCAACCCAGTCCTGGTGATGAAGAAAAACAACACCTGGCGCATGTGCATCGACTACACCAGCCTCAACAAAGTGTGCCCCAAGGATCCCTTCGCCTTGCCCGCATCGACCAAGTCATAGACTCCACCGCCGGCTGCGACTACCTGTCCTTCCTGGACGCGTATTCCGGCTACAACCAGATCAAGCTCCACCCGGATGACCACCTGAAGACCGCATTCATCACGCCCTTCGGAGCATTCTGCTACACGGTCA